>LR990652.1:8322216-9038310 GCA_905147715.2 Xestia xanthographa | reverse complement strand
CTGTGTAGATGTCTACTTATACAATGGTATATAGCGGTTGTGCAGACCGGTAACTGCTGCAACCTTCACTGGGAACGTTTAAGTGCGGTTCACCGGACATTCAGTCTTGAAGCCCGGGCTATAAAATCCCTAATTTATTACTTCCATTTCAGGTAAGTAGTACGATTGTTCGTTCGTATCAACAAATATGAATTCAACCTCCTAGAGATAAGATCTTTTCTCACATGGTGCGTGAGATGTATTTATCGATAAATATAATTTATTTATGCTGTGATTACTGTTCAATTGTATTGTGGTTTATTGATCTTGGTTTTCGTTGTATTTCTTTTTACTTATCTCGATTGTAAGGACAGCGTAGGCTCGCCTACTTCACTGTTTTTGTAGCAAGCTGTTGACATTCCCATTTAAGCCATTTCAACATGATCTAGGTCTTATATTTAACCGTTGCATTAATATTTACTGAGATTGGTTTAATTTACACTAAGTAATTAAAACTATAAAAGTTTAGATATCTAGTAATATAAAGTCCTTATAAACCTTATTCCTGATCTGATCATTAATACAACTGCACGTAGTGTCCACGGCCAATGAGACCGCAGTGGAATTTAAATGGAATCGTTCGTTAGATTGGCAAATTAGTGTTCGAACAAGCATTTCCTCATGCGTTTACATAGATTAGAAAACGAGGAAATCGACGAACAGCCTTAAAAGGAAAACAAGTTTATTTTTAATCATTAGTAATGAACTGTACAATTGTAAAGTATTGCAATAGCAGGAAGGGGTTAAGCTTATCTAAAGGCAACAATGACTAATCCCACTGATTATATGGAAACTATTCGAAGCGTGCATCTATTAACTGCCTTAGTGGTGGTGACTGACGCAAATATAGTTGCTAAGAGCTCATTACGTCAATTGTAATAACACCTAACGTCAGTGTAATGCTCCGAGATTACAACATTAAGTATCATTTCATCCTCAATTACTGTCATAACCTCAGACAGGTTTCCAACTAATAGGAGCCTTCCTTTCCCCTGAAGATGTTGCAAGACATTTCATTACAAAAGTGGAAATAGAACGCATTAGCGATGTCTGTACTCAACTGCTCGTGGTGAACACCCACATGCTTGTCCGTTTCATCAATCAATCAGAAACTAGCAATCAATGTCCGTATCAATTGTCTTTGACATGTTTTATCCATTGATCCCTTCCCACAAATTATCCTTGAATTTTAATTATAGCGCCGGTCTTGTGACTATCATCCTTTGATTAATTGCTTGGGTTCACTGTAGTTCATATCGTATGAACAGTTTCTTTTGTGTCTAAGGCATCAAATTGCCGGTGGATTGATGATTGAAGTTAGTAATGGAAATTTAGTTTTATTGTCAGTAATGGAACTACCTGGATAAACTTTACCCTGTGATTGCTACACAATGCTATGATCAGGTGCTGTAACACTGCCTCCGCGACGGAAGCGGTGGGCGGCGACCGGGGCGTGCGCCTACGCCGCTGCGGCTCCGATTATGTCACCTATACCTTCTCATCATATAAGGACAGCTGTGCGGAATCCTACAACACATTATAGTAACATCTATAATTAACATTTTATCACTCAATAGTTCCTCATATTTTGAATTCTTCATTCTAAGAAAGACGTTAAACCTCCTCGTTATTTACGTTTAAAGCCGCAGTTAGTTCACATAATGCGTTCCACGAATAGCCTGAAATATTTTTAATGGCCGTTTATGTGATCTCGGTCCCAGTTTTCCATGATTTAGTACGCAATAATCATCAAATAAAATCCGGTGTAGCACCTAACAACAGTATAAAGGGCACGTGTTTACCATGGGGAATAGTACGAATAGCTATTTATATTCATCAAGCCAATGGATATGCGCTTCATCCATTAAGCAACAGTAGCGGACTAGCGGTGTCTAGTAAACAAACAACAGTAACATCTTTTGACCTATACCAAACCTTCTACATTCTCAATAAGAACCCTTTCGGTAAAGAAATATGGTTTAAAATCAAATTTCTCTTACAAAACTTGCGCTGTTTTATGTGTAAGCTGTTTACGGTTAGTGCCATAATCTCAAAGCGGATCTCTGTATGTCTTGTGTAAACCCGGGCTGTAGATCATAAGGTGTACCGCAAGGAGTGTAAACGGGACCTTTACTGATGTGACTGTCTTGACTAGGATATATCTTATAATGTCAGCAGATTTATGAGCATCGTTCATGTTGTTCGCCTTGAATACTAAATCTCCATAAGGATTTAAAGAAATACAAGACTACTTACTTACTTAGCTACTTTATAATCGCATAAAACACGTTCGATACATAGTTCATAATAGTACACTGAAAAAACGACTTGGTTTCTAGTTACCGAATTTTCATTAGATAATTACTAAAGTATTTAGTTGCTGTGGTGACTGCCGAACGTTTGGGTACAGTAACAAAACAAATTTAGTTACTTAATTTAGATCTCATTACAAAACTGTTTAGTAAGATATAACATAACAGTTTGGTTAACGAGTGCTGAACTGTTTGGTATGACGTAGCTAAAGCTTTGGGTAAGATATAACATAACAGTTTGGATAACGACTGCTGAACTGTTTGGTATGGCATAGCTAAACTGTTTAGTAAGATATAACATAACAGTTTGGTTAACGACTGCTGAACTGTTTGGTATGAGATAGCTTAAGCGTTGGGTAAGATATAACATAACAGTTTGGTTAACAAATGCTGAACTGTTTGGTATGATATAGCTAAACTGTTTAGTAAGATATAACATAACAGTTTGGTTAACGACTGCTGAACTGTTTGGTAAGAGCTAGCTAAAGCGTTGGGTAAGATATAACATAACAGTTTGGTTAACAAATGCTGAACTGTTTGGTATAATATAACTCTATAGATTAGTTAATGTTAGCTAAACTGTTTGGTGATAGGTAACAACCTGTTTGGTAAGATATGTTTGGTAAAGTGTACCTAAATTGTTGATTACGACCGTGCCGTGATTACGGCCGAGCTATTTAGCTAAAATAGCTAAATAGCTCGGTCGTAATCGCGGCCGATCTGTTTAGTTAAAAACAACAATACGTCTTGTGAGAAAAGTGATACGCGGCGCTAGTTCATTTTTTGGCGTTTGCTCACGAGATGTATTGTTGCTTTAGTTGAAGAGACTGAAATCAAAGAAAACATTCATCTATATCTTTTATTATTTCAATTATTTGAGTACAAATGACAACATTATTATTAAATAACATTTATTTATTTGAGTAACAAAGGACAACATTATTATCAAGTATTAACACACAAAATATCCATAAAGGTACACTACACAAGCACCGCACCAGCACAGCTGTTGCCCGGCGTTGCCTCGAATTTAGGCTACGGCGCGCCGTCCACCCGCGGTCCGCGCATTGTTTATTCCATCTTTCAACCCTTGAATATGTGCTTCGAGTAAAGCACGATCTCCTATGGCAGAAACGAGAGCACGGCTTTGTTCTTTGGATAACACAAGCAGCGCATCCAACGTTATGCCTCCTCTTAAACAAAACAGAACACAAATTTTATTCTTATGATAAATCTTAGCACACGTAGCATATTTTAATCTTTTTATGTTTCGCTACTGAGAAGAGAGTCCACGACTCGATGAGGAGATAATAAGCTTATAACAAAAATCTACCTTTATTATGTGCATGAACATTTTAATTGTTACCTACCTTTAAACTACTCCTTGTATTTTGAGAGACCGCAAGAATCCAGATGGTCTTCGACAGTTTTATCGACCATGACAAGCTTTGCAGTTGCACTCAGGAAAATTATTATTCTAGAAGGCCGCGACAGATACACTAGGCGGGCGTGTGTGAACTTCAAGACTATAATTATATCCCTGCTAGTACTTGTAATTACTTTGGAAAACACTGAACACATCACTCTCTTGAAACTTTTGATATAAGTACTTAAACACGACTGACCTGTTACTAGTTTGGAAATAGAATGAGCTAGAAAATATTATAAACAAAATATTCTCAATGCAAGTTCATAGTAACTAAATTGTTTAGGAAAAAATACCAAAACATGATTTACAAATTATTAATGTGTTTAGCACCTAATTGCTATACACTATGGTACCGAACTACCAAACATTAGTTAAATTGCTGCTAAATTTTGGTTGGAAATTTCTAAAGTTGATTATATAATAGTTACAAATGAAAGAGCACAGAACTACTAAATATTAGTTGTATAGATTACAGTTAGTTGCTGTCTGCAAATATTTAGCTATATTGCTTTAGCTGCTACAGCTAAGGAGTTTGGGATCCAGTTACTGGGCCTTGTCTGTGGCAGCTCAATCACCTACATAGTGTTATTTCACTTATTTCTGAGAACCTACCTTAAATGTACCTACCATATGATACTGCACTTACCTCCCTAAGTGTTGTCCATTTTGACAACACTCATGGAGGTAGGTGGCTTTGATTGGTATGTTTTAGGTATTTAAACCTTAAACACACCAAGCAAAGCGCCAAACAACGATCACAATCAGTTGACACAAAGGCATATCTAAGCTTGGCAAACGTGCCGATACCAACTAGAGCCATGGGTACTTTGTAGTATTTTTTGTTTGGAAGTCTATTATTTTGTAAAAAAGTTTTTTATGTAAGTATGGTCAAATCGTAGTTAAAAATTTTCCTTATATTCAAATTAGGTAACTATAATTATATGTTAAATAGAAGACGTTTTTGTCTGACTGTACATAAGTACGTCAGATTTTCACGGGCGAGCGAGACGCTAAAAAACACAAGAATCCTATAGGTATAATATATAACTACACATTGTTTTCTATGAACACATTATAGAGATTTCAAAGAATTTGAATGTTTTTGGTACTATACTAAATTCAAATATTATATTTATTATTTTTCTTAACTCTTCCAAAAATTTAGGTAACTTGCCTGCCCTTAAACTGCAGACAAGGAGGTCAATATGACAGTACCTATCTAAGGTACCTCCTTGGGTAGGTACTAGGTTGATTAAAAAAGAAGATGTTACCATTAGGTACCAACACATAATTTAGGGTTGGCAATGTTAATCCCGAAGAGAACCTTACAGATTGACTGCTACTATAGCAAAATTTAAGAAGGTATGACAAAGCCAATAATATTTGTAACTCTTGAAACGACAGCTGAATTTCATTACTTATTTAACTAATAAATGATGTAAATAATATATGAATGTATATTATAAACTATCGGAACTAGATGACTGATGAATGCTTAAATATTTTTAACCCCCGACAAAAAAGGGGGGTGTTGTAAATTTGACATGTCTGTATCTGTCTGTCTGTGGCACCGTGGCTCCTAAATGAATGGTCCGATTTTAATGCGGTTTTTTCGTTTGAAAGCTGACGTGATCGAGGTTCTCTTCTTAGTTATAAGTCTATAATTTATGAAGATCTGTTCAGGTGGTTGATAATTACAGCTCATTTCCTACTTGAAAAAATGAGGGCTTTTTAAAATTAATAATAATAATAAGCACTTGTTTTCTTAAAAATGTATAATGGATACAATATAATACCCAAACACGTAACAAACATCAATGTTCATCACAAAAATGTTTGTCCTGGTTGGGAATCGAACCCACGACCTACAGCATAGCAGGCAGGGCTACTACCAACTGAGCTGTGAGACTAGCCAAACAGTGTTGCTATCAATTACTAACAGGAGTTAGTAATTAATAGCTCATTTATAAAAACAGAGCTAATAATAGCTAAGCGGTTTAGTAAACACCTACATTTTAGTAATTAGTTACCAAATGCTTTAGTTGTTGGTAACTCAACAGGTTTTAACAAAATAATAAATGTAGCCACAGCTAAATTAGTTTTGAAAACAGAGCTGAACTTTAGTAACAATTAACTATAATATAGTAAATATTCAAGTAGCTAAACTGTTCAGTTAGTCTATTTTTTTCAGTGTATACACAGTATTCATAGTCAATGCTTTCTAACATGACAGTTTTAGAATTTATTATCATGTTAAAACGTGTCATGACCGAAAATAATAGTTTCGACAAACAAAAAACATCTTAGTAGGTATACTACTTTCTAACTAACAGCTGCGAAATTCCCCAATATCTAAATAAACATTGATTTAGCAAACAAGCTGTCGCATTAAAATTGGTAAACCAACGTAAATCATTCAATATAAACAAAGTGTTCTTCGTCTGCGCTTGAGCTGGTGTTGACTCCGTATTTGTTTTACGAGACTCCAAGATTTATTTACTATTAGTAAAGATAACGGTTAGTTTAATTACTTTGCCTGTTTTATGTTTAACCAACTTGCTGTTTTGTGTAAACTCAAGCTACTCGCTAAATCAACTTGCTTTACGTGATATTACTAAAGAGCGGATAATGCTAGCGTAATATTGCATTTGCGGTTTTATGTTTGATCGCACTCATACGTTCATCCATTGGCCTAGTTTCATTGGGTGCACAGACTTCCTGTTAGCTTAGCTTGGACCCAATTATTGTAAATGGTTCAACCTACACATATATTATGTATATCTTGACTGGTCATTCGCGGCTACTTATCAAATTGAATATAACTAGGGGCTAAACATATTTGTTTGCACTTGTCAACAGAATAATGCGTAAGTTATAATATCATGTGGTCTATCAGACATGTTTTTAGAAACGTTTAATTTGCACGATAATATACGTAATACATAGTTTATTCTAGGTAGATGTTTATAAAGTAAACGCAACAGTGAATCCATTTTGTTTGCAGTACACATAGGTTTCGAAGAATTTTGTAAAGCAAATCGAGCGTAGCATGAGAACGATAAAATTGGCGAGACGTCCTACATTTATAATTTAGCAGAAGCGATCGTACTAGTTTCTGGATCGCATTAACCTATTTATAAAATTTACATTGTACACAATGCATTGCGAATATTCTCATTACAAAGATTGGAGTACACAGATAGGTATGAATGTTTTACGACCATGTCCATCGATTTCAAGCCCATTGAGACATTAAATGACGCCGTTGACCATTCAGTTTTTTACTTCATCTTCATTTGGCTTATCTACTATTTTAACACCTGCACTTATGTGTTTTACCACCGTGTCAGCCGCACGTACTCTAAAAGCCCTTGATGACCTTGTAATGTACGGCTACCAACTTATTTATGACAACCTAATCTAGATGCATCCGCTTCACACGTGTGAATGTGTGACTTTTTAAACTACTCCTTTTAATATGATTCCAATCACGTTTATCATATATCAGGTTATCAGTCATTTATAGATACTGAATTAGTTTTACTTGAACTGCTTTTGCTATGTTGGTGTTATTCAATATTATCTTTATCTTATCGCCTTTCTTCGTACACGTGGTGCACACGTTGATATTTTGTTACGCTGAGCTGTCAACACATTATAGTGTCGAGACTGTGGCGCAGAAACTGTCTGCCACCAGAAATAAACTATCTTGTCCTACATAACTGTCGATAATGCTGAAAATAACTAACCAATTAGTAGGGGGAGCTTACAAAACAATGTTGTCATGATGAACCGCGTTAAATATTACAAAACACAAAAGTACTTATATTATATTTCCGTATTGTTGTGTGAACAGTTGTCTTGCCTCATACATATAGCTTATGTTTTTATTCATCGAATCATGTATTCGTTTCTTCTAGCTAAAGATAAAAAAGCGAATAGAACGTGCCAAATCTCTCTAAGATGTATAGTATCCTGTTATCCACATGTTCTTAGAACGTATTTTCTTATCGATGCATCGGAAAAAATCGATTTACAATCGTCATACGCATTAAGATCTATATCGAGTAAGGTGGTATACTATAAAAGTATGGTATCGGCGCCTCAACATTGGCCACAATCCTTATTAGGAGCAACGCGAGTAACCACAGGAATAATTAATTGATCTTTAAGATCCTTAAGCATGAATACGATTAAATAAGAGATCATTAAAATATTTTGAATTAATTACAAGATATCTCAACTACTGCGTTTAACCGTTTCACCTTGTGGTACATTTAGTTATCGGTTACTCTTATCTTCGCAAGAATTATCTCAAATTATAAACATTGCATTGGAATTGCAAATATACATTATCAGAATCTAGTTTGCGTAGTACTTGGGCACATCCTCCTTATTTGAGTTTGGCTCCATGCTTAACGTTCTCTCTTTTTGGATACAACAACATTTTAGCCAAGCTTCTTCACGGTATAGGAAACATGTTTCCAACAAAGGAATTTTAGAATCCCAAAGTATTTCTTGGGCAAGAAATCGCGCTACGTGATCGGGGTGGTAAAATCGCGAAAGCGGTGGAAGCCAAACGCGTCTATCCAACTTATCTGCGAACAAATATGGTCATAGACTCCACAGGAGCCGTACCTGCTATCTATGTGCATTGTTACTAGCATTATGTTTACACGACGATAATGATGGAGGGATGTTTATAAGTTGCATGCTATATGCGTTGAATAATGCATAAATTAAAATTCTAATTGGAAGTGAGCTTGCTGTATCGATCTCCTATAAACATTAGATGATAATTATGTTGGAATTTTTATAGCAAGGTAAAAATTTAGGTTTTTGTCCACTGGTAGTGAGAAAAAAACGCCGAGTAAACAAATACATAGTTGCAGACTGCACCGCTTTACTTCACTGATGCACCTTTTGACATTATGACTCACACGCTGAGTACGGGCTATGCGGGTCCTATAGCTACTCGGCTCATACAATTTAATGATCGATGGGGTGACGTCACCGCTATTGGCTCATTATTAAAACGTGATTACCGTCTGTCACGTTTTTCCTAGAAATAAAATATAACACTATGATTCAGATTCCCTGTACCATATTTCAAGCTTGTACTTCAACTTACTGGTTTAGATTTCTCCCTTTTTTATCTGCGTCTGCTAATAATTTAGAAATCATTGACCTCCTTATTGTCTGTTTCGTTTATAACTTTTGTACACATTTGGTGTTCGTTCTCATTGGGTCTGAGTGACGTCACGTCTGCAATTAAACCTTGACACAAACTGTCCAATATTTCCAATTTATTCTCGTCTTGTCTTTCCCAGCAATTTTATTTATAGCAACTGCAGCACAATTCATCTTGTTTATAAATAAACTGTTCTAGATACCGAACAATGTTGTTGATGCTTTGAAATAAAACAATTCAACAGGCTCCCTAGGTGGTGGTCATAGATGACTGAACATTTTACGAGTGACAGTAAAAGTGGTCATTATAAAGCCATGAACGCATTCTAATCAGTTGGGAAAGGGTCGAGTTGAGAGTTCATTGGTGGTCGTAATATTTTTTATAATATTTCTGGTGTTGTTTATGTTTTCTTTAGAGTTTACTGATATATGAAATACTGAACCAGCCTGATTATCTGCAGCGTAACTCGAGTTGGTTTGAGTTATTCTACCCCGTTTTGTGCACAGCAACATCGAAATCAAATGAAACAACTGGATTTTGTATCATCATCTGCCTATCCTTCTCTTATAGATCTACTGCTTTTCCCAACTGAATTGGAGTCTACTCTGTAAAATACAACTTTACAATCATATACCGTACATAGTAACGATTATTAGCAAAATGCATTCGAGTTAATATAAAGGGTGTAAAACACCTCTTAACGAAGCCGAAAGGCACTTGTTCTCCCTGTCATTGCGATCATTTTTTTGTTCTACACCATACCTGGGAACCTTCTAGTTACGGAGATATTGGGGGTCAAAGTTCAAACTTTTTGACAAGTTTTTTTTTCAATTACAAGTTTTTAATGTAAGATTTTTACTTTAAACACCTCCACGACCCCCGTACTGTTCAATCCATCTATCAGCGAAATGTTTTGAGTGTGTTACATTGAGTTTTACCACAAAACAAGATTTTCACCCAAAAAAAAATCATTTCCCAGCAATATTTTTTGCGTAAAGTTATTTAGTTTGATGTACAGAATGCTAGGTTGACGGCTTCGTGATGAGGTCTTTTACACCCTGTATATCTCTGGCAAAATGAGTTTCAATTTTCCAAGTACCACCTACCTATACAGGTAGTGTTAAAAATTGAAAATCAAAATGTTTTTCCTCTACCTAAACTACTAATTGACGCAACTTCGACGTATAATACATACCTAGCCAAAAACACAATAAAAATGAATCGGTCCAATGAACTTCCAAATCACAGCACACCTTAAAAGTATAACTGCTTAGTAAGGTTTTCTAGCAATGACTCATAGCAATTAGATGGTATAGTTTGTTCGTCTATCCCCGAACCAGCTTACGTGAGTCACGGTTCAACGGAAGCGAAATAAAATCTACACGACAGCGAAAACCAGTATGTGTGTACCTCCCCTGCACTTTCATCTTGCGGTGTAAGGGGTTCAAGAAGCTCTACAATGTTTTACAGTTCATCCGCTCCTACAGAAATGACGTCACTTCACTGATCGTTTTTTCGTCCATGGCTCCATGAGTTCGTTCGCCAGATGATGAGATCTCTTTTTATTTTACCTCTAATGACAGCCATGTGTACTTCGAGTGCAGTCTGGTTAGTCCATTCATTAATTATCTTGTGTAGTGAAAAGGTATTTTTATTGTTTTGTATCTACTTAGTTATTCTTACTTTTACTGCTAGTTTTACCCCGTGTTTTATTTTATTGCAGTCAACATGGTCACTATGTTTAATGAGGAAACTTGTCATTTTGTAATACCTACTTGCTAACTCTCACAAAATCTTTACTAGGTACTTTTCTAATGTAGCGCATATCGTGAACCTTTAGCACATAGGTATACTCTTTTGACGAATAATTGTACGTCATGACTCGGTAAAGATCGAGATTAATTTGAACGATTAAATAAAAATATCAACATTTTCTTCTTCCAGAATTCAAAAAGGACTGGTCAGATCACGCTCTGTGGTGGCCCACTCGCAACAAATGGCTGTCCCGACCCAAGCATACATTAGACCAGTATGGCGTCCACGCCGACGCCGCCCTCCACTTCACTCCTATGCACAAACCTATCAGAATCCAGCTGCCGGACCTCCGATTCATTGACTGCAAGATTGACTTCTCTATTGACACCTTCAGCGCTGTTGTTAACCTTTGCAAAAGCCTTGGTAAGTTACGTTTATTCTATCTTTGTCCTCATGTCTAAATCAGTTAAGCAAATGATTAGTGGTTTTGATTCAAGATTGAATTGATTAGTGTCGCTCGAGACAACAATAGATCGTTTGCCATTGCGAATATTAGCATGAAACCTATTAGTTTTTGTGGTGAAGATTTGCCAGATTTGTCTAACAGCAGTAAGATATCTACTACACAAATTATATTGTAAAAATGCAGATAAAATTACAAGATTCCCAATTTAGATAGGCAGTCACTCGCGCCCATCAATATCGTTATCTTGTTTTCCAATATCTTTCTCTCCGCAAAAGATCGTAAAGGTCATATTTATTTTTATGGCAAAACTTTTACGTTTCAACACTTTGTAACGGTTGTCGATTTACGATCTGACTTTTATGCCTTATACGGCATTACAAGATCTAAGTCCAACATCAAATGCATTTTATCTCGTCCAAATGTTAATGCTCGTAAAGTCGATCAACTCGTAAAAGTTGAATGTTTATTTTGAAGGACCCATAAGATGGAGCGTGTTGCTATCGTTGTATTACCACCAGTTGTTATTTTAGTTCTTATTTATGAGAGCAATTGCCTCCTGGTGTTTGAAGACGGGGACAAGCTACTGTAGGTAGGTACTTTGTATGTTTAGCAAACTCTGAATCTGTAATTGTCCTGTGATCTTTACGGTAGTTCTACAAGAAAACACGGCAGGTTACCCATAGTTTTATTCTGCCACAGAAGACAACACCAAAGGTTCATAGACCTGTGGCCATAATATGTCAGACACAATATGGTTGTAATTGGAAACCTATAAGCTTCCAATTATAGTAACCAAAACGTATGTAACTGCCCACTCTACTAGTTAAATTAAACAAAGTACGTGATACAACAACATCTCTCCTAATTCTTGCAGGAATACGACATCCAGAAGAACTGTCCCTCTGCTATCCCTTAGAGCCGTCCCACCTGAAGCAGAACTACCAGAACTTGAAGGAGGCTAAGAGGATAAAGTCTTCACACCCCGCAGACACCAACACGTTTATAGCGGCCACTAGGGGCTCCTCAAACAGTTTGGACAGGTCTAATGGGCAGTGTCCTGCGACGCCACCCCCACCAAGGTCGCTCTCCGCTACCCCTGTGGCTTCACAACAAGTAAGTGCATTACATTCAAATAAATAAAACTATGATCATGTTAAGCTTAGTCAAAACAGTAAAGAACTCAATGCTGTCCCTTGCGAGAGACCGACTGATATTCACGTTTATTTCAATTTAGAATTTGCACACGATCGTTCTTAATTGGTTACGTTTTACTGCAAGACACCAATTCTAGAGTTTGTAAAAAGGAAACAAAATTGGAGTAAATGTAACATGATCTGGAGTTATGAGCTCGTTCGTTGGTCAGAGATAAGTCAGCGGTTATTTTTAACGTTATTATTCGTCAGCTAAACAAGAATGGTGCAGGAAAATGCATCTGTTTCACATCATATACTGTTTATGTTACATGCATAAGTTTACTAATAAATTGTGCTGGTTTTGATCGCTTTAGCCGTAACTTTTGACTTGAAACTAAACAAAATGTTTGTGGAAATAGTTTTATTTTCAAGTGTTTTTGTCTTACTGGAAACTTATGTAGAGGACTGCTCGTACAGTGACAAGATATAATGACTACCCACTTCTCTCTCTCTCTCACTCTGTGTTTCTAATATTATATTTCTTTATTTTGACTCCTGAAAAAGACCGGACATTAACATAACTCGTTTTTTTACTCTCCAGAACGGCACACTCCGTCGATATGGAGGTGTATACAGCACCCAGAGCGATGGCTCAAGCGATGGGGGCTACTGTGGCACCCCGCCCCGGGCCGCTTCCATGGACGCTCTGGACTCCCTAGCCGAGCTGTCTTTAGCCGACTCCCCCTTAGAACCCGACAGCCAGTCGCGAGAGTCCCTTCTAACGCCGAAGTCTCTTATGGAACGTGCTAGAATGAATGTTGGGTATGTATTTATTTACCTTATTTTTTCCCCACACGTACGCAAAATACACGTTTCCTACGTTGAGTTGTGGTCACCAGCTCGATATACAATACAATTTATTTATTTGTCTGTAGGTATGCTATGAAATTATGGAGTTTTTTTTTTGTAATTTATCCTGCTGGTGATTAAACTAAATTGTGTACCTAACAAGGGAAAAAAGTGCTACGAAAACTATAATAAACTAGTTATTTGCCTGTTTTCTGTTGTGGTGTTCAGTCTCTTGTTGACCACAATAATGACGCTATTGTGAGAATATGATGTTAATGGCCTTTTAATGATCACTTTTACGCATGTTGATGAGTTAATCTGCTAGTTTGTCATTGTATTGGAATTTTTATGCCTCCTATTTTACTAGGTTAATACCATGATTTACATCACGAATTGTGAAGTCGTGTCGTGAAAACTGACGAGGCAATCCTGCGCCGAAGCCCGAACGCCTTACTAAGAGATTTTTGACGAATCACGTCTTAGATTTCCACGATAAGAAATCGTATCGCGACACGACGTCGCTGCGTCTGCGTCAGCTTTTGTGTTTTCAGCCTCAACTCCTTTTTCTGTGCAAATTTTCAATTCTTTCGACAGATTTTTTGATAATAAACCTTTCATAGAGAGTAGGTCTGTGACCCAGCTGTGAGAATATTACAGGCTAATTATGCTTTGCTTAAACGTTACTAAGATCCAAAAATCTTTTTCCCACAGTTGGCTGGATTCATCCCTCTCCATCATGGAGCAGTACGTCCGCGAGTGGAACACTCTCCAGCTGCGGTTCAAGTTCTACTCGTTCTTCGACCTGACGGCGCGTGCGCAGGACGCGTCGCGACTCAACCAACTGTACCAGCAGGCTCGCTGGCAGATCCTCAACCAGGAGGTGCAGTGTACCGAGGAGGAAATGCTGCTGTTTGCTGCGTTACAGGTAACATACAATAAAAGCACAGAAATTTTACCAGTTTTGCGAGTTTTTATAGCTATGTAGTGCCATAGATAAATAATACTTACAAAAAGTACTGAAGCGCCATCTGTAACGCAAATGAAGAACTAAAATCAAATTCCTGCATCGCACTATTAGAGTTCACCGAAAATATAGAAAAAACCGATAACACACGTCTGTCTTTTTAAACTTTCACGATAAGAACACATTATAAAAAACATAATTATGTAAACGGGAATTTTAACTTTTAATATAAGCCCGACATTTTCATCGGATTGCACCAACCGTGGTCGCGGCAATCCGGTCGAAACGTTGGGCTTGTAATAATGGTAAAATTTGCAATACATACCCGTTTACATATGTTTTATAACACACGTCTGGTTGGAGGATCCTCCCTTTTTGACGACAAAAAATCCGAAAGGGTAACAAATATGGTCTGACGTCTGGTCACAATTTATTCCGTACAAATTCAAGTTTTCAACGTTTTGTCGGTGATAAAAACTCGGCGCAAAGTTCAGGAATTGCAAAAGCCTAGGCCTGATCAATTCAATAACATTGAATACTATATTACAATAATCAACCAGTTCAATATGAGTTGACACGGCATTGATCTCAATTCATCATATTGAATGGGTTTTTTTTTCAGTTCTTTTTTTTGTATTTTTTTTATGGAAGTTGTTGCCATTATGACTGTATTAGCAGCCAGAAAGACTTTGAGCGTTTTCAGGAATTGAAAAAGCCTTTGGCACTTATTGAAGTGCAGCTGGGTCGGTCGTTTTCCCAAAAAAGCCAAACTACACTTTTATGCAAGTAAAAAGTTAATGATTCTGAGCTTAGCCATTTCTCAGTGTTGAAGGTTGTTAAAGTTTCATCGGAAAAAAAAAATAAGGACAGACTAAGACGCGTACGCATCCTTTCAGCTGAACGGACGCATACGCGTCTCCTACAAAATTGTTGTTTTACTTATTTATTTAACTTCATGTACAATAGTGGTACATAGGCGGAATTCATGCCACAAGGCATTCTCTACCAGCCAACCTTAGTGATAGGGTACAAAATAACGTCTAAAAAACTAACTTCTTGTTAACGAGAATTTATATACTTGTCGTTGTTTTCTATGGGCATAATCTGAACAGCACCCCTAGCCAAGTTACAAACGTTTCGTATCGATTCTCTTTCTACAATCGTAAACAACTCGGTAAGCGATTGTAGAAAGCGCTAAATTGGTAGCCAAGTTGACACGACTGAGTCGATCGCTCGTTCTCTAATGTCTGTAGAAAAAACCTACACTTTAGTCTATGGTGAGCATTCCTACCAAAGAGCTTAGCGATCAACATTGTAGAAACGATAACATTCTATTCTATCATTTTGAACGATGTCAACTTGTCTACGAATTTTCTATTCGTTTGTGTTGATCACGTGATTTAACGTTGAGATGATGTCATTCCCATTCATTTGAATAGTTTTCTACTAGCGTTAACGATTGTAGATTGTCAACTTGGCTAGGGGTGTAGAGCTGAATAAGTATGAGTAGTCCCTGATAAGACTACTTATTAGCCCATTTAGCACCCAATTTCCTATTCTAAATAAACCTGACCCAATCAATCTTCCAGCTCCAAATCGAGCTACAAACACTAGCAGGCGGGAGCCTGGACGCAGCGGACGGCACAAACGCCGCGCCAGCCAACGCGCCGGAGGACGAGATCGACGCCGCGCTGTCCGCGCTACAGAACCAGCTGGAGGGCGGGCCGGCTCCGCACAATGACATCACGCATGTGCCGGAGCTGGCCGGCTACCTGAAGTATCTGAGGTGAGGCAGGTGATGAGATATTGGGGAACCCGTAGGTATACACATAGGGTACAGTAAGATACAGGGTGTAAACAACCTCATGACGAAGCCGTCAACCAAGCATTCTGTACATCAGTGGCGAAGGTTCCGTACAACTCGATTCCTACCAGCTTCCTTTGAAAAATGGCACAGTCAGTATTCTATACACAAATAATAAATAATCACATTAAAGTTATGTACTCCGGCTTACCTCTTACAAACATTGATCCTTTGCTACTGCTGTACATCAAACTAAAAAAACTTTACGCTCAAAATTATTGCTGGGAAACTATACAGAGTGGAATTTTTGCATGCCACCTGGAGGGAAAGCACTAAATACCGGAGACAGCTAATTTTACTCAAAGCAAACATTCCTTTATTTTTTTAAAGAAATTAATCTGCATTCAAAGATTTTGAAAATTCGCTTGCCGCACTTGGGAATCGAACCGGCTAAATAAAAAAAAATAACATCCTGTACTTTTATGGCAGCAATCGATATTGTCTCATAAGAATCAAATCAAATCTCTCTAACAAACATTATAAATTAAATGAAAGGAAAACCATGAAAACTAAAGTTATAAATTCAATGGGATAAATTCAATAATATTAAGCACTTTTATTCAAAGGACGGACCTTTACAATTGAAGAAATAAGATTGCACGTGTTTGTTTGTGCAAATTGCAATCTTCCTATCTAAATAGTTCTTCGTCATTTTAATCAATAAATGTCGTCAAAAGATAATTGTTTATTAGGTTCTAACATAAGTAATTGGATCGGACCTTTGAGTAAAAGTGATTTATGTTGTCCCATTGAATTTATAAGTTAAGATTTCATGGTTTTCCTTTCATTTAATTTATCATGTTTGTTAGAGGGATTTGATCCTTATGATTGACCCTATCGATTGGTGGCATAAAAGTACAGGGTGTTATTTTTTTTTAATTTAGCCGGTTCGATTTGAGAGTGTGCACGTTTAATTTCAAAAACTTTGAATGCGGATTAATTTGTTTTTAAAAATAAAGGAATGTTTCCTTTGAGTAAAATTTGCTATCTCCGGTATTTAGAGTACTTTCCCTGTATATATTCCTAGTTAATACATTATGTATTTTATTTGTATTTATAATATTTCTAAGTATTTACATAATATTTTCTTTCTTTCATCTCATGTCGACCGGCCAGCAAGTGTAACAACGAATACTGCGCCTTCGCGTAAGATGTTTGTCATACCCCTCATACCACCAAAATAATTGTTGTAACCTTGTCGTAAACACATGTATTTAGCTTGTACACAAACCTGTTTATTAACATGTAAATTATGTATTTTTAAATGATCGTACCTATCTGTTGTTACTGTTGCACACCTGTACCTCTTCCTTTTTTGAAGTCGGTTAAAAATACTTATAACGTCCGTAAATGTATTATTTACCTACTATATCTCCAAATACCCAAAGTTTCCACTTAATTGAAACCATATTTATAAAAAGTGTATTATTCATATACCATTTACCCCTTCAATGTTTACCCAAATTCGTTTATTTATTAACATTCTTATCTTATTACATTTTATTAGTATTTCAAAATAAGATACAAATAAAAAAAACACTTTCGAAAATATAAAAAATATTATTATGGTCTAGTGTCGCTCATGATCAAAATAATTGTCTAATAATCTTCTTCTATATTTAATTTGTTGGTCTAATACTTGCAAGCATGATTGCTGAGCATAAAGTCCTGGGTCCTATTCCCAGGTTGGAGTTATTCGATTTTTCCATCAGGAATTTCTAGAAGAAGCCACGAAGTTTGAAACTATGCCCGGTTGATGGGAATAAGCTCACCCCCATTACATGAGACTTAATTATAAATGTGGGAGTACCTGCTTTATGGCATTTGATCCACCTTTATTTCATGGGACACCGTAACTGGTGAATTCTGGGTGAACTAATAAGTACACCTCTGAAACTCATGGCTAAATAATACTAGCCGCTCGGGTCGATCCTTAGGTTAAGCCGTGCTTGCCTAGGTTGGATGGGTGACCACCCATTACATACCGAGTTTCCTCCGTGCCTCGGAAAGAACGTTAAGCAGTTGGTCCGGGCTGTCATTTGTAGATCTTTGGCAATCGATACAGGTAGTCAGTGGCCCAAAAAGTCTGACAACCAGTCTTATTAAGGGGTATCGTATTATCCAGTACTAACTGGGTTGTGGAGGTCAGGTAGGCAGTCGTTCCATGTAAACTACTGGTATTCAGATGCATCTGGTTAGACTGGAAGCCGACCCCAACATATTTGGGAAAAGATAGATGATTATGATAATAAGTACACCTCTGCCTCACCCTTCAGGATCTACAGGCGTGATGTTATGCTAATACCCTCTTGTTCATTGCCAGGCCCAAACGCTTCACTCTGAAGGCGTACAAGCGCGGATGGGTGTCGTGCCGCGACGGCGTACTGCGCATACACTCGTCGAGCGAGGCCGCCGGGAAAGGAGAAACCGCTTCGTACGCTGTGGAACTGCGGGGTGCTGAGGTAGGCATATATCTATGGTTTTATAGTAAAGCACTACTTGTTGAGTATTAAGTAAAACTACTTGCTGCGATATTAAAGGACTGTATTGATAATAATAGTTTGTAAAGTGGTTACAACGATTGCCGATATGTGCACACGTCAAAGGGTGTCGGTGAGAGAGTGGCGCGATATGCGCAGAGTGCGCTTACACAGAGTATACAACAGTATAGATTATATTGTGCCACGACGGCACAGATAATAAAATACTTACTACCCAAGTGTCGTCACATTGACCGGTCCCGTGCGACTCGCATTCGTCATCTCGTTCTTTCTACTAGTGGTGAAAATGTTAAAAAGTGGAAGCTCCACGGTAGCCCGCGAAATTCAAAGTTTCTTAGGTTTTTTGCAATTTGCAGGTCAATGTCAGATTTGTATGTTGATGAAAATATGAACCTTAAAGTATCAGTGTCAGACAAACTAACGGAATATTGTGAGAAGACGTTGTATACTTCGCGTTAGTTTTCAGCCAATCACAGTTTTTTTGTGTGACGTCCTCAACCAATGAGTTCCGGTAGTTACGTGGTAATTTAAAAAAAAAATCTGCTGTTTCATACATTATGACCGTGTACCGTGTAGGTAAGTTTTGTAAGAAACACCTGTTGTTATGCGGCGGAGGGGGGGGGGGGGGGGTTCCAGAATGATGTACTATATACGTGGCGTGGTGACCATTTACTGTCGTGTTCCTTCCACCTTGTAATTTGTTTTTTTGCACACCTCATAACCAGTATTTTTATTATTTTTGACGACCCGAATGGCGCAGCAGTAGTGAGGCTGCCTTACGTTCTTAGGGTCCCGGTAGGAGCAATGTTTGCAAGTGTAATGAGCATGGACATTTGTTTTGCGAATCATAGATGTTTATATGTAATAAATATGTATTTACAAACAAAAAGTATATATGTGGTATATCAACTATCTGGTGTCCACCACACAAGCCTTGTTGCTTAGTGTGGCACTAGATGGCGCTGTGTGTTATGTCCAGCGATATTTATTATTATTAATATTTATTTTAATCTTAAATTTTGTTCTTGTCTAGGTGACTCCTGACGCCCACCCCGCGTCAGGCCGCTACAGTATCAAGCTCGAGGTGCCCGCAGAAGACGCCATGCACGAGATGTGGCTCAAGTGCGAGAATGTTAGTAAACTTTGTTCAAATATACAGGTTGTTAAAGACCTCATCACGTAACCGTCAACCAAGCATTCTGTACATCAAACTAAGTAACTTTACGCAAAAATTATTGCTGGAAAATGATTTTTTTTTTTGGGGGGGGAAATATCATGTTTTGTGGTAGAATTCAAGGTAACGCACTCAAAACATTGTGCTGATGGATGGATTAAATAGTACGGGTAGAGGTGTTTAAAGTAAAAATCTTACCTTACCAACTTGTATTTTTTTTTAAACTTGTCAAAAAGTTGGAACTTTGACCCCAAATATCTCCGTAACTAGAAGGTTCCCAGGTATGGTGTAGAACAAAAAAATGATCGCAATGACGGGGAGAACAAGTGCCTTTTGGCTTCGTTAAGAGGTGTTTTACACCCTTTATGTTATTTCCTTTCTACTTACACAAATTTCGACTTTAATCTAGTGTAAATTGAGTTGTTTTTGGAATGTCTATTGAAAAGGTCATCAAATAATTAAATAGCAGCAGAAACTAGACTTCGACTATCGGGGTAAGGGCTTTTCGCCGCTAACTGAGCACTGGTTACTGAGAAATTCCTGATGGAAAATAAATATAGTCCTCCTTACCGATTTCGGTAACGGCGACCCTTTGAAACTATTTCCGTGCGTGTGCCCTTATATGGCTGGTTAGACCGAATTTGCTCGTGCTTTGACTGGGTATAGTCACAACTGAAGCAGTAGCCGTGTGGTTTCCGGCAGAGTAGAATAGAACCAACCCATTACAATCACGGGTGTCGTATAAGGCGACTAATGTCTGAGGCAGAACACCTTGCGCCTCCGTAGACCAGAGAATGGGCAGCAGCGTTTTCTGTTAGTCTTTCATCACTGCGATCTCCAATCCGTCTGCCGAGCGTGGAGATTACGGCAAATTCCTCCCATCATGGAAGAGGCTTATGTCCAGCAGTGGACATTATGGGCTGCTGCTGTTGTTGTTGAAGCAGTAGAGTTGACCGGTAGAGTGGGGTAGATGACACACCAATCAATTGAGATACTTTTAAGAGCTGTCAAAACATGGTTCTCTTATAGATTTTGTATGGCAATAGCAAACTGTGACGTCACTATTTTGTCAACTCAATGACTCAACTATTTATTGATTTCAAAGCAAATAAAAATCGAATTTGGCAATTAATTGAAAATAAATCAGATTACAGGCCCAAAAAAATTGGTGTCTTGGAATTATTTTTAATTCCGCATTTGGCGCTTTTCTTTAAATGTATCAAGTCGCTGGTTTTCAAAGATTTTTACATTTTTGTAGATAGCAAAGCGCCAAGACAACCTATGTAAAGTGAGCCTCTCCCAACCGGTCGGATCAGTAGCGCAAGCGTTAAGATGTCTCTTGAACACGTCCTTGTAGAAAATACTAAGATCGTCGAAACCATGTTACACTTAGCAGTCGTTCTACAGCCATTAGACCAATGAAACGGAAAGTTCTACCACTTTTACCATTTTATCTCTATCGTAGGAGGACCAATACGCCGAATGGGTGGCCGCCTGTCGTCTCGGATCGCGCGGTCGCTCGCTAGCGGACGCGGCGTTCGCGACCGAAGCGGCTGCGGTGAGGTCTCTGCTCGCACTACAGCGGCCGCAGCCCGCCGCAGCTCTCAACCAGCACTCAGTGCCACATCTGGACCATCTGCAGCCGGAGAACTATCTGGCGCCGCGGTTCCTTAAGAAACTCAAGGGGAAGGTGAGCTACAGCTTTAGTTTTACACTCTAGATCTTAGTTTGGCCGTTGAGGGAATGCGTTTCTGACGTCTGTCAGTTGGTACAGTCGTGGACATCATTTTTTTCGCTTAAATCATGCGAAGGCGCCGAGCCACAACCCCTTAAAGTTTAGGCATGTTAGGAAAGCGTCAACTTTGTCGCGCAAAATAACCTTAACTTTCGTTTGGCGTGCGTCGTCAGTATGCTCGGCCGATTCGGTATCTTTTCATTCATTATTTCTATACAAAGTCAACGGGGTGGGGCTAGAGAGCTTTTCTATGTTGTAAGTGCAAGCAAAAATTAGCTTAGTGGTGATCAGGCGGGAGTGTCCTCGATAGTACATGAATTTAGCACGAAATTATAACATTTATTATTGTTACTTGATTTAATGATATCGTTTTTAATAATATTATTTGTTAATAGGGAAAAAACGATAGTTATTTATGTTTATCGTAAATCCTTCGCCACTTCAAAGTTACATCGTCCTTTCGCTGACGACCTGTTAGGAACGCATTCTCTCAGCGGCCAAACTGTAGTGGTCGTGTGATGAGTAATGTGGGAGGGAGGAATGAGGAAAGTTTTGAGTATGAATGTGGACGGACGGGTATAAGAGTAGAGGAAGACCAAAGAAACGATGGATGGACTGTGTTATTAATTATATGGCAAGAAAGGAAGTGTCTGATAAGATGACGAAAAATAGAGAGGTATGGAAGAAGACATGTTGCGCCGACCCTAAATGAATTGGTATAAGGGCAAGAAAATGATGATGGCGGTAGTGGTCGTCACCTATCTGCAACATCTACCTTACAAACCTAAGATACGTATCATTGCGGGTTTATACTTTTGCAGAAACCAACTTTAATCTCATATGTGCTAGTATAACACCCTGATACCTAAAGACGCAAAAAAGACGCAAACGCGCACGCGGTTTGATGCTCAAAGACGGCAAAGCTACTTATAGAGGCAAAGTGATATAAACAGCATACGGCGTCACTGACTCGTCGAAACTAATTTCCACTTTGCTTCACTAACTTTACAAGTATATTCAATATTCAGTCATGTGAAACCTGTTCTTTCAGCCCTAGAATTTTTAATTATAAAACCATTTAATTTTTCTTCAAGTCGCTTTTTTTACCGATCGTAATATTTTAACCCTTAATTGGTCGCATGGGCTGTTACACCCCAGCGCATCCTTAAGGGTTTCGAACAGGCCCGTCCAAGATGCGGCTCCCAGGCCACCTATCGGCCCGCATAGGTCTTTCATCCGGCCCGCGAGCTATTTAAAACTTTATAAGTAAGACATCAATAAATATTGCGCGAACATTGTTTAAAAATGTCCATAAGCCAGTTAGCTTAGGGACATTTTTAAATTCCCGCGCCATGTTTACCTACCCGCCCCAAGTCACCTACCCGCGAATGTAGACCGCTTAATTTCCGTTAGCTTTATAATAACACGTATCCTTTATGATCGAGTATTCAGCGTAATCGTGATATTGTATTTGATTCGTATGATCGGGGTGTCACGTACCCCACGTGACTCTACGTACCTAACTTTATAGGCGCGCCCCATTAGGGGTTAATAACAAGTACCGTTATCTTTCCAGTTCACCCAACGCGTGTTAGAAAGCCACGCGAACGTGAAGGACCTGCCACTCCTGGAAGCCAAGCTGCAGTACATCAAGACCTGGCAGAACCTCCGCGACTACGGACAGACCATGTTCGTGGTGCGCTTCATGGGCCACAAGCGGGATGAGATCATCAGCATCGCCAACAACAGGATCATGCGACTTGATCCCAACACTGGGGATCATATCAAGACGTGGCGGTTTAGTACCATGAAAGTAAGTATGGTTTTGTTAGGTTTTTGTTTTTTCATGTAATAAATAGCAAAGTCTAGAAGAATAGAAAGAATAGCAAAGTCGCAAAAGACTTCTTATATAAGAGGTCTATCGATTTTCTCATAAAATTGATTTTTACACATATGTGTAAAAATCTATTTTATGAGAAAATCGATAAAAACAGTCTACTGAAAAAAATATAATGAAACCAACTATAACAAAAAAATAGGTATCAGCCACAAGAATTTCATGATTTTTACTTTGTTACTGTTAGTTGAAATGAAAAGTAGCATCATAGCAAAAAAAATCAGTTTCCATTGACACATAAGATATTTTAGCACCAACTTTTGATTAGCAAGCACATTGGAGATCTTAAAGTTGGTAAATAAATTACGATTTAAACGTCGTATACACATGAGAGTTTCTGCATTGGATAGAGCTTCAAAATGTAGAATCGGCTGGCGTAAAAAAGTGATTTTGCCAAAAGTGACACATAAGAGGTCTTAAAGTCGCAACGACAATATGTGGTTTTATCCCAATTTTTGTGGGGTCGGCGGTCTTCTTCTTCCATACTCTCTCTCTCTCTTTCACCTCCCAAACAGTGGCGTAGCTAGCTAACCAAGGACCCTGGTGCAAATAAAAAATGGGGCCCCACTACTATCTAGTTAGGTTTTATCAAGTAAAAATATTAAATATACTTACAAATACTTTTAAAATATTAATAATATGACCACCAACCAAGCAAAAAGAGCTAATTACAAAGTAACTAACTACTTTGTCATTAGCTCTTTGTCGTGCACTGCAGGGCAGGTAATATAACATTAAACAGTAATGACATAAATTACAATTAATACTTAGTATTGGGCAATAAAACGAAACAGAAAAGAGTTTATTATTTTATAAAGGACCTACTTATTAACTGACAAAATGAAATTTTCGAAAGTTCAGTTTGATCGAGGTTTTCTAGGGTTTCGAGGGCCCCTAGGTAGCTACGCCACTGCTTCCAAACCTCTATCTCGTGCGATATCTAACCATGTTCGCCCCGCAAGCAAGATCAGAGGCCCTACTCTCTAACGTTTCGTCCGTATATTCGGATCTACCCGTCTCTCTCACTCGCACTCATCTGCAGACGTGCGCGAGACAGACGGATAGATTCTAAATACGGACGAATCGTTAGAGAGATACTTACACCACCTTCGCCGCGGTCTACCTTGACGGCGATTAGCTCCGTCAGGCGTCCAGTGAGTGACGATCTTTGCCCACCCTTCCGGGTGTATTCGCGTTACGTGGCCAACACACTCCCACTTTAGCTTGGATGTTTAAAATTTAAGAGTCCTATTACATTTTTTTGAAAATTTTTGATTTTTACTACCTGGATCAAATTATTTCGATCGGCGTTCACGAGTCGATACTAATAGCGATCTCCGGACGATTGTCGACTGTTATTGATGAAAATTAGAGACGAGACTGACATGAGACTGAGGAGCAAGCTGAATTAATAATAATAAATCTTTATTGACATATGACTGCTTATTACATCAGTGTAGCCCTGACTCTTGCACTACGAGTTCCTGTATCACAAGAGCCAGACCTCTCAATTAACAGAGAATATGTAAAAAACGATAGACCCAAAAATTTGATACATTATAAGATTTGGCATGCATTAAAAGTGTTTACAAACCTAAAAAAGAGTAAAAAATTTAAAAATAAAATAATTATGTACATTACATGGGTATGCAATTTTATCAGTTAAATTATAGTTATTTATGCAACTGTTGTATAATGAGGGGTATTAAAACACGAATGTGGGTTTATCACACGAGGCGAAGCCGAGTGTGATAATAGTATCACATGAGTGTTTTAATACCTAATTATGTACAGTTGCATACAAGACTTTATCTACATCCATGATATGAATCCTCCATAAAAGGTTCTGAAACCATAGGGTGTTGCAGTGTTCTAAGAAGTCTATGTAAATTCATGGAAAGTTTAATTGCTTGTATTTACTACAAACAAACCGTGTATAGGTAGTAATATAATTATTTACATTTTGTATTGTTCAATTATCAAAATTCACAAAGCTTGTATCACTCATTTTTGTAAACAACAAAGTACATAATGCAATACTAATATCCAAATGTCGAACAAAAATGGCGGGATACGACGTGAATTCGAATTAACCTATAAGTTTTTTTTTTAATTACGCCGCTGTGGTAGAGAATCGCACGTGCTAGACGTTCGATTCACTACCACATTCGATGTTCTTTTTTTAAAACGAGTTGCATAATGAAATTCAGTACAACATTATAACACCCGTTTGGGTGTTATAATGGTTATTAAGACACTGGCTGTTTTAATGTTGGCCATAAGCTAACGGTTTCAGATACCTTTATAGAGGATTTATAGCATGGGTGTAGATAAAATTAATTACCATTCAGTGAATTGACACAGAATTATAGTACTTCTAGCCGTGTGGTATCCGGCAGAGTAGAATAGAACCAACCCATTACACCGACGGGTGTCGTATAAGGCGACTAATGTCTGAGGCAGAACATCTTGCGCCTCCGTAGACCAGAGAATGGGCAGCAGCGTTTTCTGTTAGTCTTTCATCACTGCGATCTCCAATCCGCCTGCCAAGCGTGGAGATTCGGCAAATTCCTCTTATCATGGGAGAGGCTTATGTCCAGCAGTGGACGTTATGGGCTGTTGTTGTTGTTGTTGTATAGTACTTCAATTTTATTTATTGTAATTTTGTCTTATTACATTGACAAATGAAAACGAATGAAGCGTATTCATTCTAGATCGAAGTTTTATATCATATTAATTTACTTGATAAAATTGAGTTTATTTGGAATATAACGGACGCTGAATCAAGACATTTATGGCTTAAATTACGCTTTCTTGACGATTTTTTCCGTGAAAACTCAAGGAATTTAAAGAAATTCTAGAACTCCAATAAACAAGTAAAACATTCAACTTATCTTTCAGTAATTTTGGCTTTTATAAGAATTGAATCTAACAATGAAAATTTGAGCGTCAAAGTTCCATCGCCGACGGTTTTTCTTGCAAACTGAGTTCGTAAAATATTTATAGTAAATTACACGAAAAGAAAAATGAAAATGTGTAACTCCAACTTACAAAAAAGAGAATGGCACTATCGTTATTCATAAGCAAATAATTAAAATATCTTATTGCTGCTGAAAACTACTGCGTCAAAATCATGAATTTGCGTGAAAAATGTAATAGGACTCTTAATAAAAAATATAAAAAACACGTCTAATGACCCCTTTTCCAGATATTGTCATCATCAGCTTAGTATTGGTGCTAACAAAGCTACTTCTACCATTCCAGGCATGGAACGTGAACTGGGAGATAAAACACATGATGGTACAGTTCGAGGAGGGCAACATAATATTCTCAGTACAGTCTGCAGACTGCAAAGTGGTCCATGAGTTCATCGGAGGCTACATCTTCCTCTCCATGCGGTCAAAGGATGCCAACCAGACCCTTGACGAAGAACTGTTCCATAAACTCACCGGCGGATGGACGTAAACACTTCGTCCAACATGTTAGTTAAGTAAGACATAATTTACAGTCCTGCATGATTCTTTTGGCGCTTCAATGACAGAGGGCGCTGCTTGTAATCATTTGTAACGAAATCAAGATGGCGGCGTAGGTTCCCAATAACGCCACGCGCCAAAAGATCCATGCACAAGTATACATATTATTTTTAACGAAACTGACGACCCGAATATGGGTAATCCGGAATACTATAGTTAATGGTCGTTTATAACAAAATAGTGCAAGTTTTAAATCTAGTGGCAAGTAATAATTATATTTTTATTATCTGTACAACATTGTAATAATTATTTAATGTAACGGCGAATGGATGGGGCCTTGAAACGTGCCTTGATGACGTGCTAAAATTTGATAGTGTATAGTTGATATTTTTGTACCAAGAGAATGCATTCTTAATATTCTATTCTACACAAAACATTTAAGGCTAACTCAAAACCGGCACGGGCGCAGGAATTTTTACCTGTACTCGACGTAAATTCATACGTAGTTCCTGGTAACAAGATGGATATTCTAATGTTCGGTTCCCTTTAATACCTTGGGGTCGATATCTAAACATTGGAATTTGTGTCTTGTTACCACTTACTACGTATAAATTTACGTTGGGTGTAGATGCGCCGTCCCCGGTGTGTGCTGGCTTCTACTTTAGATCTTATAATGTAGTGCTTCCAATAACTTCGTATATAGCCATCTTGTAAATGCCAAATACACATTTTGACACAGAATCTTGATAAATGAAATGCTTCCGTACATTAAACATCACTTTATTGTTTATATTTAATTCTAGTTATAAGAAACATGCGATGGATATGAGCTTTTAAATATGATAAGTAAGTTTTAGTGTTCATGTAATAAATAGTAATGTTGGTTCTCTGTGCAGTGCCATTACTTGACATAATAACACCTTGGATGTGGACTATGATCCATTTGGTGCTGAATCATTCAACAATGTGTATGTATTCATACACCACATTGAATGGCCTTAACAAACTAGAGATTTATCGTATTTTGTTTGTTCTTTATTCATTGTAAATAACATCGGTTTATAGACACATATTAATATAAGTTATTTTATACCAGTGACAAAATAATTTTAGATTAAAATTTTTGGCTTTCTTGTTGTATACCTATTAATTGCAAAGATTATTTTATTATTGTTGACTACTAGTCTCATTGAGATCGCATATAATGCTGTCACTTTTATTTAAGTATGGAGTAATATTATGAGTATTAACAATTATCTGCTTTATTTTATTGTGGAGTTCTTGTACAAATTGTATGTACTTTAATGAATAATTTTGAGTATGTTTGTAAATGAATGACGTATTAAATGTAAATTAATAACATTTTTGTGTTTCGGTTTTAATGTTAACCCGTTCCATACATTGTGAGGTATCGTTGGTGGAAAGGCGACACGGGAGGGTTAGTAGGAGGCGCCTCTATCACAACTGAGCAAACTCCTGCGTAATTAACCCCTAACTGCGCGCATGGTTGTGACCATATAACATTTACAGTGTCGGTAGGTAAACTTGCATCTTGAATTTCTTCTAGATTAATGAAATCTTCCACCACGTCACCTGAACTTGTGATGGCGATGAGTCTGTGACCTGCAATATAATAAAATGAACTATAGCATCTTATATTTTTAGTCTGTGATCGCATCAATCTCCACTTTCCTGGCACAGGAACGCGGAGATTGGGAGAAGTGCCCAGCAGTGGGTGAATGTGGATGATGATGATGATCAACAACATCAACAATCGCGTAGTTTAAGATCATGCACAGTTTATGTCAGTGGTGTCGATTCTGTTGTGCACAAACTAAACTTAATTTAGGGTCTATTGCTATCTTTTACTAAAAGGCAGTGCGACAACAGGACGGCTATAGCTATATTGGCTATGAACTAAGTTAGAGATGTCAAACTAGTTTATGCCTTGCGCTTCACCGTGTTTTTAGTCAACTTGTTTTTACGTGCACCCTTCATTTGTATGGAAATATTAGTTCCAACTAAATTTGATAGCTCTAAATAGGGTCTACCCTTTATAGCAGAACTTTTTATGTCATAATATTACTTTGCATAACAATAGATGGCATAAACTTCATTTCGCAGAAAATCGTGTGGCAGACACTCATTTATCATACATTCAAAACTCATAATTTTGTAAGTCAGAATCATCTTTAGGCATAAATTTCATATGCATAAGAATTAAAAGTAAAACCATCTTATGGCAGAAAGTTCACAGTCAGAATCATCTTTTGGCATAAATTTCATATCGATAGTCATTAAAAGGCAGAACTATCATATTACAGAAAGTTTACAGTTAGAATCATCTTTTTGCATACATTTCATTATGCAAAATAATGGAAAGCCTCATCTATCACATAACAAAAAAATCATAGTTATAATAATTTTGTATTTCTTACCATAATAATAAAATAGATTGAACATTACTTTTTTTCACCACCAACATACGACGATAATGTTAATTGCTGCATATTTCTGATCAAGCAAGCATACATCATGCATGCAGCAAGCATGCAGTATGCAAACCAGCATACGACATGCGTGCAGCCAGCATGCAGCATGCAAGCAAGCATGCAGCATGCAAGCAAGCATGCAGCATGCAAGCAAGCATGCAGCATGCAATCAAGCATGCAACATGCAGCAGGCATGGTTTCTGTCACGGCTCCGGCGCTGCAGGGTTCCGGCGGTCCCACGCGAGCTTATCGTCGCAGATGTGTTTTACGCTCACCACCGCAGCTTCGGTTTGCTGGCCGGCTTCGCCGGCGAGAGAAACGAGAAAGAGACGGATGTAATTTAGAGGGGTTCCCCTCTAAATTACATCCGTCTCTTTCTCGTTTTATTAGAGAGAAAAAGACAGCAATAGTCTAAATTAAGTTTAGTTATAACTAAACTGTACCTGTTTGGTGTGAACAGAATCGACACCAAAGTCAGTGTTCACTTAAAATAGTAATTTATTAACATAACAGGGGGCCTCAAAAGGCCAGAATTATAATATGAATCACGTTAAAAATTTAAAATTCTTAAAATGGTAAAGACAATTTTAAGAATTTCAAATTTTTTCTTCGTATAATATGAATCACGTTAAAAATTATGATTTTGATTATTTGTCATATTATGGATTCTGATAAAGCAACCATTTTAGACCCCTTGTATTAATTACGTTAGTAAAACGGTCACACAAAGTTAAGGTAAACTTACCTAGATTACATATAGCCACAGGACTATGATTAAACCCCCCAATCAGTTGCAAAGCTGTATCTACTCCTGGCCTGAACCTGTGCAGGTGAGGAAAGTAATTCTGTGCCGCATATATGTAACCTTTGAATGAAACCAAGATGTTAGGCATTATGTCTGTGTCGAGGACCTTTGTCCACCGCTGGTGTTCTCCAATTTCTTCGTATTTGTAAATGTTTTGTAGTCCAGCCATATAAACTTCATTTTCGTGAGCACATACTGCTGGTGACTGTATGGCGTCTGGTAAATCAGCAATTCTTCTAAAAGTCCTTTGCTTCAAGTCGTAAATTATAGCAGTTTCTAACACTACCCTGAAATATAGTTTTTTTTTTTAGTTTTGCTTTACTTGGGCAACAAACAGTTACACTAAGAAACCTTGTACTAAAACAAGCTGTAGTTAAAACTGCGCAACAAACAAAAACCGTAACGGCGTATATGTTACGGCTAATAGCCGAAGTGCGGCTACACATAGTTTTAGCCGGCTAGAACTAGGTGCAGCCGGCCATATGCGGTTAAACCTAGGTGTATCCTCTTATCTTCGGTTAGAACTAGGTTAAGCCTTCATCATAGCGGCTAGAACTAGGTGCAGCCACATACCGGTGGTTAAACTTAGGTGTATCCTATTTATCATCGCCTGAAACTAGGTTTTCAGTTCATTATTGAGGTGGTTTATGACAAACTAGTTTTGCCTAGGCCGAGTTGGGGCACTCCGACACAGATAGATTAGGTTAAAAGGGTATGGCGGGGTCGAATGAGCTAGCGAAACGAGCGAATAGACCCCGCCATACCCTTCGTGGTTATTTTTTTATAAACCATTCAAAAGTAAGAGCCCCGATCGCCCGTTCAACCGGTGTTCCCTCAACTCTGATGCATCTGCGGGGGTAATACAAAATCGAATCAATCGGGAAACGCAAGATAAGAATCTCAAAACAAAACCAACACATAAATACACATAAACACGATACGACGTCTCATCGTGCTGTGTGGTCCTCTGTGGCCGGACCACAGTTTAGTACTCAGATGCTATAGTTCGAAATAATACCTACCTAAACTCTACTTTCATCAGAATACATATATATTTTTAGTACCTCAAGAGATATCTTTTTAATTAACAATTTATGTGGTCCGGCCGCCAGGCAGTGCTCTCTGGCCGCGCCACCTCAAATTAAATGGAGTATAATGAACTATTAATAAATCAATATCCTGAAAAAAACTACCTAAAGAGTACCTTGCATACGACAAATATGGTCCAATAAACCCCTTTAGTTAAGGAGTTATTGGTCGTAGGGTGTGGTCCGGCTGGAAGGTATACTCTGCAGCAAGTCAATTTTGCAATATTTAATATTAACTATCCATAAATCAATTTATATAATAGTACCTTTTCTCTACTCTTCGTTGATACTTTTTTCTCTCAAGAAACTATTCATTTTGATTAATTAATCTTTAAAGTATGTGGCGCGGCTAGGGAGGATTACTTTCAGCAAATATAACGAAATATGCTTTATTTCTTTATGCTAACGAAAACTGCATAATAAGTACTTTATAAAAAGACGTGGACTTCATCTGTAAACTTTTATTTTTATTACCAACAATGATTTTGAAAAAGGTGCACATTTTGGTTTTTGTTTACCTATCTACCTAAGAATAGGTAGTTAGACGGTGAGATTTTGTAAAAATTTGTAAAAGTTGATTCCCAAAACCATAAATTTGTCAAAGTTATGGTTTAAAAGTTATAAGGGTTTGAACGTGGCCGCGCCATATAAACGCGGAGAACCGCGCGGCCACGGAGATCTTTAAAACGAAGCGTTGCCGAGACCTGAAATTAAGGTAAATAACAGATTGAATTTTTAAAAATATAGAAAAAATCCTAGGTTTAAATTTTAGGAGCTGTAAGACTAAAACGCCATGGCCGCACCATTGAAACAGTGAAAAATACGTTATCGCAAATATCTCGCTGAAAAAGCATCGCAGAGGTCCAATGCAGAGGTTTGAAGTTTTTTGTAAAACCTAGATTTGAATTTGTCAAAACTTGTAAAAATACACAAAATAATCCTAGGTTTATATTTCAGGAGCTGTAGTACGGTATCGCTTATAACCTTCAAAGCGTTCTGAATGTTTTGATAGGGTGACCATGACTTATTGCTTACAGAAAACTTTCCACCTTTTGTATTAGAAATTATTTCTCAAGGTTGCTTAATTAAATTAAAATGGTAAGATACAAAAACATGTTTATTTCTTAAAAAATCACATAAATCACAGATTGCTAACTTACACATATTTGACAAAATCACAAATCATAGATTATTTATTTACTTACACTAAGAATTTTTTTTATATTACATTTTTTTTAATACGTCTTTAAAGTATGGTTTGTTTAAAATTACTTTTTTAGATTAAATTTTCTTTTTTATTATCTTGAATATCTTTAACATAGTAGGTCATTGTATAATATTGTCATAGGTTGTTCAGAACTTGCGTGCATTTCGGTTTTACCATCGTCATAACAAATCATTATGGAAATACTATGAAATGACACTTATTTCTGGCATAATACATATATTTCAAATCCTTTAGAAAAATTCAAAACAATTACTTTTTCAATTAAGATGCTTTTTCACATAGTAAGCAATGGATCCTCCATTGCTTGATAGCTGAAAAAGCATCTGTAATTTATGTGTTTTTTATAATTAAAAAAATAAACTAAAATGAAACGATAAGATCATCATCATCATCATCAGCCTATTAATGTTCCCACTGCTGGGACACAGGCCTCCTCTGAGAAGGAATGGGCTATAATCCACCACGCTGGCCCAGTGCGGATTGGTAGATGTTACGCGATGTCAAAAACATAATTATGTTTATTAGAAATAAACATACGACTCATCATTTTTATTTAATTTAGGATCCTTGAGAAATAATTTCTAATACAATAGGTGGAATGTTTTCTGTAAACAATAAGTCATGATCACCCTATCGAAACATTCAAAACGTTATTACAGGTTTTATATTATAAAATAAATACTTTTTTGCCTACTATCGTTAGTTCTACTTAATTATTATTTGTTTACAAAAAAAAATCAAGCTAATACTTACTTTCTTCGATCAATAATCACGACTTATTTCTAAGCAATACCATACTACAGCTCCTGAAATATAAACCTAGGATTTTTTTGTACATTTTTATAAGTTTTGACAAATTCACATCTAGGTTTTACAAAAAACTTCAGACCTCTGCGATGCTTTTTCAGCGAGATATCGGTGATAACATATTTTTCACCGTTTCAATGGCGCGGCCATGGGGTTTTAAGTCTAAAAGCTCCTAAAATATAAACCTAGGAGTTTTTTTAATATTTTTACAAATTTTTTGCAAATTCAATGTGTATTTACCTAAATTTCAGGTCTCTGCAACGCTTCGTTTTAAAGATCTCCGTGGCCGCGCGGTTCTCCGCGTTTCGATGGCGCGGCCACGTTCAAACCCTTAACTTTTAAACCATAACTTTGACAAATTTATGGTTTTGAGAATCAACTTTTACAATTTTTTACAAAATCTTGGCTTAGTTTTTAAAAAAAAAATTAACTACCTATTCTTAGGTAGATAGGTAAACAAAAACCAAAAAGTGCACCTTTTTCAAAATCATTGTTGATAATAAAAATAAAAGTTTATAGTTGAAGTCCACGTCTTTTTATAAAGTACTTATTATGCAGTTTTCGTTGGCATAAAGAAATAAAGCATATTTCGTTATATTTGCTGAAAGTAATCCTCCCTAGCCGCGCCACATACTTTAAAGATTAATTAATCAAAATGAATAGTTTCTTGAGAGAAAAAAGTATCAACGAAGAGTAGAGAAAAGGTACTATTATATAAATTGATTTATAGATAGTTAATATTAAATATTGCAAAATTGACTTGCTGCAGAGTATACCTTCCAGCCGGACCACACCCTACGACCAATAACTCCTTAACTAAAGGGGTTTATTGGACCATATTTGTCGTATGCAAGGTACTCTTTAGGTAGTTTTTTTCAGGATATTGATTTATTAATAGTTCATTATACTCCATTTAATTTGAGGTGGCGCGGCCAGAGAGCACTGCCTGGCGGCCGGACCACATAAATTGTTAATTAAAAAGATATCTCTTGAGGTACTAAAAATATATATGTATTCTGATGAAAGTAGATTTTAGGTAGGTATTATTTCGAACTATAGCATCTGAGTACTAAACTGTGGTCCGGCCACAGAGGAACACACCATCGTGCTACGTCACGGCATCGTTTCGCGATGCGCCGTCGTATCGTGGGAATCTAAGCGTCGCAACGTGCCACGATGCACGGAACGACGTCGTTGAAACTATCTTTCGCCGATTCTGCATTAATTTGTTATTAAATGTAGCGAGTAGGTTGTTCGGTCCATTTTTCGAAATTTACTGCGACCGACACGACAAAATCGTGACACGTTGCGATGTCGTGGGACGTTGCGATGTCGTGGGACGTTGCGATGTCGTAGATCCCCACGATACGACGTCGCATCGTGAGACGATGCCGCGTCGTGCTCACTGTGCTCAGACCGTTATATAGTGTTATAACTACGGACCCTCGTAACTTCAAGTTCAATGTATGCTTCAGGCCCGGACTGGCCATACGGGCCAATGCCCGATGGCCCGGTGTGGCCGATTGGCGGCCTTTTTTCTGCCTCTGATTGGCACTCCTATAGGATTTTCGAGGCTGAAATAAATTAGCTGCCCCTTGTCCCGAGGCCTTAATAGGCAATTTTGGCCTGCATGCCCAAGGTTGCAAAAAATGGAGTCAAATGAATTTATTTAAGGCAAGATGTAAAAGTTTTCAGCTACTTTCTCCTGGATCTTTACATTGTCTATTATAAGTTGACCAAGTAACTCCAAAGGTTCGAAACAATTCTAACCTGTCCAAGACAAGGTGTCAAAAAATTTTCGAGCTCGCTTCGCTTGCTCTTGGAGCCTTACTTCTTTTTTTCAAAATTGTCTCCCTAAGTAGATTTTTTAGTTCCTAGACTTTTCAAATTACTTCCCTCTACTTTCATTTAATCAAGTATTTTAGATTAAGCTGCATCTGTAACTTAACCCATACAAATCCGTTTTTAATCGCACTTTTCTGCGCCACCCCCACACTCCTGGCTCAAAAGGTGGCGACGCCCTAGTTCGACAGCGTCGCTATTCTTTTAGTTTCGAGTCTCTTCTATATAAAAGCTGCAGCCTAGCATTTCAGCCTAACATTCTATTTTAGGTATTTTCTTCTTTCGATTCAAAATTTACATTAGTAGTTTTCCTTTCTCTTGGTAGTGGAGGGCCGACCGTCTCTAAAATGCCCGGGCCGATTTCGGGTCCCAGTCCGGGCCTGCAGGTATGCTATGTTTTTTATTATTTTATAAATAAGTAGGTAACCGTAAATAAATAAAGAGCAGCTGTATCAGATACTATTTACTGTACAATTTTGTTTACTTCCATATTTATTTTGTTTACATTACAACAATATTAATTGAGTAGGTACCTATCTACTATTTTTTATTACTATCATTCTCATGTCTGGCTTGCGGTATTATCCCGTTAGTATATTATTGAAATCAGTTGACAACAGTTTTGGATGTTGCACTTGTCCTTGCAACTTGTGTACAAGATGATATAATTGTTTAAAATGATCACAAGTCATTCCAACACGATAATCATAATAGTATAATGTTTTAATTCTGTTGCGAGCCCATTTGTTACATTCCAAGTATTGATAAAATATCTTCTTTTCGAGTAGAAGTAAGTTCCGAATCTATGGACAATTCGTGAGTATGAGTTTCACTTGGAGCCATGAAATGTTTGCGATTTGCTAACAGCGTCACCGTAACCATTAGCGGGACCACTAAACCATCAAGAACTTTATATTTTAGACATATTTCACAATTACATTTTCCCGCTTTATGTCCTGCCGCTTTTTTTGAAGCAAATTGAAGACAAACGTCCATGGGCTTGTCTTGTGAAACTTGTGCAGAACATGTGTGCACGTGACAGCCTGGTATATGTGCTGGCTGAATTGGAAACGCTTCTCTTTTCGGAATTTTACCAGGCTCCTGTGGCATGGGAATTTCAGGTTCTTCCGGCACGGGAAGCTCAGGCACAAAAGGTATAGCCACATCAGGGAACACCGGTACTGGCAACCCTGGTAAAGGACTACCTGGATCAGGAACTTCTTCAGGTTCGCTTTCCTTTTTTCTAGGCTTTGTCCTAGGAGTAGGACTCATATCAATACCCTGGATGGTGTGGGAAATTTTCTGTCCAGTGTCTATGGAATCAGAAAATATATTACTGATGGTACACATGTCAGCTCTCTTCTTTGCTTCAGTGTGAGGTCCAAAGACCATTCCGATTTGATGTTTCAGCTGAAAAAATATTAGTTTCAGAAGATAAGTTATAATAGGTAACAAATTGGAGCCTATTCGAATTCCACCTGTATGAAGATGCTAAATGGCTTCACTCAGTAAGATACTTGTTCAGTTGCACGAAACCAACATTAGTTTAACGGAGACTTTAAATTCATGCCATCCCATCACATTTTGTATAAAAAAGAAAGAGAGAGCATTAATTTAAAGTCTCCGTTAAACTAATGGTGGTTTCGTGCAACTCACCGACTGACTGTTAGGGCAACTAGAATCGGGATCTCATGGCGACATGGAGAGAGCGACTGTCGCAACCCCGCGCAGGGCACGCCACGATAGTGGCGATAAGTCCCCTCTTTGAGGAGTGGCTTGAGAGACGCCACGGCGTCCTCACCTTCCGCCTGACGCAGGTCCTCACCGGACACGGAGTGTTCGGGAGGTTCCTGCACCGAATCGGGCGGGAGGAAACGCCCGGGTGTTTCCATTGCGAGGATCGACCGGAGGACACGGTGGAGGTGTGTCCCGCGTGGGCGGAGCACCGCCGTGTCCTCCGATGAAGGAACATGGATGGGTTTTAGTCAGTAAAAGTCTGACACTCCCTCCTGCTCCGCCCAGAGCGGGAGGAGTTATTTGATGATTTCCCATCCGAAAAAAAAAAAAAAAAGGGCAACTAGAATTTTGCATGCTACTTATTGTACTACAATTGTTTTTGTTCATAACATAACATCACGCGTGTTATCCCCGAAAGGTTAGGCAGTACACCCACATTTCCCCAATTATGTTTAAGTCCCATGTAATGGGGGGCGAGCCTATTGCCATCAACTAGGCACAAATCCAGACTTCGTGGCCGTTACTGAGAATTTCTGGATGGAAAAACCAAATATCACTTTGCCCAACCTGGGAATCGAACCCACGATCTCTTGCTAGTAATCACGCTTGCGACTACTAGACTAGAAAGGCAGTTGTTTTAGTTAATCTGCACGTTTTACCTAATTAGGGAAAGAACATTTTATGATAATATTTTTGGTTCAACTGCTTTTGTAAAAAAAAAAAAACGTACATATTCATGTCCCAAATCAAAATTCGGCTCAAGAATATTATTTCCTAATTTGCTTTGAAGATTTTTATAGTATTCTGGACAGCCTTTTCGTGAATCCTGCAACAAGAACGATTAGCAAAAATTATAAAACAGATAATCCTAACAAATTATTTTTGGGTAATTTTATTTAAGTAAAAGGTGGAAGTAAAGGCCTTATTACATTACACGATTTATCGGGCCCTGCCCGTAGGGACAGGGAAGTGTAATAAGAGACAGGAAGTCAGGGTCCCTAAATAATAAGCGGCGTCCTGCCTGATCAGGCAGGGCACACGATCGACATGGCCATATAAATCGTGTAATGTAATAAAGGCCTTATTACATTACACGATTTATCGGGCCCTGCCCGTAGGGACAGGGAAGTGTAATAAGAGACAGGAAGTCAGGGTCCCTAAATAATAAGCGGCGTCCTGCCTGATCAGGCAGGGCACACGATCGACATGGCCATATAAATCGTGTAATGTAATAAAGGCCTTATTACATTACACGATTTATCGGGCCCTGCCCGTAGGGACAGGGAAGTGTAATAAGAGACAGGAAGTCAGGGTCCCTAAATAATAAGCGGCGTCCTGCCTGATCAGGCAGGGCACACGATCGACATGGCCATATAAATCGTGTAATGTAATAAAGGCCTTATTACATTACACGATTTATCGGGCCCTGTCGATCGTGTGCTCTGCCCCGATCTTAGGGGATTGACTCCCTGTTTCTTATTACACTTCCCTGTCCCTGCGGGCAGGGCCCGATACATTGTGTAATGTAATAAGGCCATAATGCCTTTGCTCAGGAAAGCCAACCAAAAAGAAAAAATCTATACCAACCATACAATATATGTACTATTTTTTTTTGTAAATATGTCATGTACTTGTGATGACTTGTGCCACAGATAATCTTGTGCATTCAACATACAAGTTCAATTCATGCAATAATAACAAGAAAACTTACCTGTTTCGTGCTTAATGAACAATCAAGAACTTTTAAAACAGTTTCAGTAGCTTGTTGTACCAAGCGACCTCTTGAACGAAAGATATTCAAGGCGACGCTTATGCCAGTAGCAGAATACATTTTGATTCAAATATATTCACTCAAAAGTATGTAATATTGATTTATTAATTTGTAATTTTATGAGTAAGAAAACATATTTCTGTTATAATATGGCATATAATTATTATTTATCATCATTTTTAATAACGCTGTTTATTGCGGTAAATTTAAGCCGTCTATTGGACATGATTTCACATTGTTTACATCAAATCACGAAAATATGTTGGCGGATTTTTTTGAACCCATTTTGTTTGACTTCAGTTTGACAAAGTTGCCAAGGTTTATTTCTTTTTAATTTTTAGCAGGAAAGTGGGTAGGTACGTTCGGCTGCCAGTACCATTTCGATTGAACTCCTCCCCGACTGCAACTCTAAAGCGCGCCACACGTTATTATTTTTAGATACACAGGGTTTATTACAAGCTTTTTTTTTTTTTAATTAGTAAACAAACTCCGCAGACTTGATGGGTATCGATGTTTATGGACCGATAAACGAAACAAATAGATTTGTCAACAAGTTCCCTTGATCCCTACCCGAAGCAGACGCTCCATTCAGAAAGACGACCCAAATGGCGCAGCGGTAGGCTGCCTTACGTTATTAGGGTCCCGGGTTCGAATCCCGGTCGGAGCAAATGTTTGTGTGATGAGCATGGACATTTGTTTCCGAGTCATGGATGTTTATATGTATAATAAGTATGTATTTACAAACAAAAAGTATCTATTTAGTATATCAACTATCTGGTGTCCATGCATGACACAAGCCTCGTTGCTTAGTGTTGCACTAGATGGCGCTGTGTGTAATGTCCAGCGATATTTATTTTATTATTATTTTTTAAAGAGCTAGGATATTACCATGAAATAAACTCATCTCAACTCAACATAGACTCTTGGGCACATGAGGCTTCTGAGTGGTTCAAGCGCCTGATTTGACGTCAATGCTAGTGTGGTCAACCGATAAATTAATTTTTAAACTTACCTATATCCACCAACTCCTCCGAGAATAAATAATGAGTCCTCAACAACCACAACACCAGCGTGTCTCCGTAATGGCAGCTCTACTCCATGTTGTATCCACTCTTTTTTAAGAACATCATATATTTTCACATCCCTCATATAGCTCCCTGCACCCCTTCCATATTCACCACAAACCTTAACAATCTTTGTAGGAGTCCAATTGGTTAAATTCCAACCCCAAAGTTTCTTTTCACTTAATTCTATCCACTTTCGGAAACCATGCTCTTCTGTATAAGTATACAGGTAATTCTCTGATAGTTCTGCGTTTTTGTGTTTATCAGCCCACATTGGCACCGCTGGTATAAACTTCAGCTTACGTTGTAGACTCGCATCCACTATATTCACCACTTCCATATATACTTTTTCTGTATACAGTTCACACAGTACCTGTTTATTACCTTTTATAGCAGTAGTTGACAGTTCATAGTCTTTTGACAACTTGTATAGACATTCTACTATTTTCTCCACCAAACTGTTCACATAATCTTTAATGAGATCCTTCATTTCCTTTAATTCTACGCTTGTAAGTCTATTCATATCTAAACAACAGAGTACAATAAGTAATACATCAGCACCCATCTCTTGAAGCTCAATCCATTTCAATCCAAATTTAAAAACACATAATTCAGATTCCGTGTTCAAGTGTGTGTGTGATAAGTACCAAAACAATGAATCTACTGATGGAATGAACTCGGGTTTCATGTGTTTAAATGAAAAAAGTCCGTATGTTACAGCAGCTTGCTCCAGTTCCATTGAAGGTGCATTTTGTGCTATTTCTCTAATTTCAAACAAGTTGGACAATGATATTGTTTGTTCTAAACAGTAGTTGATTTGTTTTGTGAGTTCTGTAATTTGTAGGAAATTTGCTGCTATGGCGAGATCCCCAATAGTAGCTAGAGGGTAATCTGATATATCTATCAAACCCATTTCCATATATCTTGTAATGATATTCATTGAGTTTGCATCTACCACCTGCAAAGAGGAAGGTTTCAAGTTATGAACACAAAACTTAATCTGTAACTATAAGTTATAAACATAACAAGCATTTTATCTAAATGATTTTCCAAGACTGCCTTGTTAGTCTAGTTAAGGTCCTGGGTTCGATTCCCAGGATTCCTTGGTGTTATAGAATTTTTTCATCAAGAATTTTTCAGTTGCAGCCACAGGGTTTGGTTTTGTACCCAGAGATTACAGGCGTGATGTTTTGTTATGATTTTTAAGAACACTAATAAACCTATAAAATGCCTTGAATATTTTCGTTACTGGTGCAACAGTTCTGCAAAGCAGTCTTTAAATTGGATGTAAACTATTGTTATTGTAAATTGTATCCTAAGTACATAAAAAGGACTAAATACATACATCGATGTGAATTTCTTGTTGCTCCTTTTCGACATAGTTCCCGCTAAACATCGCCCGAAAATAATCACTGTATTCAATAAGTAGGTCCCTTTTCACTTTAAAAACTTGTCCCTCTATTAATAGGGAAACTTCGTGTTGACTCTCCATTTCTAAAACTTTCGGCTGGCGCAGCCAGGCGTCTAGAAGAAACTGTTTGTTGAACTTTGTTGTTTAGTTACATGTTCTGTGCACTTATGTATGTTTTGGAGCCCGGCCGGTGTCGTTGACAATTCTTGTCATTTTTGACAGTTATAATCTATTTTGACCTTAGATTTTGACAGCCACAATCAAGGAGTTCAGGGGGTCTAAAATGGCCACTTTAGCAGAATCGTAATAAGAATCACGTTCAAAATTCATAAAACGGACTTTATGATTATGTTCTAGTCTTTAGTCTATTTTAAGAATTTAAATTTTTGAACGTGATTCATACTAAGATTCTACATGGATTCTGCTAAAGCGGCCATTTTAGACCCGCAGGGTTTTACGGGGTGTAAATGTAATTTCCGTGAATAGGGTGCTTTAGCCCAAAAATGTTAACAAGTATCTATTTATGATCTGTGAAAAATAAAATAAAATGTTTGGAGCATGGTTTGGAGGGAATTCTGACAGTAACTACTTTTGACATATTCGACTTACGAAAACAACAAAACAAGATGAAACTTGAAATTGTAACTTGTTGACTGTTGTTTTTCTGCAATTTGTCACTAAAGTAGACGATAAACAATATAAATTAGAAGGCTGTTTGTATTCGTGAGAGAAATAGTGATAAATATTATATGATAGGTCATTAAAATAGCAAGTGACAACGGGCGAAGAAGAACGTGAAAAAACTTGGAAACTCTGCCATTGAAAGAAATTGTTTTAATAACTTTCGCTATCACTACACTACAACTATTTTGGTGCCTATTTGAACGTCCTATCATTTTCTAAAAAACCTTAAATGTTTCGGTGATAGTGTGTAGTGAAGGACAACATGGCAGCCACCGCATCAGCAGTAACTGCTACAGCAGCTGATGAAGATTTGGACGAATGTGGACCACAACTTATTACTAAATTAGAGGTATCGTTATAAGTTTATTATATTAAGGTTGCCTTCCAATTTAGCTCTCGGCGACCCTCTGATTCGTAATTTTGATTCGTGACCTTGTGTCACCAAAATACCAGCTAAGTTGGCTATTTCTATGCTTGCCATTAACAGAACCCATGCACTGTGCCTTGCAAGCTTACAAGCAAACTAGTATATTGTGGGAAGATTAACATTATTTTCCATGTGGTATTCTTAGTATAATTCTGCCTCAGTCTAGTAGTTGTGATCGTGACTGCTGAGGGTGTGGTGGATTCCCATGTCAGTTAAATTTCTCAGTAGCACCTACGGAGTCTGGATTTCTGCTTGTTTGATGGCTCGCCTACTATTACATGGGACTGTACTGTTTGAGGTACATAATTTGTGGCATATCCCTCAATGTGATAAATAGAGATAGATTCAATAAGGGTCTGGCTAATGGTCTTTTGAGATGAATAACTCTTGGTAGATCCATATCTTGAAATCAGAATCCAATGAGAAAAACAATTCTCACTGGATCCATCATGGATCTGGCCAATAGATCTTTTATAATGAACATGAAACATAATGCATGTGAAAATATGGAATATAGTATTAGAATTCATCTGCCTAACCCTTTGGGAATTACAGAATGTGATGATATGGATGGATGGTTATAAATCAACTACAGCCTTTCAGAAGATACGTATGTAGGTACATCATAGATTAGGTAAGGTACATAGACCAAAGATTTTTTTTTTAAATATTTTCAGGGAAACGGCATAACATCTGGAGACATTAAAAAACTAGAAGAAGCAGGTTATCACACAGTTGAGTCGGTGGCCTATGCACCTAAGAAATGGCTGATTACTATAAAAGGAATATCAGAAGCGAAAGCAGACAAAATACTAGCTGAAGCATCCAAGCTAGTGCCGATGGGATTCACTACGGCTACTGAGTTCCACCAGAAAAGGTAAATGGGCATTTTGATTAGGATATTCTTTGAGGAGAGTGTTTAACAGTGAAGGTTCCCTGTGTGTCGAACCAGGAGATCAATTTGGGCAACATGTGCCAGTTTACGAGCACCTTCAGATAGACTACTTACCAAAGAAATAATTGATGGATTGTGAAAAAAATCAGAAACAGATATATGTCGAATATCTAACACCAAAAGTTTTATTTAATCTTCAATTGTCTGTCTATTTAATTCCTATTTCTCACTCGCATACAGCAAGTATGCGAGTGCTTTGCTGAGTCAGTACTATGTGAGATGTGAGAATGTACACATGTATGGTCGATCAATCTATTTGGTTTACATTTTAACATGCAAATTACATTGTAAAATGTAAGCCAAATAGCTTGTTCAACCGTACGAAACAGTCATTTTCATCACATTTTTTTTTGTTTTTCTGATAATCTCAACTGTACCAGATATTTCAAATGATTTAATGAATATAATAATTACTTTATCTATATATAGATCTGAAATAATTCAACTAACGACAGGCTCAAAAGAGCTAGACCGGCTACTGGGCGGAGGTATAGAAACTGGATCTATTACTGAAATATTTGGAGAGTTCAGAACAGGCAAGACTCAAATATGCCATACTTTGGCCGTCACATGCCAGGTAAATCTCATTCTTTACACATTGCTAGTTTTTATATGCTCCTTTTATGGTCTGAAATTATCCCACAGAAATCATGATACTTTGGGATAATGTTGCTTTCCATTAGTGAAAGAATTTTCGAATTGGATTAGTCTTGTAACTTCACTTTAATATTATTAGGTTAGACAAGTGCAACTCAGCCTTTCTCAACCTTTTCATGAATTAAAACCTACTTGTGTGCCTGGACTTAACAAACTAGAAAATAGACTTTAAGGCACAATACCTGACCACAAAACTCACCCCTCCCCTTTTTTTCAAAAATCATCAAATGACTCCTCCCGCTCTGGGCGGAGCAGGAGGGAGTGTCAGACTTTTACTGACTAAAACCCATCCATGTTCCTTCATCGCCCTTTGTGTTCCGGGGCCACGGTATCTCTTTCGAACAGTCCCGCAACCCCGGCAGGCATCAGTTCTTGCGGACCCCTTCCTTTTTGCTGACTCTCTTTGAGGCGCGCGTGGAACACGAACGCGCCGTCGACACGTCGACACGACGGACGGCGAGCTAGCCCACCGTCCACAGGCCCGCGCCTACGGTGACTGGGGGCCACGTGGTGGCCCCCGACGCCCGGGGCGTCTTCCGCGGCGGCTGGGACGCTGTGAGGTTCTCTCCCTCTCACGTTCCGCCACCTCCTTCTCTAGCATTACTGCTTCGCAGAAGGAGGTGACGGCGTCCATTCCGTCTCGCTCCGGACCATAGCTTGCACCAGAACCGGGCGCGAGAGATCGCCGCGCCAATCGCCGCTTCGAGGACACGGCGGTTCTCCGCCCACGCGGGGCACACCTCCACCGTGTGCTCCACCGTGTCCTCCGGTCGATCTTCGCAGTGGAGCAAAACTCACCCCTAACATCTTAATAAAGCTCCATAAATTTAAAGTTCTCATGCGTAGCATCGTGATTATGTTTCAATTTGACAGGTACATGAGCTTTGTTCGTGGGAGGCAAACTGTCCTTTTTAATTTTTCGTATCTGAAGAGTAACCAACAGGACCCAATCTATCTATCATGGGACTTCCGGTCTTAGTCCGGTTTCCGCACTTAGTCCTTGAAGTGGACCATTGTGCGTGAGCCATGGTGGCCGATTACTCTTACCAGCCCACCTCCCTCCAGAAGCAGAACAAACTTCCCGGTCTCCTCAGGGCATCCGCAACGGATCTTGGTGTTCCCAGGGTCTCCTCGCGAATCTTGGTAACAGGACCCTATTACTAAGCCCCCGCTGTGAAATTTACACAGAATGTGTACGTCCGTTGCCGCAATAACAACCCCACTACGATGATACGGAAATTTATAAGGAGGTTAAGATTCAAATCAGTTTCTATTTCCTTCCAGCTGCCCATAGAGCAATCGGGCGGCGAAGGCAAATGCATGTACATCGACACGGAAGGCACGTTCCGTCCGGAGCGCTTGCTCGCGGTCGCTCAGCGGTACGGCATGGAGGGCGCCGCGGTGCTGGACAACGTGGCGTATGCGCGGGCCTATAATACTGACCATCAGACGCAGCTGCTGGTACAGGCCTGTGCTATGATGGCGGAGTCTAGGTATGTTTTGAAGATCAATGCCACTTAGCGGGTGTAAAATTTGTACAAGCCTATAATGTTCCCACTGCTGTATGTTTTGAAGATCAATGCCACTTAGCGGGTGTAAAGTTTGTACAAGCCTATAATGTTCCCACTGCTATATGTTTTGAAGATCAATGACACTTAGCGGGTGTAAAGTTTGTACAAGCCTATAATGTTCCCACTGCTGTATGTTTTGAAGATCAATGTCACTTAGCGGGCGTAAAGTTTGTACAAGCCTATAATGTTCCCACTGCTGTATGTTTTGAAGATCAATGTCACTTAGCGGGCGTAAAGTTTGTACAAGCCTATAATGTTCCCACTGCTGTATGTTTTGAAGATCAATGCCACTTAGCGGGTGTAAAGTTTGTACAAGGCTATAATGTTCCCACTGCTGTGTGTTTTGAAGATCAATGCCACTTAGCGGGTGTAAAGTTTGTACAAGCCATGTTCCCACTGCTGGGACTGGGACTGGCTGGGACACAAGCCTCCTCTCCTTAAGAAGTAAGGAGCTATAATCCACCATGTTGGCCCAGTGTGGGTTGGTAGATGTCACATCATCAATCTCCTGCCCTGATCCTTGTTTTTTTTTTATTGCCAAATTCGATTTTTATAATTGCTTTGAAATCAATAAATAGTTGAGTCATTGAGTTGACTAAACAGTGACGTCACAGTGCTATTGCCATACAAAATCTATGAGAGAACCGCGTTTTGACAGCTCTTAAAAAGTATCTCAATAGGGAAGGCTGGTCAAAGCTGATTGTAGATGGCGCGTCCATAGCTTAGACCCAATCTGACCAATGAGGTCAAACTATTTTGAATTATAATATGACATTGACAGATTTTCAACCAATGACGATGTTTGATTCATGCGATGCTAGCGCCATTAATTCCACAAGTTGCCCGTCCCATTGATTGATGTGTCATCTACCCCATTTATTTAGGGTCGACGCAGTATGTCTTTTTCTTCCATACTTCTCTATTACTTGTCATGGAAGATGGCACATGTCAATGTAATAATAATAATAATAATATATTTATTTTCTCATCACAAACGTTACAGTGAACATGAATTATTTAATCTAACAATACATGGTAAACATTTGTGAGAGACTGGTGCCTGAAATAGGTATACAATACCTGTGTTACAGGTCACCAGGCCCCCAAGACTTAAAGGTATAAAACTAATTTAGATTAATACTTTACAACTAATGCGTGACGATTTAACTTAGATACGTACAGAATAATTTAAAAATTAAAAATAAGAAAAACTATAATTACTCTAGTGGGACATACTGTATGTGTGATTTATGTGTATGAAATAGTGTGTGTTTGTGTAGTAGATAGATGTTTAGCGGATTGGAATCAATAGACTTTCAGTTGTATGATAGTCTAGATTTTTTAACCATTTACAGACAGCTAACTTACATACTGGTCTCCGTAGCGGGTAAATTGAAAGTGTTGTGTTGATTTTGTTATACAAATATCCTCCGAGAAAACAGAAAAATCTTTGGGAGAGAATAGTGCGAAAATAGTTTGTAGGGCAGACATTACCTTTCTTACGCTTATCTTTGTTAAGATTCGGGTCATATTCTAATTGTATATGTTTTTTGTAAACTATGGAAAGTATGAAGCTCTGCCTGACTGTGAGAACATCCCAACGTTTATAAAGGTCACCCGTTGGGTATCGAAAAGGAAGTCCAGCTCCTACCTTGAGAACAGCTCTTTGTGCTCTTTCAACCTCCAGAAGGTGAACTTTGCCTGCTCCTCCCCAAGAGGTAATGCAATAATTTACTATTGACTGACAGAGTGCTGAGTAGACCATTTTGGTAGTCCTAAGATCAGCAACATGTCTTAATGTCTTAAAAATGTAGATCAGCTTACGAATCCGAGTAACAAGAATGTCGATGTGAGGCTTAAAAGTTAGTGTTTGATCGATATACACTCCAAGATATCTAATGACCTCCGTATTTTGAAGAGGTGAACAAAGGCATGAGGTATTGGACAAAGAACAAGTGTGAGCCATGATACTAAGATTTGGAGGTGGAAGAAGATTTCTCCTGGGCGCAAAAGCAACGTATTTCGTTTTTGATAAGTTTAATGTCAAAACATTATGTTTAAGCCATTGACAAACCTCATTGAAACCATGTTGAGCACTTTGGAAAACTTCTTCCCAATTTCTACCACTAAAAAATAGCGCAGTATCATCGGCAAAAGATATTAGTTTACCGTGTTTAAGATGAAGCTGAAGCAAGTCATTAATATAGACAAGGAAAAGGCTAGGACCCAGGACACTGCCCTGTGGCACGCCATAATGAACAGAGAGTTCATCACTTATCCAGTTGTCTATTTTCACTCGTTGCTTCCTACAACTTAAGTAATCTTTGAGCAGTTGCAATGGGAGGCCTCTAACTCCTATACTCTCGAGTTTTTGCAATAGCAATGGAATAGGAACCGTGTCAAAGGCCTTGGCTAGGTCTAGAAATACTGTTACACACTTCCTCTTATTGTCAAGATTAGTAACAATATGGTTAGTGAGTTCATGTACAGCGTCATCAGTCGACCTACCCGATCGAAACCCAAATTGCACAGGTGACAGGAGGGTATTTGTCTCCAGAAAGTTCATGAGGCGTTTATTTATTAGACGTTCTAGGACTTTGGACATCGTAGGCAGGATCGAGATAGGCCTGTAATTTGAAATGCAGTCTTTGTCTCCTCCTTTATGGATAGGTTTAACAAGAGCTATCTTCAATGCTAGTGGAAAAGTACCAGTAGTAAAGGCCAGGTTGCAGATGTGAGTAAGTGGAAGTGTAAGCTGCTTAATGTAGCGTTTTAGGATTTTGGCCGAAATCTGATCTACTCCCACTGCCGCACCCTCCCTCAAGTCCATTATTAGATGTTCAACCTCATTTTCATCAGTAGGGAGTAGGACAAAAGCGTTATGTGATATAGGAGTGGTGGTTCGGTAGCTATTCGACAGATGAGCGTTACCAATTATTTCTTCCGCCAGCCTCTGTCCGATACCTGTAAAATATTTATTAGCATCATCAACACTGCTTTTCGGATTATCAGTGTTGATTAAGGCCGGAGAATGGTCTGACTTTTTGGAAGTATTACAGATACTTTTGATAACATCCCACAACTTTTTACTATTATTTTTGGACTTGTCAATTTCCTGTCTCTCATAAATTCTCTTCTGTTTCTTAATGATAGTGTTGCAAAAGTTTCGGTATCTTTTGTACGTTCAATTAAGTGCTTCATCATGGGGATTCTTTTTCAATTTTTTGTGCAAATTGTCTCTATTACGCATGCATCGTAATAAACCAGCAGTTATCCATGGTTTGTTTATTCTTTTCCTATTAGCCAATTTCACCACATGCGAGTTGTCTTGAATGGCCTTGTCTAGTTGGGAAATGAGTAGTTCAGTAGCATCGTTGGCATCACTGCAGTCAAGTATAGGTTTAAAATTTGTTTCTTTAATAGTGTTATCTAATTCAGTAAAATTATACGTCGAAGCGTAGAAGAAGGATGGTTGAGTTTTGTATGTAGGTTAATAGCAATGCCAACACTTTCGTGATCAGTGACTGAAGACTCTACAACAAAGCAGGTGGCTTCTAATTTCGTTTTGATCATTATATGATCCAGACAAGTTAAGCCATGAGTAGGTGTAGTATGAGCGGGAAGTATACAGTGACTAGCTAAGATGTTGAGGTATTCAAAGGATCGCTTATCATTAGTATTAGGAGTAATGTCAATATTTATGTCTCCACAAATGATTATGTTTTTATAGTTGGATAACTTTCTAAGCACTGCATCCAATGAATCACAGAAGGCACTTGTGTTACGCTGACCAGGAGGGCGGTAGATGCCAATAACGCATATATCTGGGCTCAATTTTAATATAAGACAATTAGCATCTATCAAACGTGGTTCCTCTATTAAAACTTTATAACTATTTTTATGATAGATGACAACACCTTCATTTTGTGTTTTATTAGCCGTCGTTGAGGTACAAATATAACCCTCCAGATCAGGGACAAATTGGGTAGATTTAAGCCAGCACTCCGTCAAAATTAGTATATCCCACTCAATGTCTGCTCGAGTCAATAATGTATTAAAACTGGGCATATTACATTTTATGCTCCTCATGTTTTGAGTAAGAATTTTCAGAGAGTTGTTTGGTGCACGAATAATGGATTTGATATCTTCTGCAGCGCACGTCATAGAATTGGCCACTACTAAGGAATCGAGACTCTGGTGAATAGATTCAATACCAATGTTATCGAATTTTAAAACAAATCTTAATAGTTAACTTTAAGGATATGAGATGTACATAAGATACATCGTGCTGAATACAACAGTTAAGTGAGAATCGGTTCCAGTGATTGTAAATGGTATTTTTATATGTACAAAGAGATAGAGTAATAATAATTGGTAAGTATTCGTGTTTGATGAGAGTATGCCCATAAGTAATTAAATTAAATATTAGAAAAAACATGCAAAAAAGTATTTTGTTTGAGGACAATATTTCCATGACTGAATTTTGCATTCGTTGGTCGTTTTCACAACTACGTCATAATAATTATACAATATACGAGCAAGCGCGACTACACCTATTTTAAATGAATGCTGTGTATATTTATAGCGTGAAGTATTGCTTATACAATGTATTATAATAAACGAGACTACGATTGCTTGATAGAACATCGTTAAAACATGACTAATGGGAACCATGCACACAAAACATAGAAACAATAATGATACTGTAGACAAAAGATAGTTTAAAGTTAGTCACATTACAATCTTGAGAATTTCACTTTCTTCTTGTATACGAATAGGGGCCTGACCCTCCTCTTTCTTCACGTATACCTTGCCGTAGGACGTCCACGTAGCTGCGAGTTTTTTGGTTTTAACATAACCCCTTGTCATGTAGTACAAACGTTGAGCTTTAGTGGTAAGGCACTCGGATAAGAATATTGGTTTGGCTGGTCCAGGTAATTTTAGAAGGGCTGTATTTAGTTGGGGCTCCTTTGCTTCGCGCTGCGATTTATTAAACTTTTTCGATGTGAACACCATTGCTTCTTTCCTAGTTACGGAAGTGAAATCAACAAAAATAGCCTCAGACTTAGATCGGTAAATATCTCTGATTTCCAGGTCCTGTATAGTGCTTTCCAATCCCACAACCGAGCCGATATCTTTGATAATATTGGTCAAATCCTGTTTTTGTTTGTTGTTTTGCTTTGGGATATTTCTTATCTCCACGGTAGTGGAACGGACATTATTCTCAAAGTACTCTAATTTATTTTCCAAGGTCTTAATGCGGGTTTTGTAATCAGTGTTTTCTTGAACCAGACAATTGATTTTAGACAATAATTCGTCATATTTGCCTGACATAAATTGAACTGATTTATGCATTTCTTCGTTTTGTTGAGTTAAAGTAAACACAGAAGCAGTCAACGATTCAAATCTGAGATTTATTTGCTCTTTGAGCTCAGAGAACATCGATTTAATGCCATCATCTGTTGGATTAGTTTGGACACGATACTCATTGAAGTTACGCTTATATCTCTTTGTAACGTTTTCTAAGGCATCTTCGTTCGCAGATTTGTTGATGGCAGAGTCAGAACCATAATGCATCGAAGTTGGAGACTTTACTGGTAAAGTCGATTTATCAGTCGGCGAACGTTGAACCATCGCCATAGCGATAAGAAATATAAAATTCTAAATCCTAAAAGCAAATGTTGTCGAGCGGAATCGAACTCGAGACTCGTTGAGTTGCAGTCGGCGTCGCACGTACACTCGCTGCTTCGGTGTTTAAGTAGTTGACGAATTAATCGTTTAGTACGTAGAGTAAACGGTAATTTTGTCAATGGAAGATTGGATACAAATTTTATTTGAGGGTAGATGACAGTCACTCACAAATAAATTGTCACTTTTTCACATATGTTTTGGTTTTTGTATATTGTAATAATGCTCACTTGCACTGATTGTTTATGCGTAATTTAGCTGTAGATCCAATCGAGCTTCGGTTTAGTTCTTAGTTCACTTTGAAACAATAATCGTGAGGTAAACTTTGATAAAAACACTTTTTTATAATTATTTTTGTGGAGCTAATAAAAACACGACCGTTCGCTACTAAGTCAGCGGGGGGGTATGTCATACAATATCCAAGTCAGGGAAGTGACCACTTGGCCTCCACTGACAAAAACCTATTATTTAATTAAATTGAATTTTGACAAAAGAAAAGGAATGAAATGTAAATTGACCATACTTAATATTAGCATGAATTAGGAAAAACGAAAATTTTATCAGCCTAGGGTAATTTAGGAACAGTCACATTAAGTGCCTTTGTTGTTACAAGGTAAACTTTTAGGTACAAGTAGATCTGCAGTCTGCAACACCAAGGGTGGATATTCACTAGTCAAAATACTTTTATCTCAAGAATAAATATGGCAGAATATTTTCTTATTAACTGAATTTTTATTCCTGACATAAAGTGAAGTGAATTAAAGATCTACCCTTCATAAAATATGTCATTACTTTTAAATACAGGGTGTTAAAGACCTCATCACGAAGCCGTCAACCAAGCATTCTGTACATCAAACTAAGTAACTTTACGCAAAAATTATTGCTGGGAAACGACTTTTTTTTTTTGGGGTGAAAAATCATGTTTTGTGGTAAAACTCAATGTAATGCACTCAAAACATTGTGCTGATGGATGAATTGAATAATACGGAGGTCGTGGAGGTGTTTATGGTAAAAATCTCACATTAAAAACTTGTATTAAAAAAAAAACTTGTCAAAAAGTTGGAACTTTGACCCATATCTCCGTAACTAGAAAGCTCCCAGGCATGGTGTAGAACAAAAAAATGATCGCAATGACGAGGAGAACAAGTGCCTTTCGGCTTCGTTAAGAGGTGTTACACCCTTTATAATGTATTCCACCAATAAAACAATAGAATACGTAATTTTACAGATACTCCCTAATAATAGTGGATAGCGCAACAGCTCTATACAGAACAGATTACTCCGGCCGAGGTGAGCTGAACTCGAGGCAGCTGCATCTGGGACGATTCATGAGAATGCTGCTAAGATTGGCTGATGAGGTAAGTACCTTAGCATTATCTGATGTGTATTTGTAACCTCCTATCACTTAGGCACGAGCTACAAGCTCAAGAGGTACAACTGCGGAGAAAACATGAAAGAAATTGTTTTGAACATGCCAATAGCAAGAAGCGGCCAGCATCATCATCAGCCTATTAATGTTCCCACTGCTGGGACAGGCCCTCCTCTCAATGAGAGCGAATGGGCTATAATCCACCACGCGGGCCCAGTGTGGATTGGTAGATGTCACATGTCTTCGATTTGTTTGGTTCTAGGACTTTTAGGACAGGCCGGTTTCCTCACGATGTTTTCCTTCGCCGTTTTGAGAACAGTGGTGATGAGATAAATTACACAAACAATGCGCCTGTCTGGGTTCGAACCCACGACATACTATTCGTATGTTCGCTGTTAATAAGTGTATGTTCCATGTAAAATACTCATATTTAGCTGCATCCTGCTTGACTGGATGTCGACACCAACAGTTGGGAAAATTCGAGGCAATGTAGAATATGTCGATGTTCGGTCGAACAAGCTATTTGGTTTACATTTTACAATGTAATTTGTTGGTTAAACTGTAAACGAAATAGCTTGTTCGACCGTACTTTTCCCACGTATCTGCTTTTGAGAAATACAGTTGCAATATTCTATTATTTCTTTTTAACTAGTTTTTTTTTTGTAAGTGGAAACTTCTTTAGGAGCATTGAGCACTTTTTGGTTGAAGGAAAAACATTGAACTCAACGTCACTTGACGTAACGTGCGGTCACGCTTCATAGCACTCGTAGGCGATCCGCTACGGCGTAGCACCACATAGGCATGTGCGGGGCACAACCAGTGCTACGGCTGGGGCGGGGCCTGTGTACTTTTTGTTTTCACTTCTATCGGCAGTCCCCAAAGACTGCCCCATTATTACATTTTTCTTAATATTTATTTGCAAACATGCGATCGGTTCCTGAACCATAGGCAGTTGTTTTTGAAGAGTATTTGACATGTTAGGCGTGCCCTCCCATTGTTAGGCTGCCTTTGGATATTGCTTTACTCAAAGTATATTATCCTAAGTGTGCAGTCTTTTAAGACGTCTTGTTGGCAGCGATTCACTTAGAGCCTGAGCAAGTCTGTTTTCGTGATGTATTATCCTCTCTCTGTAAGCTTTTATCATAACTCTGATTTCTTCTTTAATGATATGAACTTTTAGATATTCGTGGATTTCATCCATTCTTGTATACCATGGGGCATTCACTATGGCTTTAAGGACGCCATTTTGAAATCGCTGAAATTTTTATCTAGTTAAATATTTTCTCCTCAATTTCAGTTCGGCGTAGCAGTACTGATAACCAACCAAGTGGTAGCTAACGTTGACTCAGTAGGCGTATTCAACGCAGACACCAAGAAGCCAATAGGCGGCCACATAATTGCGCACGCGTCGACGACCCGCCTCTATCTGCGCAAGGGGAGGGGCGACAACCGAGTGTGCAAGATCTACGACAGCCCCTGTTTGCCGGAAACGGAAGCCATGTTTGCGATCAGTACTGAGGGAATTACTGATGCTAAAGAATAGGTAGACGTACGTTACATTGGTGTTGATTCTATTGTGCACTAACTAAACTTAATTTAGGCTATTGCTATCTTTTACTAAAAGGCAGTGCGAGAAAAGGACGGCTATAGTTATGAACTAAGTTAGAGATGTCAAACTAGTTTATGCCTTGGGCTTCACTCTGTTTTTAGTCGACATGTTTTTACGTGCACCCTTCATTTGTATAGAAATATTAGTTCCAACTAAATTTGACAGCTCTAAATTACTTCCGTCTCTTTCTCGTTCTATTACAGAGAAAAAGATAGCAATAGCCTAAATTAAGTTTAGTTTGTGCACATCAGAATTGACACCATTGAATCTAACACGATTCGTTCATTGAATCAACTTTATTCAATTTAAGACTGTGATGTGTCTGATAAAGTTCAGAGTTGTACGAATAAAGATGCAGACGTCAAACTTAACCTCGGGCGTTTAAGGGTCAGCTCACACCGAGACATGTAAATATAGAACTTTATTAACTACACATAATACATTTTGAGTGAAATAATTTCAAATGCGCCTCGAGAAACAACTGGACTCTTCAAGCATCGTCGCGTCGGGTCCCGGTATGAGCTGACCCTTAGACACGCGGACTCGTTAGCACTTAAAGTGCGCTCGTTGGTCACTAATTATTATTCAATATCATAAAAAAAACTTCTGCTATACTCCGTAAACAAGTCTTTGCTTTGTGTACTTTTATTTTTTTTTTATTTTTTGTGTGTCTATTTTCGAGATAAATCGAAATTGCTGTACTGGCCAGACACATGCGACCAGCGGCCGGCAAAAGTTGTATAAAAATCCATATCTGTCGTGTTTAGCGGCCAAATAAATTACAATAAACTCATATGTGTCGTGTTATTTAAAAATGGAACGATCTTTTACTCTGAAACATGGCAACCAAGGAGGTAACTTATGAAAGGTTTTATTTAAATTTCGAATCGACTAGCAAATAGAAAGCGGTATATTGAAAAAAAAAAAAATGTACTCTTCAACGCGAGAGTTTTAATTTCCTCGCATTATTTGAGAAAAGTACTATACAAGCCTTGGCCACAACTATGCATTGATGGACTTACGTATGTGTGCTTACACGTTCGACCATCAATGCCTCTGTTGTTGGCCGCTGCAGTAATGTACTATTAAAATGCAATTATTTTATTTCTTGAAACTTAAAAATGTGTGAAATACCCATTTTGTAACGAATGCTGATTTTGTACCCCCCGCCGATCTCATACTGAAAATTATTTAAATGAATTTTAAAATAATTTTAATTACTAACTACATACCTACATATTTTTTGTTGAATGTATAGTTTCTATGGCACTTTAATCCCATTGTAAATAAGCGATCATCAACAGACTTTTATATATGAAGTAAATAAAGAAACATTATAATATTTTGCGTTTTATTCTCTGCGTATACGAATCGAGCAAAAGGGCTCGATTTTTTGCAACCTTCCGTATGGCTAATTGCAGAACTACAAGTATTTTGTAATTGCTTGTACCACTGTATGGAGAAATTAAATTCTTTAATGTCTTTTTAATTACACAAACTGAATCTGTAACTTGGCGACGCATTGCGAGTTGCGACTAATTAACGATTAAAGGACATTGACCACAATCAGAGTCGCTTTATAGTAAAAGAGTATGGCCATAAAAATAAACTCATAAATTATAAAATATTTTTTTAACTTCTCTTAATTCACTTGGACGAAATCGTATGTGGGGTTACTATTTTGTATTTTATTAGCTACAGTATTGGATTTTATTGCTTACTTTTTAAAATGGCGTATTTCGGTAAAATCAATGTTGCCAATTTATTAAAACCTGGGACATAATCCGTCACTCAGTTTTAAAAATAAATTCAACTATCACTTTATCCTCGTTATTTATATTTTTAATTAGCACAATTGAAATAACATTTTCTTAGTTCACATCCTATAGATAATATTACTTTGCTAAAAATCTTTATTTTCTGACAAATCAGTTACAGAGTGATTTATATTGACTGTTGGTAACACTATCACAATGTGATATGTGAACTGTCTCTGTCAATTTGTCAAACAAACAAAACAACACCGAACTTTTGTTTTCACTTGTGCATAGATAGTTGTTGAGTTTGTTGTGCTTATAAATAACTTATCATTGCGTACTGTTCGTGTCTTATGTCAATTCAAGTCATACTGTTGTAATGGGCTGCTGCTTTTAGTGGAAGGTTCGATACAAAACTAACCTCAAAACTGAACAGAAAATCAAAGAACAACTAAAACCCCCACAAAATAAATGGATATTTTTTTTCCTTAAAAAGTACGACATCACCCCTCTTTTATATTCAATTTATGCTATCATACAAAAAGTTTTGATGCGCAACGGCGGTCAGTAGAAAAATGGGCATTCTCCTTTGGAACAAAACAGATCTTCGCTTGGTGCCCTATAGTTTTTGAGATATATATTATGTGGCCAAGCTGGGGACTCTTTCCAAATCGGCCACCTATAAACCCTTATATCTTTTGAACCAGTGACAGACAAATTCTGATATTTGGCGACAATTTTCGACAAATTTTTTGTGTTATCAAAATTAAAATCCCTGACCCATATAACCATTTTTGCACACATAACGTAGGTAACCGTGTCGACACTTAACGTCGACACTGACTTATCTCGAAACATAATCTCGTCGCCGTTTCGTGTTAATGCCGTCGCTGCAACTAAAAATGGGTAAGATCCCGACACAGTATTACAGTAACATTTGGTTTCTAATTTACGTCGCCGTGACGTAACATTGCAGCATTGTTACCATATTTTAACCAGAGTTCGCACAAATCATTCATTCATTCGTTCATTTTCGTTGGCTCATGCGTGACATCTTTAAAATAATAAAAATACAAAAACCCCATCTTATCTCCCATGTAAATAAAGATTTAGTTTTCATTAATTTCTATGGTTTAAAATGCTCAAATTTTTATGGGAAAAGAAATTTACTGTGTAATTTCGTTGAATATTTTGATATTTACCAACGCGCCACCATAATTTATCATAATTTAATAATTCGGGCGAAAGGTAAACTTTGTTTTATTAAAAAAATATATAAATAATTATACATAGAGTGCTCAAAAGCGTCTATTTAAATACAATATCAAATTTTAATACTACCAAAATATTTTAGCAAGAATAAACCATAAAATTGATATACTTACTTAATCAAAAAATACATTTTTGATAAAATGCTATTAAATGACAAATATGCTCGTCACAACTAGTCACAAAGTTACGATAATGTGTCGACATGTTACGCTAAGTTGTTACAAAATTACTGGATTTTTAAGATGGTTGCTCATATCTTTTTGGTTGTAGTGTTTCCCAAAGTTATGGAAGTACGTGGTACTTTAATGGTATCACAATATTAGGGGGGGATCGCAACAGAGTCGAAAGTTGAAACTTTGGTGCTAGGGACTATACTACTAAGCTCCTCGGTACCAAAATCCGGGGTTATTCCCAGTTGTCCCCACTGTCAACGCCACCACTGGTGACAAATGGGATTTCTTTCGATAAAATGTCCCATTTGCCACCAGTGGTGGCGTCACCAGTGGTGGCAATTGGGAATGGCCGCTTTTTTTGTTCCCAGTTGCCACCAGTGGTGACAAATGGGAAAATAAAATGATACGCCTCCATATTAGTACGGTACACAAAACGAGAGAAATAAAACATTGCACAGACTAATCAAGGTTTTATTGACAATAATTGACGTTTTATAATATTCTAACTTACCAGCTATTATTTTATTTTTGAGGTGAGGTACTCAGTTGTTTTCCAAGATGGACGATTACGATAAGTTACAAAAAAAGTATAGGTACTTACTTCCTTTTTATAATATCACACAATAATTGACTTCACATGTTTGTCTCATTTTGGTATAATACTTTAAAAATTTATCGTAACTTTCGCGCTCCTATCCTGTCGAACAACCCCCTCCACTTGCTGTTCTCAGTTCATAGACCAGTGACGTAACATTCATCAGTATATTTCTAACAATGTCAGGGTCAAGTGCGTCGTGCAGTTCTGGTGCAGTTTCGTTAGTTTACATAAAAAGACGTCACGGAACTATACTGCTTCGCGCAGGATTCCAATATCATACCAAAAGGAAACACAAAAGTGGGTTAACAGTATGGGAATGCACCAAACGAAAAACCAACTGTATAGGAATTATTAAGATCAAAGTAAGTTTTCAGCTTTTGTTTGAAAATTATATTATTTGTTACATAGTTTTCAAGAGTATATTTACGTTGTCAAACGATGTATAAATTATGGCAAAACAGTCAATACTTTTGAAGGCGCTCAGATTTATAACAAAATACCCTCAACTATTAAAAATATAAACTCATTGAACGTATTCAAAAAGAATCTTGCTCAACACATGATATCTAATAAATTCGTGACTAAAATGATATGAGTGTTCTTTTTATTTTTTTTTTGTTTTTTAGGATAACAATGTTCTTCATGAAACTAGACACTCCTGTACCCCAGACTTTCTAAAAAATGAAGTAGATGAGCGATTATATGGCCTCAAACAACAAATTACTAAAGAAAATTACCCAGCTATACCGCAAGCTTACAATGATATGGTCGGCTCATTTCAGTCTTCTGGATTGGATTTGATATGTAAAGTACCGACCTTTCAGAGTGTAAAATCATCTCTTTATAGATTTAGAAATAAAGCAGCTGGAGTAACACTCCTAAAATCAAGCGAAGGAGTGAAAGTTCAAATTCCCCCGAAATTTGATGATTTTGTATTGGCCGATTATAGTGATGGTGACAACCGTATAATAGCATTTTGCACCAAAAAGGCAAAAAAGATGATGACCGAAGTTAATGATTTCTATAGCGATGGAACTTTTAAAAGTTGCCCCTCGCCGTTTGTGCAACTATACAGTATTCATGGAGACTTGGGAAGTACTGTGAACAACACGAATATAGTGCCGCTTGTGTACGCACTTATGAGCGACAAGAAGATGAATTCATATATTATTTAATTTTCTATAATTAAATCCCAAATACCTGAGTGGAATCCAAAGAAATATAAAACAGATTATGAAAGAGCAGCAATGAGTGCTATAACGACTGTGTTTCCATTTGTAAATTTAGGTGGATGATTATCATTTCAATAAATCCATTTGGGAGAAGGGTCGTAAGCTTGGAATAACTAAATCCAATGATGAAAATAAGATAAGAGAAGTGGCATTAAGCGCAGTTTTGTCACTATTGCCGCCGAATGAAATTCGAAATGGGTGGAAGTATATAATTCGTAAGAATACACAAAAAGCCGACATTAAAAAGTTTAGAGCTTACATGGAAACCCAATGGATGATAGACGAGTTCATTCATGTGTGGTGTGTATACGGTGAACAGCATCGAACAACGAACTTTTTAGAATCGTGGCATCATAAGTTAAACCAAGCAGTAGGAAAAAAAAATCCCAACATCATACATTTTCTGATTACAGTGTCTGTAAGAATATGATCTCAAATAAAATTAAAACAAGGAAGAAAAAATATGTACTCAATGATGAGTTCATTCAAGATATTCAAATGGAGTTCTTGCATGGAAATATGACAGTGGGCCATTGTTCAGAAACTTTAAGGCGCTAATTTTTGATAAAATAATACCTAAATCGGAAAAATATGTAAAGTTAATTATTGTGTATAATAAGTTGATCTGTGATATGAAAAAAAGAAATATAATTTATTGTAAATACTGCATTGATTAATCTGTGATAGACCATCTTGGAAAACAACTGAGTAAAATAAGAGCTGGTAAGTTAGAATATTATAAAACGTCAATTATTGTGAATAATATACTGATCTGTGATAAATAATAATAAGAAAGTTGATCATTGAAGCTTGTAACTCTGTGATAAAACCCTAGGAATTACAGGATTACGTATTAAAAAAATTTGGACTTGTCTGATTTATTTGATGTAAATTAGAAAATTCGAAGTAAATGATTGTGTAATTGTATACATAAGTGTAAATCTGTGACATCCTTAGTAGAGAATATGTAAATTATTGTGAATAAAACCTTGATTAGTCTGTGCAATGTTTTATTTCTCTCGTTTTGTGTACCGTACTAATATGGAGGCGTATCATTTTATTTTTCCCATTTGTCACCACTGGTGGCAACTGGGAACTAAAAAAGTGGCCATTCCCAATTGCCACCACTGGTGACGCCACCACTGGTGGCAAATGGGACATTTTATGGAAAGAAATCCCATTTGTCACCAGTGGTGGCGTTGACAGTGGGGACAACTGGGAATAACCCAAAATCCGCACTGTTTTCCTGTAAATGGCCTAGAAAAAATTAAGTTTAAAGTTCAATAAAATAAGTACCTATCTATCAATTCGCCCTAGCAACAATGCAACATCAAACAATTACAATAATAATAAAAAACCGGCCAAGTGCGAATTGGACTCGCGCACCGAGGGTTCCGTATAAACTTGTAGGTATTTATTTGGTTAAACCACATATTTACGGTTTTCAGATTTTATCCTCTACATGTGCTGTAAGACATTGCTTTTTGCCAAATGTCATCATTTTATGTCAACGGGAAGTACCTAACTACCTACCTTATAAATTTTGATTCCCTTGAGTTTCGAAAAATAAGTTTTTTTCGGCATAAACTTTTTTTTTATTATCTTTTTGACGTAAGCTTAGAAGGTTGATTTTTTCACAGCTTCAAGTGACCGTAGATTTGAGTATATGGTTTTAATTTCAACGCGATACCTTTACGCGTTCTCGAGATAAACGGTCTTGACAGAAAACGGCGTACTTTAAATAAAGAATATATTTGTTTATGATTTAATTACAAATTCATACTTTCTTTTGCGACATAAACACCCGTATCTTTTTTTTTTCGTTAACTTTGAAGGTTGATTTTTCACAGCATTATTGTGACCGTAGACTTGAGTATACCTACGTATGGTTTTAATTTCAACTCGATACTTTCTTTACGAGGTACGGAACCCTAAAAATTAACTTACCCTTTGCGCAGTGCTGTGCGCGAGCTGTCAAAACTTCCAACCGCGCTGTGTTAACAATTTTAGCCAATTTTTGACACATTTTCCGCCCGTTCCGATAAAAACACCTGTAGTTCAAAAACTACAAGTCCTAGAGCAATTTCATTACTACTGTTGTCAAGCTGATTAGATAAGGAATCTACTTATCTAGAAATCAAAATGAAATACTTTAATTATATACTCCAAGTCATAATGTATAGCTAAAAAATAGTTACGAAAACTGATATTTCACTAGAAATATCAGATTTTTCTTAGTTTTTATCCATTTTAACAATATAGAAATAAACTAGACTATATTTCCTTTCCAACAAGACCACAATCTCATTAATAGCTCAATAGCATCATATCTAAATGTACCTATGAAACTAGATACTCACTGTTTGTTTACATCTGGGAACTAATTTTTGCCAGCCGGTGTTGGATGAAAAACACACAAACCCACATGTTTTTTGGTGTAGATAGTTGAACAATCTAATCACCTCACTAATTAAGCACTGTTTTTCCCATTTCACACACGTTTTAGTCACTAAATCACGTATTTCTTCACACTACACAACCATTGTAGGTACATATAATTACTGCATTTTCACAGGCGAAATACTGCAATTTCGCGATTTGGAACCTAATTTGTGTTATCATAATACGATAGTACAACTTCTCACGAACATTTTAATGTATAACACTGTATTCCAATAACAAATACGTAACTCGTAATAACTTGAAATGTGACACTAACGCAAATACGATGACGCAAGAAATGGCGCGCTCTGTTGACGTAATTGTGTTTTTATTATTTGACAACTTGTCAATGGAGTAGAGCTGTGATTTTTGGTACGTCGTTCAACAATGTTATATAGATTATAAATAAAGTATTGAATACATGGACCGAGCACGATTAGTCGATATTTTAAATAAAGTTTTGGGACAAATTATGCCAACAGCGCGCGGTGGTCATTACAGCCGAGCGCGTACATATGAGTAAAGTTACTGGCTGTGATCTAATTCAGCCGCGGTTTACTGGATGTACTCAAGTTATTTTGGGACGTTAATTCTTTAACTCTTCTGTAAAAAGTAATTGGAATTTACGTGAGGTTTTCGGTTGTTTACTTTAATTTTATTTTAATTTTAATGAAATGGTAGACAACGGCAGCAAAAATAAGACAGTTTGAGAATAACTGGCTCTGGTGATGTTTTTATATGTGCAAGTTAGTGTTAAAGTGTTCTGGAACAGCGACTACACAATGTTACTACCCAGTTCCAACACATTGTGTCAACATTGCACACTAGTTACAAACCAAACACAAAGTTTCTAAAATGTGTGATTACAAATAAAGCTGTAAAATGTCGAAACAGCGACGGCACAAAGTTACTGAATCTAGTTTCCGTCACATTTTTACTGAGCCGTTACAACACATAAAAGCTAATCCCTACACAGTCGCATTGTATCGTGTCAGTTACGAAACTGTTGCGACTTGTTACATCTTTACTAAATCTGCGACCAAAAATGGCTATATGGGGATGGTGGCCAAGCCAGTGTCAGTCACACGCCTTTCAGGACCTAGCTAGGGGCAAGTGGTTTTTTTCAGCCTCGTCGTCATATCTTGCGAAAATACAATAGGTGCTACGTGTGCCAAACCAGAGGCATAAATGGCGATGATTCCCGATGTCCCACCTGCGTGACAGTGACACGATTTTCAAAAACCGTCAGTGCAGCCTTCCATTTGCACCTATTTACTGGAAACAAGATTTTGTGTGGTATACTACCCATTTAGAGCATCTTAAATATACGGGTAATACTAGCATTAAAAAACCCGACTACTGAAAAATAATGCTCTAATTAAATTCAGGGTTTTCAAGGTAAAATAGAAGAAAAAAATATTTATTTGACGTCAGTTAGTAAAGCACACAATAATATAAAAAACCGGCCAAGTGCGAGTCGGACTCGCGCACGAAGGGTTCCGTACCAATTATTATAAAAAAAACACGTTTGTTGTATGGGAGCCCCCCTTAAATATTAATTTTATTCTGTTTTTAGTATTTGTTGTTATAGCGGCAACAGAAATACATCATCTGTGAAAATTTCAACTGTCTAGCTGTCACGGTTCATGAGATACAGCCTGGTGACAGACAGACGGACAGACAGCGAAGTCTTAGTAATAGGGTTCCGTTTTTACCCTTTGGGTACGGAACCCTAAAAAGATATAAAAGTAAGGAGGAATAGGTAGTACATTTTGATACAAGTGGAGAAAGTTTGTTATTGCATTCGAGGCGGAATTATAACACCCAAGCCTAGGCGAGGGTGTTTTGGAGCCGAGAATTGCAATAACAACACTTGAAGAAATAAAATAAAATAACGAAAAATATTTTTGACACGAATTATGAAACTGTGATTTTAATTTTCTTTTTTTTTCGCACTTTGGTTTCGCCAGGTTGAAGGAGAGGCAAAGGTATGAAGCCGTTAAACAGCCTAATATAAAAAACCGGCCAAGTGCGAGTCGGACTCGCCCACGAAGGGTTCCGTACCATTATTATCAAAAAAGGGCAAATAAAATCACGTTTGTTGTATGGGAGCCCCCCTTAAATATTAATTTTATTCTGTTTTTAGTATTTGTTGTTATAGCGGCAACAGAAATACATCATCTGTGAAAATTTCAACTGTCTAGCTGTCACGGTTCATGAGATACAGCCTGGTGACAGACAGACGGACAGACAGCGAAGTCTTAGTAATAGGGTTCCGTTTTTACCCTTTGGGTACGGAACCCTAAAAAGATATAAAAGTAAGGAGGAATAGGTAGTACATTTTGATACAAGTGGAGAAAGTTTGTTATTGCATTCGAGGCGGAATTATAACACCCAAGCCTAGGCGAGGGTGTTTTGGAGCCGAGAATTGCAATAACAACACTTGAAGAAATAAAATAAAATAACGAAAAATATTTTTGACACGAATTATGAAACTGTGATTTTAATTTTCTTTTTTTTTCGCACTTTGGTTTCGCCAGGTTGAAGGAGAGGCAAAGGTATGAAGCCGTTAAACAGCCTAATATAAAAAACCGGCCAAGTGCGAGTCGGACTCGCCCACGAAGGGTTCCGTACCATTATTATCAAAAAAGGGCAAATAAAATCACGTTTGTTGTATGGGAGCCCCCCTTAAATATTAATTTTATTCTGTTTAGTATTTGTTGTTATAGCGGCAACAGAAATACATCATCTGTGAAAATTTCAACTGTCTAGCTGTCACGGTTCATGAGATACAGCCTGGTGACAGACAGACGGACAGACAGCGAAGTCTTAGTAATAGGGTTCCGTTTTTACCCTTTGGGTACGGAACCCTAAAAAAAATATTTATTTTATATTTTTGAATTTAGAACACAAATAAATGTTACTTTGTGTAGAAAAGTAACTATAAGTTTTTAATAATCATGTTTATCTGTGATATTCTATTTATAAACACAATTTGAATATTCAAAAAAAAAATATTCCATTAAGGCCGTCTACGCCAAGCAAAGTAGGTATTTAACGCTACCACCCTTTACGCGAAACGAGTCGTGCACACGCGTCGCCGACTTGAACCCAAAGCTGAGTGAAGTGTCACAGTATACTTATTTTATTAAATTGTCAGCTTGATTTATTATAATAGGTAGTAATTGCGAAAACCTAACATTTAAATGTACTAAATTAATTTGAATAGATATTGTGAATGCAAATTGCTGCAAGTCGTAATTGATTCAATTATTTGTGTACCAGACGGGTGGACTCGTGTTTGGAAATTCAAAAACTATAACGGAACCAAATCTGAGCCACTAACCGCCCTGTACCGTGTAACGTTACATTTTCCTGGATAGAATCCACAAAACTGTAAGGTCACTCTGAGCACTCACCTACCTAACTTTCATTCTGGAGGGGAGCACTATTAAAAGAAATAGTCAAGGGGACGAGTTATAAGAATTTATTAACAAAAATCCTAACCTAAGGCTGGAGCCACCGGACACGGAGTGTATGGGAGGTTCCTGCACCGAATCGGGCGGGAGGAAACGCCCGGGTGCTTCCATTGTGAGGATCGACCGGAGGACACGGTGGAACACACGGTGGAGGTGTGCCCCGCGTGGGCGGAGCACCGCCGTGTCCTCGAAGCGGCGATCGGCGGCGGCGACCTCTCGCGTCCGGCCCTGGTGCAAGCCATGGTCCGGAGCGAGACGGAATGGGACGCCGTCACCTCCTTCTGCGAAGCAGTAATGCTAGAGAAGGAGGTGGCGGAACGTGAGAGGGTGAGAACCTCTCAACGTCCCGGCCGCCGCGGGAGACGCCCCGGGCGTCGGGGGCCACCACCACGTGGCCCCCGGCCACCGTAGGCGCGGGCCTGTGGACGGTGGGCTATGGGCTAACTCGCCGTCCGTCCGTCTCATGACGACAGGCCATGTCGACGGCGCGTTCGTGTTCCACGCGCGCCTCAAAGAGAGTCAGCAAAAGGGAAGGGGTCCGTAGGGACCGATGCCTGCCGGGGTTGCGGGACTGTTCGAAAGAGATACCGTGGCCCCGGAACACAAAGGGCGATGAAGGAACATGGATGGGTTTTAGTCAGTAAAAGATCTGACACTCCCTCCTGCTCCGCCCAGAGCGGGAGGGGTTATTTGATGATTTCCCATCCGAAAAAAAAAAAAAAGGCTGGAGCTACTTAATCACTAATGCCAGTGAAGCTGCCGGAAAGTACTGAAGATGAGCGCAGAATGGAATAAATAACTGAAGAACGTCCGTCTTCAGACTGTGGAGGAGGACCGAGGAACCATCAATCCTCAGGCCGTAGGAGGAGGGCCGAGGGCATCTGTCTTCCGACCGTAGAGGAGGGCCGAGGAGCATCAAATCTTCATAATCAGGCTTGTGCAGCTCAAGCATCAAGGTTTCCAGGTGTTCAAGGTGAGGGTGCGGCACGGAGAGAGGCCGACTTAAAACAGAACATAAGGGTAACTGCCTTTTAAATATACTTTTATAGAGCTTCTCAGATGTGTTCCTGCTCTCAGCTCTGAACGTAGACTGCCCATTCCACCACCAGGCTCCTGTCAACTCCAGATGACATTTTAAAATTTGAACAAATTAAAAAGAAAATATAATCAGGTGTCGATGTGATTAACCTATACAACCTACAACTAGCTCCAGCAATAAATTAAAAATAAAACTAGGGTTGCCACTAACTGACATCACAAAAGTAAACAAAGATTTAATAGAGATAAAAACTTAAATAACTTGAATTACAAGGTAAAAAGGCCAAAGCCGTTGCTAAGCCTCCAAGAAATGACCATGAAGCTACCTAGGGAGGACGAATGCTTAAATTTTCAGATTAATAATATCCAAAAATGTAAGTAAAAAACCATGTAAAAAACATACACATTACATTACCCCGAAAACCCCGGAAATTTTTTGAATACAATGAAAACATTTTCTTATTTAGCATTAAGAGAGCAATAATCAACAAAAAATTAAGCTAAATGAGTATTTACAGTGATACAGTAAGTTTAAAAACAATTAAAACTAAGATTCCCCATAACCCCAGAAAATTAATAACTAGAAAAATTTCGAGATTGTAAATAAGACCTTGCTCTTTCATACACCTTTCATCAACCTACCCTACACACTTCCTCAATCATACATCACCAGCATACTTAGGGGATATGGTTCACATTCAATGACGCATACTTAGGGCTTGTAATTCGAATATTCGAATATTCGAATAATGCGAATATTCGTTCATTTTCGCTATTCGAATATTGACTGATGTTAAATTCGAATATTCGAATAATTTTTAGTTATGGAAAGTTTGAAAATACAAATAAAAAAAAAGTCTGTCTTACAAGTTGTTACCTACAGACCGCGTTACCGGTACCGGCATTATACGATAGAGGTGGATCGAGGCAAATACACTTAAATTAAGTGTATGAGTTTCTGATGTCAATACCGGCCTCGAGCGTTGAATGTGAGAGGGTATTTTCATCCTCAAAATATATTATTAACCATCTGAGATGCGCCTTACAGCATGACTCTATAGACGCCCTAAGTTTTCTTAGATCGCATTATTAAGAGCCTATACTACCTTAAATTAGCAACTCTATTTGTGGTCGTTCAAACTTCGTTTGAAAAACAGTTAGAATAAAGTTCTAATCAGCTTGCACTACGAAGTGGTCAAATACGTCAGTCACTGCGGCCGAATAGTGCGAAATCATGGTTTTTTTGCGATTAACAAAAAATGTATTGATTGGACTAAAAAAAAAATAACACAAGACCTGCTTTATACTTAGTTCAGTTACTATGCAAAGTTGCATGATCTAATTTGAATTATTTTATGATTGCCAGCGGTTTATTGTTCAGTTTAGAGGTAACTTTGGGATTTTTTTCTATCGAGAAAATTTTATGGAATCGTATTTTCGCCAAACATAGAACCTAACATTAATCCTCAACTTTACCATATATTTATTTCAAAATGAATGCTGCAGTATTTTAGGCGTAACGGACGATCATGCTAAGCCATTTGAGGTAGTATAGGCCCTTAAAGGTTACGTCAATCCCACGAATGATTATTGTGATTTTATGATCTTTCATTTACTTTTATTATAAAACTTATTATTGCTTTTGAGTAGGTTACTTCAATGTGATTATGTGACTAATTGTAGGAGTAATTAGATTAAAATATTACGCAAAGCCGATTTGATCTCTAGAATTCCCAAGTGCTTAAGAACCTAAAACTTAAGTTTTGTTATGTTTACTGATTTACTCACGCAGTGGGTGTAAATTTTATTTTTTTATTTATTTTATATTTTATTTATAATGACAAACTATGTTGCTGAAAGGTGATTAAATTTTATATAATAAAAATACTCAACTCTAACTTGTTTATTAATATTTTAAGCATGTTCTTTCAAGGTTTTAATTTGGTTTCAAAAGAAAAAGCTAGTATTCGAATAATATTCGAATAATTCGAATACTGCCTGTAAAAACATCGAATATTCGAATATCTAAAAACTTCGAATATTTACAAGCCCTACGCATACTCCACAAGGAATTATTTTTAAGGTTTACGAAGGCTTATTTATTTAATTTAGGTGTCGTAATCCGCACCTGTTCTAAAACCCGATAAAATTAAAAAAAAAATATATTTACAAAGTTTTTCTGCTTAAGAAAAACAGCCAAGGTTTAAGAGCATAACGTGCTTAAGAGAAGCCTTCAAGCTTTAAGTCAAGGGTCAAGGATAAAAAATTTTTTATCTAAGTTTAAAAAAGTACACTAAGGCTTATTTTCGAGTTCATGCGACCGCTCGACACAACGGCTTATTAAACTACTTGACCGTCACTGGAAGCTTTATTATGAGATGGCATTTCCGTTTCCCGCCGTTTTCTTACCAGTTTTCGTACTTTTTACCCCTCTATACTTCCGGCTCAGTGGCGCCACCTGGTGGTTGCGGGCAGTTTTTAGTTTTCGTAAAAAAGTGTCGCGCCATTTTTGTTCATTGGCTTTTTATTCTCCGTCGAAGCAACTTGTGCGCAGTAACTGCATCCGCGACAGTTGCATAATACGTAAAAGTGAATATTAAGTGAATAATTAATTTATAAACTAAGTAAAAAGTGTAAAGTGTTCTTCAAAGAGGATAAGTCTTGTACCGTAAGTACTCTCTTTTAGAGGTAACACTTTTATGAATTCTTACGTGATCTAAGTTTTTAACGGTTTTTCCGTTCGGATCACTACTGTAATTTTTTACTTTTTAATAATTACCAGTAAATTTTCGTAATCAATATTTTAATTGTAACTGTGCTGTGTAAAGTGTTATAAATCCACTGCAAACGTAATTCGTTTGCAGTGATGGAGGATAACAACTCCAATACCCAGCCCCAGGCCGTGGCTGGTCCAAGTGGACTGAATCGCAAGCGAGATCGTAGTAGCAGCAGCAACAGTAGTGCTACAAGTGTTAGTTCTTCAAGTACGTCTACTTCGGGCAGCAAACAAGCGCGATCCAAAAACCGCCGCCGCCGCTATAAGAAAAAGAAACGTGCTCGACGTTCCAGTCAGATGGACAAGCTTTTTAAGGAAATCGGTGAGCTTCGCAAACAAATTAATACTACAAGTAACATTGATACAGCTTGTTATGATAACGCTTCTGTTTTTTCCGGAATTAGTGGTCAACTTTATGAACAAATTAGTGACGAGGATAGTTCAAATCAAGAACATCAAAGTTTAGATTTCACTTTTGACATTGATACCAAGCTTAAAGAACCATTAGTTCCAAAAACCCCAGAAAGTTTTTTGAAGAAGTTGGTAGATATCCAGCGTTTTGGTAGTACTTCTTGGTCAGAAGTGAGATACGCCGATACACAAAAATTATATAATCATACTCCTGGATTTATAGACCTGGAAACAAATGAGGAGGTAAAAGCATATGACACCTTACGTCATCTGGCACATTCTGACAAATCGTACGCAGCCATAACCTACTGCATATTAAAACAAAGACAATCATTGCAGGAAGGTATTCGTGATCTTCTTTCATGGGCAAAAAATACAGAATGTATCAATTTTGATAATTTAAATGGGAAGATTGACGAGTTATTTCAGAAGGGCGAATTTCATAAAATATCCTCAGACCTTTTGCAATTAGCCTGCGGCCATAGAGCTGAAACTATTGAAATGCGTAGAGAAACTATAACGAGTCAAGTTAGAGATCCACTAGTAAAAGCATTCCTGAATAAAATACCTCCTTCAAATACCTACATATTTAATGCCGAGCCCTTTACCTCTACTTTAGAGAAGGCTGGCGGGGTCCGTAAGGCATTTTTGGCCTCCAAAAACTGAAAGGTCTTCACAAAAGCCTTACCAACCTAGTAGCCGCCCCTCGCGGGGGCAAGGCGCACGAAAACCAACAGTTCCATCGCATGGAACTCAATTTAACAACCCAGGATCGCATATGCATACCTGTCGTAACCCACCCTCGCGGGGTGATTACCATGGTCAGTGCCAACATACACATAGCTCTTCCAGAGGTAACTCCTCGAATCAATGTGATCACTTCAATACTAGAAGTTCATTTCGAAACCGAGGCTCGCGGCCCGAACGTGGAAGTACACGAGGACGTGCAAATTCCTCAAAAAGTTCCAGGGGAAAAAGGTATAATCAATGACAAGACACCGTTTCGGGCGGGTCGGTTGAAACACTACCAATCACAATGGGTGGAAATGGGAGCAACAGAAATCGTTCTAAAATTAATTCAAGGGTATCGCATACCTTTCTTTCAAAAGCCCCCAATTGTCTATCCAGATGTAACGAAGGGACCCTTTCAAACTCCTGTTTCAGAACAACAGAACAGAACTGTCTTCAATTGTAGACAAAATGAAACAGCAGGGAATTCTAAGGAAAGCGATACCCTCGCCAAGCTTCATTTCCCCTCTATTTCTGGTTCCAAAATCCGACGGATCTGCCCGTCCAATATTCAATCTAAAATCGCTCAACGAATATGTGAGGACCGAACCGTTTCATTTAATAAACATGTACCGCATTCCGGACTTTCTACAATCTTAGGACTGGATGTGCAAAATAGATTTGTCCCAAGCATATTTTCATGTAAGTGTAAACAAATCGCACAGACGCTTTCTGCGCCTAATATACAACCAGGAGTTGCTAGAAATGACTTGTCTTCCATTCGGTTTGAGCACTGCTCCAAAAACCTTTTCCATGCTCACGAACTGGGTGGCCCAAACATTACGGGAAAAATGGAACATGAGGATCCTGGTATACCTGGACGATTATTTGCTAGTACATCACAATGTTCACACGCTTCGCGAGCATGTCAAAATAACTGTACATACATTACAGAAACTGGGGTGGCAAATAAATTTCGAAAAATCTGTTCTTTCTCCTCAAAAGAGTATAATTTATTTAGGGATACTATGGAAGCCATGGGAAAATCAAAAAACCCTACCAAAAGAAAAGACTCAGGGCATCGCCACAAAGATAAATCACGCTCTCGAACAAGAGCAGTTAACTTTGAAGGAGTTGCAGAAAATAGTAGGTCTTCTAAATTTTGCCAGTTTTGTTGTCCCTCGGGGTCGGCTGAATCATCCACAGTTATTAATGTTAATGAATTCGCTGCCAGTTCTGCCATCAAAGTCCTACCCACTACCACAAGGTGTCTTAGAGGAACTAAACTGGTGGGCCCAAAATTGTCAAAAGTCAACACGTCTTCAGTACCCTCCACCAATAAATTTTCTGACTACAGATGCGTCAGATCAAGCGTGGGGGGCACAACTAAACAATTTGGCCTTGTCAGGAACCTGGTCGCAAGAAGAGAAAACACTGCATTGCAATCAAAAAGAAATGCTAGCAATATTATACGCTCTTCAGAACCAAATTCATTGGCTCCATCAAAGTTCTCTCCTCATTCAAAGCGACAACAGAACAGCGGTCACCTACCTACGAAAGGAAGGAGGTACGAGGACATTATCCCTGTTGGAAATAACCTATCGAATTCTGAATTTGTTAGACCAACATCAGATACATTTCAGCATACACTACATTCCGGGCAAATACAACAATCATGCGGACCATTTATCGCGCCTTCGCCAACCTCCAGAATGGCACTTACTACCGACTTGTGTAGAAGTAGTGTTTGCAAAATGGGGAACCCCAGTAATAGATCTATTTGCCTCGGCGACTGCTCACGTAGTATACAATTATGTGTCTCTAGATCTAAGAGATCCTCAAGCTCTGTTCCACGATGCCTTCAGTGTCCCATGGAATTACCAGCTCGCATGGATATTTCCACCACCATTCCTAGTCCCCAAAGTCTTGTCTCACTTAAACCAGTCGACAGGAATATTCCTCATAGTAGTACCTCGATGGGAGAGGGTGTTCTGGCGTGCGGATCTCAAAGCCCGAGCGCTCGCGGCCCCATTAACTCTGAGAAACCTGCAGAGATACCTAATAGACACGTCGACGGGACTCCCACCGCCGAAGGTCGAGAACATTGTCCTCGAAGTTTGGAAATGTGGGGGTGGTCCGACGCGATAAAGACGTGGAACCCTCAACAACTATCACTGCTTAAAAATTCTTGGCGAACATCTACTCTAAAAACCTACGAGGTAGCCTGGAAGCGCTGGACGTCTTGGTGTCGTAATAAAAACCTTGACTTAATGAATCCCTCTGGTTCACAATTAGCGCAGTTTTTATGTGATTTATATTTAATTGATAAGTTGTCCTATAGTTCAGTACTTTTACATAAATCGGTAATATCTACACTATGTAACGCTGAAACTTCAAGTCGGTTAAGTTCACACGTTCTAGTTAGACATGTTTTAAAATCAATTGCCCTAAAGAATCCAAAGGTTACTAAACCTCCAGTTTGGGATGTTGGTGTATTAATTTCATTTTTGACTAATTATACAATTGATTCAAATAACCTATCTCAAACGTCACGCCATACTGCTGTTTTATTGTTGCTATGCTCTGGTAGGCGAATACACGATCTAACTCTACTTGATATTGATCCTAATCATTGCATAAGATCTGATAACAGTATAATATTCTGGCCACGGTTTGGCTCCAAAACTGACAGCAGTAATTATAGGCAGTCCGGCTGGAAATTGCTTTTAAATACCAATAGTTCAAACCTTGACCCTATATTCTGGATAAAAAGAACAATAGCATTATTAAACGACAGACGTAATGAGGCAAAATTGACTAATTTGTTTATTACGGTAAGAGGTGTGGCTAAACCTGCTTCACGTACAGTCATTGCAGGGTGGGTAAAGACCCTGTTTGGGGAAGCTGGCATTGCAGCCACTCCAGGTAGTACCCGGTCTGCTGTAGGCTCCAAAAGCTGGTTTCAAAATCGGTCCCTCGACGAAATCTTGGCTCCAAATTCCAGCAGTTTTATAGACGAGAAATAATGAGTAGTACCGATTCACAAAACGTCACACAATTGTTCAATCCAATTGATTAATATTGCTGAATAAATATTTCGAATATTTTGTTTACCTCGAACGGATATTCTTAAATTGGTTGTTCGTGATTAGAGTTTATAATTTTTCATAATTATCAAATAATTCGTATGCTAATTAGATTTGTGAGCTAAAGTACACTTACCTATGTACTGCCATTGAATTGCTATAAACATTTATTTAAATAAATGCATAATTATTAATATTACACTTTGTTTAATTTCATGCTTTATCACATTGGCCTATACCTAGTATAATAATACATACTTCCAAGTATATACCTACATAAATCAAAGTGGCGTCACCAGGCGATAACAAACAGATCTCATAATAAAGCTTCCAGTGACGGTCAAGTAGTTTAATAGCAGCGTTTTACCTGAAATAAAACGCATATTAAAATACTTACCTCACTGGAAGCTTTCACTTTATTTCTGCCTGGTTTTATGAGACAATGAACAAAAATGGCGCGACACTTTTTTACGAAAACTAAAAACTGCCCGCAACCACCAGGTGGCGCCACTGAGCCGGAAGTATAGAGGGGTAAAAAGTACGAAAACTGGTAAGAAATCGGCGGGAAACGGAAATGCCATCTCATAATAAAGCTTCCAGTGAGGTAAGTATTTTAATATGCGTTTTATTTCAGGTAAAACGCTGCTATTTAATGAGTTGTGCACCGCTCAACACAATGGCTTATTTAAAGAGTTGTGCACCGCTCTACGAAATAAATAAAGGGATCTAACAAAGCCAAAAGTTTTAAAGAAGGTAAAAATCTAAATGGTTATTACAAGGAATGACTTAAAGAGGCTAGGCATTGAAGTTATAAAATAATAAAAACCGTAAAGAACTCCAGACAGAAAATAAGGCGATAACAAATTCAAAAGTAAAAGATAGCGAAAAAAAATATAAATAAATAAAATATTATGAAAGTGATAAAAGAAATTTAAAAAAAAAAAAAAAAACTACGGAGGCCGAGAGTGTTTGAGTTAGGACTCAAGTCCGAGAGCGTTTAAGAGGGAAACTCAAGTCCAAGAGAGCCGTAGAGGAAGGCCGAGGGCATCCGTCTTCAGACGGTGGAGGTGGGCCGAGGAACGTCAATCCTCAGGCCGTAGGAGGAGGGCCGAGGGCATCTGTCTTCCGACCGTGGAGGAGGGCCGAGGAGCATCAAATCTTCATAATCAGGCTTGTGCAGCTCAAGCATCAAGGTTTCCAGGTGTTCAAGGTGAGGGTGCGGCACGGAGAGAGGCCGACTTAAAACAGAACATAAGGGTAACTGCCCTTTAAATATACTTTTATAGAGCTTCTCAGATGTGTTCCTGCTCTCAGCTCTGAACGTAGACTGCCCATTCCACCACCAGGCTCCTGTCAACTCCAGATAATTGACATTTTAAAATTTGAACAAATTAAAAAGAAAATATAATGAGGTCGATGTGATTAACCTATACAACCTACAACTAGCTCCAGCAATAAATTAAAAATAAAACTAGGGTTGCCACTAACTGACATCACAAAAGTAAACAAAGATTTAATAGAGATAAAAACTTAAATAACTTGAATTACAAGGTAAAAAGGCCAAAGCCGTTGCTAAGCCTCCAAGAAATGACCATGAAGCTACCTAGGGAGGACGAATGCTTAAATTTTCAGGTTATTATTATCCAAAAATGTAAGTAAAAAACCATGTAAAAAACATACACATTACAACCGAAAGTTCTGGATGTAAACGTTAGCTTCGTGGAACAGAGAGGTGGGTTTGGAAAATACTGCACTATTATTGTAGATGGAGAAGAAATGAAACACTATTTGACTATGGTAAGACACTACAAGCAGACAATACTGGAAAAACTGAGCTGAAACTATAATCGAAAAGAACTGTTAACTATTCGGATATCGAAACGAAACTGACTGCTTGAATATCGAAAACAAAACTGACTGTTCCAATGTCGAAAACAAAACTAACTAAGTATGCGGCGCCTGCGCTGTGCTTTCATACTATTAGCAGACACACGAAAAATATTCGCGAATCCTCTAGCGGTGTGTAGTATTGTTCGCTAGACAATCTTTTAATTCATACAAAAAGCATGAACAAAAAACATTAACAAAAAAATACAAAGGAAACTATAAGCAAAAGGATGATAAACAACTCGAACGGAAGAAAAAAGTAGGTACTTTACGCCCTCGGCGTACGGTCGAAATTAAATTAACATTTCTCGATGTTTTTTATAAGTAGTTTGCGTACGCGCACCTGTGACGAGACTATTCTCGAGGGCATTTGTACCTACTTACTTTTAAAACTAATAAATAACAGAAAGTACTCGACAAAGAATCACAAACACGGCAATAGCGTACTTTCTCGAACGTTATTTCTATAGATTAAATAAAAACACTGTTTTAGACACTTGTCGCGAACAATTTGACTAGGTTTCTTACATTGTTTTTATCTCACGAAACGACACGTGCTTTATTTGTTGTATGTGTCACCGTAAAATTGTTAATACCGTTAGATTATAATCTATCTCGTGAGATTGTAAACTCGTTCGTTGAGGAATTCCCTCGACTGTCTATGGTCTCCATCATCAGACCAATGGCACTATATGTAATTAATGGCACTTATAACCCATATGGGTGCAAAGTTCTCATCAATAGAAATAAATTAAATCGAAACACAAGGTAGCTACTGTAAAACGTTGAGGAGTTCCTTTGACTGTCCTTCGTCTTTATCATCAGACCCCTAAAGATGACCACAACCCTTTTAGGTGTAAAGTTCTCATCAATACAAATTAATCAAGCCCAAACACCAGGTAATTATTGTGAATCGTTGAGGAGTGCCCTCGACTGTCTTCGGGTTCCATCATCAGATCGAGTCCAGACTTTCTTTAAATAGTAGTGCTCTAAAATACTCAATGAACAAAAAAACAAACGCACTAGTCGCACTACGATGTTCAAAGGTTCCCCTCGATTTCTCTGAGATGCCATCATCAGATCCTAGTTTCATGGTCATGGTACTACTCTTGGAATATCTTCTTTCCAACAAAAAAAGAATCATCAAAATCGGTTCATAAACGACGAAGTTATCCTACGGTCTAATTGTGAAACCTCCTCTTTTTTTTAAGTCGGTTAAAAAAGACTACTGTTATAATTACACTACGTTATTTAAATAAATCGTTCGATAAATCGGCGGGACAGCCGTGCGCCAGCAAAAGGGACATAGGTCCTACCTCGTCAAGGCCTGGCGGGCGACTGAATCCACATGCGCAAGCCGTTTTCTTATATAAGATAGATAGATTTATTATTAAAAGGATTAAATTGTTTTGCAAAATTTAACCACAAATAATTGTTCTATATGTTATTAACTATGCTTAGATATTTTTTTTTGAAGTAAAACTTTCATATTCTTCAAGTAAAATAACTTTCATATTCTTCAAGTAAAATAAGAAAAACATAAAAAAATATTCGAATTAGGCTCCTGTTCGGATTTTTTTTTCATCGAGTGAAGTTTTTGATATCATGTTTTGAACCACAAATTATCTTAGTAAATATAGTCAACTATAATATCTATTTTTTTTTGGCTTTATAAAATCACTATTTCTTTGTTTACTATTGAATCAAAGTTATGTAAAATTGGGTCTACGCGTAGTGCTTTGCAGAAATTAAAAAAAAACATTCACATCAGACTATAGGCATTGAACCAATTTGTGTATAGTTATCTGTGGCAATTTTTATTCCCGCACACGTGCGGGAAAGTGGAAAAAATCGCACGCGTGTGAAATACATTGCATGTTGTACCTAATCGTAGTGCGTTATGGACCAGTTTTCGAGGAAGTGTATTGAAAAACATAGTATGTACTGTGTGCCTCACGGCTGCGCCAAAAAGGTCCATTTCAGCATTCATGCCAGACAGGTGATGCTGTCTGATGCTGGAAATCGACTCCTCTTACTTTAAGTCGGTTATAACGTAGTTTCCAGCGAATCTTTTATATTGGATTACCAATATACAGGATTTGCTGGAAACTACGTTTATCTGGCATACCACAAGTATGAAGTAAATAAAAAAACACATCTTTAATAAATATTATGCGTTTTATTTTCTCAATATTGCTTACAACAATTTATATAAATTGCAAGTACAAACAGCTAAAATAACCTTTGAATACGTGATTGGGTAACGTAATATTGCTATTATACTACAGTCCTTACACAGCTCAATTTACTTCTGACAGGAGTAACTTTATTTCAACTCAAAGATCACTTCCAAGTTTAAGATCATTTATCGATTTTGACAAACTTGCCAGGGGAAAGTGACCTTATAGTAAGGACGATAAAGATCACTTTATATTTGACAGTGACAGTCTAAAGGCACAATAACTATAAAAGGACTGTAGCCATTCAATTGCGTAACACACTTGCAATCACAATCCTAAAGATTTTTAAGGAAATTCTTCATTTGTTTGAAAAATACAAGAACGGTTTTGGCGATCTCATATAATTTTTACACAATGAATATTGTTAAATGATATAAATTATTGCCATTGCAATTTTAAGTGTTACGCAATATATAGGCTATCCGAAACTTTTAAACTAAACAAAGGACCTTAGCAGATAATCAGACATGCTTTTTTTAACATCGGCGATAAGGGATTTGTAACTGAACTCCCGTTTGTCGGCAAAATTAGGCGTCGCACAGGTACGAATACAAAGAAAGAGTTGGAAAAATGCAATATTGCTTTGATGAAATCGCAAAATCGCCGATGTTAAAAGTAGAGAGTAGCATGTTGTTGATTACATTACCTAAATTACAATTTATATAAAATTTTGCATTCGGCTTCAACATCATTAAATGGTTTACGATATTCAAAATAGCTGATATTATATATAAGGCTTTATTATATTGCTTGAGTATATAATTATATGCTTTGCGTAGTCCATTACATTTAAATATTTACATCTTGTGGATTTTTAATAAGGCCTATGATTTCAGTTAATTGGTGGTATAGGTCGCGGCACGTAACTCCAGCGCTGAACGAAATGTAGAGGGGATAGCTGCGCATGTTATACGACTGGAGAGCCAATCGGCGCAACGCACATAACCAAGTCACATAATTTTTACTTCTGCGTAATAACGGTCAACGCTAGAGTTTCGTGCCTCGACTTGTACACTCTATTTAAATCACACTAGTTTATATTGGGGATACAATTTTCTAATATTTTGGAAGTTATTTATTCCTAAGATTCTGAGCTATACTTATTTACTTTGTTTCAAACAGATACATAGTAAATAGGTATTGCATTCAGTTTAAATCTATTTGAGAACACGGCACACTGCAAGGTTATTAGTGAAATGAACTACATTATACTTATTGAACCCTAAGGCACAGTATAAATACTTACAGTGGTTCAACGCTCACACTAAGGAATCTCAATAACTTTATACATTATTCGAACTTTTATGACCAAGCATAAGAAGCTCCGCCCACTTGCCCTCCCCGCACGATTGCCCAATGAAAACACTCCCGTTGAACCACTGTATACGTATACACTGTGCCCCAAGCAACGACGCTTCCGAAAAATCCACTGCAAAACTAATTCTAGACACCCCTTAAAAAATAACATTACAACGCTAAGAAAAATTTATATGTATAACAATGTACCGATTTTATTAGCACGCCGTTATTGCTATATATATATGTATATCTGTATCATAAGACATGTTTTTTATTACTATTACTGTGTGCTCGCACTGCCGAAACATTTACATATAAAACCAGGGTTCTAAGTGATAATGATTCCTTGATGATAACAAAAAAGCATTTTCAATATCACTTCACGTGTATCCGAACGCGATTTGCCGGCTTTAACGCGTATCCAAACGCAATAATTTAGATTTAAAAAAAAATAGTATCCATTACATATTAGTTACCATTTCACTAAGGACCACAGTGATAGTTACCAAATGCCGAAAAATGAAGACCATTTTTGAACTGAAACCGAATTTAAACAAAAAAGCGGTTTGAGACAAAACGTTAAAAAAGACCAAGTTTTGAATTAGCATGTATAATTATCAAAGAGAGTAGGTAATTATCAAATTAGAGGAGCTCGTGGCTAAATAATAACAGCCACTCGGGTCGATCTTTTGGGTTAAGCCTTGCTGCCTAGGTTGGTCTGTGGATGGGTGACCACTCTTACATACCGAGTTTCCTCCGTGCCTCGAAAAGCACGTTAAGTTGTTGGTCCCGTCGCCCAAAAAGTCTGACAACCAGTCTTACCAAATGGTATCGTATTACCCAGTATGAACTGGGTTGTGGAGGTCAGATATAAGCAGTCGCTTCATGTAAAATTATTAAGGTATTCAACTGCATTCGGTTAGACCGGAAGCCGACTCCAACATGCTTGGGAAAAAAGACTAGGCAGATGAATTATCAAAGAAAATAATTATCTTGACAACTTCGAACCCTTCATAATAAATGTGTCTTTTCTTAGTTGAAATCTTCTAACTCAGTGTTTTTCAACATGTAGGTCGCGACCCCCGGGTTGCGAAACCTCTTTCCGGGTCGCAAGAGGTCGCGAACTACCTCATAAACAAAACAATAAAGTTAGAAATACTTAATAAGAAAATGTTAACTAAAGGATATAAACATTTGTATGTTCATACAAATTAACAAAATAAAAACCTATTAGTACTCAACCATCTTATTGAGGTTTCGCTTGTTTGTTATTATCTAATTTCTCCCATCGTGGATCCGATTTTGCTACATTGAGAAACAAATCGATTTCGAATCCTAATACCTTTGCAAATGCACAAATTCAAAAGAAAATTGTATGGATTTCATATTTGTAATATCTATACTAATATTATAAAGAGGTAACATTTGTTTGTAAGTTTGTATGTAGGGGGTAATCTCCGGAAGTAATGAACCAATTTTAAAAATTGTTTCACTGGTAGAAAGCTACATTATTCGTGAGTGCTATAGGCTATATTTTATTCCCGTACTCCCACGGGAACGGGAACTACGCGGGTGAAACCGCGGGACGTCAGCTGGAAAATAAATGTGTACTGCTTTTTTTCCTGAATTTTCCAAAAGTACTATATTTTTGCAGCGTTTTTTGGGAAAAATACTATATTTGTTCAAAATAAAGGTGGCAACCCTACTTATGACATATGTCAAATCTCTATTACTCTCTTTGTCTTTTCTTAGTTGAAATCTTTTAAGTCATCAAACAACATAATATTTTTAACCGACTTCCAAAAAGGAGGAGGTTCTCAATTCGTTCGGTATTTTTTTTTTTTTTATGTAAAAGTTTCGTCATTATGAACACACAGTTACACTAAAGCTATAAGGATTTTAAAATTTTCTACAAGACAACAAAACATGGAAGATTTTGTAAGGCAGGACTCGTAAATAAGAAATGCATATTTCTGATATAAATAAACAAGACACAAAAGTTAGATCACATAACGAATATTAAAAACATAAAAAGGTTTATAATGTACTCAAATAAAATATTGGCGAATTGGTCATGCAATAATAATATTTCTACTAACTATTTTAAGAATCTGTCTACACCCCATTTGCATCACAACTCACTAAATGTATAATATACGGCAGAGCATTCTGAAAGTTGGCAACTTCGCAAAATTAAGTAATGCTACTAAAATAATGATGAAATCGCTGTGTTGCACTAAAATATTGTTGTTGAATTACAATAATAACACTGGAATAAGTGTTGTAACTATTTTACGAATACCTAAAACAGGAAAAAAAGGCCGCAAAGGACACTTGAAACCCTACTGTTTAAAGTCTCCTTTTTGCGGCTAAAACTAAATTCATTTGTCACGATATAAGTAATTTTAATTCTTATTGTACTTCGTAATATTGATTAATTCATCGTAGCTCTTCGATACCCACAATTACAGACACAATTAAAATAAACAATGCACCGTACCCGATCGGGTACGGCTGGGGACATACAGCGAAATATTTGCCAACGACGTTGCCAACTTTCACAATGATCATAAGACCTCGTTCTGTTTCAGTCAATGGTTTGAAAATGACAAGAGACCGAATTAAGTATAGAGGTAAACGCGTTCAATGAATTGTGGTTCAAGTGGGACTGAGTCAATAATAAATCGCAATGTTGACTAGTCGACCACCACGTTTTAATGCATACTCTTTACATTATTTGACACTTCGTCTCGCAGTGGCGTGCCTAGAGGCTGGTCAGTGGATACGAAACGGGGCACTATTTTTTACTGCGACAAATTTCGAGGTAGCTCGCCGCCTGATCTCTTCGCTCGCTCGGCTCGCGCTTAGTTGGTCACAGTTCTAACCTAACTTATGTGGTCGGAGTGAACGGAATCCCTTCGACATCGTTTTTACGACAAACGGTTAGTCGGAGACAAAAAAACACCCAGATACTTTTAGCCTTATATTTAGGTGTTTTATACGATAGAATCGAGAAAATTTGACGAATTGAAACACGAAAAAGAATGCGAAAAAACGATTGCGAAAATAACACTTTTTTGGTTAAATTTTCCTTTTTTTCTCAGTGCCCCGTTGCGTAGACTCTAACCGGGCCAACATACAAGCCCATAAGGCAAGCCGACTGTTCAGGGTCCCTACTCTCTAACGCTTCGTCCTTATATTCGGATATATCCGTCTCTCTCGCGCACGTCTGCAGATGAGTGCGAGTGAGAGAGACGGATAGATCCGAATATACGGACGCAGCGTTAGGGAGTAGGGCCTCAGAGACACTAGCATCATAAAGAGCAGTAGTTAAGCTGACATATCCTTATTCATTTTTATTATAGGCAAAACAGATTTTGTCAATTATTAATGTAATTTTTTTATCGATTTCAGTGCTGTAAAAATAATTTTATGGTTATTTTGCCACACTTCGGTAAATCCTATATTTTTTTTCACTGAATAAGGATATTCATTGTTCCTATCAATTAGGTAGTTCAAGAATAGTATTGCTATAAATTCTCTACCCCATACATATAAATTTTAAGAGATCTTTACATTGTACTCGAAGGACTTCTAATATTATATTAAATTTAATTTAGGTGTGGTAGTCTGTTCAGATAGGGTAATTAACACTAGGTACGTAGTCAATAGGAGCAAGATTCACTATCCCCACTTTGAATTTAGTGTGTCATACAAATTTGAACCTTAATTGTATGCGGTTAATGCTCATCTAAATTCTAAAAGTGAACGTGAGCAAGCACACAAATAAATATAAACTTTAACATTCTATGAATAATGTACTATCGAGGACACTCCCGCCTGATCACCACGAAACTAATTTTTGCTTGCACTTACAACATAGAAACGCTCTCTAGCCCCGCCCCGTTGACTTTGTATAGAGAATAAAAAGATACCGATCGGCCGAGCGCACTGATGAATCACGCCAAACGAGAGTTATTGTTATTTTGCGCGCCAAAGTTGACGCTTTCCTGCCTAAACTTTAAGGGGGCGTGACTCGGCGCCTCCGCATGATTTAAGCGAAAACATATTTAACTGAACAGGCAGAACAGACCACGACTGTACCATATTCAAATGCCACAAGTAGCCAAGTCAAAGTGTGGTCTGTGAATCTTACTCTATGAGTCAACATTTCCGTACATAGAAGTGTTGTAACTCACACAGCCAACGTCAAAAGCCAATCCCTAAAGGCCCTTAGACGGGAAGCCATTCTTATTGGTAACTTATTTGCCGATACTAGACAACATGCAAGTAAAAAAAAAAGTAACTGATTCAATGAACAAAACAGTTTTAAATAAAACCATAAATTAACCCAACATTACCACAATAAATAAAATAAATAACTAAAAATTCATAAAAATTACTTTATGAGGCACAAGTAACAATTATACAGCCTTGTTACCTACTTTGCTAATTTGTATCAATCTGGAATACAGTAATTATTTTATTCATTATAAATATTTATAAATTAAAAAATGTCAACGCTAAGTCGAATTCCATCACATTTTTTATGGAGTAAGTACCAAGTTGTTATGGATCTTTAAACTAATCCATTTTGCATAATATTTTTCGATTTTTAAGTCCGTTTCCAATTTTTTTAACAATTTTTTCACTATTACATTCCAGATTTTAAAATTATTTCCGTTTTTTTTTTCAGAAAACATTATTTTAAATTGCTTAAATATTGTATTAAAATGTGACTTCATAGCAATGAAGGATGAAGTGACATTTCTATACTTTTTGATTTTACTACTGGACTCCTTATTCCGTAGTTGATAAGACCCTAGAATCCAGATACCCTTGTGGCCTGCTCCACCTCATAACCAAGTTACAATCTGATAACAGGAGAAAACTACATATATACAGCCTTTACACATTTATATTACATGTGGCTGCAGCGAACTAGCAACCTTATAGTAACAAGAATACAGGAATTTGACAGCGATGCAGAATCAGAAGTACAAAAATTGTGAAAGGGTTGTATTCGGGCATCGGAACAAATGCCTCTTACGCATACCTCCCATTCTCTTTTAGGGCATTTCTTAAAAAAAACATAATTATTATGAAAAATAATTATTATGAAAACTAATTTATTATTATTCGTGATTTTAAATTCCCATACAGCCAATCACTACCATTCAATCCAAATTGGTAAACATTTGATACATCGACAACGATCAACAGCAATGTCGCCTTTCGGTAGCAGTAAATGAGGTTTTCTTAATTTTGATATAAATGTACTTTTCATGGACGGGTGATATTTTTGGATTCAAAACATGGTAATATTGTTTCCTAAATAATTTTTAAGGTATTTTAACAAATAATTCAACTTAAAAAAATCCCCTAAAAATATACCAGTTTAAAGTGAAGCAGGCCTGTCTAAACGTAATAAATATGTGTTGTATACATGCGTGTTCATAGCTTGGTGGGGTCTGCAGGCGGGGTGAGTCCCCCGGGGGGCGCGGACGGGGCCACCGGCGAGTGCACGTGCGGGGACAGCGGCGCGTGAACGTGCGCGAGCGGTGACACGGGCGCGTGCACGTGCGTGAGCGGTGACACGGGCGCGTGTACGTGCGCGAGTGGTGACACGGGCGCGTGTACGTGCGCGTGCGCGGTCGCGTCCAGCCGCGCGTGGTCGCGAGCTATCAGCGTGCGGAGCTCGTCCTGGGGAACGAGTAAGTTCTAAATAAATTGACCGTGCTGATTGGAGTTTTGATGGACGTTGCAAATCCAGCCATGTCTGATATGGTTAAATATTGAATTTCCACCGTCGGCGTCGGTATGCAGTTTTATAGCAAATAATCGGCGTAAACTACAAAACTCAGATGACAATATAGTCGAGTGCAATTAGACAAAAAATACTCAAAAGGTGGAACGAAGTTTATAGTGGTCGGATTTTCATGGGACTTTTTTTATTGAGTTCCTAGAGGAGTGGAGAAGTTAAAAAAAACTCCTCCGCTCGCGACTTTTTTTTCTTTTTAATTTTCTTTGAAATATTTTTTTTTCGTTTATGACCAACTTCAAATTCGACGAATTCATATTGTAGCGTAATAGTGAAACCTGTGTGCATCCATTAAATGCTAATTTAGTATGTTTATTTGTTCATTGTAGTTGATGTAATGCAATTTTCAAGTATTTTTTTAAAATGTCCTATTTTCTGCAATTATTTTTAAAATTTTGAATTTTAAGACCAAGATTTCTTTTGAAATTGTTAACTGATACTTTTTCACAGATAATTGGATGTAAAAATCAAGAAAACCATGTTTACGAGTGAAGTGACTAAAAATGTATTCACAATTATCAGGAAATCGTCTATATAAAAGTAAAGAAGACCATTTTCTCAAAATATTTCTATTATGGTCAACGTAAATATTATCCTGAAAATAACCTTATTATATCTGCTATCTATAGAAAACAAAAAGTAAAAAAAAAAATTGGTGGTACTCGATAAAGGTTGATTAGAGCTGACAAAGGGTCCGCTGGTAAATTTACAAAAATTATCATAATTATAACGTTACCATTTCTCACGATTTCTATCTGAGATAAGTTGCAAGTTAGGGTCTCTGCGCGCAATTTAATATCGATACCGATACCACTCCCACTTCTTAGCGATAGAGGCCCTTTTATCATGATTTACTTTTTCAGCAGTAACCAATATTTAACAAGTATCCTTAAATATTTTTCCAGTTATTATACCTCGTTAGATAGCTAATAAAATGAGGATTAAGACAATAATTTGCACATTGAGTTTCATAGCAGTATTTGGAAAAAAAAAATGCTTTCATTAACATAGACGATTTTCTAACATTTCCGAATGAATTTTAAGTCATTACATTCATGAAAGTGGTCTTCATTAATACTTTCTCTTTTTTATTGTCTAATTGCACTCGACTAATAATTTATATTCAAATGGGTCTCGCCTGTTTTAAACTTTTGTTTAAATAAAAATGTGCTTCTTTTTTATTTGTCAGTTTTGCAGTTTTTTCTTTTTTTTAATGGCCTCCCACTAGGTGGACCGATGACCTGGTGAAGGTTGCGGTAATCCGCTGGATGCGAGTCGCACGGGACCGGTCAATGTCACACTTGGGGGAGGCCTATGTCCAGCAGTGGACGTCTTTCGGCTGAAATGATGATGATGAAAGGCTTTGAAGGCTACTTACCCCCCAGCCAAGTCTATCAGCGAGATCCTGGCAGCCATCGTCGCAGTCTCCGAGCCGAGCCACGTCTCTCACGGCGTTGTCGTCTAGGTGTAGGCCTCCGGAGGTGACGCCCCACATACGCATCAGCGGCGACACTATGCCTGCCTTCTCGCGGTTTATTAGGAGACGGGGACACCAGTCGGGGACCCTGAAGAGGGAGATATAATTTATAAGAGGACACAAGACGGGAGAATTCATGTTGAGGTTGGAATCGTATCTGGCGGGGAAATTATATGGGCATTTTAGGTTTCTCTTCACTGGTATTAGGCAAGCAAACCAGTGCGAATTATAAAATCTGCCCATCATAGTAAAAGGCTAGTAAGCTAACGTCTTAAAGCCCCTGGACTTTGCCACTAACTCTAGTAGGTTCCTAAGTTAGGTTCGATATAAGGCTATTATTGAGGGTTGCTTGTAATTTAGGATTTTTTTTCTATCTTCCTATCCACCAGGTAGTACGCCAGTTAGTACGTGTAGGCATGAGATAACTACCTACCGCTTCGCTCATATTGAATACGCAAGCTCTCTAGGGCTGTCGCGCTGCGTACGTAAGCCGCGTTAATTTTTCGCGCTCTTTCGACTGGTCGTTTGGGTGGCGTACCTACTCGTACTTTGTGTTTTTTAACTGACTGATTTATTGATCATTAATCATTATTAGTGAAAATGACAAGCCGGATAAACTGTTGCTGTTAATAAATGTAGAAAAAAAATGTCTTTTATTAATTTCACTGCTCCATGTCCATTGTCCATGCTTCCCATCAGAATTAATTTTACAATTATTTGTTAGATTTCGCATTTATGCTGCTATTAAATTTAATAAGTAGGTAATCGTTATTTTAGAGAAGGCAAGAAATATATGACACATTATAATAGAGTAAAACGTTTGTAATTATATACGTTTTAATTGACATTTAAATAATAATATGTCGGATCAGGTCATGAGTACGGAAGGGTGAATGTATCGAAAGCGCGCCCGTGGTGACATCACGCGACATAACTAGCGAACTGTGAGTATACTTTTGGGTGCACCTCTGTTAGACCCTTTGGGGATTGCAGGTGTGAAGTTATGATGTTTGATTCTATTAGATTAAGATGTGGTTAAAATAAAACGGTAAGTAAAGTTCTTTACTTTCATCGACCCGATGAATCTTGATTTTGGTCAGGAGTGACCGAGTGGAACAAATTTCTGTCGTGGACTTTTTGTTTGCAGGGTTATCATCACACGAGGACGTGTGCTAGCAGGATGGCCGTGTCGGATCAGGTCATGAGTACGGACGGGTGAATGTATCGAAAGCGCGCCCGTGGTGACATCACGCGACCTACTTACCAGTCTACCCACCATGGTGGCTTCTACAGAGTCCTGATGTTAACAACACGCGGCGAGGCGGACATTCTATGTCTGATCGCAGCGGAGTTAGAAGTCTTGAAACTGTACCCGAATCATTGTGCCCAGTGTTAATGTGTCAAAGTGTAATGTCAAGTAATTTGTTAGACTCAGTGTATCTGTTTGAAAAGAGTAACCATGGAGTTTCTTGCCGGTTCTTCTCCATGGAAACTACCATGCCGAACCATGCAATGTGAAATAAAATAGTGTATCGCATCCAGTGTGTTTTCATTGCACGAAACCCGTCTTCTGCAAACATAAGCTCGAGCATAGCGAAATAAATTCCTGACGAACCCGACATCTGAAGTGGGATAAAATCGTGCTAATGAAATCATACGTGGGGACTGTGCCAATAACAATCAGTGTCAACTAAACTACCCCTGTGTGTACTAGTGTGTAAAACGCGAAAAAGTTCCGAAAAAAGTTCACGATGAGTTTCGTGTGTCGGGTACCGAGTGCAAAAAAACGATCAAGAAAGAGGTGCTTGCAACAGCGCCGAAATATCTGGATACACACCGTTTTTTAGTGTTAATGACAATCAGTGACGGTTACTATTTAAAATGCAGTACAAAGACTTTATATCGCTAACAAATTCTTAAAACCTAGCCAGTGAATAGCAAGATAGTGTTGTGGACCAGTTTAAAGAATTGTTCAGTGCCAAATTCGTGTACGTCGTACGTCATTTACGTGAGTAGTTAGAAACACGCGGATTTTCGGACGAAGACGACTGCCATCAAGAAGTTGCCTGTGCCAGCTGCTAAAGGCGTTGGGCAGTGACCGCAGGCCAGCAGCAACTCACTGATGTGCTTTAAGTGTGGCACACCGGTCCACATTGCCAGCCGCTGCACAGCAGGCTGGTCCAGTGCTGCTGTACTGGTTGAGAAGCGAGCTTTGCATCGTCGAGCCGGAATATGAAATTCCTTTGGTGAGTCGTTTTCATTTTGTTACGACTCTGGAGCAGAGTGCTAATTCTGTTTCATCATTTAAAACTGAAAGCTTTGAATTATAAGGCTGCCTACAGGGCACGGGGTAGGCTCAGAAAGATGCCAGTGGGTCACGTACCAGTCGATTTGTTAAGGATTTTGATGATGTTGAGCAAGCTTAAGCGGTAACAGCCTGTGTGGCAACCTGAGCCTAAGTGGCACTTGTAAGCCTGTGTGGCACCTGTAGGGCGGGGGAGCTTTAACGGTGTGCATACGTAGTGTATACGTAGTGCATACGTAGTGTAAACGTAGTGCGTGCGTAGTGGATGCGTAGTGTAGACGTAGTGCGTACGTAGTGGATGCGTAGTGTATGAGATACATACGTACTCCATGCGTAGCTTGCGTAGTGTGTGCGTTGCATTCGTAGTCCGTGCGTAGCTTGCGTAGTGTGCGCGTTACATGCGTAGTGTGTGCGTTGCATACGTTGTGTACCACTGTTTTAGTACCCTTTCGGTTTTAGTAGTGTGTTTGACCGTACCAGTAGTTATGACGTAGTCGTGGTCCGTGGGGCGCGATGCGTGTTTAACTCTGGCAGACGTTGGGGTCTAGAAAGACCGTAGTGTGTAGTCACTGGGTGATGCACATGGCAGATCTATTTGATTGATGTGAGAGCAATGCGATTGCTGGTCGGCTGGAGTGCCGTGGCGTTAGAGGTTTTGCTTGAGGGTTTTTGTAAGCTTGGCAGTTTTTATAGCAGTAGAGTTTTAAAGGTTGATTCGAACGACTATGGTGCATGGCCCATGGGTTGATCTTGTAGGGTCAGAAGTTGACCGGACCAAGAAAATTGAAAGCTAAAGGAACGATACTTGTTCGGCCTAGCTAAGTCCGGTCCAGTTTAACTGAAGGGACACACCGGAAGGGCAAAAAGAGATTTGCGGGAACAGGGGGTTCATCTATTTTAGAGTATTCCCAATTTAACCGTGTTTGAATTAGTCGACTGCCTCGTTGGTCTAGTGGTCGCAAGTGTGTCTGAAGGTTCTGGATTCGATTCCCAGGTCTGGCAAAGTGTTATTGGGTTTTTCCATCGGGAATTTCTCAGTAAAAGCCACGATGTTTGGATTTGCGCTCAGTTGATGGCAATAAGCTCGCCCCCTATTACATGGGACTTTGACATAACTAGCGAACTGTGAGTATACTGTTGGGTGCACCTCTGTTAGACCCTTTGGGAATTGCAGGTGTGAAGTTATGATGTTTGATTCTATTAGATTAAGATGTGGTTAAAATAAAACGGTAAAGTTCTTTACTTTCATCGACCCGATGAATCTTGATTTTGGTCAGGAGTGACCGAGTGGAACAAATTTCTGTCGTGGACTTTTTGTTTGCAGGGTTATCATCACACGAGGACGTGTGCTAGCAGGATGGCCGTGTCGGATCAGGTCATGAGTACGGACGGGTGAATGTATCGAAAGCGCGCCCGTGGTGACATCACGCGACCTACTTACCAGTCTACCCCACCATGGCGGCTTCTACAGAGTCCTGATGTTAACACTACGCGGCGAGGCGGACATTCTATGTCTGATCGCAGCGGAGTTAAGAAGTCTTGAAACTGTACCCGAATCATTGTGCCCAGTGTTAATGTGTCAAAGTGTAATGTCAAGTAATTTGTTAGACTCAGTGTATCTGTTTGAAAAGAGTAACCATGGAGTTTCTTGCCGGTTCTTCTTTTTTATATTATTTTATTCGTGATATTTATACACCACTTGACATGTAATTTATATTTTGTTTTCTGAATTATTGTAATAATTATAAAATGCTATTTGTAATATTATAACTATGATTATTGTTAGCTTTTAAGCGTTTTGGTATAAAACTGTCAGCTTAAAATGTTTTTTCTAAATAAATAAATAAATAAATGGAAACTACCATGCCGAACCGTGCAATGTGAAATAAAATAGTGTATCGCATCCAGTGTGTTTTCATAGCATGAAACCCGTCTTCTGCCCACATAAGCTCGAGCCTAGCGAAATAAATTACTGACGAACCCGACAAATACATTGAAATACAAAAATGTTGGAATTATTTTATTTTTAGTACTTCAGGCAACCCTACCGATTGATAATTAAGTAGTGAAACGCCGAATAAAATACGCTAACGTGTGGCGTCAAGGTACAATTTAGATCGAGCGCGGCCAGGTTAGGTGTTTAAAATGTCGGCTTTCTTCAAGATCAAAGGAGTGCAACTTCTGTATGCTAGCACTATTATCTATTCTGTGTCACCACTCTGGACCCATGTGGTACATTATGGCAGCATTTCCTCTCGAAAAAAAGACTGCGTCCCATCCTAGTAAGCTGATTATTTTATAGTATATTTTCCTGCTTTTCCCCAAGTATGTATGTTTGGGCCGGCTTCCAGTGTAACCAGATATAGCTAAATACCAGCAGTATTGCAGATGGAGTGACTGCCTATCTGTTATCGGTCGTTGCTACAAATTGCAAAACAGCAAATTTTAATTCCCAAATGGGATCCAGACAAATTTTACGCCCAACAGAAAATAGTCCAAATTAATTCAAATTCGCCGCCTTTATTTCACCAAGCCGTGAATTGCGAAAAGAAGCGAAAACGTAAAGCGTACTTACATGTCAATAAGCGAGGCAAAAGGCTGTACTTCAAGCGAAGACCCCATGATGATGAGCATGTCACATTGCTGGAAGTCCTCCTGCAGACACCGTTGGAAGCGCTCGGGCAGGCTCTCGCCGAAGAACACGATGTCTGGCTTCACCACGCCCGGGCAGTCGGTGCAGATTGGGATCTGATCCGCGAATATGCGCTCTGGAATGTGGATTTTTGGATTAGGTATTGTAGAATATATTTTCATCTTCTTCTGGCTCTTGTGACACAGTATCTTACTGTAAGAGCCAGGGCTACACATTACCTACAGGATTACTTTTTTGTCACTTTCCAAATGGGTATAATAGGTGAACGGAGTAGAAGCAAATGGCATACTTAGTTAAAAAAAGAGTAAAGAGTTAAGAGTGCGGCGCCGTCCGCTCGCAACTACAATTCGAAGCGAAGGCAAAAACACGTTGAAATATTGTTGTCTCTGTTTCACACTCCCCGGCCCGTTGCGTAGCCGCGCGTGAGCGTGTGTGACTGTGAATAGTGTTTACCTATGCGTGTGTTAATAGTGTTTGGTGTTTACCTTTTTAGTAGTGTTAATTATTTGTTTTATTTTTGTTAGTTACTTTGTGCAATCGTTAGTGTATGTGCAGAATAGTAATGCGTTTTTAGGAAATCTGTCTACAATGTTTTTATCTCAAATGTTAGATTAACTCAAAATCTAGGCTTTGTTGAAAAAAAATCTGGGTTACTTACTACTCTTTCTATACCACTAATGTAGGTAACGAATAAGTATACGGTTGCCTGAAAATCTGAAATAAAAGTACGTACTGGTGGCTCAGTGGTGGCGGCCCCGACTTACGAACAGTAAGGCGCGGGACAAATACAAGAGGCGTCGGGCGCGGACATGGCGCGGGCGGCTTCCTATTCCATTCAAATATCATACAAAATGTATGGAAATAAAGTAATTTAGGCTACACGGTATATCATTGCGCTGACGAGGATGTGACGATATATCGTGTGTTGTATTTGTCCCGCGCCCATAGACTTTGTACTTATAATACTGCCCGCGCCTAAGTCGTAGGTTCGAACCCAGGCAGGCGCATTACTTTGTGTAATTCATCAACTCTGCTCTCAAAACGGTGAAGGAAAACATCGTGAGGAAACCGGCATAAGTATCCTAGAACCTAAAAGTAGGTAGGTAGGTAGTAGGCTGGTAGTAGGCAGGTAGAAGGCAGGTAGTAGGCAGGTAGTAGGCAGGTAGTAGGCATGTAGTAGGCAGGTAGTAGGCAGGTAGAAGGCAGGTAGTAGGCAGGTAGTAGGCAGGTAGCAGGCAGGTAGTAGGCATGTAGTAGGCATGTAGTAGGCAAGTAATAGGCAGGTAGTAGGTACTCATCAAGACGAATCAAACGAGCCCAAACTCGAAGCGGTTGCGTCGTTTTATTACGAAGATCCTTTAGCCCCCCTTTCAGCTTCATTCATCAAACCCTGATTACCATTTAGGACCAATTTACTCTTCAAGATCAATCAAACGAAACTCGACGGGATTATGTCGTTTTATTACGGACTTCCAATGGCCACCTTCCAGCTCCATTATCAGACCCTGGATACCACCTAGCACCAAAGTACTCGTCAAGACAAATCATACGAGCCCAAACTCAATGGGGTTATGTCGTTTTAGAACGGAGTTCCCATGGATATCTTCTAGCTCCATCATCAGACCCTGGATATAACCTAAAGACAAAGTACTCGACACGACGAATCAAACAAGTTCAAACTCGATGGGGTTACGTCGTTACATTACAGAATTCTTAGGGTCAACTCACACCGAAAGAGCGGCGAAGGGCAGCGAAGCGGAGTGCACATATGAATTTTATCATTATTTTCATTACTATAATACTTATTATCGCATGAGAAACTCGAACGAGTCGCGGATGCCCGCGGCGCCGCGGGAATTCCGGCGAATTCCATAAACGGAGCGCGATAATAAGTATTATAGTAATGAAAATAAAGTTAAAATTCATATGTGCACTCCGCTTCGCTGCCCTTCGCCGCTCTTTCGGTGTGAGTTGACCCTTATGGCCACCTATAGCATTGTCACGCGATATACCTACATATGCGTGCAAAATATCAGCTCAATCGGTAATCGGGAAGTGGATCAAATTTTACTTGCAAGATTTGATTACTTACAGATTACAGATAAACATCGGGACACGTGAAACTATATCAAAGCTTGTAAAATAAAACATAATAGGTATTCATTTTGTCGGTAGGTAGGTACCCTTATGTTATGATTATGAATGAAACCTATTAGTCGGACATTGAATTCTAAACACATCTAATTCAGTATGTACTAACCCAGTGTAATGAAAGAAAGAAAGAAAGAAAAATATTTATTTTGGACAAGCACAGGAAATACAAAAATAATATTAAAAAAAAAACAAAAATAAAGAATCTAAAACTAAACAATAAAAAGAATCTAAAACTAAATCAAAAAGAAAACCTGTGCGAGGCCAAAAAGGCTCCTATCTCAGCATGATGCTGCGATAAATGAAAACAAATACCGCAGCGCTGGTTTTCTGATAGGGCCCACTGTGATGTCACGGTGTACGGTGGTAATGTAATTTCGATTATGAACGAGAAAAAATATGTGTAGGTAGGCAGGCATTTTCGTGGTCTGAGTTTAAAATAAAAACCGGCCAAGTGCGAGTCGGACTCGCGCACGAAGGGTTCCGTACCATTATTTAAAAAAATTATACAAAACCGCAAAAAAATCACGTTTGTTGTATGGTAGCCCCCTTAAATATTTATTTAATTCTGTTTTTAGTATTTGTTGTTATAGCGGCAACAGAAATACATCATCTGTGAAAATTTCAACTGTCTAGCTGTCACGGTTCATGAGATACAGCCTGGTGACAGACAGACAGACAGACGGACAGACAGACGGACAGACAGCGAAGTCTTAGTAATAGGGTTCCGTTTTTACCCTTTGGGTACGGAACCCTAAAAATGATGAAAACAAAAAGGTAGGTAGATACTTACTGTGAGATACATCCCAACGTTTGGAGTCCATGTTGCTAACCTTTATACATTGAGCTATTACTACTACGTATAGAGAAGACAGCGCGAACAAAATCTGTGCAACAAGCGCGCAGTGCGGGGCGCGCGGGGGGCGGCTAATGAGTCATAGATGCGATGTCACCGTTAAGAGGCGACACTTTGTTTATATTCTGCCTATTTCATTGGGTACCCCTTACGTGCACATTGTTTTACTTACAATTTTTATTATAATATTGATTTTAGGTATAAACTGACTTTACTCACAAACTTTACTTACTGAACAAATAATATATTCTGGCGTATATACCTATACTAACTGGTTCAGTCAGGGTCATGGGAAGTCTCATTCTTAAACAAATTGTATTGTATTCCTAGATAAATGATAATTTTATTTCAGGCCTTTACTTGTACAAACAATTAATATATTTGTATAATGCTTATCCTCATCCTTAAAGTGCAACGAACATATATATGTATGAGGAGTCGGAAGCCATGTTTCTTCATTCCGATTATTTTGCACAAATTTTATCCAAGTTTCTCTTTTCTCATGACCCGGCCGTAGAAACCTTCAAAATTATTTAGGTTATTTAGGTAAAAGTCACAATTTTTACTTATTTTACGTCTATTCTACACAATAATAAATAACACTTATACTATTGACAAACTGAACCACAAAATAGGTACAAATGTATGTTGCGTATCTGCGTCTTATGTTTTCATTACTCTATGATTAGTATTGCAAAATGGCGGCGCCCGGCACCCCGATTCTCGTGAGCATTGTTACATCGAAAAACTTTAAATCAAAGAGTTTTAAACGTTTAAATGTCTACTTACCGATGAAATGTTAAACCATCACTTTTTTTTGATGTTCTGAAGTGTCAGTTTTTAAGAACACAACCAGGCATTTTGATGTTGTTATTTATGCGAGCCAAACACGACTAGTCTCTACGGGCGTTGGATACTCACTGGATGGTTGCGGTACAGTGTACCGCAAAGCGTGGCGCAAAATCGAGCAACGCGTTGACTTCTCTATACGTAGTAGTAATACCTCAGTGCCTTTATATAATTATGTTTATGTAGGTACCTGTTTTGTAACCTAAATTTAACCAAATCGTAAGCAAATATCGAAGTCCGTAAACAAAACAAAAGTCGTAATAAAGTAGGTAGGTAGGTTACTCGATTCCAAATCACAAGGCAAATCTAAATCCAAATCCGTAGCATAGGTCAAGAAGTGTCAGAAATATTACGATACAATTGGCAAACAAATACGCACGCACAATGCAATCAAGTAATCGTCTAACATTGACGAACGAATTGCCCGGCCCGGCCGGGTGGCGAGGTGCGCACGCACACTTTTACATTTGTCACTATACTCAACACATCCAAATGTTCTGTCCCGCGCCCCGCGCCCCGCCCCAGCTCAATGCTTGATGCGATAGCACGACTTCCGATGAACATTTGTGAGTAATTTGAGTGTGTGCCGTAATACCAAAAATGATGAATGAAAACAGAGTGCTTTTCCATTTTTTTTTTTTTATATTATTAAACTTAACAATATAAGACATGTTTCGATTTGAACAATATTACAAATACTACCGTTTTTAATATAGAACAGAAGAGATGAAAACATCGTATTTAAACTGTAAAAATGTGAGATATTCAATTTGTTTGCATTTCGCTTTTGGTAAGTACCTATTTTGAAAAAAAAAAAGATATAGAAACCTAGGTTATTACCATCTTGTTCCGAATAACAGCACATTAAGGTGGAAATATGCTCAAACTGAAAATGATTTTGGTATTACGTTTGTATGGACAAATTCATGCTCCCCGGCCCCTTAATAAAATTAGCTAAAAAAAAATTAAACCAGTTTGAGCCACATCCATCGATCACTAATAAAAAAGTTTTTTATTAGTGATCGATGGCCACATCACAAACATCTACTTACCTTTAACATACTCAAGATTGTATTCCTTCCGGCAGTCGAGACAGTGTGACGTATAGAAAGTACCATGGGCTTCCACTAGCTTCTCCTCGGGAATACCGGCGCCGCGCTCCAGGGTGTCAATGTTCTGGGTGTAGTGGCGGAGCAGAAGACCTGGGGGATGGATGTGAGATACAGTAACCATGTGGTAGTGGGGCCGAGTTTTGGAAAGAGATAGAAGTATGAGTAACAGGTGTAATCCAACTCAATTCTACCAACAATAAACAAAGCTCTTTTTATACAAATCAACATGTCTTCTGTCCGAGCATGAGGCGACCCGCAGACTCGAGTTTCTACGAAGACAGACATAGAAATGATTTCCATAGCAACGGGGAAGTTGCTAGTAATGTAGATATTTTACGAATCTCGATCGTCGTTGCACTTAAGTGTTGGTGATGGTGAGCACAGGAATTAGGCATTCAGTTATGTGGCGCTCAGTGTTGGTGAAAACAGGTATTAGGCATTGAGTTAGGTGTCACTTAGTGTTGGTGAAAACGGGTAATTAGGCATTGAGTTAGGTGCCACTTAGTGTTGGTGAAAACGGGCAATTAGGCATTGAGTTAGGTGGCTCTTAGTGTTTGTGAAAACGGGCAATTAGGCATTGTGTTAGATGTCACTTAGTGTTGGTGAAAACGGGCAATTTGGTATCGAGTTAGGTTACACTTAGTGTTGGTGAAAACGGGCAATTAGGTATTGAGTTATAGGTTACACTTAGTGTTGGTGAAAACGGGCAATTAAATATTGAGTTAGGTGGCACTTAGTGTTAGTGAAAACGGGCAATTAGGCATTGTGTTAGATGTCACTTAGTGTTGGTGAAAACGGGTAATTAGGCATTGAGTTAGGTGCCACTTAGTGTTGGTGAAAACGGGCAATTAGGCATTGAGTTAGGTGGCTCTTAGTGTTTGTGAAAACGGGCAATTAGGCATTGAGTTAGGTGTCACTTAGTGTTGGTGAAAACGGGCAATTAGGCATTAAGTTAGATGTCACTTAGTGTTGGTGAAAACGGGTAATTAGGCATTGAGTTAGGTGTCACTAAGTGTTGGTGAAAATGGCATTAGGCATTGAGTTAGGTGCCACTTAGTGTTGGCGAAAACGGGCAATTAGGCATTGAGTTAGGTGTTACTTACTGTTGGTGAAAACGGGCAATTAGGTATTGAGTTAGGTTACACTTAGTGTTGGTGAAAACAGGCAATTAGGTATTGAGTTAGGTGTCACTTAGTGTTGGTGAAAACGGGCAATTAGGCATTGATTTAGGTGACACTTAGTGTTGGTGAAAACAGGAATTAGGCATTGAGTTAGGTGTCATTTAGTATTGGTGAAAAAGGGCAATTAGGCATTGAGTTAGGTGACACTTAGTGTTGGTGAAAACAGGAATTAGGCATTGAGTTAGGTGTCATTTAGTGTTGGTTTTCACCGTTTTCACGGGCATTAGGCATTGAGTACAGTCTCTCACAGTGTTGTTGAAAACAGGAATTAGGTATTCAGCTAAGTGACCAAAACTAAGAAGACAGCGGCGGCGGCGCGCGGAGGTAGGACCAATGCGACTATAATATGTTATGAAGAAATGTTTCTACCCCCAAGTGTCAAAAGTAGAGAAAAAATCATCGTCATGCTTGACGTGTAGACTTTTGTCGACTGAAGAATAGAAACATTTCTTATCTACATTTAAAACATCGCCATGCTTACGACGGGCGGGCGATAGAAATATTTCTACAATCAGTCAGCGGGTTTTGTCGAAACAAAACCCGCTTCCACGGTGGTCATGGTACTCGTGAAGTTCAGATTCGAGCATGACATCAGTGAGTTAGGAGAACTCACATTACAGTGCAACTTGACACACACAGATACAAACTTGTGCCTGATTTGTTTAGCTGGTGGGTAAACATCTAAAAAAATCTACATTGTGATGGGTGTTATATCTTGATCACTGAAGTTCCTAATCTGAATTTTCCCTGCAGTTGTTAAAGCTCATAGCAGAGAAAAAAAAACTTTGTGCCACACTAGGAGTTCTGTCATAAAACCTCATTTCGTAGAAAAATACAATATAGCTGTAGATGAGGTTCTACAAGATGGATATAAAAGTACTTATGTCTGGTTTTAGAGACCTCTGAGTTTGTTTCAGCTGTTTCTTCTCAGAGTAGTCAGGTATGAAACACCCATCTAGTTTTTTTTTTAAATGACATGTATAAGTGTTTGTAAAAACCTATTTGCAAAATAAACATCATATCATTTAACATCATCCTTCACAATCTGAATTCACCTACGGCTGGGTATGTTCTTGTGCCTGCCTCATTCAGATTTTTCCCCAGATGACAAAATGTCATGTAAATATTTATTTTTTTCACCAACAGCTTCTGTGTACAGCATTTAGGAATACATAGGTTTTACAGTTTTGGACTTACACAGTCGCCAATTACAGGTTAACCAGCAAAACTCACAAAAATAAGTGTTAACTTATGAGAAAAAATAAATCTATACTAATATTATAAAGAGGTAACATTTGTTTGTAAGTTTGTATGTAGGGGGCAATCTCCGGAAGTAATGAACCAATTTTAAAAATTATTTCACTGGTAGAAAGCTACATTATTCGTGAGTGCTATAGGCTATATTTTATTTCCGTACTCCCACGGGAACGGAAACAACGCGGGTGAAACCGCGAGACGTCAGCTAGTAAATAATAAATTTCCAATTTCTGTTCCGATTTTGTTTTTTTTTTTTACCTTAGATCTATCCCTTTGGTTGATAAATATTTTTATTATTCCCAACATCCATAAAAGTTTGAGCAGACAATAAAAATAAAAAATAGTATACCTTTTTCATGTAAAAGCCTGATGAAGTAATGTGAAAGGGTTGGTTTGAAGCTTCCAGGGTACAGTTCCTTGGCGAGCATAAAGAACGGCTTCGGATTCTGTCTGAAGAAGTTTATCTCAAATATGGCTTGAGGTTCTGGAAGGTCATATTTCTGCAGATTGTGGTACAATCCAGTTTCGGGACTACGGAAATCAGGGATGCCAGCGGCTGTAACAAAAATTTATAATTATTGATGCAGTTTCGCTCGTGTGGAGGTCAGAAATTATCCTATTGTAATGTAATACTGGGATGAAAAGTATCCTATGTTCTAACTCAGAAGATGGTCTATTTATTTATTTAGCATTAAACTGGCTGAGAGATTTAATCTTTATGGATTTGTTGTTTAGTGCGTTTGGCTAAGGGATGTCTCTCAGTTCAGTGTGCCTTTTGGCAAAGGCCTCCTCCAGTAGTTTCTTTTGCTTACTGTCTTGAGCAACTCTCCTCCATTTGGGTTCCGCAGTAAGTTTCACCTCATCTTTACAGCGCATTACTTGACATCCTCGACGTCTTTTGCTTACTGTCTTGAGCAACTCTCCTCCATTTGGGTTCCGCAGTTAGTTTCACCTCACCTTTACAGCGCATTACTTGACATCCTCGACGTCTTTTGCTTACTGTCTTGAGCAACTCTCCTCCATTTGGGTTCCGCAGTTAGTTTCACCTTACCTTTACAGCGCATTACTTGACATCCTCGACGTCTTTTGCTTACTGTCTTGAGCAACTCTCCTCCATTTGGGTTCCGCAGTTAGTTTCACCTCACCTTTACAGCGCATTACTTGACGTCCTCGACGTCTTTTGCTTACTGTCTTGAGCAACTCTCCTCCATTTGGGTTCCGCAGTAAGTTTCACCTCATCTTTACAGCGCATTACTTGACGTCCTCGACGTCTTTTGCTTACTGTCTTGAGCAACTCTCCTCCATTTGGGTTCCGCAGTTAGTTTCACCTCATCTTTACAGCGCATTACTTGACTTCCTCGACGTCTTTTGCTTACTGTCTTGAGCAACTCTCCTCCATTTGGGTTCCGCAGTTAGTTTCACCTCATCTTTACAGCGCATTACTTGACGTCCTCGACGTCTTCTGCTTACTGTCTTGAGCAACTCTCCTCCATTTGGGTTCCGCAGTAAGGTTCACCTTACAGCGCATTACATGACGTCCTCGACGTCTTTTGCCATCTCTTGGATACCAAGAAGATAGTCTAACTTTATTCTAAATTTCATAGAAATAAGTTCAGTTGTTAGAGCATTAAAAAGTGGCAGACAGTGTTACTTTCGCATTCTTACTAGTTATTATTATATAATGGTATGGAAGTATGGATGTTAATACTGTGTAGGATATCAAAGTAATCACTATAAGGACATAAAATCATCTTCTAAAACTCTTTTTGGCAACAAAAAGATTTTAAGATTTTATGTCCTTGATGAACAAAATATTTGCATATTCTGTTCATTTACAGTGACAATGTGCATTTTGACGACTGACCAATTAGGATAATAACTACTGAACTCAATTAATAATAAAACAGTTTTAAGGATGTTCGTTCTGTAAATTTTATCTACCAATTGTACATAACACTAATAATCTAATGACTAAACTGTAAAGTTTCCATCAAAACATTACACTTGTCTGACCTTGGTATAGTAAACAATAACAAATTAATTTTCCACTGAACATTTTAAGAGTCAAAATTTCCGTAGCTGTATTTTTTGTTTATATATTATTATTTAGATATGGTTTTGAAAAAATTGAAAGCACTGCTAATTTTAATATGGCACTAAAAACAACGTCTACCAATCCGCACTGGGCCCGCGTGGTGGATTATAGCCCATTCCCTCTCATAGAGAGGAGGCCTGTGTCCCAGCAGTGGGAACATTAATAGGCTGACAGGTAATCAGTGGTCCGTTAAGTTTGACAATCAGTCTCACCAAAGGGTATTTGTATTGCCCAGTACTAACGGGACTGTGGAGGTCAGATCTAGGCAGTCGCTTCATGTAAACTACTGGTATTTAGGTGCATCTGGTTAGACTGGAACCCAACCCCAACACAGTTGGGAAAAAGCTAGGCAAATGATGTCTAGAGAAAAAGTTGATAAGTTTGGATGTAGGATGGTAATGTTTGAGAGCTCTCATCATTTCACCCAAAAGACGTCCACTGCTGGACATAGGCCTCCCGCAAGTGTCTCTACATCGACTGGTCCCGTGCGACTTGCATCCAGCGGATTCCCGCAACCTTCACCAGGTCATCAGTCCACGTAGTGGGAAGCCTTCCAACGCAACATCTTCCGGTTCACGGTCGCCACTTCAGAACTTTTCAGCACTCATTTAGATATATTTTTTTGTTACGTAAAGCTACACAATTGTCAATTGCCATGAAACATGTTTTTCACATGGGTAAAGTAGAAGCTAGTTGATAACTATAACACTGAACTCTCGAACTCGCACTCCATACTAGTCAACACTCACACTTCAGGTAAATATGCATCCGAATATCCGATGATAGATGTTGAGTATAAATAAATTTTCTATGACTAATATTTTGCAACAAAACATTGCATAAATATATTTATTAATGAGTCATGCAAAAATGATATTGACAAAAATGTAAGATAGAGAATTAGAAACAGCAGTGTACAAGGGTGTATTAGTTAAATGGACTATTAGTTGTTGACTCGTTAAAGAATAAAAAAATAAATAGTAACAAGTAGTGGGCCCGTTGTAAATAAACAAAGCTCAGAAATAAAATTACATTAATTCAGTACAGGAAAACAATATAAAAAATAGAAATGTTGTTAGAGCAAAATGTTCTTTACATAAGTGTACCATAATCAAAATAACCAATGTTGGTAGTGTTGTGAACAAGTAGAGTAAATAAATAATAAACAATAATATTATTCAATTTCTTTACATTCATTTAATTATTTTTACCGTAATTAGTACTTACATGTCGAAATACCCGCACCGGCAAGAGTGATAATGTTTTTACACCGTTCGCTCTGAATCCATTTCACGACGCCATCCAAGCTAACTTCTTCGAGGACTCGAGTGGAAGGCGCAGGTAGGGTGACCTCGGGCGGCTCGTATAGTCCCAGTTTCTGAGCCAAATACCGTCGAATTGAATCCACATCCCAGTCCCATTTATCAACGTTAGGGACTGGTGGGACGCTCGGCACAGGCCTATCTACAGGATCATCACCTACAATCAACCCAACATATTTTAATAACAACACGATATATTTATATCACAACGTCGCTCATGCAAAAATAGCTCACCATCACTCTTTCCCGGCGGCGAATTTGCAGACATTTTGCGTAAATAAATGGAATTGCGACTCGAAACCTTTGTCCACTTTTGCCACGGTTTATTTGACAGACAGAAAATGCGCATTCTCGAATAAAGCTAGTGTTCGAATGATAGGAAGGTGAAATGTTTTTGGTAAGTTAAAATAGCATAGTTATTTATAACGTGTACTTTGTTCGAAGTGCGTTTCTAATCAGGTAACTGTTGTTTTCATAACCAATATTTATATTTTTATAATCACAGCTGAAAATTTACAAACAAAAGTTTATGATAACCATTCATTCAGGGATTGTGATTGTTGCGCCATATCAGTTGCTCGTAGTTACTAACTTCGTAAACGCAAAAAACTAGTGATGTGACAAAGCAAAAATAACTGATGTTTAAAATATTAAACTGAAATCTTAAAATATAGTTTAGCCATATTTTAGGTAATTAGAACGAATTATTTGCACAAATCGTATAAAAATAAAATAAATAGCTTCAACGACGGTGTAGATTCCGATTCCCATCAACATGCCCGAGGATCCACCAATATTACCTGAAACAATCATAACATTCGAGCTCATAAGTTTAATAAATTTACTGTATGTTAATAATTCATTCAACATATTGTGTCTTACTTAATATCTCGAACCAGTAAGAAACAACATCAAGGCGGTGTAATATTCCTTCGCTTGTGGGTTGGTAAATGCTTATAATACATTTGTCGGAGAGGTTCACTCCTTCACTGTCACAAAATATTATCGATCATTATTTATTTCCATGTTATTATACATATTTTATGTAGGTTTATGTAATTTACTTAAACAATTTATAAATATCACAATTTCTATAAATATTTTTTGGTTTTAGCAACTTTGATATCAAGAGAGACAATCGATAGAAAATTCAATAAATTCACCAACACAAAACTGTTTTTAAATCCTCTTTTTATAATTGGTGCCGTCTTATGTGGAAGCAGAATTTTGAAAGATTTTGTAAAATGTTGTGTTAGCTCGCAGTCCGGCAAACATACAGGACAATATAATGAATCAGCAAGCTCTTGTTCCAATCCCTCAGTATCTTCAGTATCAATAGGATACAAATATTGCAGTTTTTCTAAAATAATAATAATTATTCATTGTTACTTTAAACTCACTAGTATGATTAAATACCTAATAAAGTTTTCTCTTTGATAACGAACCTTTGTATTTATTGAGACATTTTAAGTTATTTAGGGTACACGTATGAATATGTGTAGAAATGCCAGTGGGTAAAAAATATGGCGTACATTTGCACAAGGACTGCACAGATTGGATCCGACACTTGATAATGCAAGCGCTGTACGAATACATGTTCTTATACTCTGTGGCATATTCGTCATGGAAGAGGCATTTTCTCTGTAAGTAAGAAAATAGTCTGTTAGTAATTTCGAATGAATCTGTTTCTTCTAGGAAAGCGTGCTGCACCCTAGGCCACATTATTGCTATACATCAGGCGAGCTGCAGCCAAACTAAACGCCACAGCACACACTAACAAGTGCGTGATGTGGCGTTAAGTTTGGTCGCTAAGGTTATCTAATGTGAAAAGGAAGAAAACAGTAGTAACCTATCTACTTGGCTTGTTTTTTTTTTTGTTAGCCTTTCAAGTGTCCCACTATACTAGGCAAATGTCTAGTCTTGTGCGATCTTCGGCCATGTTCACTTCGCAAACCAGAGCAGCAGGCCTATTACGTATCTTTCTGAAATCTAGTGACTATCAAGCTTCGGTTGTACACCGAACTTTGATGAAAACCGTGAATGTCATAATATTGGTATTACATATCACACTGAGTGGATGTCACTTTACGGTGACTAACAGCCCGGGTGTAACATCTTTCACGAAAGCCACTTCAAAATCAGTTGTCATCAATATGTTGTCCATTATGCTTACATAATCGTAATAATATAAGTAGCGATACGAAAGCGTCTGTCAAAATGAGTTACGGTGACTATCAGCCACGATGACAACCAATGACGTCATTAATTGATCGCGACTGGTCATACTTAATACGAAACTAACCTTTTGACAGTAAATTGATGGACACAGCCCAGTTTCTATCATTTCGAGCTGTCAACAGAGATGCATAGGTCATAGGCCATCGACATTTACGAAATCGAGCGAGATGGACATACGACTTTCCGAATCGAAAATCGAATCGAAGCGTTGTGAATAGCTATGCTGGTGTCCAGTGAGTAACGATCCATGCCCACCTCTCTGTGTGCATTGCATTCGTGCTACGTGGCCAGCCTACTCCCATTTTAGATTGGCTTCACTTCAAAAAGGCAAAATCATGTCTAAGTGCATTAATTTCCTATCTACACTACCGTTTTTAACGGATATTTGCGGACTTCGGCTGATGCAACTTGTTTGATGGACGCTATTTGAAAGAATTCCGCTTGGTCTGGTTGAATTGTGCGCTGCAGCACTCTCCCGCCAGTCATATCAGCGAAATGGGTTGGATCGAATATAAGTATCTGCAAAGATTTCATTGATTTAAAAGTAACATATAACAAAATAATTTCATTAAAATAACTTGTTACAAACTGGGACAACACTAGAACTAGCACTAAAGTGCGTTCTGTATTTTTGACAAGTGGCGCGGAATTTAAAACAAAGACATCTTTGTTCGCAACGCATCTAACTAATTTCAAAATCATGTTTGCATACCTACATATGCAAAGATGATTTTGAAATTAGTTAGATGCGTTGATTATGGAAATTTGTTTGTACGTTATTTCAAAGATTTAAATTGTTGAGTTAATCTAAAAATCTGAACTTACTTCAAACCCGTTTCTGTAAACTAATGGGTACGCGTAGTCATCCAGCATAGAGTCGATAATCACGCGCAAACCGTTATTTAGACCGGGCACTAACTGTCTCTTTACCTCCTCTATAGTTCCCTGAGGCCTGGTAAGTGGTAAGGAAAAATGGTTCAAAATTGTATATTTAATAAAGACTTCGCTAGCGACTGGGTCCGCAAAAATTGTGATAGCTCAGTATAATTATCGATATAATTTAGCTTAGAACGCCCGAGAATAACGTAGCTTTCTGAGCTCAGGCGCAAAATGTCTCTTTCGCAAAATGTCTGCTGGTAGTAAAATGTCTCTTTCTCATGTCGCTTTCGCAGAATGACTCCTTCTCAAAATGTCGCTTTCTCACAATGCCTCTTTCACAGAATATCTCAATCGCAAAATGTCGCGTTAGTAACAAGAATTTGTTACAGTTGGATCATTCGTGCCGAAGATTACCCCCTACGCATAGGTAAACTTACAAGCAAATTTAACCTCTTTATAATATTAAGTATCTATGATCTACCTACATGAGTCAGTCAATGCCTAAACCGAGGTCTTAAAAATCTGACTTTAAATTACCCAGGTATTAATTCCATAGACCTCGCTTCAACAAAATATTCCTCCCCCTCCCACTCGTCTGGTGTTGTAGACTGCGCGTACAGGTCGCGGCACGAAACTCTAGCGCTGACCGTTACTTATTGCGCAGAAGTAAAAAATAAGAATGTCTTGGGGCGTCCGTTAGGCCGATTGGTTCTCCAGTCGTATAACATGCGCAGCTATCCCCTCCACGTTTCGTTCAGCGCTAGAGTTACGTACCGTTATAATTTATGGGTGAATTAATAATTCCCAACATATATTTATTCATATAATTCCTCAGGGAACACCTTCTATTTTAATACCTTTTTATAGTTTTAATTGAGGTTACAAAATCTCTCGCTTTCTAACTAAACTCCAGATAAAGATCAAGTGTCTTGTCGTCAGACAGACACTTCCCGATCGATCGTACCCTGTTACCCCGAACTTATTGACACGAGTACCAGGAAGATTTGCCTTTTGGAAAAGTTGTAGGTAGCCATACCCATCAAGTTTTATAATAATGAGCAATTGAGTTTCAGGTTGTAAAGGTAGACTCGCAACTCATCAACTTTCTGATCGACACCTAAAGTGCTTGTAACTATAAAATTTGTTACTTGTCTGCCGAATCGTAATCCAGGACGTAGTTGAAAGCGCAGCAGTGCCCCAGAATAGTCCTTCGAACGCGGAAGATGCTCATACAGTCCACTTCTTTCCCTGCCCACGTGCATTTGATCAGCATCTCTTCACAACTTGGCGCCAACTGTTAATACCATGAATATAGCGTGAAATCTTATTATATTTTATGGCGCTTTTGAGTCTCTAATCTAAATCAATTGTTAAGTACGCCAGACACCTAATCCCTACTGTTAAAATTTAAGGCGACTGGCTCCAAATGATGTTGAGTTAACCCTAAAGTGCCATGCCATCTCGGCATCTCCACGGGTGTATCCTGGTAATAATCTTGGGATCTTGGCGTACTATACATTTGTCGCCGCGATGATATCACCGTGTGGAGATTGATTGATTGATTGTCATAATGTTTTATTAAAAACGATTACCACTATCCTCTCGCCCATCTCCGGATGACCCCAACTAGCTAACACTTGGTACCCAAGCACCCGACATGCCTCAAAACTTTGGGCAACGGCCATTTTAAGCGACGACTTTGAACCATCATCGCCCATCTTCATCATCAGTCTGTGTCTGCAGCAGTCCACTGATGGGCTTGGGGTCTCCAATCGCGTATGATTCAACACGATTATCCGTAACTCCTATCCAACTGCTGGTGGCTGGTAACCACCCTGTGGAATATTTTCGCTCGGCCTAGCCTGTGGGCGTCCAATCTTATGGTTGCTGATCCACGGAGTTTTTGATGTAATAGATAAAAAAAGAACTACAACATACCCTCTTCATAATTTCCACTGTCTGATCGCTGTACTCCCCCAATGTGAACAGTTCCATCAATTTCACATGCGGCCAGTACTGGTCGTATTCTAAGTCTATCAGTCTGCCCATATTCTGGAGGAATAACTCCAGATTTGTGAGTGTCGTGTTCATTTTAGGCAGTTTGGAGTACCTGAAAGTTGGTTTTGTAATAAAAATCGTATAGTGATATCCTGTGGCGGGTGGCCAGTATGTTACAGAAACTAATGGCACCAAATTCGTAGCCGAATTCTACGCAGACTCCATTTACTTAGATAGCCATTAATACACTCAGGATAATGATTTTTGTAGTCATAACGAAAGCGGACTGCAAAATTTGCTGTCCATTATTTATAAAATATTATTTTTTATTTACTTACATTTCCACAGCGAGTTGCTTCAAAGCTTTTTGGCTGATCCTGTTAGTGTTACAAAAGGCTACTGCTGGGAAGTCAATGTCCTTGATAGGGTAGGTAAAGGACTCGCCGGTGACCACCAGCGGCTTCGTCAAGGTCGCAACCCAGGTGACATGCAGAAAGTAGACCACGATGCCGAGGAATGACAGCAGTGATCCCAACAAAAACAATCTGGAACAACAAGACTGGGTAGATAAACTTCATCCTTTTTCTAGTTTACGAGAGTTGGCAATAGAATAGCAGCCTCGATTACCACTCCCTTGCTAACTTTTGCATACCAGACTCGCATGGCGGATAATAGTCCACTGTTATACATATGTACTATGTATAGTACACACTCTCATAGAGAGAAGGCCTGTCTCGCAGGCTCCAGCAGTGGGAACATTATAGGATGATTATGCTTATGCTGTAGAATAGAATTTCTTCATAAATGATGATTGATGATCACAATTTTCTCCACTCGGAAACACGGCTTCCAAAAGATCAATAGTTTCAAGGTCAATACAAACCGCTGCAATACAGAATGATTCGGATCAGTGATATGCCTCATGCCAGAGATCGAAGAGGCAGCGATGTACTCCCTGACAGTCTCTACAAAACTTTTCCTTATAATCATTTCCAGGGTTAAGCGGTTCCTTGGTTTGTACTTCCTCTTTCTGTATCTTTCCCACCATGGTTTTGAGTTCATGGTACCGTCAGGTTAGCAGTTCAGCTGATTATGTTTGAGCAAAATTGCCATTTATTTCATTTGTTTTAACCATTCGTGTTAAGTTTATGAATTGTTTATGAATAGTGGTCAATGTTGGCACTAGTGCGTGGCTTCGTAGGTACTTTATTTTAAACTGAAGTTGTAAAGAGTGTCGATATTTAAGTTAAAATAAAACAATTTAAACATACACATACCTAGTGAAGGTAGATTCCACATCACACATGAACCTACCCAACTTCTGTGCAATGTCAATGTTAACGTTTTGTCTTCTTCTCTTATTGTTATTGACTTATTTCGTGACGGCTCTGTATTGTATACACCTATGCGTCGTCTAAGACGGAAGTTACTAAATTGGATTGATGTAGCTCTTCGGTACCCGCAATTACAGACACAATTAAAATAACAATGCACCGTACCCAATCGGGTACGGCTGGGGACATATAGGACGATCCTGAAACCCGTATGGATGTATGGCCTTCAGCTGTGGGGTAGTGCTTGTAACAGGAGTTACAAGCACTGCCACTACTATGGAGGACCATCATACGACTTCAAAGAATGCAGAACATAATTCCTCTGAACAATCAGTAATGTCCCCTGGTATGTGACTTAGGTATACGTGGTGGAATTATGTTGTATGAAATTATTCGAAAGCTCTTCGCACTTATTAAATAAATATCTCTGCACAGTCAGTATCCACATCACTATTTCCATAGCATGCCATAGAGCAATTAAGTATTTAGTATTTTAAATACATTTTAGAGTTAATTTAATATCAGCATACACCATCTTTAATTCTGATAGTGTATGATCGACTGATAGCGTAGCCTTGGCCTTAGCTACGACATATTCTGGGTCATGGTCGGTCTCACCGTCTTGGGGTTCTTCGGTTTCGGCTGTACATGAAAACAAACTTCTTCAAATAGGTCTATCATCACATCATATCCTGATTGGCGCAACATGTCTTTTTCTTCCGTACTTCGTCAGTCGTCATCTCACTCAGTAGGCACCCTTTCTTGCCAGTGAGATTCCATCTCTCAATATTTCATACAAGTTCAGAAATATTTCCAAAGAAAGGTCAACCACATATCTCTCCGAATAAAACCGGAGTGAAATCAAAATTCAGACTCGTCAAAAAACTTTGTTGATTTTTATTCGTATTTCACCAGTTAATTTGTCAATATGAGAATTGTAGTTTTTGTACAAAAACATACCATTTTTCGTTTTGAAGGAATAAAATAAGTAATACACAATGGGGTAACCAACATTTACATGGCAGTCCTGAGAACTTAGACAAGTGGCAACCACTTTCAAAGCTTTTCGTATTTCTACAACGTCTTACAATCGGTAGGTATAGTTTTAAATCAGCCCCTAAATAATCGCACTCAGATCCAGCCTGCCCCTTTGCCCAGCGGCGCCTTAAGCCGAGGCTCGTGCCGCACAGGTGGTGCCCTTAGCGCGCTTTCGCTTAGTTTATAATAATAATAATAATATTGCTGGACATTACACACAGCGCCATCTAGTGCCACACTAAGCAACGAGGCTTGTGTCATGGACACCAGATAGTTGATATACTACATAGATACTTTTTGTTTATAAATACATACTTATTATACATATAAACATCCATGACTCGGAAATAAATGTCCATGCTCATCACACAAACATTTGCTCCGACCGGGATTCGAACCCGGGACCCTAAGAACGTAAGGCAGCCTCACTACCGCTGCGCCAATCGGGTCGTCAAGTTTACTCAAGGCTCCAACAGAATAGTCTGGTTAAGCAGAAGCCAGCCTGATACGTTGATCTACGAGATACCATTCAAAGAAAATGCTTTACTGTAACTCAAGTCAATGCCATATAGGTATGTACTTTTGACTTTTCCATCAACTTGATCGATAGAACATCACTTTATCCTCTAAAACCTCTATCTTAGTTCACGGGTGAAACTTTCAAAAGTCGGCCGGAGCTATCGCCATCAACCGTGCACAAATCCAGATTCCATGCCTACTGCTGAGAAATTCCTGATGGATAAATCAAATAAATCTTTGCTCTACCTAGGAATCGAACCCAAGACCTCATGCTCAACAGTTATGCTTGTGACCAACGAGGCAGCTCTTTAGCTGCTTTGGGCCAGCTCTTGAGGCAGCTCTTTAGCTGCTTTAGGCCAGCTTTTAAGGCAGCTCTTTAGCTGCTTTGGGCCAGCTCTTGAGGCAGCTCTTTAGCTGCTTTGGGCAAGCTCTTGAGGAAACTCTTTAGCTGCTTTGGGCCAGGTCTTGAGGCAGCTCTTTAGCTGCTTTGGGCCAGCTCTTGAGGCAGCTCTTTAGCTGCTTTGGGCCAGCTCTTGAGGCAGCTCCAAACTCTTCTTGTACGATGACGTTAAAGTACCATAGATATTACAAGTCTCCTGTGACCACCAGCCATTCTTGTCCAGCTTTTAAAATAAACACGGTCAACCTACAAATCGAATAACGCTTACAACATTTTTTGTGACAAGAGGATCTCTCTTGTCGCCATTTTCGTATTAACAGAAATTGTTTTATAAACGGTGCAGCATAAGAAATATCGGCAGTCTTTGGCGGGAACATGGCCGGTGCAAAATTGTCGATCACTTTTTATCGATACCTACATCGATTGTTTTCGATGTTAATCGAATACCGATTGTAGTTTACACGATTTATCGATTCGGGATTCGCATAAAAAACATTATGTCGGATCGAAGTTATGTTGCAAAAGTATTATTTTTGGTATGTTTTCGATGTACTAACAAATATAGATGTAGAAATATAAATTATAGAAATTATTAGCCAAAGGATGCGAAATTGACTACCATCTGCCTAGTCTTTTCCCAACTATAAAGGGTGTAAAAACCTCTTAACGAAGCCGAAAGGCACTTATTCTACCCGTCATTGCGATAATTTTTTTGTTCTACACCATACCTGGGAACCTTCTAGTTACGGAGATATTGGGGGTCAAAGTTCCAGCTTTTTGACAAGTTTTTTTTTAAATAAGTACAAGTTTTTAATCTAAGATCCCCGTATTAGTCAATCCATCCATCAGCTTGATGTTTTACCACAAAACATGATTTTTCACCCCAAAAAAAAGTAGTGTCCCAGCAATAATTTTTGCGTAAAGTTACTTAGTTTCAGGTACAGAATGCTTGGTTAACGGCTTCGTGATGAGGTTGTTTACACCCTGTATACCTATGCTGGGGTGGCTTGCAGTCTAACCGGGTGCAGCTGAATACCAGTATTTTACTGACTACCACTTCCCCAGTCCTGGGTAAAACGATATGGATGCGACATCGACTCATACACACGTCATCACATAGAATAAGAAGCTGAAATGGCAATGTAGCGACCACTTTAACCGTAGAGAACCGATGACCATTGAGGTAGACGTGTGAGAAACTTTACGTAGAAAGTCCTCAGGTTTAGTGAAGACACAATCTTCGCAAGATGGTTGGGAGCAGTTGGATAGTTGTCGAGAATTCTGATTATTGTTGAGGCCTATGTCCAATAGTGGAATGCTGTAGGCTGTCGATGATACACATCTTATTACGAATATACAACCTGTTTTTTTTATATACCATAACTCTAAGGTATGATTGAGACCAAAAGAATCAACGGGCATATATATGAATTGTGTTTCAATCATCCTTTTTTTCACTATTCATACAAAATAATTCGGCAAAGTCACGATTATTAACGTAAAACATGAAATACGACGACGTCGCATTTTGTTAGCTTTAAATATGAATGATTGGTTTGAATTAAAATGAATTACTCGTATTTATCAATGAAACTTAGATAATTTTTTTATATATGATTGATGATATCTCCGAAACTATGCATTTTTGGACCACCTATTCTAGGAGTTTTAGTATTTTTTTTACCTACAGAACTTAACCCTAGAGTTTTAAATGGGATATAAAAAAAAACGGTTGTATATCAAAATCATACTGTCTTACTGAATCACTATGTAGCCGAATGCGAAAACCTGCAACTCATCATCGCTGGCTTACCCATATTATTAATAATCAGCCTATAATGTTAAAATTAGACCTCCGTAAGGGTTGGGTTGGAAAACTCCACACGGGCCCAGAGCGGGTTGATAGATGTCATGGCATTGGTTCGATTTCGGGGTCGAGCAATTCGGGCAGTTAGGAATTTCTCAGTCGCAGCCACGGAGTCCCGAGTCTGGTCTATTACATGTAGGGTTGCCACCCGTACCTACTCTAAAATAGAATATTGTCCTCTTTTTCATGTAGGCGTACTTTATAATCTACGAAACCAATAAAGTACGCTAAACACTCTATTTACGTGAAACTGATTGTACTGATTGTTGTGTGTTGTGTTGTGTACTGATTGTGAGTTTCACGTAAATAAACCAGTTTATTTAGTCTCATATTATGTACTCACACATAAGACTAATGGTTTTTGATGTTTTGATTGCAAAGAGGCTGTAAATATCTTCAAGAAAGACAAATATTTGTTAAATGTCGCAAAGAGCAACAAAAATACGTTTTTAAGGACAAATAATGAAAAATAATAATTAATACTCTTTTTTTTTATGCTGTGTACTTTATTTTTGTTCTACCAAAATGAAAAAATACTTTATTCGTCCTAAAAAAGAGTGGCAACCCTAATTACATGGGACTTAAAACATAAGAGTGAATTTCTCAGGCGAAAAATTTACTCGTCTAGGCTGAAAACGCAGTGCTGCTTTACAGATAATGCAACGATTTTTTTTCTCAGAATTAAAGTGACATGAATCTTAATGAAGCCACTTAAATTATATTTATAAGACTATTACTTTTTATGAAAAAAATCGGTAAATGATGAATTATCAATTTCTGTGTCTTGTCCACAATCACTTTCATACACAGCATTTACCTCTCAGGAAGATAATCTCCAACATATGTAGGAATAAGTATTTTGATTGCATTAAGTAATGATTGACCTACAAGAAGTTAATTAGTTTTCAATGTTTAGACTTATAGTTAATGAGTACATATCAACGGTAGTTTTGTCCAAGCGAAATTACTCATTTCTATGGTCATATTGTTTCACCGTCCTGAGCTTCCACTTCCACCAATGAGTTTAAACGAACAATAAATCCCTGCTCGGCAAGAGACAGTCGTGCGCTTACGTGCAGTAAGAATGGTAGTGCACCATATCGCCAGGTCTTTCCGCCAAAAATGTAAGTACGTGATTTTAGTTTACTCGGAACGAAATTTTGCCATTTCGGTGATCAGGTTTTAAAAAGATTTTTGCAAGAAATAAAGGTATCACTTTTATGCTTGCTAAGTAGCCTTTGGCTCCGCCACCTGCGATGCTGGAAGCGGGCCAACAGGACGACGACGAAAACGCTCCGGAAGTGACTGGGGTAGACCTGAGAGTGGCGGTACGTGGGCTCAGTGCCAAAAATACCGCCCCGACGGCTTGCCTGGCAAAGCCAGGGTCCTGACCCTGGCTTTGCCAGGCAAGCCGTCGGGCTTTGGAGGCTCTCGGGCCCCGACTAGAGGGGCTCCTAAGCGCGAGAGAGGCCAGTTCCCGCTTCGTTGGAAGACGGGAAAGCTGGTTCTAATTCGGAAGCCGGGGCGCCCTGCGGAATCTCCGTCCGCATACCGGCCCGTGGTGCTGCTCGGCGAGGTGGGCAAGCTCTTTGAAAGAGTAATTGCAAAACGCCTCGCCGAGCACCTTGCGGGGACGGGGCCGGATCTTGCGGAACACCAGTTTGGTTTCCGCAAGGGGCGCTCTACAGTGGACGCCATCATGCGCGTGAGAGCCCTCACGACGGGGGATGCGGTTTCCCGGGGTGAGGTTGTCTCGACGGTGTCTCTCGACATCGGCAATGCCTTCAATACCATGCCCTGGCGATGCATTAAGGAGGCACTCCGGTATCACCTACCTTCGTCGTGTGGTTGAGTCAAGTTTGAAGTACCTAGGACTCGTCCTCGACAGCCGGTGGAACTTCGTGGAGTACTTCCGACGTTTGGCCCCCAAACTGGAACGGACCAGGGCTGCCTTCAGGCGGCTCCTGCCCAACCTGGGGGGGGGCAAATGCCTCCAAGCAATTGAGCAAAACTGGGGGTGGAATGTGTCCGTCTAATAGGGTATATGCATGATTTTTTTTATCACTCTAAATAAAGCGTATTAACATCAGAAATAACAAAGTGAAATTATTTTTTTTATATCTATAAAAAATACTAAGTTATAAGCATTTGAAACTGCTGATTAGACAGAGAGATCCGATACAGCGAATGACGTCATTCGCTGCAACGACGTACAAAATCCATACTAAATTCCGTTTATCTATAAAGAAATAGAAACAAAAGTTTAAATGGTTAAAACTTTTGTGTTGTTTGACCGATTTGTCTTGTTTTCGCCTTTTGTCATTATTTTTATAGTACTTTAACATTCCCTATCGAAATAAAAAAAAAGAAATAATATGCATATGGGATTACTTGGGAGAAGCCACCTGACGAAGTTGACTAAATCTAGTGGGGAATAGGGATATCGTACTTTCGAAGTCAAATTTTTTTTAAAGTCAAAAACTTAAACGGCCAGTTGTACGCATCGTATGCATCCCGAGAATGAGAATTCCGGAGCAACCTTAACCCGCCATTTCACAGAAGACCTGCCGGGAGTCAGCCAAGATGAAATTAAGGTGGCTCTTAGACCGCTGAAGAATCGAAAAGCCCCTGATGAGGATGGGATAACGACTGAGCTTCTGAAAGCGGAAGGAAATCCTCTATTAAGAGAGCTTTTCAACTCAGTCCTGTTCTCTGGGAAAACTGCAAAAGCGTGGAGAAAGAGCGTGGTCGTTCTTTTGTTTAAAAAGGGGAACAAGACCATTTAAAGAATTACATATCCATTTCACTCCCTAGCCACGTGTTCAAGCTGGTTTCAAGAGACGTCACGAATCAAGACAAAAAAATATACAACGGATACTTTCGAATAAGAATTTTAACAATTCCACAACTCACCCAAAAAACCCTGTAGCGTATTTTTGAGATTAAATTTTGGGAACCGGGAAAAACCGGTTCCTATGCCCTAATACGTATCCGTGGAAACGTCATAGGTGTCAACATCCATGGATACGGATAAGCAGATACGAATCCGCAGATCCGAATGCGGATCATTGGCGTCAAGATCCGCGGATACGGATCCGGGTACGGATCATAGGCAACAAGATCCGCGGATTTGGATATGCAGATCCGGATGCGGATCATTGGCGTTAAGATCCGCGGATACGGATACCTAGATACGAATCCGCAGATCCGGGTGCGGATCATCGGCGTTAAGATCCACAGATACGGATCCGGATACGGATCATCGGCGTCAAGATCTAAAGATACGGATCCGGATACGGATCATAGGCGTCAAGATCCACGGAAAAGGATACGAAGATATGAAACCGCAGATCCGGCTGCGGATCACTGGCGTCAAGATCCGCGGATACGTATCCGGATACGGATCGTAGGCGTAAAGATTGACGTCAAGATCCATGGATACGGTCCGGATACTGATTCGGATACGGATCCTACGCGTCAAGATCCACGGAAACGGATACGAAGAAACGAATCCGGAGATCCATATGCGGATTATTGCCGTAATGACTCACGGATAAAATCCGGATACGGAACATATGCGTCAAGCACCACGGATACGGATTATTACGGATACGCACATACGAATCCGGAGGTCCGGATGCGGATCATTGGCGTAAAGACCTACGGATAAAATCCGGATACGGATCGTAGGCGTAAAGATTGACGTCAAGATCCATGGATACGGTCAAGATACGCTTCCGGATACGGATCATAGGCGTCAAGATACGAAAACGGATACGAAGAAACGAATCCGGAGATCCGGATGCGGATTATTGGTGTACAGACTCACGGATAAAATCCGGACACGGATCATATGCGTCTAGATCCACGGATACGGAAACGCAGATACGAATCCGCAGATCCGGATGCGGATCATTGGCGTAAAGACCTACGGATAAAATCCGGATACGGATCGTAGGCGTAAAGATTGACGTCAAGATCCATGGATACGGTCCGGATACGGATCCGGATACGGATCATAAGCGTCAAGATCCAGGAAACGGATACGAATAAATGAATCCGGAGATCCGGATGCGGATTATTGGTGTAAAGATCCACGATTACGGATCCGGATACGGACCATAGGCGTCAAGATCCATGGATACGGATCATAGGCGTAAAGATCCACGAATACGGTTCCGGATGCGGATCATATGCGTCAAGATTCACGGATAAAACCCGGATACGGATCGTAGGCGTAAAGATTGACGTCAAGATCCATGGATACGGTCCGGATGCTGATTCGGATACGGATCCTACGCGTCAAGATCCGATAAAATCCGAAAACGGATCATAGGCGTCAAGATCCACGGAAACGGATCCAGATGCGGATCATAGGCGGCAAGACTCACGGATAAAATTCGGATAAATAAATAAATAAATAAATCATTTTATTAGGACCAAACATTTTCTACATTTTATGAACCCACCAAACTGCGTAACAGTTTGTCGGCGGGATTTGCGCTCGTCTTTATACATTTTTGGTTCAAATTGTAATTGCACATAATAATTAATAGAAAGAAAGAAAGAAAGAAAATACATTTATTTGGCACACGCCACAAGTGCACACAGTATAAAAAATAAACAAAAAATGAAAAACACAAAGAATAACAAAATAAATGAGTAAAAACTTAAAACTAAACAAAAAATAAAAAACAATGTGACACCGTGTGCCTCACGGCTGCGCCAAATAGGCCCAGTTCAGCATAATGCCGGACAACTAGTGCCCGACGCTGGTTTTCAACTGGACCTAGATTAGTGAAGTTACGGATGTGAAGCAGTTTTAAATATGTTGTGTGTGTTGTGTTGTGTTGTGCGTGTGTGTTGTTGTGTGTTTGTATGTTGTGTCAATGGTGGTGGTGAATTGGTACATAAATATGTGAAATACATCTGTATTTAGAAATAAATAAAATAATTAAACAATAAATTATTAGAAAATAAAGAAATATACATATAAGAAAAAGAAAGATACATAAATGGAACGGAAGCATGATAAAAAGAACCTGTTTTGCACGATGTCCAGGATTATTTAATAAATTGTAAAGTGACGGTAAACGGTGTAAAAAACATTTAAATTTATTTGTCGCAGAAACTGACATGCTAAAGTTAAATTATTATTAAGTTAAAATTTAAAGTAGGAATAATAAGTTGGTAAGCAGGGACGTTCCTCATATTAGAGATTTATTTAGAGCGACCATGTCCAGCTTACGTTGCGCTTCTATGAGAAACTGCCGCAAACGACTTCTGAAAGTGCCCATCGTATTTAGTAGTCTTATTGGTGGTGGCAGGTTGTTCCATACTTTGGAAGCCGCATAACGAAAGCTGCCTCTGAAAGCAGCTGTATTGTGCGACTGACTTGTGAGTTGTTGGGAACATTGCCTTCTACCACATTCTCGCCTACTTGTTATCCAACTTAGTTTGTTATACAAGTAGTCCGGTTTTTGGTATTTGACCACACCAAATAAAAGGCAAGCCAGGTGTAGCTTGCGTCTGGACTTCATTTTTAGCGAAAAATGCTTGTTAAGAAAAGGTGTGACATGACTTCTGCGAGGTATGTTATAACAAAATCGAGCGCACGCGTTTTATACCCTTTGTATAAGCCGATCTGTACGAGCCAATAAGCGCGGGCCGTACACAGTGTCGGCGTAGTTCAATCGAGACAGGACTAAGGTTTCTACAAGTTGTTCCCGAAGCGCTTCAGATAAATAAGGCCTCATCTTATACAAAACCTTCAGGCGATAAAAACAGTTTCTTACCGAATAGTTTCTTACCGAAATAGTAGGCATCAAGATCCACGGAAACGGATACGAAGAAACGAATCCGGAGATCCGTATGCGGATTATTGGCGTAAAGACTCACGGATAAAATCCGGATGCGGATCATTGGCGTCAAGAACCGCGGATACGGATCATACGCGTCAAGATCCACGGAAACGGATCCGGATACGGATCATAGGCGTTAATATCCACGGAAAGATCATTGGTGGCAAGACTCTCGGATAAAATCCGGATGCGGATCATTGGCGTCAAAATCCGCGGATACGGATACCTAGATACGAATCCGCAGATCCGGATACGGATCATACGCGTCAAGATCCACGGAAACGGATATGGATGCGGTTCATTGGCGTCAAGATTCACGGATAAAATCCCAATACGGATCATAGGCGTCAAGATCCACGGAAACGGATACGAAGAAACGAATCCAGAGATCCGGATGCGGTCCATTGGCGTAAAGACCCACAGATAAAATCCGGATACGGATCATACGCATCAAGATCCACGGAAACGGATCCGGATGCGGATCATAGGCGGCAAGACTCACGGATAAAATCCGGATAAATAAATAAATAAATAAATCATTTTATTAGGACCAAACATTTTCTACATTTTATGAACCCACCAAACTGCGTAACAGTTTGTCGGCGGGATTTGCGCTCGTCTTTATACATTTTTGGTTCAAATTGTAATTGCACATAATAATTAATAGTAGGCATCAAGATCCCCGGAAACGGATACGAAGAAACGAATCCGGATCCGGATGTGGATTATTGGCGTAAAGACTCACGGATATAATCCAGATACGGATCATAGGCGTAAAGATCCACGAATACGGATCCAGATGCGGATCAATGGCGTCAAGATTCACGGATACGGATACGAAGATACGAATCCGCAGATCCGGATACGGATCATACGCGTCAAGATCCACGGAAACGGATCGAGATGCAGATCATTGGCGGCAAGATTCACGGATAAAATCCGGACACGGATCATACGCGTCAAGATCCACGGAAACGGATACGAAGAAACGAATCCGCAGATCCGGATACGGATCATACGCCCCAAGATCCACGAAAACGGATCCGGATGAGGATCATTGGCGGCAAGATTCACGGATAAAATCCGGATACGGTTCATACGCGTCAAGATCCACGGAAACGAATCCGGAGAACCGTATGCGGATTATTGGCGTAAAGACTCACGGATAAAATCCGGATACGGATCATAGGCGTCAAGATCCACGGAAACGGATACGAAGAAACGAATCCGGAGATCCGGATGCGGGTCATTGGCGTAAAGATCCACGAACCCGGATCCGGATGCGGATCATTGGCGTCAAGATTCACGGATAAAATCCGGATACGGATCATAGGCGTCAAGATCCACGGAAACGGATACGAAGAAACGAATCCGGAGATTCGGATGTGGATTATTGGCGTAAAGACTCACGGATAAAATCCGGATACGGATCATAGGCGTAAAGATCCACGAATACCGATCCGGATGCGGATCATTGGCGTCAAGATTCACGGATACGGATACGCAGATACGAATCAGCAGATCCGGATACGGATTATACGCGTCAAGATCCACGGAAACGGATCCAGAAGCGGATTACTGGAGTAAAGACTCATGGATAAAATCCGGATACGGATCATAGGCGTAAAGCTCCACGAATACGGATCCGGATGCGGATCATTGGCGGTAAGATTCACGGATACGGATACGCAGATACGAATCCAAACATCCGGATACGGATCATACGCGTCAAGACCCACGGAAACGGATACGAAGAAACGAATCCGGAGAACCGTATGCGGATCATTGGCGTAAAGATCCACGAATCCGGATCCGTATGCGGATCATTAGCGTCAAGATTCACGGATAAAATCCGGATACGGATCATACGCGTCCAGATCCACGGAAACGGATACGAAGAAACGAATCCGGAGAACCGTATGCGGATTATTGGCGTAAAGACTCACGGATAAAATCCGGATACGGATCATAGGCGTCAAGATCCACGGAAACGGATACGAAGAAACGAATCCGGAGATCCCGATGCAGATCATTGGCGTAACGATCCACGAATCCGGATCCGGATGCGGATCATTGGCGTCGAGATTCACGGATAAAATCCGGATACGGATTATGATCCGTATCCGGATTTTATCCGTGGTATTAACGGCGTCAAGATCCCCGGAAACGGATACGAAGAAACGAATGCGGAGAACCAGATGTGTATTATTGGCGTAAAGACTCACGGATAAAATCCGGATACGGATCATATGCGTCAAGATCCACGGATACGGATACGCAGATACGAATCCGCAGATCCGGATACGGATCATACGCGCCAAGATCCACGCAAACGGATCCGGATGCGGATCATTGGCGGCAAGCTTCACGGATAAAATCCGGATACGGTTCATACGCGTCAAGATCCACGGAAACGAATACGAAGAAACGAATCCGGAGAACCGTATGCGGATTATTGGCGTAAAGACTCACGGATAAAATACGGATACGGATCATAGGCGTCTTGCTCCACGGAAACGGATACGAAGAAACGAATCCGGAGATCCGAATGCGGATCATTGGCGTAAAGATCCACGAATCCGGATCCGTATGCGGATCATTGGCGTCTAGATTCACGGATAAAATCCGGATACGGATCATAGGCGTCGAGATTCACGGAAATGGATACGAAGAAACGAATCCGGAGATCCGGATGTGGATTATTGGCGTAAAGACTCACGGATAAAATCCGGATACGGATCATATGCGTCAAGATCCACGGATACGGATACGCAGATACGAATCCGCAGATCCAGATACGGATCATGGCGTAAAGATCCACGAATACGGATCCGGATGCGGATCATTGGCGTCAAGATTCACGGATAAAATCCGAATACGGACCATAGGCGTCAAGATCCACGGAAGCGGATACGAAGAAACGAATCTGGATATCTGGATGCGGATCATTGGCGTCAAGATCTGCGGGTACGGATCCGGATGCGGATCACTGGCGTCAAGCTCCGTGGATACGTATCCGGATACGGATCATAGGCGTCAAGATCCACGGATATGGATACGCAGATACGAATCCGCAGATCCGGATATGGATCATAGGCGTCAAGATCCACGGATACGGATACGCAGAAACGAATCCGCAGATCTGGATGCGGATCATTGGCGTCAAGATCCACGGATATGGACCATAGGCGTCAAGATCCGCGGGTACGGATCCGGATACGGATCATAGGCGTCAAGATCCGTGGATACAGATACCTAGATACAGAACGAGATAGAACAGTACAGACGCACCGACACTTTTCACACTGCAAAAAAGACTGATAAGAATATTAGTAAATATAGAAGACACTGACAGCTGTAAACCTCATTTTCAAGAACATAAAATATTAACCCTCCCCTGCCTATACATTCTAGAAATTTGCAAATTTGTTCGCAAGTACCCACATTTTTACACTACACGAGAAAATATACAGTCAAGATACACATTACGCCATAAAAATAGACTAAACCTACCAAGCTCTAAGCTAAAAATGCATTCAACAAGTACTCTAGTCATGTCAATGAAAGTTTATAACAAATTGCCGGAAATAATTAAAAAGGAACAAAACTTTATTCCATTCATAAATAAATTACAACAATTTTTATTATATAAATGTTATTATACTATAAATGAATATCTAAATGACAAATTTTAAATTACTTAATACACATAAATATTTTTTAATTAGTATTGTTACTTTGTATTACCAATTTATTAGAAAAATTAAGCTCTTTCTCTGTCCTACTTTGCTGTGCCCTTACAGGGTCCATATTAATGTACCTAGCTTTAAGCCCTTTGTAACACCTTTTATACAATATGGAATGCAAAATAAATGAATATGAATATGAATAGATACGAATCCGCAGATCCGGATGCGGATCATTGTTGTCAAAATCCGCGGATGCGGATCCGGATACGGATCATAGGCCTCAAGATCCACAGATACGGATACTTAGAAACGAATCCGCAGATCCGGATGTGGATCATTGGTGTCAAGATCCACGGATACGGATACGAATCTTAAGTTTCTTACTCAATCGGTGTCGGTATCACTTGATTTCGTTCCTTTACGTTACGTAGACAACGGGTACTTTCGCATAAGAATTTTACCAATTCCACAACCCAAGAAACCCTGTAGCGTATTTTTGAGATTAAATTATAAATTAGATGAATAACTCGGGGGATATAAAATTTAACTTATTCATATTTCTACATTTTAATGACCTATGACATGTTGCGTGTCTGATCTGCGAAGTTCACATATCAATAAAGAGCGATTACGAAATCTTTTTCGTAATCGCCCGAAATCCCGAAATCCCGAAAACCCGGGTTATTAAACGAAAAAACCGGTTTTTCATACAAACTGAAAACCCGGGGATTCCCGGGTTTTTGAGAACCGGGAAGAACCGGTTCTTATGCCCTAATAATTACGACGATAATATATAATAACGATGATATCGTATTACAGTGTCTAGGGATCAAGCATTTTTATGCGGATTTCTTGAGATTGAGATGTGGCTTTGTAATAAATTTATGATTTTATAAATTTATATGGATCCTTTTTGGTGCATTTCATAATTTGAATCAGGAACTCTCAATCAAATTCGAGTAAAAGATGAAAATAAGCTGTCAATATTTTCCCTATAAAAACATACAACGCATTGAAGACATTATTAGTGCTACTGTTTCCCTACTACTGATTAAAACCAACGTTATTATGGAGCGGCGACGTCATTTAAGCAGGGAAGAAATGCTCAGAGCCGTGGGAATGATAGAAGCTGGTTCCCGGCAACGTACTGTAGCTTTAGCTCTGAATACAAGTCAGAGTGTTATCAGTCGACTTTGGACACGTTACCGAAGCACTGGTACCGTGGCTGAGCGCCATGGAGGACGGTATCGCTGCACCACACGGAGACAAGACCGATACATTCAAATCTTAACTCGAAGAGCTCCAACAATAACCGCCATGATGTTAGCCGTGAGGCTTCATCACTCTTCAGGGAACTTAATTAGCGACCAAACAGTCAGAAACCGCTTGCATGAAGTGAACCTTCATTCCCGAAGACCGCTACGGGTACCACCTATAGCAATGCACAATCGTAGGATTCGATATCAATGGGCTCTTGAACACAGAAATTGGGCAGAAGAACAATGGCGTTTCGTGTGCTTTTCTGATGAGTCTCGTTTTGGTATGAGACCGGATACAAGACGTATACGACACTGGAGAACCCCTGGACGCCAACAGCGATTAAAATCCTGCCAGGAAGTCCATCCTTATAGTGGTGGAACCATCATGGTATGGGCGGGTATTTGGATCGGCGGAAGAACTGAGTTGATTTGGATCAGAGGCAACCTCAACGCTCAAATTTATGCTGAGACGATTGTATCAGACGTCATCGTTCCTCTACAAGTGCAAATCAGTCCCTTATTTCAGTTAATGCATGATAATGCACGACCGCACACCGCAAGAGTTGTAAGACAGACTCTCGCCGCAGCTAACATCAATGTCCTGCCCTGGCCTGCTCAGTCGCCAGACTTGAACCCGATTGAGCATGCATGGGATATGCTACAGAGAAGAGCTCTGCCGAATATGGAGGGTATCCAGTCGCAAGAAGACCTTTTTTTGTTGTTGCAACGAACATGGGCGGCCATTCCACAGCGTGATTTGGATGAACTCATTTTGAGTATGCCAAACCGATGTTCTTGTGTTGTTAGTGTTCGCGGTAGAAACACGGATTATTAATTGTTTAAGTTACCCAATAAAATTTTAAAGAAAACTGTGTTTTCAGTCATTTTTTCGAACTTTAATGTTAGTGGTTCAAATGTCAAAAATCCCTTTATTAGGAAAATGGCAAATTTCTTTATTAATGCAAAGGTGACTTGGTTTATCGTTACTGTGACAAACGAAAACACTTTATTTGATGAATCCTTAAAGAAAATTTTAATTAATATCAATCAGGAGAAAAGTTATTGCAAAAATATATGTTGATCCCTAGATACTTTTGATGTGTGTATATCAGTTTTTTCATTAAACCTTATCTTTCTTTACATATTATTAAAAAACAATGTATATAATATATGATAATTCACAATTTCGGTGCAAACGCAGAATTTCTGTGTCACCAATACAATTTCGGTGGCAATAATAAAATTTCTGTGGCTCGCTAATTTCGGTGGCCTAAATAACTATCTAAGTAATTAAATCATAATATCCCCTTTCAGAAAATGTATATATAATGTGGATATGTTCCGCTTTATTATTAAAGTTTTTCAAAAACCTGAAAATTAAAATGTCCATGAAAATTAGGTAAAAAATCGAGTTGTTGAAATTGACTCATAACTGTAGAAATGTGGGTGTTCTATTAGGTACGCCTCTGCCTAATCCTTCAGGAATTACAAGCGTGTTGTTATGTTATTACGAAAAGTTAGTACTTACCTAGTTTCAAAGTTGCAAAACAGCCATGAATTTCTTTTACTGCCGGTATAATGTCTGGTTGTAATCGTTCTCGATCACCTAAGTATGCAAAATCATTGTCTTCGTGGTCACGGTAGATTTGAATATCGGATGATAAAAATTACGGGGTGAGAGCACCATATTTCGGTTCTTCAGATTTTTGTATTGATTTCGTAGTACTTCTTTTCCTATCGATGTTACTTTCATATTATACAGTTTGGGTCAGAGGTGTCAGAGGCGTTATTTAGATCGTTGAGTGATGACCACCATGGACACTCCAGCAGGTAGATAACTTATGAGATATTTCCAATTTCCATATTAAGAGCATATACTACCTCAGATAATTAGCAACTCTATTTGTGGTGGTTCAAACTTCGTTTGTAAAACTGTTAGAATAACGTTCTAATCAGCTTGCACTACAAAGCGGTTGTTAAGTCAGTCACTGCGGCCGATTAGTGCGAAATGAGTGGTTTTTATTCTTTATAAAATCAAATTTTCGTCTTTTGGAAAAAATAAATAATATGAGACCTGCTTTATAGTTAGTTCAGTTAGTATGCAAAAGTTTCATGATCTAATTTGAAGTACTTTTTTAATACCAGCGGTTTATTGTTCGATTTGGAGGTAACTTTGTAATTTTTTTCTATAGAGAAAATTTTATGAAATCGTGTTTTCGCCAAACATACCATATATTTATTTCAAAATTAATGCTGCAGTATTTTAGGCGTAACGGAGGATCATGCTAAGCCATTTGAGGTAGTACCTACACTACCTTAAGGGCTTAAGGGCCTACCCTTAAGCCAAAAATTTCTAGCTTGCAAAAACTTGATTGACCTATTTCAGGTAAGCGTCACTGGCTGGGTTTGAGTTCCTACATTCGAATCAAGCTGGATTTCCTATTATGGATGACCAGCATAAGTCTTAATTCAGTTTTTCGTCTTACAAAGTGGTCATTAGTAAAAGGTTAATAATTGCAGTGACGGCCAAAAACTGGGTGCATCGCCCATCAACGTCACCGGCACGTTAAAGGGGACATGTGATGCGCATGCACTGACAGTATTAAATAAATCCAATATGGCCGCTCGTAAAATTTGAATAGCCTCCTCTTTGCATTGTACGGGACACAGTTTTTAACTATTAACATTTAAATATATGGAGGTGTCATCACGTTCTCTATGGAAAGTAGGAGAAATTCCAATGGTTATTTTTTTTGTTCGTTTTTTTTTTATTGTAGACAAGATTTATTGATCTGTCAAATAAATGTTGATCCGGGTATCAGCAAGCGCAAGGTAAGCCATCTGAGGCATCGCGTCCAGGACGAGGTGATCCGACAGAGAGCCAGAGTTGTCGACATAACTTACAGAATAAGAAAGCTGAAGTGGCAATGGGTCGGCCATATTAGTCGTAGAACCGATGACCGTTGTGGTAGATGTGATCTTGAGTGGAGACCGCGAATCGGCAAGCGTAAGGTGGGACGCCCTGGCCCCTGAGGCTCGGTAGAGCGACGATCTTTGCAGTGTGACTGATAGACTGCAAGTAGAGTTGCGCATAGCGTGCGATTGAAGAGGTCTACGTTCAACAGTGGACTATAGACTGATGATCATGATAATTATGGTGCATTGCTGATGATTAGGGAATGCAATCCGGACTATCCGTAATCCGAAAAATCCGGATATCCGTACATTTTAACTCGAATTACAAATCCGGATTTGAAAATCAAATCCGGATTTTATGAATTATAAGAAATTGTAATTTGGAGACTAAATTATCGCGCGAATATTCGTGTCGCCTCTGGGGAATAAGTCTATTCGTCTTTATTTTTGATCTCCAGAGTTTCTTTTAATTTGTACCGTTTATTTATTTTACTAACGTTACTCTGCACGCGAGTCACAGACTGATTATTTTAATAATAAGAATATTAGGGCTATAACATGATAGGCCCGTAAACTGTTGACGGCATATCGAATGCATCACAAATGTATAAATGACTTATGACTTATCATTATCACCCACGTTCTTTGGTTATGAGATTGTATAGTCCGCGGAAGTGGGGTCGAGGCTTCTTAAACGCTAGGACTCTCCCCGCAAGATATGCAGTGTCAGGACTCTCAGGGAATATTTCCTAGAAATCGACATGGGATTGGATCGAGATGTTGTCGCGATGGACAAGGGCCTCACCCCGCTCTCTTTGGCTAAAAAGAACTGGCGCAAATTTGTAGTGAGTAAGGAGCTTCACGGACGCTCTTTCCGGGCTCTGCATGGGCCCGATGTAGACCTATCAACGTCTGTAGCGTATCTACGTTCCGGGGACCTATTCGGAGAAACAGAAGGTTTTGTCTATGCAATTATGGATGAAGTTAAGATGACGAAGAGTTATTGTGAAGGACGGCACGGCTGACATATGTCGGGCATGCCATTCTATAGACACAACCTTGTAGCCAGGATTATCCATCAGCAACTTACTCTAAAATACCTTGTGGAATCGGAGGTGCCGTATTATATAGGTATGTGCCCGACCAGTTCTCGAAAAAAGCAGTATCACATTGTACTAGGATCAATCCATCATCACTGTCAGGACTATTGTTGCCAATATGCCTGATATAGTGGTGGTGGAACGATCAGAGCGGCGCGCAATGATTGTTGATATACCGGTTCCGCATGATGAGAACCTCGTGAAAGCCGAGCTGAGGTGAAGGTGATAAGTAAATAAAGTATCTTGGCTTGGCTTGGTTGCCGACATCTGGGATGTGGACTCGGCGATCATTGTGCTGATAGTCGTATCAGCAGATGGCTTAATTGCCAAGAGCCTTAATCAATACCTGAGGAGGCTCTCCTTAGGCGGCTTGATTCAGAAGCGGTACTCCTGGACACGGCTCGTATTGTGCGGAGGTTCTTCTCTCTGGAGCCCTGACCGCTGCGCCGCGCTGGTAGCTTGGACCCTATTCCCGATTCCAGTGGGCTACTATTTTTTTTTAACGTTTTTTTAATATTATTTTGAATAGGAATGTTCAAAAAAGTAAAACATACGTATAGAAATAAATAAAAGGAATTAGAATATTATGGCTATAACACCATAATTATGGCATTTAATTTGTATAATTTCAAATAACAAAAAAAAAAACAGTTAAAATAATAGTACTTTTTAATTAAAAAATCATAATTATGATTTGATTTTTTTTGTTTTTATTTTAACCCATTTACACAAATATAAGGAAAGTCATATTAATAAACTAATGGGTAGAATGGTAGATTTGTTTATTTTCATGAAAAATCCGTAAAATCCGGATAATCCGGATTGGACCAAAAATCCGTTCTTAAAAATCCGGATTTTAAAACGGAGCGGATTTGCATTTCCTACTGATGATGATCCCGTGAAGAGGAGCTCGCGGCTAAATAATAACAGCAGCTCGGGTCGATCGTTAGGTTAAGCCGTGCTTGCCTCGGTTGGTCTGTGGATGGGTGCCCGTCCATTACATACCGACCGAGTTTCCTCCGTGCGTCGGAAAGCACGTTAAGCCGTTGGTCCCGGCTGTCATTTGTAGATCTTTGACAGTCATTCGGTAGTCAGAGGCCTAAAATGACTGACAACCAGTCTTACCAAGGGGTATCGTATTACCCGGTACCTTGGTTGTGGAGGTCAGATAGGCAGTCGCTCCAAGTAAAATCATTCATTCATTTTATTTTTGATTCATTGGAAGACCAGCGTCAGACAGTATCACCTGTCTGGCATGAATGCTGAAATGGACCTTTTTGGCGCAGCCGTGAGGCACACAGCGCATATTATGTTTTTCTCCTTATTTTGTATCTTTTTATATTATTGTGTATGTGCTTTATTAGCTGACGTCAAATAAACATTTTTCTTTCTTTCTTCTTTTAAAATACTGGTATTTAGCTGCATCTGATAAAACTGGAAGCCGACCCCAGAAATGTTGGGAAAAGGCTAGGCAGATGATGATTGACGATGATGATGATTGCTGATGATGATGATTGCTGATGATGATCCCCAACTAGATAAATAGGGCGATTAATTTAGTAGATCTCGAAATTGCTTTGTAACGTTTGATAACTACGTTCCTACATAAAATTAAACCAAAGTAAGTTAATAAAATTTTGACAGAATGGCCGATCATCGACACCATAAATATAACTGAGTTGATTTCAACAGTTTAAATGTTAATCTTGTAATTGACTGAATGACGTAATAATGGTTTTTTCGGTGGCATGGCGTGCCAATAACGTTTACAAGTTACCGATGTAAACATGATTATTCTATTATATCCTTCGATCAATAATATCGAAGATTATATCCTATTGTTTTGACACTTTTTAATTTCTTCGCTGGCCATTGTGCATAATGTGCGTTCATCATGTCTTTTTTTGAACCCGTTCAAATGTCCGCGTAGTTCCCGTTCCCGTGGGAGTACGGGGTATATAAAATATAGCCTATGTTACTCAGGGTGAATGTAGCTTGAAATCGCCGCATTTTTCAATTTTTTCCTCTTTATAATATTAGTGTAGATAGAAACATTACATAATTATCTAAGTTAGCGATGCAATGGCCTCAAATGTCAAACTGTTGCCCAAATGCAAGACCAAGACGAGACCTTAGCCAGTCTTGGTCTTGGTCTTGCGTCAATACACCTGGTCTTGGTCTTGGTATTGCACTCTCAGTCTTGCACTCTCAGTCTTGGTGTTGGTCTTGGTCTTGCAGCAAGAGTCTCGCAAGTCTTGCGAGACTATAGTACTTAGACTTGACTACTTTAAAATATCTATTAGCCTATTGCTATATAATAAACACGTCAGTTTAGATCTTAGAACACCGTAACAGAGTAGGTACATTTTGAGCTCAAATTGACATAGGCATAGTGAACCACCAAATTAATAAAATTAACTTGACAATAATTTAAAAAAAAATGACGCAATTGGTACCTATGCGTAATTACTAACTCTATGTAGTACCTTTAATGATTTTCTGTACTTACGTGTAGGTATTGGCTATCTTAAACTCTGCACAAACAGCTAGCGGTTAAAATAATTATCTCATATACTTTTCATCTTCATCTGGACTTGATACTTCTAACTAATAAAATTTGTCGTCAGCTAGACTTTTAATTACCAGCACAAACATCCCGTATATCCCCAGCCGTACCCGAATGGGTACGGTGCATTGTTATTTTAATTGTGGGTATCGAAGAACTACAATGTATCAGACATGTCATTTTTACATTTAAACCAAATACTTACTATAACGACCAAATCTCAGTTTGACTTAACTGCGAGACGCAAGAGTCTTGCAGGCTTAGTCTTGTTCTTGCTTAAGTCCTGCAGGGTTCAGTCTTGGTCTTGGTCTTGCTACAATAAGTCGGTCTTGGTCTTGGTCTTGGTCTTGCAAAAATGCAAGAACAAGACTGCAAGACCAAAACCGATTTTGGGCAACACTACTCAAGAGTGGTTGAAATAGACCTTGTGTAGGGTAATATATTTAGGATACCATTTTTGGGTAAAATGCTAACAGTATGACCTTCACTTTATTCTAGAGCAGGCGCGGATACAATTTTTGGTAAATTCATTAAAAAAAATTGATTAACTTTAAATAATAAATGGGCCGGGCGTTATTTTACGGAAGTCCATGATATGCAAGATACTAGGGGGTCGCCAGCTTTTGGGCCAGGGGGGCGGAGAGTGTAGCGAGAAATTCTTAATGCTCTCCCTTGCTTGCCTTGGACAGGTTAGAATGGTTTCGAACGTTCGCATAGGAGTTACTTGGTCAAATTTTAGATAAATTGAAGAGAAAGTAGCCTGTAGAGCGAGCGAAGCGAGCTCGAAAATTTCAACACTTTTCCTACCGACCTATTGGAGTTACCTGGACCTCTTATAGACAAAGTTGTGACTCATGACAAAATTAGGCTTCAAGAGCGAGCGTAGCGAGCTCTAAATTTTGTACAACATTGCCTCAGATAATTATGCTGTAATTGCATGTATATTTTAAGGCCTCGGGGCAAGGGGCTCCTAATTTATTTCAGGCTTTGTCTATTGTATAGATCGATCATGCTAAAATCCATAGGAGTGCCAATCTTTTGGATAGAATTTACATTTTCTCACACTACTACGTCTGGCAGAAGGGGGTTTGAATTTTTTGGCCGGATTAATTTCCGCCGTTTTGTTTTTTTTAACCGACTGCGCCCGAAGGAGAGTTATGTTTTTCGAAAGTATGTATGTATGTATATATAATTGTTTGGCACGCTCTGTGGCCTGAACAGCTCGATGGATTTTAGCTTGAGAGGTGTCGGTAGGTTAGATTCGTATTTACTGTTAGAGTGACACTGGGTATATCAAAATATAAATAAAACAAAATGGCGCAATTTTCGCGCCAAATTTAAATGTTTGGCACACTCTACAGCCTGCACGGCTCGATAAAGGGCTCATCATCATGAGGATTTTAAAATGGTATATCTAAATAACTAAAAAGTGTAAAATAATAAAAAAAGAACTTACTTTATTAAAAAAATTAACAAACCCGCCTGCGTAAAAAATAAATAAGTTGACTGCAACAGTCGGGCGGGACCCATTAAATAATCTAGACTAAAATCATTACATCCAATATGGGTCCCGAACTCCCGACTGTTGTAGTCAATAATGTCCTGTTTCCTGAACTTGTTTTTTTTTTCTTTTCAGTTTTTATTTATTTTTTTACGCAGTCGGGTTTTTTAAATTATTTTTTCAAAGTAGCGGCCACGCATATCTAATACCTACATTAATCGATAGCTGGTATCAATACAAACAAGTTTTGTATGAGACAACACGTTATAAAGTGTCACGGTAACGGAACCCTCTCTGCCTGCATCTATGTTTCCTCGAACCTACATTTAACCCGCCTGCCTTCAAAGCAAGAGTGAACAGGCATCTTCTGGGCACGCTCGTTCCATCATAGACCTCATCCATCGCTTTCCATCAGGCGTGATCGAGGTCAAGAGCAGGTCCATTTTGTAATATAAAAAAAACTATTAAATGTATGAATTTTGTATGAGTCTACTATTCATGCCTGTGCCTTCAAAGGAGAAAGACCTTACAAAGAAAAATGAACTGTTCATCATCATCAACCTTTTTCCCACTGCTGGGACACGGTCTCCTCTCATGATGAGAGGGTATGGGCTATAATCCACCACGCGGGCCCAGTGCGGATTGGTAGATGTCACATGTCTTCGAATTTTTGGTTCTAGGACATGCCGGTTTCCTCACGATGTTTCCCTCCACCGTTTTGAGAGCAGTGGTGATGAAATAAATTAGGTACACAAAGTAATGTGCCTGTCTGGGTTCGAAGCCACGACTTACTGTTCGTAAATCGGGGTCGTCCCATCGCCACCAGTGGCCCACCACTGCTTACCAGGCTGTATCTCATGAACCGCGATAGCTAGACAGTTGAAATTTTCACAAATGATGTAAGTATTTCGGTTGCCGCTATAACAACAAATAAAACTAACTAAAAACAGAATATAATATATATTTATGGGGGGGCTCCCATACAGCAAACGTGATTTTTTTGCTGTTATTAGCTCGATAGTAATAACGGCAACAGGTAGACGCTAGAAATATTCACAGAATTTTTAGTTCTAAGGAGTAGTTCTAGTCACTTTAAAAATAAATGGTTTAATTAAAATAAAATAAACATTTAAGGGGGGCTCCCATACAACAAACGTGACTTTTTTGTCTAACGTTGTATAGATAATGGTACGGACCCTTCGTGCGCGAGCCCGACTCGCACTTGGCCGGTTTTTTTGGGCCTCAGGTTTGCCTTGACCCTTAGGTCGCGTTCCCACTAAGTCGTGAACGATTAATTTATCGTTGGTTTTTAAAGTCGTGGACGACAGTAATCGCGTCGTCCTTTAATGTGAACACCTGCATTTAAATAAACAATAAGCCACGACACTTAAAACTACACGATTATTTATCTGTCGTCACGAACTCACGACAAAGTTGAACTTTTTAATATAAACGTAAGTAGGTACCTACTTACAGTAACCAACAAAAAGTGAATGACGTTTGTTGTCAAGTACCCAGTCAAAAAGATGAGTATCTAGAGAGCGTATCTATGTAGGAGCAAGGTAATGCAAAACCGACTACAAATAGTTTATTTGCGAATGAAACGAATATTTCCGAAACTCAGTGACGTAATGACGAGCTACGCACACTTAAAAAAAAAAATCACGTGTAAAAATCGCGCGACGTGCACACAAGCAAACATCTCACTCACACACGCAAAGTTTTGCCGTGTACGTATACAAGTGTGTATTTGTGTGTGAACGTAGCTGCACGCGATCGTCGAAGTGCAACCACACGCAGTCAGGGCATTTATTAGTGTGCACTTTTGCATTATAAACGGCAAATTGCAATATTTAATTGTTGGTATTTTTTTTCTCTGTAATTTAGTGGGTTTAATTAATTCAGCTACATAAGTGACGTCTGACTGATGGATATTGTTTGAACGGCTCGTCCTGAAAACAATAATCTTACATAGTAGTATTCGTTTCCACGCGCGGTCGTGTATTTGTAAAGATGTGTTGGTTAGTTGGATCTTAAATGTCAATTTCAGGCAATGATTTTAATTTATTTGTTTTAATTAAAAACCTGCCAAGTGCGAGTCGGACTCGCGTACGAAGGGTTCAGTACAATTATCTATACAACATTAGACAAAACGGCAAAAAAATCACGTTTGTTGTATGGGCCCTCCTTAAATATTTATTTTATTTTAATTTAACTAATATATTTAAAGTGAATATACAACTAAATATTCTGTGAATATTTCAAGCGTCTACCTATTGCCGTTATTAATATCGAGCAAAAAACAGCAAAACAATCACGTTTGTTGTATGGGAGCCCCTTCAAATATTTATTTTATTCTGTTTTTAGTATTTGTTGTTATAGCGGCACTTAAATACATCATCTGTGATTGTCTAGCTATCACGGTTCATGAGATACAGCTTGGTGATAGACAGACGGACAGATGGACAGACAGACAGTGGAGTCTTAGTAATAGGGTCCCGTTTTTACCCTTTGGGCACGGAACCCTAAGAAGTGCGTCACTTGTGAGTTGAGACAGGATTTTCGAATTTTGAAGCTATAATCAAAGTTCCTATATTTTTTTTATGAATGATGAGGAAAGTAATGAGACAGTTTGTAAAGTTCAGTTTTACAACAGAAAATTAGAGATTACTCACCTATACCTAAGGTTTATCTAAAAGAAGTTTGTGATGTCATATTTCAGTTTTACTTTGGCTGAAAGAATAAAAAGAGTGATCAAATTTATGTTTTGCTACTAAAGATATAAAAGAAGAATGTCATAATTATGTAATCAAGAATGCTCGTTCAAAACCAACCCTTGGCCCGCATTGACTTGCGCATGCACCCACAATCTCTACCTACTTCACTTTTAAACGAATGCAGCCAAGTAGATAATTTATTGATTATTGCAAAACTTAAGATTAAAGATAATAAGAAGAGTCTAGACAATAAAACATAATTAGTTAGTTTTCGAAACTTAGGGATCATTTGTATTCAAACTCGTGAACATATTACGTACACAGATTCCTGAAACACAGGATGTCTTTCGTAAATTCAGTAATTTACGTGAGCGTAGAATTGAAAGAATTGCATAGTTGCATAGAGGCACGGCAATAAATGCAGTAGCGCGGCGGGGTGGGGCGCGGGGCGGGGCGGAGCATGCCGGCGGCGGGGGCAAGCAGTCGCATCGTGACCGCGCGCCGCACCGTGTGTGCGTTCGTTTCGCGCCCATCGAATTCGCCGCGAACACGGCCGAAAACGAGGGCCAAGCCATGGTGTCCATGGGCGCGTGGAGGCGCCGCACGCCCGACGACTGTGAGGAGCGCTCTGATCCCGGCGCTTCCAGCTCGGCGGTGCCGCGTGCGCCGCCGAACTGCGCGCGCTGCCGGAACCACCGGCTCAAGATAGAGCTGAAGGGCCACAAACGGTACTGCAAGTACCGCAGCTGTACTTGCGAGAAGTGCAAGCTGACTGCGGACCGGCAGCGGGTGATGGCGCTGCAGACTGCGCTGCGGCGAGCTCAGGCGCAGGACGAGGCGCGTGCGCGGGCGCTGGTGACGGGGCTGCAGCCCCCGGGCGTGGAGCTGGAGCAGCCGGAGCCGCCCATCGTGAAGGCCCCGCGCAGCCCCGCCGTGCCGCCGCCGCGCTCGCTGGGCTCGGCCAGCTGCGACTCGGTGCCGGGCTCGCCGGGAGTGTCTCCGTACGCGCCGCCGCCGCTGTCAGCGCCGCTGCCGCCGGCGATGCCGCCACTGCTGCCGCCACAACAACCGGGTTAGTGGATTTCTTTGTACCTACAGTGAAGTTTAGGACATAGTTTCTGTCAGAATTCTCACATGCGCGAGCGCATAAAGGCTTCTATCGTTCATATTTAATTGTTGCTTGTTGATGACTAAAACACGTTAGGGGACTATGATTAGGGATAATAGGCACTGACAATCAAAGCTTTTCAAAGTGAAACTTTAGTAAACACGTCTACTTTCGTCCGAAAAACAAAGTTTTTGGTTTACTCATTTCCAGTGTTTTTTGTAACAAACTGATTAGAAGTGTTTATTTGTTTCTTTTAACATTATGAAACTATAATCAAATCAGAATCCTATTGGATTATGGTCAAGTAGCTTGTCATCGTGGTCAAACTTAGCTATACCATGGTATCAGAAGAATTAATTGATTTTAATTACCTACATAAAAAAGATAATACCTACGTTGATTATCCATTGATTATCCATAGACACAATAAGTACCTTATTTATTAACCTAAAGCAAAAAAAACATTATGACAACAGAGTTTTAATTCACTATTTCACACTTTTTCAACATTTAAAATCATTGGTTGAAAAAAATAGTCACTTTTTATCCTCTCTGATAGGTATTGGTAGTTCAAAAAATGGTCTCTTATTTTTTACGTATTCTAAATTAAAAACGAAGATAAAAAAAATGTGTCACATGACATCATAATAAATAGAAGTAACCATTTTGAAAGCAAACCATTAAAAGTTGCACGTCACGGCGAAAATTTAAATGCCTATGGTTCCCACGATTGCGGGCGCCTTAGGCCTACTACAAAATATCCTACAAATTGCAATACACGTGCAACGGCGACTGACGTATTCTACTAATGAGATTACATTCTACTCTAATAGATAAGTGCTATTTATATTGTGTAATATGATGCACTTGAAGTATACATATAAGTAGGTAGCTACTTTAAATCACGTTATTACTTCATTTCATCATTATCAAGACATATTATAGCCAACTGCCTCTGTTGTTTTTTTTGTAAAGTATCGATATTTTTTGAGATGTAAGAGGTAGATAACAATAGACCAGAGAATAAAACAAATGATTATCCAAATAAATTGTTTTATTCTCTGCTGTATTGTATTACTTAGGCCTATTTAAAAAAAAAATGTTTTTTTTCCTTGATTCTATACAAAAGTTATTAGACTTACATAATCCAAATAATGATGACGCGTTACCTACCTATTATTGAAATAGCCAAAAATAGTACATTGTTCACCGAGAGGAGAAAGTGACCGATTACCGTCGAGGGTCTCGCTTTAAAACACCCGAGATCGGGAATCGCACTTTCTCTCGAGTGATACATAGTGCTTTATACTACACCTACGAGGAAAATAAATTCTACGAAAACTGAATCCTCAAACAACACACAAATTGGAAATTGCGCCAATGGCGTCTGCAATTTTCACATGTTCTTTTTTCAAATTGTTTATCCTGCCGCCGCAGGGTCGCACTGCCAGCCCGACACCATCCAACACACAGCTAGTGGCCAGTGTCATTTTGCGAACTTGGAGATAAAAACTCACTGTAAAAACTTTTTGGTTTTTGATATTTAGGTTACCGGCGCATAGTCTTACCCAAAATTAAAAAAGAAAAACCACGTAAGAAATGGATTTTCATACACTTTTCTCTCCCGCTCAGATGCGTTTTCTCCCCGCATATTTGTTCGATATGCAATGACGTACTTTCTACCGTAAATTTGATGAAGTATCAAGGTACTTTCCAAGCAGGTGTAGTATCCCATATTATTTGTGTTATTTAGGGTCAGCGCAACACGTTTTTTTCTTCCATTCTCCCCCTGTTTCATTCATTTCATCACGCTATCATTTCCTCCTTTTTCCTTCATAGGTACCATTCCTCACACAATCTATCCATCTTTTCTCTGGTCTCCTCTACCTCATCAGTCATCACTATCCCGGATGACTTTTTTATCACTTTCCAAAAAAAATATGTATATTAGTGGCATACATAGTTTTTTTTTTTCTTTTTTCCACAGCTCATAAAAAAATTGATATATCATCAAAAAACGCTATAAATTTCAAGTAAACTTTTCAGATTAGAACAAAGAAAGCGAAATTAAAAAAAAAATATCGAATTTGAATCTGAATAAATGATGAATCTCGGAATTTTTTAAAATTTTTGTTTTCGAGGAAAATAAAAGAAAAACTAAGTAGGGTCATTGCGCCGGTTAGCGACCAGTTAGCTGAGTTCCCCACTTCAGATGAAGAAAAAAAAATGTTGTCTACACGCAAAATAGTATTTGTTAATGTGAATTTGTCCCAAATATAATCTAGTTTGGATACAATACATAAAATAAAATACATTCATACAAAAATATTTATAAAATGCTGAAAGAGTGAAAATATAGCGAAAACGTCGGTTTACGACCATTTTTATCAGTTTATGACCACCAGTGTGCTGGTTTGCGACCGCTATTTTAATATGAAAAATATGTCATTAAAACAATTATAATCGCTTTAAAAATATTTTAATTTTTACCTCGTTAATAAAAACAAATATGGGAATCATTATTTTGGTGTAATGTTTTTTTTTTTTAATTAAAAATAACAATCTTACATTTCGTAGGAACTTAATCATACTTAGTTGTAATAGAATTAACATTCATTAGTCAAACATTATCCTAAATTATATGTACATTTAAAAATAATCAACATCAATGTTTTCTAGTCATCTGGTATAATATTATTTTATATCATCGAAAGCTTTTTTCAGGGCTTCTTCAGTGTAGGTACTGGACAGTCTCTTTATTATTATTTTTTGACTTTTAATTATTTGGGAGCTCCATCTAAAAAAAATATAATAATATTTATTGTTGTTTTTATGAGTCATTTTGTTTTAAACTGAAAAATAATAATATTTAGTTTTTGACAGATTAGGTACAACCGCTTGCTAAAATAATTATTAACCGGACATTTCATTAACCAAACAAATTAAAAAAATCAGACATGGTCGCATACTCAATGAACTTTCATACTTATTTCTGTTAGCGGCCGTTATTTTTCTCATACAAAATTATGGTGGCCGGAAACCAATGTCTTTATTTCGATTATTTTGGTTTACGACCACCCAATTTTGTACGTAAATTAAACAAAGTTCTTTCAAAGAAACTGGTGGTCGCTTACCAAAGTACTACAAAGAAAACCTTTTACAATGCTACCTTAAAAATTGTAACAGTCCTGTATGAAGCATTTCGATCATATTAATCAAAACAAAATAATGCGGTTCTCATCGGTTTGCGACCATGTGGTCGCTATCTAAAGTTTTTGATAAATAAGCATTTCGGTTACCGACCACGGGATTTTATCTTAATAATAAGTTAAAAAGTAGCAAAATACAACTAAATAATAAGCAAAACTTATCGATTGTACAATTTAACATCTAACTTGTGTGTAAAATATGAAATAAGTAATAAAACTTAGCTTTGAGCGCCGCGCGCCGTGTTATTTTTTTTCCAACTCGCGGTATCATATCATCTCGCGGAATCAAGACGCGCACTGAGCAATTTTTTTTCGGCTCTGGGTTAACCCATTTGTTTTAAACTGTGTTAATTCTTATTTCATAATTATTTATAAGGCACGTTAGATTTATTTTTTATCTAGGTTACCTCTACAAATACTATTATCTTGATTTAAAGAAACTTAGTCCGTCAAATGGTCGCCTACTGAAGGTGGTCGCGATACCGGCGAAACGACCCTATGCCATTTGCTTCTACTCCGTTCACCTATAATACCCATTTTTTTTGGACAGTGATAAAAAAGTCACCTGTGTTTGTTTGCCGTAGGCTGTGGTCATTTATTTTATCACGATTCATTGGTTTCCTCAGTTACGAAGAAAAAATGCATGCAAAAATGCATTCATTACCCTAATATTTACTAACTGGTTTCTGTTCTGTCCGATACTGAGTTTCGGTCAAAGAAACATAATACCTAGTTATTCTAAAACATAGCACTCGATAATAATAATATGAAACTTTCCATATATGAAAGATTTTTTAAATCGGAAACCTACCTACTTAGTTTTGTACATTACCTCCTACATCTCAACCATACAAACTTTGCTTCTTTATAATTTTAGCGTAGAAAATAAAAACGTAAACTTCCGTTCGAACTTTAAAAATGACCAGTCATACACGTACTAAGCTTACCAACATGCAAACAATTTACCTTCCTATTTGGGGCTTAAATTCTAATTAGTTTTTGAGGACCACCCAAAACTATTACTAACCTGCACCCCTAGCCAAGTTACAAACGTTTCGTATCGATTCTCTTTCTACAATCGTAAAGGCCTCGGCGTAAGCGATTGTAGAAAGCGCTAAATTGGTAGCCAAGTTGACACGACCAGTCGATCGCTCGTTCTCTAATGTCTGTACAAAAAACCTACAGTTTAGTCTATGGTGAGCGTTCCTACCAAAGAGTTTAGCGACCAACATTGTAGAAACGATAACATTCTATTCTATCATTTTGAACGATGTAAACATGTCTACGAATTTTCTATTCGTTTGTGTTGATCACGTGATTTAGATGTCATTCCCATTCATTTGAATAATAATAATAATAATCTTTATTGAGAAAAGAGGAAGTACATTTTACACATATCACAATTTTGTCACAAGTACATGTAAGTAAACAGATCAAAATGAACCCTAACGTCTAAACTAGTAATAATAGTTTTCTACTAGCGTTAACGATTGTAGATTGTCAACTTGGCTAGGGGTGCTGCTTTTAAGAGATATAGGTACGCGTTCTATATTTAATGAGTAAATTATTGTGTTAAAAGAAAATGTGCTCTTTATACAAATCCTAAATTGGATTTTCTAAAAAATCACTCGATTACGCCATTATTTGTAAGGCTGTGTTTACATTATAACATTTGACTGCTGCCTCCCAAAACAGGTCTAACTATCTAAGTCCGTCAACAAAAATACGGGCCCGTCCGAAAGTAGTTCGTAACCACAGAGTAAACTCTACTCCCGATTGATTACGGATTCATGAGTGTCGAACGGAATCTTTGACAGTATCAAATCATGAAGGAATGATGTATGGCGATAGAGTAGTTGCGCTATTTTACCGGTCGATTACCGGTTTACTTACTTTGGTTTTGATATAGTTGCTGACTGAGTTAATATAAACGCGCCCTTATTGATGTTTGCAAAATGATTGATTGATAGAACGTGCGTCTCCGGCGCGTCAGAAACTCTAGCGATCTTTAAAAGCGGCTAGAAGAGACATACTCGTTTATTTTTCGTAAATACTAACTTTTTATATGTCTACGCTCACTATGAGTCAAAAATTATAAAGAAAATCAAAAAGTAGTTCGATGTAAAATATTGGTATTCGGCTGCATCCGGTTAGACTGGAAGCCGACCCCAACATAGTTGGGAAACGGCTAGGCAGATGGTGATAAATATGTTATCGGTAAATGCATCTTTGAAGACTGGTGTAACTTGTAATATTCCTTTACTCCTTGTTTAATTAACACAAAAACTCTCCAAGCATTTGTTTAAACAACAACATCTGGTGGGGATTGTTGCTTATTTTTCCAAAAATCCCCACTAGCCTGAGATTATTTAACTAGTGGGGATTTCTGGAAAAAGAAGTAACGATTCCCACTGATAGGGATTTGTCGGTGGAGATTTCTGGAATAATCCCATTATAGTTGAATAAAAATTACCTACTAGATTTTTTTTGTACCATATTGACATCTCTCATCTCAAGTTCGGTGATCAGGAATCTAATCTAATCACAGTTTGTTTCTCGTCGCAGACTGCACGGGACCGACGGCTTTTGCATTCTTCAATACAATGAAATTGTTTCTTCATCTTAGAAGTTATTCATGGTACCCTACCCCACAAGTAAACGGTAGTGTTGCAGTAGGAAGGGCTTGTTATTCATTATACGGGGAAACTACTCATCACGAAGCCGTCAACCAAGCATTCTGTACATCAAACTAAGTAACCCTACGCTAAAATTATTGCTGGGAAGTGGGAAATGACTTTTTGGGGTGAAAAATAAGACTCTTCGGTAGGACTCAATGTAACGCACTTAAAACATTCTGGTGGATGGATTTAATAGAACGGAGGTCGTGAAGGTGTTTAGGGTAAAATTCTTACATTAAAAACATATATTAAAAAAAAAGCTTCTGAAAAAGTTGGAACTTTGACCCCCAATATCTCCGTAACTAGAAAATTCCCAGGTATAGTCTACAACAAAGAAATTATCGCAATGACAGGAAGAACAAGTGCCTTTCGGCTTCGATAAGTCTTTTTACACCCTTTAATAAATTTGGTGATCAATTGATATTTTAAGTGATAGATGATAGTGGCCACAAAGTTAATTGTGGTGGTCCTTATAAAGGCTGTAAAACACCTCTTAACGAAGCCGAAAGGCACTTGTTCTTCCTGTCATTGCGATAATTTCTTTGTTGTAGACTATGCCTGGGAATTTTCTAGTTACGGAGACATTGGGACCCCCAATATCTCCGTAACTAGAAAATTCCCAGGTATGGTCTAGAACAAAAAAATGATCGCAATGACAGGAAGAACAAGTGCCTTTCGGCTTCGATAAGTCTTTTTACACCCTTTATACAGATACCATAGCCTTAATAATTGGAAATCCCTTACGAAGCGTTTCGTATTTTCTACAAAGAATTTCATCATGACTGACATAACTTTTCGATAGCTAATGGCAATCGAAATAAAGTATTGACTTTTTAACGTTTTAATTTCTAATCTACTAATCTCGGTAGAAACGGTGTAAAACACCTCTTAACGAAGCCGAAAGGCACTTGTTCTCCTTGTCATTGCGATCATTTTTTTGTTCTACACCATACCTGGGAACCTTCTAATTACCGATATATTGGAGATCAAAGTTCCAACTTTTTGACAAGTTTTTTTTTAAATACATGTTTTGAATGTAATTACATTTTTTTCGCAAATTTTTGTTTTTTTTTTTTACTTCCTGGATCGAATTATTTCGATCGGCGTACACGAGTCGATAATAATAGCGATCTCCGGACGATTGTCGGTTACTATTGACGAAAATTAGAGACCAGACTAACATGAGACTGAGGAGCGAGCTGAATTGACGGAGAATTATAGTATTTTAATTTTATTTATTGTAATTTTGTCTTATTATATTGTCAAAAACTAATTAAACGTTTTCATTGTATATCGAAGTTTTATACCATATTAATTTATTTGATAAAATTGAGTTTATTTGGAATATAGTGGACGCTGAATCAAGACATTTATGGCTTAAATTACGCTTTGTTTAAGATTTTTTCGGAGAAAACTCAAGGAATTTTAAGAAATTCTAGAACTCCAATAAACAAGTAAAACATTCAACTTATCTTTTAGTAATTTCAGCTTTTATAAGAATTGAATGTAGCAATGTGAATTTGAGCCACAAAGTTCCATCACCGACGGTTTTTCTTGCAAACTGAGTTCGTAAAATATTTCTTGTAAATTACACGAAAAAAAAATGAAAATGTGTAACGCCAACTTACCAGAAAGAGAATGGCACTATCGTTATCCATAAGCAAATAATTAAAATATCTCACTGCTGCTGAAAATGACTGCGTCAAAAATCATGAATTTGCGTAAAAAATGTAATAGGACTCTTAAAACACCTCCACGACCCCCGTACTATTCAATCCATCCATCAGAACAATGTTTTGAGTGCGTTACATTGAGTTCTACCACAAAACATGATTTTTCACCCCAAAAAAAAGTCGTTTCCCAGCAATAATTTTTGCGTAAAGTTACTTAGTTTGATGTACAGAATGCTTGGTTGACGGCTTCGTGATGAGGTCTTTTACACTCTATGGTCATTAAGATCGGTTCAGTTTAGTCGTGAAAAGGTAACAAACTAACTTTCACATTCATAATATTAGTTAAGATTGGAGCACTGGTGGCCTAACATGACGTCTTATACCTAGCAGGATTGTTTTAATTTTATTCCAGCGTGGGAAAGAGATGGCGCTAGACGTCCTCTATAGCTTCGTCTCTTACCCACACTGGAACAAGATTAAAACGATCCTGCTAGACGTCATGGTAGGCTACCTGTTCCCGAACACTGTTGCATCCAAGTTTTTATCGTATTAGTGCTAATAATTACTACACAATGTTAAAAAAAGGGTACATAAATTATATTCGCGACCTTTACTTTCTAACGGCGCTTTTGTCAAACTATTGACGATTTATGATGTCTGGAGTTGCAAAGGTGAACTTTCCAATTAAATTACTCATGTGTATTTTGACGTTTAACATACAAAATTATTGATTCTTTTGCATTATTGACAGATTAAAAGTGTAAAGTACCTACCTGGCCAAACGAGCTCTGCTGGTGAAAATAATAAAAACGTTTTCTCCCAAATGTGAAACTAATAACTAGACCGATGTTTCGCCTCCGTAAACCCGGTTTCGAGAACGTAATTACAAGTATGTTCACAAATTGCTCATTTAGGGCTACTGCACACTATAGACAAGATTGTCTTTAGACAGACAATTACCCTACTAGTGCGAGCGAGACAGACTATATAATATTCTCGCTCGCACTAGTAGGGTAATTGTCTGTCCAAAGACAGTCTTGTCTATAATGTGCGGTAAACCATAAAGGATATAAGCTCTTATGAAATCAAAAGCATTTAATTTTAAAGTTTTAAGGTGGATGCTCAAGGGTAGCCCGCGAAATTCAAATTTTCTTACGTTTTTTGCAATTTGCAGGCCAGTGCTAGGTTGTATGTTGATTAAAATATTGTTTGCGACTGTAAGACGTATGTAGTAACACAATTATAATCATCAAAATCATCAATACAACCCTCCAAGTTCATAATGGTGCAAGAATGATTTTGACCTTGGGAAAGTAATTTTGACACCAATATGAACTTTGAGGGTTGTATTGATGAGTTTGATGAATATAATTCTGTAACTACATACGTCTTACAGTCGCAAACAAAATTTTAATCAACATACAACCTAGCACTGGCCTGCAAATTGCAAAAAACGTAAGAAAATTTGAATTTCGCGGGCTACGCTTGAGCATCCACCTTAATGCTTTTGATTACTTACATAAGAGTTTTATACAGATTCTGTGTGAAACAGTTGTGGGTTATTATTATATTATTCAATAACAAGAGGCATCGCAGTTCAATTTATCCATGGACTATGGTACTAAGGGTTGTTTTTACCCCATCGAGACACCCCCTAATGGCATTGTGGGGGTTGTAGATTATACAGGCAAACATATCGACCTCATGTCATTGTTAGTTATTATCTACGAATTACAGTGGGAATGTTTCATATTATTTCTGTAACGATTTTTATTGTTGTGTTTTATTTTCTCAATACGTAAGCTTGAGACAGTATTCCATATAATTGTAAGTTGTAACACCAGGGAGCTAAAATGGCCGCTTTAACAGAATTATAATATAAATCACGTTAAAATACTTAAAATTTACACAGATGCAGTGAATATTACGGAATTGTAACGTAAATTCATTCCCATATCTTCCCGTGGGTGTCGTAAGAGGCGACTAAGGGACTTGCCAGAGAATGGGCAGCAGCGTTCTCTGTGCTTTTGTAACAACCGTACTGCGATCACCAACCCGCCTGCCAGGCGTGGCGATTATGGCAAAAACCCTTGGGGGAGGCCCATGTCCAGTAGTGGACGTCTTTCGGCTGAAATAGTAGTAGGTAGTAGTAACGTAAATTCATGTTATTATCCTACTATGATTCTTCTAAAGCGGTCAGATAGGCAGTGGTTTCATGTAAAATACTAGTATTCAGCTACATCCGGTTAGACTGGAAGCCGACCCCAACATGGTTGGGAAAAGGCTAGGCAGATGATGGTGATGATTCTTATAAAGCGGCCATTTTTGGCCCCGAGATCTGACCATACAATATTCACCGTGGACTTCAGGTGGCCTACCATGACGTCTTAAAGCAGGATCGTTTTAATTTTATTCCAGTGAGGGAAAGGGATGGCGCTAGACGTCCTCTATAGCTCCGTCTCTTACCAACACTCGAACAAGAATAAAACGATCCTGCTTTACGATGTCATGGTAGGCCACCAGTTGTTTAGCGGCCCGTAAATCATGTCAGGGCTTTATCTTGTTTCCCAAAATTAAAAGAAAATCACACTGCCTAAACCGCTGGAGTAAGAAACTTCAAATCTTTGTTTATATTCTGCCTATTTCATTGGGTACCCCTTTTTTTTTTTTTTTTTTTTTTTTTTTTTTTTTTTCGGATGGGAAATCATCAAATAACTCCTCCCGCTCTGGGCGGAGCAGGAGGGAGTGTCAGACTTTTACTGACTAAAACCCATCCATGTTCCTTCATCGCCCTTTGTGTTCCGGGGCCGCGGTATCTCTTTCGAACTGTCCCGCAACCCCGGCAGGCCATTGGGTACCCCTTACGTGCACATTGTTTGACTTACAATTTTTGTTATAATATTTATTTTAGGTATAAACTGACTTTACTCTGCGGAATGGATGCACATGAATGTTGTTTGATAGAGAGTGAGAGGGAGACCAAACCGGGGTTGCGGGACAGTCCGGGGTTGCGGGACAGTTCGAAAGAGATACCGTGGCCCCGAAACACAAAGGGCGATGAAGGAACATGGATGGGTTTTAGTCAGTTAAAATCTGACACTCCCTCCTGCTCCGCCCAGAGCGGGAGGAAGCATTTGATGATTACCCAACCGAAAAAAAAAGCGAGACTACAAAAACGATGGATGGATTGTGTGAGGAATGATATGAAAGAGAAAGGAGTAAATGATGCCGTGATGTCTAACAGGGGAGAGTGGAAGAACAAAACGTTTTGCGCCGACCACAAGTATAATGGTACAAGGTCATGAAGATGATGAATCAAACAAAACGATACAAGTTTACCTAATGTATTGTTTAATAAATAATAACACTCAAATAAAATTATCAAGATATGGTCATTGCATGTCAGTAATCAAAGTTGCAACTGATAAGAGTAGCTGTGTCAATGGAGCTGATACTGATAATATCAGCATGTTTGTATTTAATCAAATTGCATTTATGTACGATTATCATTTCGACTGCTCGTGTAACATTGAAGGTCTGGCAATTTTTTTTGGGAATCAAGGTTTTGAGTGCGTCTTAAATACTGGTAGGTATTCAGTTGTATCCGGTTATATTCATAACTTTATTTGCATTACATGTGGGAAAGTCTTATACAATACGGCCGACGTATCTTGGCGAGTCTGAACACAGGCTCTGCGAACTTTAGCGCATGTACACTCGTGAAGAAAACTGTTATTGTCTTTATTTTTTATAAACCAATGTACGAATAAAATTACCATAATATGCTTTGGTTGGCATATTTGGCGAATAATATAAGTGCCAACTGACACTTGCAAATACCGCAAATAGAACAAACTCAACACTAAACAAAAAAACTAAACAATAATAATAACTAATAATAAATAATTCACAACAATAACAACGAAAACTTTTATAACCGACTGTACTCAAGACAGAGATAGCGACACGAAAACGACACCAATGCTAACGTGTGACTGAGACATATTACCGTGTAGGTACCGAGCATTGCCGAATAAGCACGAAGCTTCACGAAGAAATCAAATAGGGATGTCCAATACGCGTTCCTGAGGGTGTTGTTTAATCGATTTTTATTCAAATCGATTAAAATTAAGTCAAAAAATATATTTATTTTTAATTATATAAGGAGGTTTTAAATTTTCTCAAATAGTCGTTACTCATAATAGATAACTGATATTTTATGTAAATCATGTCTTTCAACCGAGAAAATAAAATTTTATAAGTTTTTTTTTAAATTTCAGTTGAAATCCCGTTTATTCACAAACAAAATAGGTACACTATATTTGTAAATCTATTTCGTTTAATATCCTTAATAAACAAAAAACAATTAATTCTAAATAAAACTAATCGATTACGATATTAGATTGAACAAAGGGTCGATTGTGTTTATTTTTGGTCAATCCCTAGCCTAGACCACCGCCCCCCGCACGTCGCCTCAGCCACCATTTGGTTCCTCAAAACAGTGATTGCGCAACCTTCTGCGCGAAGTTCGGACTCGCCAAGATACGTCGGCCGTATTGTAATTTGCTTTAAGATCCAGCTTTAAGATCCAATATTATTACGGACATTATCATCATCATTATAACCAACCCTTATATCCCAATTAATTTGGGGCCAGCGCAGAATGTCTTCTTCCATTACAATTCTTCAATTCCATCCAGTACAATTACGGACAAAAAGTATAAAAAAATTTCAAAAAGGCCAGTTACAGGCAGTTTTAAATGGTCAAAACAAGATGAGGCTACAGTCCACTCATTAAGGGCTATATATCCCTCAAATGGCTTAGCATGATCCTCCGTTACGCCTAAAATACTGCAGCATTAATTTTGAAATAAATATATGGTAAAGTTGAGGATTAATGCTAGGTACTACGTGTGACGAAAACATGATTTCATAAACTTTTCTCGATAGAAAAAAAATCCAAAGTTACCTCCAAATCGAACAATAAACCGCTGGTATTCAAAAAGTTCTTCAAATAAGATCATGAAACTTTGCATACTAACTGAAACAACTATAAAGCAGGTCTTATGTGTTTTACTTTTTTAGTCCAAGCAATAGATTTTTTGTAAATCGCAAAAAACCACTCACTTCGCACTATTCGGCCGCAGTGACTGACGCGTGACGTAACAACCGCTTTGTGGTGCAAGCTGATTAGAACTTTATTCTAACAGTTTGTCAAACGAAGTTTGAACCACCACAAATAGAGTTGCTACTTTTAGGGTTAGAGGGGCCTTAAGCTACAAAGGGAGTGTAATTGCCTATTCCAAAGCGTAGATCTCTATGCAAGAACTACCATGAACACTCAATTTAAATCAAAATATTTGTACAAAACTTTGGTGCATGGGAGTTAGATCCCCTAAGTTCCAAGTTACAGTGTTACGGACTTTGGAGTTGTCCATTATTATTTCAGTAGATTCCTACTATACTATATTTTCTGCTTATCAACAAGCTGGGAGTCAGGATTTGTGCATCGTCCTTTGGAAACTGACCCACAGTTTCCACCAAAAAAATCCTCCCGTACTTTTTTGATGTTACTGAATAAAGGACTTTATCCGTATTGTTTCTAAGTACACAATTGCCAAAAACGCCATTGCCGTGACGTTAAATGAAGATAGGTACTCTACTTACTCATCACGCTTTCTTGGTCAGAATTATAAAACACGTGGTGCGATAACAGAAGTGTGACTGCAGATAATATTATCGCTAATTTTAGTGCATTTTTTTGTCGTAAGTTATCTTTTCAAGTCAAACAGAGGTCTTGTACGAATCGCGGGCCTGTGGACGGCGGGCTATGGGCTAGCTCGCCGTCCGTCCGTCTCATGACGACAGGCCGCGTCGACGACGGTGCGTTCGTGTTCCACGCGCGCCTCAAAGAAAGTCAGCATAAGGAAGGTCCGCAAGGACCGATGCCTGCCGGGGTTGCGGGACTGTTCGAAAGAGAATCAGAATGATCGCATGTATTTTAGTATAGTTTTTACTCGTTAAAAGAAATTTTTGAGAAAAGTTCGTGATTTTTTTTGTATGGAGTTAAATTAGTTGTATTATGTTTTCAAAACACTATCATACCAGCATATATCCTGAAGAATACCATATATTTTTCTGGTTTTGTTTATTGTAGCGAATCGTATGCTTTTTTGCATTATAAAACTCGCGTTTAGCTCCTGTAGTCCCTTTAATAGATTTTCAACTTTTCGGAAAATTTGACAGTTTCGTGTAACTTGCTGTGCTGTAATAGGCGAAGAAGATAACAGCCCACCTCTAACAGATATGAGGCCCAGCTTTGCAACTTGATTACGGATCGTTTCTGAAGTCAAAATGAAAATCCAAGATGGCGCCGATGAAAATTTTCGGATTTTTGATATGTTACCTTAGAAAAAGTACTAGGCTAACATAAATGAAAGAAGGTAATTCCTCTACGAAAATTTTCAGATTTTCCATCATAGGTGTCGTTTCCATGGTTTTTTGGGTCGTTGATCACGAAAATGAGGTCCTTCTTGAATTCATGCCCGCAAAGTGAGTTTGAGGCTGCCTTACGTTCTTAGGGTCCCGGGTTCGAATCCCGGTCGGAGCAAATGTTTGTGTGATGAGCATGGACATTTGTTTCCGAGTCATGGATGTTTATATGTATAATAAGTATGTATTTACAAACAAAAAGTATCCATGTAGTATATCAACTATCTGGTGTCCACGACACAAGCCTCGTTGCTTAGTGTGGCATTAGATGGCGCTGTGTGTAATGTCCAGCAATATTTATTTATTTATTTCTTTCTTGAAATACTCACGCTTGTAAAGAAACAATAATAAAGTGAAGAGTTTGTATTTATCGACAGACTATAGCGGACGTCACGCGGTTATACCCGCGTAGTTCCCGTTCCCGTGGGAGTACAGAAATAAAATATAGCCTATGTTACTCATGGTGAATGTAGCTTTCTAATAGTGAAAGAATTTTTAAAATCGGCGCAGTAGTTTTTGAGTTTATTCAATACAAACATACACACAAAAATACATAGCTTTCCTCTTTATAATATTATTATTAACGTAGATAAGAGTAGTCTTTCTTACTAGTACTTACAAGTACGTGACCTATAGGAGATAACATGTATGTAACGCAAATTTTGCATTCATTTTTTATCGTCTTGATAATACAGTTGAACGAAGAAGTTAATTGTTTTGTGACCCCTGATAATTAGTTAGATCTATTTTTATTCAGGAACGTAATATTCTCAGGTCAAATGAAACTTAATTCAAAACAAAGTGTGTAAATGTAAAAATAGTAGCCAATGCAAAAAAAAAACAGTATCATAGAGACTTGAACGGTAGAATATGTGAAAAAAAAGTGTAGCAGTAGACATCTTAACCACAGACAACATTATTCTACCTCATAGTCATTATTTATGTTCTCAGTTTCACTTATAAAATAACCATTGTAAATTATGAAGACGTCTTATAAAAATATTTCAATTCTTGCAACTTAACATTGGACAGCCTCTCATTATAAAGAAATGTGGCCAATTGTTCAACAACAACAATAAAACACATTAACAATAAAATAATTTATTTACATAAGTATAGACATCGTAACCACAGACAACATTATTATACTTCTTATCCATTACTTATGTTCGCAGTTGCACAAAATTACCATTGTAAATTATGACGACTATTATCTACTTATAAAATATTCAATTTTTACAACATAACATTAGGCACCCCTCATTATAAAGAAATTTCACCAATTGTTCAACAACAACAACAAAACACATTAACAATAAAATAATTTATTTACACAAATATAAAATTCAATATGGTTCTCTATAAATATGTGGAAAAAGTAACGCCCATTGGTTGTTTCTTTCTATTATAAGTGTTTATGCGTTTGTCTCGTTCACTCCTTGAGTTTGTGCCCCCATTCCGAGGGGTGAAGCATTCCGATAGGTCGTACAAGTAGGGTAGTCCGGGGTTGGGGTGGGGTGGCAATAAAAACTTAAGCCTAAGGGCGGGGCGGGCCTATGCTTATGTAAAAGGTTTTATGTGCTTCGTAACGCAAAAAGAACGCATGCGTCGTTTTCTGTCTAGTCATCAATTCTTTACGAAAGTGGTCTTGTTACAAATAGGGCATAGTCTGAATACATTCAACTGAAACGTATTACTCAATTCACAAGAGACTAGAAAAATTAAAAATCTAGTTTTTATACCACCTTCATATAAAATGCTTGAAACAACAACAACAACAGCCCATAACGTCCACTGCGGGACGTAAGCCTCTCCCATGATGAGAGGAATTTGCCGTAATCTCCACGCTTGGCAGGCGGATTGGAGATCGCAGTGATGAAAGACTAACAGAAAACGCTGCTGCCCATTCTCTGGTCTACGGAGGCGCAAGGTGTTCTGCCTCAGACATTAGTCGCCTTATACGACACCCGTGAGTGTAATGAGTTAGTTCTAATCTACTCTACCACTTCGATCTAAACGAGATACTATACGGTATGTATAATGTGTAAAGTTGAGATTCAGGAATAAAAACAAAACAAAAAATAAAGTCGAATGACAAAACTCGACCTTCATCCAATTTCTCCATCAAAAACTCGTAAAAATCAAACTCGAGTCCTCAATAAAACCAATCAATATAAAATAAAAAACGGTAACTCCTCAAAAACTTAGATTTGACAAACTTCTACAAACTTCATGAAGCTTCGTCTCGTAGAATTCGATGCTCAATTGTTAGTTTCGGAACGAGTCGGAAGGAATGAGCTGAGTTCGGTGAATTTGAAGTAATTTGAAGGGAAGCTCCTACAAACAAGCTTGCATTTCCGTCAAAACGTGTCTAAGGAGGTAGGGATGGTGCTATTTTATTCGGTTCATCGGTGAAGGGTCCTACAAAATACTTTTTAAACGGTATGTTTATACAGTTAAGGGTCTATTTTCAGTGGCATCACTTACCTTAGGCTTTATTATAATGCTGTGCTTGTGATAAAACTTCATCATCTGCCCAGCCTTTCCCAACTTTGTTTGGGTCGGCTTCCAGTCTAACCGGATACAGCTGAATACCAGTATTTCATATGGAGCGACTGCCTATCTGACCTCCACAACCAAGTTAGTACTGGGTAAATACGATACGCCTTGGTAAAACTTGGGAGAAGTATTTCCGTGTCTTCACAATTTTTCTTAAAAATGGGCGCTTTTCTCGCCGAATTTTATGCTCTAATACAACTCCATTTTAAAAATGGAGTTATAATTGAAGGTCAGGTTCAGTCGATAAACGTGTCTCGGGATGGTAAGATATGTAAGTTGTGCTTAGTTTGTTTAGATCTAGGGATGTAGTTCAGCTTTTGGGCGTTTGTATAATAAACTCATTTGAAAAGTTGTGTTGCGTTTTTTTTTCCGTCTTGATTTCTGTAGTATGGCTTGGAAGGCCAATTTTCAGTGACAGAAATTTCTCTTTCCTTTTTTTTTGAGGTTGAGATACAGCATAGTAGGGTTAAAGCTTCGTTTGTCGCAGAATTTAATGCTAATTTGTATTTTTTTTAATTCGAGTTTAAAGGAAAGTTCCAGAAACAAGGTTGCTTTTCCGTCAATACACGTGTCTAGCGATGGTGCGAGATATCTAGTCTGTTTGAATCTAGGGGTGTAGGTCAGACTGCAGGGTTGGTGTTAATTTGTATCAGTTTTATTTTTCCTGCAAGATGCTTGTCGTTTTATTCGTTCACCATCTTTGGCTTTTTCTTTAGCCGTGTGGTATCCGGCAGAGTAGAATAGAACCAACCCATTACACTGACGGGTGTCGTATAAGGCGACTAATGTCTGAGGCAGAACACCTAGCGCCTCCGTAGACCAGAGAATGGGCAGCAGCGTTTTCTGTTAGTCTTTCATCACTGCGATCTCCAATCCGCCTGTCAAGCGTGGAGATTACGGCAAATCCTCCCATCATGGGAGAGGCTTATGTCCAGCAGTGGACGTTATGGGCTGTTATAGTGTAGTAGTGTAATAGTCTTGGTTCCTTTTAAATTGTACGGTACGACTAGAACTTTTTTCATTGAATTACCTAGAGAAAATTCTTTGGTTGGTTCAGCGGGGTCATTGGTAACTCACAATACCAAACGTACTTCATTTGCGATACTATCGTTGCAAAGCAGACCAATTTTTGTCAACCAATAGATTAAGTACTATTAAAAAAAAAAAAGTTTTTCAAAATATTTCTCAATGTCATAGAAAGTGTGTTTATCAACTGGGGTGCTGTTTTCTACGAAGAACACCCAGACGCACAGTGAATAAAATTGTACTTGTGACATCTGGAACATAAAGGAGACAGCCCAATACTGTACTTTCATCTGAACATAAAATCACGACCATTTCACTACAAACGCAACACCAAGTTATATTTATCATACATTTCACTGTAACTACTTAACGTTTAATTTATTTTCACTTGTAATAAAGTTTGCAAAAAGAGTAATAGGTAGTCGACACCCCTGACGCAAGCGTTTGATGTTTTACGAGCGCACCGCTCGGCATTAAACTTCCCTATTTCGGACGGATACTGTAGGGTTGCCACAAATTAGGGGTGGGTGAATAAATACTTGAAAGGCTGTTTCGAGAAGGTGTTTTTGCTTTTGCGACTATAAAATGTGTGTTTGTTTTAATGAGAAATCATGCTAAAGCCGTGGGTTAAGTACTTTTGTTAATATTTTTATTACGATTCACGAAAGATGACCACAAATGGCGGCCGTCTGCGCATGTACACTCATGATGAAAAGACTTAAGACAAAATAATATTTTAATGTTAGCACCAGTGGCGTCGCTCCGGTCTTGACGCATTCCGCCCGCGCCTCACCCCGCACCTTCAAAGGGACCTAAAAAATTCTTTCTGCGCAGTGGTCATCTTTCGTAAATCGTACTGTACACTAACTGTTAAAATTGTCGACACATTTTTTTTTTGAAGCTATAAACTCTCATCAAGTTTAAATCTTAAACTGTCATTATTATTTATCTCGTCTTTATTCTACACTAGCTGACGTCCCGCGGTTTCACCCGCGTAGTTCCCGTTCCCGTGGGAATACGGGAATAAAATATAGCCTATAGCACTCACGAATGTAGCTTTCTACCAGTGAAACAATTTTTAAAATTGGTTCATTACTTCTGGAGATTACCCCTTACATACAAACTTACAAACAAATGTTACCTCTTTATAATATTAGTATAGATATCTTTACTTTACAAATTCGATCATAATATAAAAAAAAACCTTACTATATTAAAAGCAGAGGTAGGCAACCCTAGTCAAGGGTTAAAATTTTACGTGCCCCCGTATTTCGGGCAGTGGCGCGGGCGGGCAAGGTCGGGGCGTATAATAAGTATACACACAGCTAGAACTGCCACCTTGCGTCTTTGTGCTGCTTCTGACTTCTTTTGTTCCCGAAAAATAACATTTAATTTTCTGGCTGATATTTTGATGCAAAGTTTCACCACAATAAGTTTAGACGAAATATCCTGTGCTTTCTTATCTAAGCCTATTGTAGAACTGTCGTAGCCAAGTAGATATCGAATTCCACTACAAATGAGGGCATAAAAACAAGTGACAACTGCTTTTAAACCGTTTCATCTATACATATAATAAAATAGTAACGAAAGAAAAACTGTACATTGAGAATTTTCGAGAAAATATAAGTGGCTTTTGTTAGAAAAACGTAACTGATGACAAAAAGTGACTTTTTAGGATTTTTGTCTGTTTGTCTGTGTGTATACTGTGTATGGTACGGCTTCACGCCAAAACTACTGGATAGATTGAATTGAAATTCAGCAAAAATGTTCCTTGTAAACCAAGGAAGGCTTTAGGCTACATATTATCACGCTGTATGTTATAGAAGGTAAGCAATATTGATTTTAAAAGGTTTTTGTTCGTAATTGAATGCACAAAATGTCATGTTATAAGCTATATTATGTGACGCAGATTGCGCGGGTCACCTAGTATTCTAATAACTTTCACCAAGATTGACATAGCCTAATATCAAACCGGATACATTTTCTTAATTTTCCCATCATCGTAATAGCTGATAGACATAACAACAACAACAAACAACAACAACAGCCCATAACGTCCACTGCTGGACATAAGCCTCTCCCATGATGGGAGAAATTTGCCGTAATCTCCACGCTTGGCAGACGGATTGGAGATCGCAGTGATGAAAGACTAACAGAAAACGCTGCTGCCCATTCTCTGGTCTACGGAGGCGCAAGGTGTTCTGCCTCAGACATTAGTCGCCTTATACGACACCCGTGAGTGTGATGGGTTGGTTCTATTCTACTCTGCCGGATACCACACGGCTTACTCGGCGATAGACATAACACCAAGCCTGTAATCCCCGAAGGGTTAAGCAGAATAGTGCACTCACATTTCGTCAGTTATGTTTAAGCCCCATGTAATAGTGGGTGAGCCTATTGCACTATAATCCGGACTCCGTGGCAGCTACTTCAGAAATTCCTGATGAAAAAACCCAATAGGGAATATGCATAAATTTTCTTTTTTTAGGGTTCCGTACCCAAAGGGTAAAAACGGAACCCTATTACTAAGACTTCGCTGTCTGTCCGTCTGTCCGTCTGTCTGTCACCAGGCTGTATCTCATGAACCGTGACAGCTAGACAGTTGAAATTTTCACAGATGATGTATTTCTGTTGCCGCTATAACAACAAATACTAAAAACAGAATAAAATTAATATTTAAGGGGGCTCCCATACAACAAACGTGATTTTTTTATAAAAATTGGTACCGAACCCTTCGTGCGCGAGTCCGACTCGCACTTGGCCGGTTTTTTTTTATTTCGATATTGAATGTTAAAGTACTATAGAAATAATGTCCAAAAGCGAAAACAAGACATAAATCGGCCAAACAACACAAACGTTATAACCATCTTAACTTTTGTTTCTATCTCTTTCTAGATAAACAGAATTTAGTATGGATTTAATAACAAAACTGTGCTAAATTACAATGACCACAGCGCCGCGGTACCCGAAATGTTCAGGGACCACTTATTGTTGGTTTTAAAGTCAAGAACGATCATAAAGTTTTTTGTTAGATTGGAGCAGGAACGAAACATCGTGTCTTTCGTTTTTTTTTATTAAGGCCACTGATGTAATTGAACATGATCAGTACCTCTTAATCACGTTCAAGCGTCTTTCAGTGTCGTTAACTCGACAGCTTCTGAAAGCGATTCTCTGATGAGTTAAGATCTTTTGAGCGCGATCAATTAATTTAAACTACGTTCAAAGTCACCATTGTTGTGGAATAGGTATTGACTTTTCTTATGGTAATTAAAAGATTTTGTCCGCACCAGTCCTCATTTATATCTTTACAAATACTCAGTAGGAAACTAGAAATAAGATTGGAAATGACTGTGTACTTTATTATTAGAGAAATGCCTTAGTATTACTACGAATCCCCAATTTTCTTTTTTCTATTTCGATACGGAATGTTAAAGTACTAAGTATAGAAATAATGTCCAAAAGCGAAAACAAGACATAAACAAGCGTCTTTCAGTGTCGTTAACTCGACAGCTTCTGAAAGCGATTCTCTGATGAGTTAAGATCTTTTGAGCGCGATCAATTAATTTAAACTACGTTCAAAGTCACCATTGTTGTGGAATAGGTATTGACTTTTCTTATGGTAATTAAAAGATTTGTCCGCACCAGTCCTCATTTATATCTTTACAAATACTCAGTAGGAAACTAGAAATAAGATTTGAAATGACTGTGTACTTTATTATTAGAGAAATGCCTTAGTATTACTACGAATCCCCAATTTTCTTTTTTCTATTTCGATACGGAATGTTAAAGTACTAAGTATAGAAATAATGTCCAAAAGCGAAAACAAGACATAAATCGGCCAAACAACACAAAAGTTACAACCATTTTAACTTTTGTTTCTATCTCTTTCTAGATAAACGGAATTTAGTATGGATTTTGTACGTCGATGCAGCGAATGACGTCATTCGCTGTATCGGATCTCTCTGTCTAATCAGCAGTTTCAAATGCTAAGTATTTTTTATAGATATTCAAAAAATAATTTCACTTTACGCTTTGTTGATAAAAAAAAACATGCATGTATACCCTATTATACTTTGCCCCACCCGGGAATTGACACCTCAATCACAATCCAGGACCTCATGCTGAACAGTCGTGCTTGCGACCTCTAGACCAAAGGAGCAGTCAGTAGCTGATAGAGTTTCAGTTTATTTTGGTTGTACGGTGCCTGTTTTCGTATTTCGTTCGTATATTCGGATCTATCCGTCTGTCTCGCGCACGTCTGCAGATGAGTGCGAGTGAGAGAGACGGATAGATCTGAATATATGGACAAAGCGTTAGGGAGTAGGGCCTCTGCCTCTACTTACTGCTGATATTTGAAAAAGTACCTAATATTAAACAACGAACTTTTCTCCTTCTGATACCAGCCCGTTTAGCATGAACGCCGTAGACACGAAAGAGAATCGACAAATCTTTTGTTCATCTGTCATTTTGTCGATTCAATGACAGATGAACAAAATATTTGTCGTTTCTCTGTCGTGTCTACGGCGTTCATGCTAAGCGGGCTGGAATACGCCGCTATTTCATTCTGATTCTTATAAGAATCAAAGAAGACTAACTTCTGGTTTCAACCGACGGCAAAGGGGGAGGTTCTCAAGTCGTCACGTATAGTTTTGTTTTCACGATTCACTTTATTTATGATAATGAACAAAATGATGGCGCTTACTTGCCAGCCCTAGAGTTGGGGTGAACATGTTACGAACTCCCTGTATTTCGGGCAGTAGTGCTCTCGTACAAGGTCGGGGCATACTATAGCACTATCTTCTTCTAACGTCTTTTCTTGTGTTCCCAACATGTTCAGACAATTTCTCATCTTTCTGATAGATAATAATAAAACTTTTATTTTCAGGCAAACTTTGTCCCACAGATAAATACCTTACAGACTAACATACATGTGATAAAATACAAATGTGCGAAGTGTGTAAGTGTGTAGTGTGTGTGTGAACTACCTAACTTAGAAGACTTGACTGTTTAACTCTACCAATTTTTTGATAGATTTTCACCACCATCAGCGTGACTTTTTTCCAACAATATATGTTGGGGTTAACTTTACAGAATTATTGATAGATTTTCAACAAACTTAAATTAAATCAATCTATATTCATCCCTTGTTGTATATGCAGGCCATTGACCATTCCATCCTAATGTAATACGATAAATGGTTAATACTGCTATCAAATGCATCTATCATCCATCACAAGTGGTATTTCCAAACATCAAAACCCTTTTTTCAAATTTGTGATCCATAAAAAACATTTTGTTAATACTATTTCTTTCGCGGCATTGAACATTTGAATCTGTATCTTGTTACGTCAAGCTATACGCATGAATTTACGTTGGGTAAAGATAAAATTCCCAGCCGTGCCGTCTCGCAAGCGATTGAGCGAACTTCAAGCCGAGTATACCACTTCATCCGAAAAAAAACCTTGTTAGTATTGTGTTACGTGCATATTCCTACAAGCGACTGTCACTAAACGTATCACACGAATATGAACATTAACTTTATTCATCAATGAGGTTGATTTTTGTATGAAACGCTACTGCATTATGCTTCTATTCTACAGACAAAACAGACGGCTAAACAATGACTATTAATTAATATGCTATAAGTCAATAAGTGTCTATGGTAGCCATTGTGTATCGTCTATGTAGTACATTACATAAGCAAGATAATGACAGATAACAATACTCGTGCCGCGTCTAGACTAGACATCCGATTGATAAAATTGTACCGGTTGATCATGATCATTATTAAAAACGGGGAGAGTTTCTTACCCCGAAAACACTTATGTCCGCGGTTTGGTAATTAACCCACGGGTTTGTACTACTGGGATAAAAAGTATGTGTTAATTCAGGTTATAAAGTATCTGTGTGCCAAATTTCACCCAAATCCGTTCAACCGTTTTTGCTTGAAAGAGGAAAACACATCAAAACATCCTCACAAACTTTCGCATTTTTAGTAGTAAAATTGAAAAAATAACCTCGTGTTTTGTGAGCCGAAAATCGCATTTCTTCTATTTAGAATTCCCTAAAATCACTTGACTAGTTCCGCATGACATGGATGTCGATTCTGTTGTGCACAAACTAAACTTAATTAAGGCTATTACTATCTTTTCTCTCTAATAAAACGAGAAAGAGACGGACGTAATTTAGAGCTGTCAAATTTAGTTGGAACTAATATTTCTATACAAATGAAGGATGCACGTAAAAACATAGTCGACTAAAAACACGGTGAAGCGCAAGGCATAAACTAGTTTGACATTTCTAACTTAGTTCATAACTATAGCCGTCCTTTTCGCGCATTGCCTTTTAATAAAAGATAGCACTAGCCTAAATTAAGTTTAGTTTGTGGACAAAAGAATCGACACCATAAACTAGTTTGACATTTCTAACTTAGTTCATAGCTATAGCCGTCCCTTTCCCGCACTGCCTTTTAGTAAAAGATAGCAATAGCCTAAATTAAGTTTAGTTTGTGCACAACAGAATCGACACCACTATCCAGTTATTGTGCCTCGCCTAAGTGTTTTAACTATAGGCCTCGAAATTCTAGTCTTTAGACGTGTGAGAAATTCGACTCTTGTAAATAAGCCTTTTGCTCTTAGTGTCATTGCGTCCCTTTTATTGGTGGTCGGCGCAGCATGTCGTCTTCCATACTTCTATATTACTCATCTCAGGACCGTCTTTACCTAGTGTACAGGATGTGCGTTGCACACGGACGCTGCGGTGCTAGGGGGCGCCGAGCGCCACTCGCTACACGGAGGCCCATTCGGTGCCTTCCAATTGAAATTAAACTTTGTATGTTTCTATGAGGTTGTAATTAGAATGAAGAAATTTGGATATTGATGTAACATCTACATGTTAACATGGGTAGGTTTTGGCTTGTTAGGGTAAACACCAGAACACCTTCTATAATTTTAAATACAGTCAACATCATGCTATCCAAAACCGACAAATTTCTTCTTCATCACCAAACAATACATTTTATTATCTATTGGGGAAATTTGACAGTTTGCGGTTACTTGCTTGTACATTGTACCCATTGTATTTTGACCGCGCGCTTACTAGGGGGCGCTTGGGTAATGTTTGCACACGGGCGCTACATGGGCTAGAGACGCCTCTACGTCATATCATAAGACACCTCCTTTCTTGCCATATCATACTTCACACAGTCCATCCATCGTTTCTTTGGTCTTCCTCTAGGGCACTCTTATAGCTGTCTCATTCATACTCAATATTTTCTTCACTGTACCTATGTATGTGAATATTTATAAGATGGCGGCATTATTAATGGCTAAATAAGTGTTCGTGTAATCAATAAATTTGCATGTTATTTGTGAGTATTTATTCCTTTTTGCTTCCACGTTATTATGTGTAGTTCGGTAGCGCTCTGAACAACATGTCATCTCCTTAGAAAATGTAAATCCATACTGCAGTTACCGGAGTAAAAGCTACCATCAAATAAAACTTAAAAGTTACTGGTCCATTTAAAAAATAATTCCCTCGTTCCTTTTGCAACAATGTTGACTTTGGTGCCGTACCCTAAAGCCTTCTGCCTGTCGATGGGGCCCTAGTACTTCGTAGAATGCATTTGGTTCAATTAGAACCAAAACCACGACTCGGTGCCTCGAAATCTCTCTGCAACCGCTTCCCAGTGCTGTTTTCCTAGTACCTAGTGAAGTTAACAATGTTCTTTTGCTAATGAAATCGGGTAATTCAATTCGTTTTTTTAATAATATTGAAGTTTGTGGTTTTTCTATCCGTGGAGCAGGGTTTTTATGTAATGTCAAAAACATATTTTTGTCGTGGAAGAAAAAAAATACGTTTTGCTCACGATTGCTTTAAAACTATAATAGAGTCGTAAAAAGGCCTTGTTTTTTTTTAAATCTATGCGGAGATTATTTTATCTATAACCTGCCCTTAAAAATATATAGGTACTGTGATTTATTGAATGGCATCAATATTCAAATCAATATCTATAACAAATCAATTTTCATATTTTAGCATTTTGTGATTAAAGAAACTGACAAATAATTGATTCGATCAGTGGGATAGATCATTAAAATAACCGATTGCTGTTCAGAATCAGCCCCCGTATTAATTAACAAACGTTTCAATTAATAACCATAGTAATATTTAGGTACTAAACATGTACTAAATATGGTGTTACTTATTTTTGGTTACTCAATTAAACGTATATGGTCAAAATAAAAAGTTTTCTTCAGATTTATTTGAATACTAAATGCGTCCTTTTACATTGATCCACCTAGATTTAAAATTTGATGGCACAGTTTTATTTATTCATAGAAAACCTAGAACTGCTAAACTATACCGAATCTTAAATAACCCCGTAGGAGTATGGACGTCTGAACGATTCAATTTGCCTCCTCAGCGCGCCAATAAAGAGTGAACGGAGTGAATTCACTCAGGAGGTGCATAAAACTCGCTTGTTACTGAACTTAACTTGGGCAAACAGATTCGCAGTAAAAACTGAACTTGCTCTAAGGCAGGGTGACACTCAAGAAATGTTACAAAAATTACGGAACGCTCCTATTTGCTATTTAGTTCTGCAGGTCATTTTTAAGTCGTCTATTGTCCTGCAACTACATCTTACTGTCAAGCGAAATGACATGTGTTTTTTTTTTAATCCCATTGAATACTTTTTCATTCATTAATCAAACATGGGACTATATTAACTTACAGGGTTGTATTGATGATTTTAATGATTATTATAAGTATGTTAATACATACGTGCTATGGTCGCGAATCATATTTTATTCAAAATCAGCCTGACACTGGCCGGCAAATTGCAAAAAACAAAAGAAAATTTGAATTTAGCGTGCTACCCTGATACTTCCACCTTAAAAATGTTTATTACCATCGATTCGAAAAGAAGATGATTGTCACTCTGATGTCAATGAGGGGTTTTCTTTTTAGCTCTTCCCTAGTCGCTGGATAGATGGCGCTAGGAGTTAGTATGATAATGCACGGAACGGAACCTAAAAAAACTAATTTTAACAAAGCGCGAGAAAACTAGGTTATAATCGGAAGGTTAAGCAAATTATAGTCTCAGTCAACGAGAGTATGTGACGTAACACAATGTGTTTTTTTTCAAGCGTTTTGGCTTTGTCACCAACTATCATAGTAGGTTCAACGCCATCTATAGAGTTCTTAGAAACTAAGTTTTTTTTTAAAACCTCAAAAGGAAAACTCTCAGTCTCATTCCATTAAAAAAGTGAGCGAGCTCAATAGTCTAGAATAGCCTGCACTTGTGTTATACTTATCTATGGTAGTAAAAAATGTTCGTGTTGCATGAAAAGAAAACGCAAAAAAATAATTTCGTGCAGCAGTTATGATCATAGTAAGTACTTACTTTCTTCAGTCCAAGAAGGTAAGTAATATTCCTTCAATTAGGTAGGTACGTTTTTGATTAATGTTTGAGCAAGTTAATAAATTATACCGTTAATAAATGTGATTAACTGCCTGTCTATCGCTTTATAATTCTAATAATTAAGACTGTTGCTAATTTCATGATTCTTAATTGTAACTTATGTGTTAGGCAAGTAAATCATTTTACATATTATTAGGTGCAAATATAGACTGGTTCCTCTTTCTTTGGGGTTATTGCGAAAAACACAGTGGCAATGTCGTTCATTTTGACAACTCGGCATTGCGATGGCGAGCAGCTGAATTTTTAAGGAAATGCAGAATAGGATTTTTTTGTCAAATTCCTTCGGTTTGTACTAAAAACTGCAGTATAAAACATTTTTTGTACTGGTCTGAATAAGATAGAAATTCGATACATAAAGTGAGAAAAAACGGGCCAAGTGCGAGTCGGACTCGCGCACGAAGGTTTCCGTACCATTATTTAAAAACAGACAAAACTGCAAAAAAATCACGTTTGTTGTATGGGAGCCCCCCTTTAATATTGATTTAATTCTGGTTTTAGTATCTGTTGTTATAGCGGCAACAGAAATACATCATCTGTGAAAATTTCAACTGTCTAGCTGTCACGGTTCATGAGATACAGCCTGGTGACAGACAGACGGACAGACAGCGAAGTCTTAGTAATAGGGTTCCGTTTTTACCCTTTGGGTACGGAACCCTAAAAACTATCGAAACCATTTTTCTCTGTGCTTTTGTATCATTTATCGTAAACCCAACCCCGAAAACAGCTTGGCCTAACGAAATTAAAAGTAAGCCAATATTTGGTTAAAGAAACCCATAAAATATTGGCCATAAAGATGTGAGGCAAATGTTTTTAATCAATGCTCGTTGGGTTTAATCGTTTTAATAACGAAACTGTGCTAAATTACAATGACCACAGCGCCGCGGTACCCGAAATGTTCAGGGACCATTTATTGTTTGTTTTAAAGTCAAGAACGATCATAAAGTTTTTTGTTAGATTGGAGCAGGAACGAAACATCGTGTCTTTCGTTTTTTTTATTAAGGCCACTGATGAAATTGAACATGATTAGTGCCTCTTAATCACGTTCAAGCGCCTTTCAGTGTCGTTAACTCGACAGCTTCTGAAAGCGATTCTCTGATGATGATTCTGATCTTTTGATTTTGTCCACACCAGTCCTCATTTATATATTTACAATTCCTCGGTAGGAAACTAGAAATAAGATTTGCAATGTGTTCTTTATTATTAGAGAAATGCCTTATAGTAGTACAAATCCCCAATAAGGAAATATGCATATTTTATTTATATTTTCTTTCTTTTTTTGTTTCGATACGGAATGTTAAATATATGTATGTATATATATGTATGTAAAATAATGACAAAAAGCAAAAACAAGACATAAATCGGCCAAACAACACAAAAGTTACAATATATAATTTATTATGGATTTTGTACGTCGAAGCAGCGAATGACGTCATTCGCTGTATCGGAGGATCTCTCTGTCTAATCAGCAGTTTCAAATGCTTATAACTTTGTATTTTTTATAGATGTTAAAACAATAATTTCACTTTGCTATTTCTGATGATAATACCCTTTGTTTAGAGTGATAAAAAAAAATCATTCATATACCCTATTATAAACCCATCATAAAAATAAATTAAGAAGTACCTACTACATGCCTTACATGCTTACGGATTAACGATACAATAACCGTTTAGGTAACTTAACATTATTAATGATATCACCCCTATGATTAGATAAATATAGCCTGCCCCCATTCTAAAACTGTCAGTTACATTAATTTAAAACAGACTCAAATGGTCTACCTACCCACTACATAACTACATTATAAAGTACCACATATTTCCTACGAGCAAGCCGTAGCCGCGATTCAGCCCACTTGAACTGAAAGTATTCTGTAAGTTTTATTGTGATTTTTTTTAAATTAAAATTTTATAATTGATATTTTTCAAATGTGTGCATAATTATGATCCTAAACGAATTGAATAAATGATTTTGAATTTGAAAAAAAACTGAATTGAAAATTGTTTTTGCGTGTCGATGGACACGAATTACATCCGACCAGTATGTAGTCACCAGTAAGATCCATGGGTGGTTTCTTTTAAATCTTGGAAGGTGTAGGTGGCGGTGCAGGATGGGCAGGTGGGGCATATGCTGTAAAGGACATTGGCATTCTAGGTATATGGGATGGATCAAAGATACCCCATTCGGCCAGATTATTTCTACAGCGGCCAACCTGGGCCCGCAATCGGTTAAGACATTCCTAGATTCGCCACTGAAGTTGGTCTATATGAGAATAAGAACTGGATTTGAAGTCATTAAAACTACCCTATTACGGATCCATCAAATGGAAATTCCAACATTTCAATCAAAAGGTTTTGATACAGGGATACGATTGATCTTGGAGATTCAACCATATTTTCGGATAGTACCTACTATAGAAAAGAGATGACATGCAACCTTCTTCCACGATAACTTTCAATTTTATCAATAGCTCTCCTGAATTTTGAAATCAGTTGTTGATTTTAGAAATATGGGACAGTTTTTTTTTAAAATGCTTAAAGCAGTAGATGAGCAGAGTATGTATCTTAAAACTTTAAGATAATTAAAACTTTACTCAAAGAAAGTACTTTCCGAAAATGGATCTTTTATAGGGAGGGGGGTTGATTTAAAATAAGGTGTCTTTCGAAAAACTAAAGAGAACAATTACCAAACATTTCCACTTTCCCACACAACCCTGCATATGATTTACGGACGCCCACAGCCAAGCACTAGCAAAAACACACGAAAAAATAGTCCAACGTTGGCATCGTCCCGAAGTTACAAATCAAACAAAATATATTGGTTATAAAAGTGCAACAAGTATTCGAAATGCACACATATCCAGCCTGTACGCATCCCCACTTGCTTTTATAGACCATAAACTGCGTTTACGACTGTCAGGATAATACCCATCCGACTAAAAGGGTTTCGACCACTCCGCAAACTTATAGATATATACGGCGGTAATTAAAAATGTCTGACTACAAATGTAGGTTTAATCATTGTTGTTACAAGGGTGGAAAATTTTAGCAAACACTGGGTAGCTGTGTTGGACTTCTGTGTTCAAAGATAGCTGTGTTTGTATTGTTTAATTATTTTCTGCATAGTCTTTGAATTATTGTTCTCTGTATACTTCTTTTAGCAACACCTAGTATATTAGTAGCATATTCATTTATAGAAATGCAGTCTCTATCAAAGTGCATGCCTAGTATAGAGATGCAGTCTCTATCAAAGTGCATGCCTAGTATTGAAATTCAGTCTCTATCAAAGTGTATGCCTAGTATAGAAATGCAGTCTCTATCAAAGTGCATGCCTAGTATTGAAATTCAGTCTCTATCAAAGTGCATGCCTAGTATAGAGATGCAGTCTCTATCAAAGTGCATGCCTAGTATAGAGATGCAGTCTCTATCAAAGTGCATGCCTAGTATAGAAATGCAGTCTCTATCAAAGTGCATGCCTAGTATAGAGATGCAGTCTCTATCAAAGTGCATGCCAAGTATAGAGATGCAGTCTCTATCAAAGTGTATGCCTAGTATAGAAATGCAGTCTCTATCAAAGTGCATGCCTAGTATAGAAATGCAGTCTCTATCAAAGTGCATGCCTAGTATAGAGATGCAGTCTCTATGAAAGTGCATGCCTAGTATAGAGACGCAGTCTCTATCAAAGTCTGCTGTTCTGTATTTTCCTTTACTTCTCTGTCTTCGCGAATTATCTGAATGGAATTCATGCTTGAGCCCGGTACACATTTTGGCCAATCTCCAAATTCTGAAAAGTTTTCTTAAGGCTCCTTCAATTTCTGCCGTCGCGGTCTAAATTTGAAACACACTTGCCACACCCTTCTAAACGTATCGATCAATTTGAAAGTAAAAAATGTAATGAAGTCATTAGAAAAAACAGTTTCCATTTTTACAAGAAGATTAACTACATAAATGAGCATTATAACAGCGATCCATTGCGGTGCTCCATTTGTTTTCCCCGCCACAACAATGGCATATCGGTGTGCGTAATAATATGTCTGCTATCCGTTTATGAGTTACGTGGCGCATAAATGTGACTTATCTTACGATAAAATGTTCTCATTTTAACGCCGACGCTTTCCCTTTGTACGCGTTTGCCTCCATCCATTAAATTCATCGCTGCCACTCACTAGAACAGTAAAAGTCACTCGAAACCTCGCAAGTCCTTACAGAACTTACGTCGCCAAGTTTAAGTTAACCATCCCTAATAAAACCGATGCGTTCCTCGCCAAAACCCCACTCGATACATCCAGGAGAGGCTCATAAACGCCCCTCACTACATGCGAGCCCAAAAAAGTCCAAAAACAAATAGCTTCATATATAATTATACAAGAAATAAAACGCACGTTTATTACTGTGTGGTTTATTCGTTTTATGACCTCCCAGGATCGCATTGGATAGACGTCAGTTGGGAGCCTAGACGTCGTAAATAAGTATGAAATATGATAATTGCGAAATTCTTCAATATATTACGATTTAAACACTGATGATTCGCCTGACGTTTTGTAGGGCCATAACTCGGGTGTTCGCGGAACAAGCGCGCGCGCCGTCTTGCTCGCACCACCTAAGCTAAGCTAACACACAAAGCCTTTTGAGACCCATCGGATATTGTGTTTCATGCACTCAATATAATATGTATTTTTGTTTGCTTTTTAAATGCCTGTATTATATGACATTAGTTTTGCGCTCTGTTACTTGCACCTCGTAATTTATTATGAAATATGTTTATTATCTGTCAAATTAAGTTAAATTATAATGACTTAGTTCTTGAAACAATTGCTTTTGTCGTGTTGTCATAATGTAAGTGACTTTTATTGCGTTAAATACCAATCAGTGTTAACCTCTGAATATCAGCCACCGACTACCTGTAAAGATTGTCAAAGATCTACAAATAATGCCAGGAACAACGGTTAACGTGCTTTCTGAGACACGGAGGGTACTCGGTACGTAATCGATGGTCACCCGTCTCTGGACCGACCTCGGCAAGCACTGCTTAAGGCCTATATATCCCTCAAATGGCTAATCATGATCCTCCGTTACGCCTAAAATACTGCAGCAATAATTTCGAAATAAATATATGGTAAAGGCGAAGATTAATGCGAAGTCCTGTGTGTGACGAAAACACGATTCCATAAACGTTTCTCGATAGAAAAAAAATCCAAAGTTACCTCCAAATCGAACAATAAACCGCTGTTATTCAAAAAGTACTTCAAACTAGATCATGACACTAACTGAACTAACTCTAAAGCAGGTCTTATGTGTTTTATTTTTTTAGTCCAATCAATAGATTTTTTGTTAATCGCAAAAATCCACTCATTTCGCACTATTCGGCCGCAGTGACTGACGTAACAACCGCTTTGTAGTGCAAGCTGATTAGAACTTTATTCTAACAGTATTTCAAACGAAGTTTGAACCACCACAAATAGTTTCTAATTTTAGGGTTAGAAGGAAAGAAAGAAAGAAAGAAAAATATTTATTTGACGTCAGCTACTAAAGCACACATACAATAATATAAAAAGATACAAAATAAGGAGGAAAACATAATATGTGTTGTGTGCCTCACGGCTGCGCCAAAAAGGTCCATTTCAGCATGCAGAAAGGAGGAGGAGGAGGAGGATTTGAGTTTGCAGAAGGGCCTTAATCTTGAAGATCGACCCGCACAGCTGTTATTATTTAGCCACGACCTAAAACTAGATCAATCAAAAAACTCATTAAAAACTCAACAAAAAACCGAACCACATCTAACCATAACATCGGTTCAAGATTTAATTAATCAACTAACGCGACATTTGCAACATTAAACCTTACTACTTACGATAAGGACCTACTAATTATATTTTTACGATCGTGTATGCAATTAGCATGGGACACGGTGATTGATGCTGTCTTGCGATTATGCGATTAAAAGTCGCAGCAAATGACGTGTGACGATAGAGTGCACAACATTGATTAAAATATCGTATCGTGTTTACATTATAAGGTAAGATTAGGTCTTTTATGGCTGCTGGAATTATAACGGTCTTGTAATTTAACTGTAGTTGTTGTGTGATTATGAGAGGACCTCGTGGCTAAATAATAACAGCCGCTCGGGTCGATCGTTAGGTCAAGCCGTGCTTGCCTAGGTTGGTCTGTGGATGGGTGACCAGACCCCCCATTACATACCGAGTTTCCTCCGTGCCTCGGAAAGCACGTTAAGCCGTAGGTCCCGACTGTCATTTGTAGATCTTTGACAGTCGTTAGGTAGTCAGAGGCCCAAAAAAGTCTGGCAACCAGTCTTACCAAGGGGTATCGTATTACCCGGTGCTAACTGGGTTGTGGAGGTCAAATAGGCAGTCGCTTCTTTTAAAATACTGGTATTCAGCTGCATCCGGTAAAACTGGAAGCCGACCCCAACATAGTTGGGAAAAGGCTAGGCAGGTGATGATGATGATGTGAGATTATGAGAGTAGTTGCGTGTGCGCAGGGTCGGCAAGTATGCTGATACTGTTAGACTGCGTGATCCCACTGCTGGGCAAAGGCCTCTCCCCATGACTTCCAGTTGTTTCGATCCAGGGCTTATGTGGACCATTAGTCGTTGGTTTTGTCCTGCTCGTCCCGCCATCTTCTACGAGGTCTGCCGCGACGCCTTCTGGCTGTGTCAGGTGTGTCAAGCCCACAGCTTTGGGCATGCGGCACACGTGGCCATTCCGTCCGGTTTTAGCTTAACAGCCTTTCATTAAGTCATAAGTCATTTATTTCAGAACAATATACATTGTGTAGAAATTTTGTAAAATAAAACAGTAAAAACAAACATAACAATCGCAGCCAAAAAAAAACATGTCATAGATAATGAAAATGACAAATTCAAAACGATATAATTGCCTTTCTTTCTTTTCGACTTCCTTGTTGAGTAAATTAATTAAAGAAAGAAAAAGTATTAGCCCGCACAGGACAATACACATAAAATAAAATGGTAAAATTATCAGTTTATACTAATAAAAATTAAATATAAAGAAGAAAAAAATAAAAAGAAACGAAATTATTCCTGTACGAGGCCAAAAGGCCCCCCCTATCTCAGCATGGCGCTCTAACAAAAAAAAAACACCATAAATGCTCAAAGCCAAGTATCCAATCAGCAGTACAGTTAACGTCAAGGTCTTTAAATGTTTCATATTAGTATAAGATCCCTTTAAGAACGACCTTCACCGAGCTGCTTATTGGATGAAAAGTGTTTTTATTTTCAAATTAAATATGTCAAAAATATATTGTAAACGGGTTATCTAAAAAATTTCAGTCCAGATTTTTTTTTTATCATTTACTGGTTTGGCTAATAGACGAATTCCATACCAATCGAAAGTATGAAACCTGTAAAATATGCAAACGTTAGGTTAACCTAACATTTGCACATTCTATAGGCTGCATAACTTTTGCATATTCTATAGCCTATAGAATATGCAAACGTTAGGTTAACCGGTCAACCTAACGTTTGTATATATTCTATAGGCTTCATACTTTCAATTGGTATGGAATTTGTCTATTAAGCAAACCAGAGAAAAGTTAAAAAATATATTTAAAAAATAAATTGATAATTAATCATATTCTGGACTGTAATTTTTTAGACAACCCATTTGCAATATATTTTTTGACATATTTAATTTGAAATAAAACACTTTTCATCCAATAACCAGCTCGGTGAAGGTCGTTCTTCAAGGGATCTTAGACTATATCGAATTCCTACGAACAGTGGACTGGAAATATGTAGTGCCTTCTTTGTACCGATGATTCCCATATTGAAACCTTGGACCAGAACTCAGCCACACCATGACAATGTAAGCAGTGTCTTCACACATGTATTTTTAAAGTGTACAATAGCACAGAAAGTATGAAAAAGTTAAGGATTCATTTGTCGCAGACGCAACAACGGACAAAAAATTGGGAACTGCTAGCGCGAAGTGACCATACATTACTCACTCGTCTAATAGGGTAGATGACAAAAAAAAATCTAATAAGTCCGTCAGATAGATTTCCAAAAAAGACGAATATTGGACAAAAAAAAATAAAACACTGGTGTCGATTCTGTTGTGCACAAACTAAACTTAATTTAGGCTATTGCTATCTTTTTCTCTCTAATAAAACGAGAAAGAGACGGCCGTAATTCAGAGCTGTCAAATTTAATTGGAACTAATATTTCCATACAAATTAAGGGTGCACGTAAAAACATGTTGACTAAAAACACGGTGAATTTAAACTCAAACTCAAAGCATTTATTTCAATTAGACCATTACGGCACTTTTTAATGTCAAAACTACAAAAAAGAAAATCAAAGCTACAGTCCCAGTCACAAGGCATAATAACTTGAGAAAGAGCCATTCAGCCAAGCCCATTCAGTGCAAGGCATAAACTAGTTTGACATCTCTAACATAGCTATAGCCGTCCTTTTCTCGCACTGTCTTATAGTAAAAGATAGCAATAGCCTAAATTTAGTTTAGTTTGTGCACAACAGAATCGACACCAGTGTCATGCTAATATGTTGCTTGTATATTTATTTGCCAAAAAAATAGTATGGTTTTTACTCATTAAAAGACATTTTTAGAGATAAGTTCGTGATTTTTTTTATCAAGTAAAAGTAGTTGTATTATGTTTTCCAAAAGCTATCATATTTTGTTTATTGCAGTGAATCATATGCTTTTTTGCATTATAAAACTCGCGTTTAGCTCTTGTAGTCCCCTTAATAAGATGAAGATACGTACAGTTATTTTCTCAGAAGTATTGTGTTAACGGAAATGTCACCTTGCCTCCATATCACCAAAAATTTCGGAAATTATAATTGATAAAACGATATTATTTGCCAATGACGTTCGCTTAACAACAATGTAGATACAAGGACCAGCTACTTTACACTTCTTGACCTACAGATAAAGCGACCTGATAAAATATGTGCATAATAATATCTTATCTGACTCAGTTGACGTGAGGATATGAGATAACAGGCGTTTATTTTGGCTAAATGACAAAAAAAAATACTTTTTGGCATGACACTCTGAAATTTCAGGACTTAAGCAGGACCTAGGCAGGTCAATGCTTGTAAATTCTGGGGTCCAAACTGTAGTAGCTATTCTACAATCATTGGGACACTTATGTCTTCAGTCCTGTCTCCTATATATTCTGTGTGCTTTGATGTCTACTCATGGGTGTTTAGTCTCAACGGACCGCTGTCAATTCATTTTGGTCCGTTCAGACGTAGACAAAAAATGTTTACGTCTGAACGGACCGGTGTCAAAAAAAACAAATGAATAAACAATAATAAGTTTAAAGGGACAGTCGCATACATTGTTGTTGTTTTCATTGCTCACGTATTGAAGCCTAAGGTCTGACTTGGCTAGTTTTCAAACGAATTAAAAAAAAAAACATTCTTCATGAGCGTAAAATAGGGGATGAAAGTTTGTATGAAATTTCTTCATTTTTGAAGTCATAATTGTAAAAAATTGTAGATGAGCTCATGCATGGTTAGAAATAAAAGTATACTGTGTCACTTTTTCGAAACTTCAAAAATTTCGGAGTTTCATATAATCTTTCATCCACTCTTTTACCCCCTTAAATAAATAAATAAATAAATAAATCATTTTATTAGGACCAAACATTTTCTACATTTTATGAACCCACCAAACTGCGTAACAGTTTGTCGGCGGGATGTGCGTCGTCTTAAAGAATAGTACATTTTGATACAAGTGGAGGAAGTTTGTTATTGTATTCTAGGCGGAAAGCCGAGAACTGCAATAACAAATGTCCACGTGTATCAAACGTCGTTTTTCAATACACCTTTGAAGAAATAAAATAAAAAAAACTAAAAATATTTTTGTCATGAATTATTAGGAAACTATGATTTAAATTTTCTTTTTTTTCCGCGCTTTGCTTTCGCCAAGTTGAAAGAGAAGCAAAGGCATAAAGCCGCTAAACAGCCTATATGAAAAATAGAAAATTCAAATATGTTTGAGTTTAGAACACAAATAAATGTTAATAGATCCACCCCAAAAAAGTACTAGGCTGGCATGAGTTCAAGGTGGTTTTTATTTTAAGAATCGGTCATGTACCCCAAATAGTGCTAAGCTTAGGTACCCGAAAAAGTACTAGGCTGGCATGAGTTCAAGGCACTGCAGACCCACCGTACCCCTGGCCGTAACCCTGGCCGTAACCCTGGTGGTACGGTGGGTGTTTTAAAGTTAAACGCTACATACACGCTATAGTGTTGTAAAGTTGTAACACTAGTTAAAACCACTTCTGACCCTCTAGTAGAAAGACTTTTCGAGATATAAGCAAATTTAGAACCTGCTACGACTCCATGACGCGTGCTCGCTTCGCGAAAACTTCGTAAATAACACTCTTTGTCCCCAAAGTGCCGGGCCTCCACCGGCCTCCTTCCGGCCTACGGCCTGGTGCTCATGCCGCCCATAAAGGATTAAAAAATACAACACTATTACCTGGTGGTATCGTTTAACTTTAAAAAACCCACCGTACCATCAGGGGTACGCCCAGGGGTACGGTGGGTATCCAGTTCAAGGTGGTATTTATTTTAAGAATCGGTCTACTAGTAATGAATACAATTATATTATTTAGATACCATCTTGGATTCATGCTTGCCTAGTAACATTTCATTTTATTTTTTTAACTTTTGCACCCGAATGTACTTGATGAAGTTTATTCATTTGTTTTTTTTGACACCGGTCCTTTCGGACGTAGACATTTTTTGTCTACGTCGGAACGGACCGCGGTCCATTCGATTTGGTCCGTTCAGACTAAACACCCTACTCATCATCAAAAGTAATGTGCTGTATTAAATTGGACAGGACGACAAGAACAAACTTGCTACACATCAACTAACTTATTTGTGAAGGCGGGTAAACACTGAACTAAAATAAATGTACTAAGTTTCAGTGGCGAGGGGTTTATACAACTCAAAACCTACCGGCCATCCCTTCGGAACAACCACTGTTTTACTGTAGTCTACTATTGCCAAAAGTAAAACAATGTAGGTATTTCAGTTAAGACGTGATTGCCCAAACATGACTAAAACTACAAATAGTTTGATGTATGGTTTTTTCAAACATTATTAAAAATATGCACCGGACCGGCCGGGGTTGCGGGACTGTTCGAAAGAGATACCGTGGCCCCGGAACACAAATGTCTTAAAAGATGAAGGAACATGGATGGGACTTAGTCAGTAAAAGTCTGACACTCCCTCCTGCTCCGCCCAGAGCGGGAGGAGTTATTTGATGATTTCCCATCCGAAAAAAAAAAAAAAAACCGGCTTACCTGTTACAAAAATTTACCCTTCGCTACTGCCAAGTTTGACATAACGATGCAGTTTTGCTTGATAAGCAACGCCATCGCCACCTTGAACTCCACACTTAAAGTGGTCATACTATAATTATCTCCTTGCAATAGCCAAATAGTTGCTATCGATATAAGTGTGAGTGTAACGTGACGGACTTCACAATTATTGCTCCCTGACACATGGGATAACATTTTTTATATAACCTGATAGCTTTTCTTCTTGCTTTTGTTTATCTTCAATCCCTTTGCTCGTAGAGTCGTAGCTAAGTTCTCGACTGACACAATAGGCTAGTTTCCACCATCAAAAAATTGCAAATCTATTAGTCCGTCAGAGTATTGGAAAATAATAGATACAAAGATAAAACGCATCAAAACTCGCTCGTGGCGTCACAACGCGGCGTATTGAGAATTTTCAAAGCGTCGTATTTTTGACAATTTTGGTTTACGTAACAAAAGAAATAATACGTGTCAAATATTTTTTGATAATATAACTGACGGACTAATTAGATTTTTTCAGGACACAAGCCTATTTAGTCGTTGAACTTTGTTTGTAAACTGCATCCAATCTTTCATAATTACGATGACAAAGCAAAATGCTTAAGATAATGTTATAATAATCAGCTCGAATTCTTCAACAACAATAACATTAAATCAATTGATGAATTTGAATTGACATTTAGTGATAGAGTGTCTCTTCCGGACAAAGTGTATTCGTTTCAAGTTAGCAACGTTTTAGTACTCAAGACCCGCAATGAGACAGATGATTTTTACGATGTGTTGCCGATGTTGCTGATTGTAGATAGACCTTCTGAAGGTTTATATCTTACTAGCTTTTGCCCACGGCTTCGCTCGCTTTATGGGCGGAAATTATCCCACAAAACGTTTCAAATATAGCCTATGACACTCGAGGATAATGTAGCTTTCCAATAGTAGTAACGTATTTTCAAAATCGGATCAGTAGTTCCGAAGACAATCGAATCAGAAGTTACCCCTCTACATCCAAAATTAAAAACTTTACCTCTTTAAAATAGAAGTATTAGATGTCATCTCTTTGATATGCTCTGAACAACTTCTATCAGTACTGTGCTTTCATTTACCAGCCATCTTGCTTTGTTTGCTCTTCTAAATGCCACTTTACGTTTTGTTTTGACCGTCAACCTTGTCTTTCGCAAGGCGGAACAGTTGTTCAGCGTCTTGCTGGCCTGCAGTGCTGTAATTAAAGTCTCAAAATTATAACACCACATTGTCCACTGAACAATTTATAAGCCTTGTATTTAAGATATTAATAATGTGAGTGAACATCAAAATGAAGTTGGACTAACCGAACATGGATGATTCTGGAACCTTGCGGTTGAAAGTACTAGTTGTTATCGCGAAGCATATGGCTTAGGCATAATATACAATGACCATCACCACTTATTACTGTGAAATTATAGGCACAATATAATTTCAATTAATTGTAGATTAACATTAATTTCTGGAAGAGGTTTGTGTCTCATTGTAAATAGCTACAGGAAGACATATGGAGGTGGGAAATTGAAGTCCGAAAAAAAAAAAATTAGTTTTATCAATTAACTGTTTAATTGAACGTTTCTCAAACGAATTATTTTGCCCCACGGTCAGTTGCGTTTGCGTCCCTTTCAGAGTGTTCTTTGTATCTTCATTGGGCCCTAGCCTAACCGAATAAAACACACACAAATACCCTGGCAACGGCGTTAAGTGAATGTATCTATGTGACAGAAGACTCAAAAGGCAACACGGATGGGACTTTGTTCCCAAATAGAGCCAGAATTAAAATAAAAGACAGCTTCCTCACAGGAGGAACAGTTCTTACCCGACAATAACCCCTACAACAAATCTGCTAAGGGCTTGTAAAGCCGATCGCAAGGTGATACATAGAAAAAAATTGAGTCCTAGTATTTGCGTAAAAAGGCGGCAGTGTATCAAAAGACATTGCTAAATACCTGAATTAAAAACCGATTGTGGTCTCAGTAAGAGCTCGTGGCTAGATAATAACAGCCGCTCGGGTCGATCTTTAGATTAAGCTGTGCTTGCCTAGGTTGGTCTTTGGATGGCTGATCACCCATTACATAACGAGTTTCTTCCGTGCCTCGGAAAGCACGTTAAGCAGTTGGTCCCGGCTGTCATTTGTGATCTTTGACAGTCGTTACAGGTAGTCAGTGGCCCAAAAAGTCTGACAACCAGTCTTACCAAGGGGTATCGTATTACCCAGTACTAACTGGGTTGTGGAGGTCAGATAGGCAGTCGCTCCATGTAAAATACTGGTATTCAGATGCATCCGGTTAGCCTGGAAGCCGACCCCAATAAAACTTGGGAAAAGGCTAGGCAGATGATGTGGTCTCAGTTCGCCACCGGCTGTTACAATGATTCGTTGACTGTCCCTAGTGTTTTGATGGGCCCCTATGTGAGCTCAAATAGTAGGGATATTCTTGAGTGGAGACCGCGAATCAGCAAACGTTTGATATGACGTCCTCGGGTTGGTTAAGGGATATGAATTGCCGAGAATGGAGTTGATTGGAGAGCCCAATGTAACATAAAAGCTAAGATTAGTATTTGCACTCGATGTAAATATTATCTTGCCTAGCAACACGAACATCTTGTTCATAATGAATGCTGGCAAGATAACCTAATTAACGATGTAATTGTAAACAAATCGCTGACAAATAGTTGCTGCAAGGACTTGATATAGGCTTGAACTCTATTAATTTAGGGTCAGAACTCAGATATAAATAAATACAATTTTATAGGTAGGCAAGGTAAAGTATGTGTGGTTAGAGCATTCACTTTTTAATCTTTTAAGTCTATCACGGTTCATTGTTGGATAAAGACCGCTTCCAAAATTGCCCACAACACACTGTTCTCCAACTCGGCATATTAGGCTTGTGTACTGAAAAAATCTAATTAGTCCGTCAGGTGGATTATCAAAAAATAATTACTGTTACTGTTAGCCTGTGTCATCCCACTGCTGGGCAAAGGCCTCTCCCCATGACCTCTTCAATCTAGGGCCAATGTGGACCACTGGTCGTTGGTTTTATCCAGCTCGTCTCGCCATCTCCTGCGAGGTCTACCGCGTCGCCTTCTGGCTGTATCAGGGCTCTACGTGGTGGTTATTTGGGCCCACAGCACGTCGGACATGCGGCAGACATGGCCAGCCCAGTCCCACTTTAGCTTAGCGGCTCTTTGAGCAACGTCAGTGATTTGTGTTTTGGAGCGCAGTGTGGTGTTGCGTACATGGTCGGTAAGTTTGACGCCTAGAATGCTGCGCTCCATAGCACGTTGGCAAACCTTGAGCTTGGACTTTTGAATGTTTGTCAAAGACCAAGTCTGGGATCCATATGTCAAAATGGGAAGCACATGTCCATGATTTTACGCTTGAGTGACAAAGGAAGATTTCCTTTCATTAGCTCTTTCATGGACCAGTAGCTCTTAGGCATTTTCGGTTCGTCTTATGACTTCCTTATCTTGTCTGGACTGGAAAGAGACTAAAAAAAGTAATTAACCCGTATTTTTTTCTTTTGTTACGTAAACCTAAATTGACGAAGATACGACGGGAATAATTTTTAGTGCGTTCTGACGTCGCGAGCACCCACTCCCGAGTTTTGATTCGTTTTTATCTTTGTCAATATTCATTGATTTACAAAAAACAAAAAATACGTGTCCATTATTTTCCAATGCTCTAACTGACGGACTAAATAGATTTGCAATTTATTGATGGTGGAAAATAGCCTGTTCTACCAATGATAGTAGTCCAAATGGCGCCAGGCCCTCGAAATCATAGAAACCTTCTCCCCTTATCTTGGTGTCGCACGTCTTCCTCTGCCATACTTCTCTATTATACACCCAATGATATTATAAGTAAAAAGGTGTAGATACGTTACCTAAACGACATTCTATCTTCAAAAACGGCACACCGCACACATGAATAACTAAAAATATTGCAATAACACACTACATTACAATTAGTCGTCAAAATAGGATGGCATGATTCAAGTATCGCGAGTGAAAAAGAGACAAATATAATTCGCGACAGTGCGTCGTCAAGTGTACTAGAAACGATGTAGAATTAATAAATCAGATATGACATTACCTTACACCGTGATTTATGCCTAAAAATGCGATTCACTCAAGAGTTCATGTAGTAAAAGTAATGTAATAAAAATGCATTGAAAGTCAACTGACTTGTCTGTTTCGTACATATAATTTTACTCTATGATCGGTAATGACGTCTATCTCTATCGCACTTGTTGATAGAGAAATTGTAGTTGCACTCTTTCTTTTCGGACGCCATTATTTTAAAAACGTAATGTTTGTTTTGTGAAAATATTAAGATAAATAGTTTAATTACGAATGATATGTGATTCCTTGACTTTTAGAAGTTTTGCTAGTATAATTTGTACAATATCTCATGACACACGACGGCATTTTCGGTAGTTTTGGGTCACTTTCACTTTTAATGCACTGTGTTTACGTGAAGTGCGTCTGTCGACGCCGGCAACGTCACACTGAGGTCAAGGTTTGCCAATTAGCCACATTTTAACGTACCGCTTGCTGAGCGCTTATAACGCATCTACACCTTTTTACTTATAATATCATTGTATACACCTATTCAGTGGTAAACCCCTAGTCATATCTTTGGCACAATCCATCTATGGTTTCTTTGTATTCCCCTACTCTTAATCCAATCCGCGTTCAAACTACTGTCACGACATGATTCTTATTTTTTTGCACCACATTCAGGTCCTCAAAATGATACGGCATATCATAATTCACCACCCCAAGACCCTTCTGGGGATATTATGGTAGTTGGTGCGCATAGAAAATATTTAGTATTGCTAATTTTCATCGGATTAATTGCCTTACCTCTTATTCAATAAAATTCATTTTAAATGACAAAATAAGAGGAGGTTTGCAATTCGACACGTATATATATGTTTAATTTTTAGTCTTACCTATGTAAAACGTTTCTCCGCCGAAAGCCGGGGTCGGCTTCCGAATACCAGTATTTTACATGGACCAACTGTCTGTCTGACCTCCATAACCCAGTTCATACTGGGTAATACGATACCACTTGGTAAGACTGGTTGTCAGACTTTTTGGGCCACTGAGGGTACCTGTAACGACTGTCAAAGATGGACAAAATGATAGCCGGGACCAAAGATCGTGATTGATACAATAAGTAGGGAATTCATATCCGGGTATTCCTCTACTAAAAATAAAAACCTGGTGTCTTTAATTTTATCAAGAACGGTACTTACATTGGTCGTCCATCGGAAATGATGTCTCAACTCCCAGCTCCCAGCTTGCACCACAATGGAAACGCGTAAGCCTTCACACAATGGCCACACGACTTTAACATATGGCAGCATTTTACTCAATGCGCATTTAGTTAAGCTTACACATTTATTTTAAAAATACTTAGTCGTGATGTTCTTGTTATAGAGATAAAAGTGAAATTTTGTGCTGGACCATACGGTGCCCGTTTATCTGTAAGTAAGTGGTTTTTAGGGTTCTGAAGTCCTGAGTTCCTGACAAGGAACCCTTATAGTTTCGTCATGTCCGTCTGTCCGTCCCGCGTCCGTCCGTCCGAGGTTTTGCTCAGCGACTGTTAGTACTAGAAAGCTGTAATTTTGTAGAAGTCTGTATATCAATTACGCCGACATAATGGTAAAATACAATTTTGGAAAATATTTTTTTTTAGAGTAGCTTCCCCCTCCCCCTACATCATGTGAAGTGGGGATGATTTTTTTTTTCGTCGTCTATCCCATCGTGTGAGGTATCGTTGAATAGGTCTTTTAAAATGACTTAGGGGTTGCTAATAGGTGACCACTCTTTACATACCGAGTTTCCTCCGTGCCTCGGAAAGCACGTTAAGCCGTTGATCTCTGGCAAAATATTTTTTAAATGAATTGGACCACGGAACTCTCAAAAGGTGCTGTGGACCAACTATTTTGAAAGTTGGACAACTAGTTGGACAGAGCAGTTGGACCATTGCCCCGGACTGGTCATTTGTAGATCTTACAGTCGTTACAGGTAGTCAGTGGCCCCAAAAGTCTGACAACCAGTCTTAACAAGGGGTATCGTATTACCTAGTACTAACTGGGTTGTGGAGGTCAGATAGGCAGTCGATCCATGTAAAATACTGGTATTCAACTGCATCCGGTTAGACTGGAAACCGACGCAACATACTTAATGACATGCTCCAACATATTGTGTAAGATATTGAACATCGGCATACAAAAGCTTATTATGTTTTGAAATAATTACTGTGACAATGACAATCAAGCTTTTTTAATGTGTAATTTTTTTCTACTTGGAGCTCTCATTTATAATTCAAAAGGAACCGCCTATGCATATTTAATGGGTTTATTTTTAATTTTATGTTAGTGCGGTACGATTCGTCAGTCGAGAACCCGAGGGCTGTCATGTCTGAAAACATCCTGGTGTTGGTTTATAGGTCAGAAAAGGTATTTTTTCATGCCATCAAAGTAGCCACTTTAAAAAAAAATAGTTATCACGGCCGGTATTAGGTTAAAGGTATTCATAACATATAACTAAAGGCGGTTTAGAATAGCTGCTGACTGTGTTGCTGTGTAGACTTGGAATCCGGATTAGAATCCGACAATTGGCAAAAGTTAACTTACGTTTTATAACCGTAAAATTAAAGCCAAAGTACTTATGGTACTTAAAAAAAGGCTGAGCACAATTTCAATCTCTCAGTTTTCACTGCACTACACTGTCATCTAACTTCTATTATTTCCTTCCTAAAAATCCCCATCAGTTAAAAAAGTTTGTAGTGTGTTGTTATTTGTAGTTTGTTCAGTTACAAATATTAATGACAGGGCCGCACAAAGTCCAGTCAGACGACCAAAAAAACCGGACATACCTGGACGGATGGTTTCCCCATCCAGGTGAAATCGGCATCCCATTTGTCATGTCATTGCACCAGTGACAAAATAATAAAAACAGACGCAACTCCGGTCATCTTTTCCATCATTGTTACCGTTACTTCAATGACTGACCACACATTTCGAAGTTCTTGCTTTTGTTGAAAGCCTCTAAATACAGCCTTTATATAAACACCCGTCCGTGACGCCCGAAGGCTCCACCAGGGAAGCTTCGGTCAAGAGCTTAAGAATGGTGTAATGACTATTATCGTGCGTTCCAAAGCGTAATGAGTATAAGTATTGAACTAAATGCCTGAATATACACATGGCGACCAATCAAGCTAAACAAATCCAGTTTCTTCGAATCTCTCATTGTATTGGAAATCTATACAAAGCGAGGATAAGTTCTGCTGGAAATGTATAGCTTGATGTGTGCCGTTTGTACCGACTTTGCATTAATGTTCTCATGGACAATTGCAATGGATAACAATTGAATTTTTAAGCCTTATCTTTAGGGATCCGTTTTCGAAGTTCACATTCCCTCTTACTTGTGTACGGTTGGTATGAGGCAGTTTGGTCATTGATAAAAAATAACTAGTTTGCTATCTTTTGGAGCCCACCATATTCGATTTAGAATGATGTAACTTAGCTTTCCATGCACTGTCATCCAAACTAAACATGTATGCAAAATTTCAGCTCATTCGGAAACCGTGATGTGGGTCAAATTTAACTTATAAGATTCTATTACATAGTTGCAGGTGAAGCCAATAAAAGCGTGTTAAAAAACAGTTTACACCACCAGTACAATAATTATCTCCGAAGAACTACTTACATCCAAATACTGCGACATCAGTCCTCAATAACCCTCGATCCGCGGCTCACGGAACAAGTGGCACCGAGGTGTTTTACAATGCAAGAGTACGCATCCAATTTTGATGGAATTCGACAAACTCAATTTCCTCTCCAAATAGGTTATGGCGACATTGGGTCACTAGATATAATTGTGGAGGGACTGTCCATGCAAATCCCTTTGCACACGCTTTTAAGAACAAGGAAATATCAACTTTATGTTGCGGTGTTGGGGTTTGTTTTCGGTTTTGCGTTTCTCGGTCAAGGACGCCGAGATGCGGAATGAGATATTGTATGATTGTCGGGTAGTTTTCATTTTCAAGGTAAGTTCGGATTTGCTTAGTGATCGATAATGCTTGCCTGTATTCGGTCTTGTTTTTCATGTTAATGGTTAGTTAGTACTCGTAATTCGTCTTAGTTATTGCATCTTGACAGGTCTGTTGAAGTCTGTAAGTATGGGTGTTTTGAGTGGTTGTAAGTGTTGAAAACTTTTGATCAATTTTTGCGTATAGTATGAGTAGACAGTAGGATTGTGACAATTTTCAAAAAATTATAGGGTACCTAACCTTCTCAGAACTTCTCACGAAGAGCTCGTGGCAAAATAATAACAGCCGATCGGGTCGATCTTTAGGTTAAGCCGTGCTTGCATACCGAGTTTCCTCCGTGCCTTTGAAAGCACGTTAAGCCGTCCCGGACTCCCGGCTTTCATTTGTAGCTCTTTGACAGTCGTTACATCTAGTCGTTGGGCCGGAAAGTCTGACAACCAGTCTTAGCAAGGGGTACCAGTCTTATTGTATTACCCACTACTAACTTGGGTTGTGGAGTTCAGATAGACAGTCGCTCCATGTAAAATACTGGTATTCAGCTGCATCTGGTTAGACTGAAAGCCGACCCCAACATAGTTGGAAATGGCTAGGCAGATGATAACTTAACCTTCTCACAATAACTCTCATTATGGTCATATCTTACGAATATTGCGCATGTTCAAGCTTCGTCAATTGTCACCAGCATCCAAGGTTCTTCCTTGTGTATTGTCTTCAGTTTTTAGTAGTTCAGGTAGATTTACATGAAATAGGAAGTACAATGTTGCATGAATGACTTGTAGGTGGTTTAAGTGTTTGTAACTTTTTAGTGCTTACTAACATGTTCTTTAAATTAGTAGGTAGTCTTTGTTATTTAAGCTTTATTTCCGTTTTTAATAACACGAGGCGAAACCAACGTTAATTCCTATGTAAGTAGTGGTAATAAGGTACAGGATTCTAATGTTCAATGCCGCGAAGGGAAACCCCCTTGACGTTGCTTCTCGCCAAATTTCATGATTCTAGGTCAGCGGGAACTACCATAATATAGGTTTTCGACCTAAAACCTATAGGGTACTTCCGGTTGACATAGAATTGTCAATTTTGGTTAAAAGCAAGGTCTTACAGCACAAGTAAAAGGAATATTCCGGAAAATAAAAAAAAATGAAAATTAAGGTAAATTTCGGTACTTACAAGTTTCTAAATTTGCCCATAATATTATCTTTTTAACGTGTTGACTCAGGACCCTGATTTTAATACATCTAATAGGGATTATAGACTTCAGTATCTGGTATAAATTTCAACTTACCTACCTACCTTTAACCTTACGTACCTGATATTAAGTTTATTATGAGAGACTCAACGATCTCACAGTTAAACTGCGTAAGCAGTTTTGTGGGGCATTGTGATTAGTGTTAAGGATTTTTTAAAAGAAAAATAAATAAATCAATCAATAATAATAACTTGCTAGGTCCACCCTTTCCTGAGAAAATCGGTGGTGTTACACGGACAGACAGACGGACCCGGAACCTTACAAGGGTTCCTTTTTTACCTTTTTAGGTACGGAACCCTAAAAACAGCTGTTCCATACATTTTAACCGTGTTTTTTTTAATAACCGGCAAAAAATGTATGTGCTGAAAATTATGTACTGAACTCGTATTAAACGTTTTAGCGTCGGTGTTCCTTCCACCCTGTGTATAAAGGGTGTAAAAAACCTCTTAAGGTGAATGCTCCAGGGTAGCCCGCGAAATTCAAATTTTCTTACGTTTTTTGCAATTTGCAGGCCAATGCTAGGTTGTATGTTGATTACAATATGTTTACTACTGTTACTCGCGGCTGTAAGACAAGTACTTAAGTGTAAGTATGTAGTTACAGAATTATAATCATCAAAATAATTAATACAACCCTCCAAGTTCATAAAGGTGCAGTAATTTTTCCACCTTTCAACATACAACCTAGCACTGGCCTGCAAAATGCAAAAAAAACGTAAGAAAATTTGGATTTCTCGGGCTGGTTGGAGCATTCACCTTAACGAAGCCGAAAGGCACTTGTTCTCGTCATTGCGATCATTTTTTTGTTCTAGACCATACCTGGGAACCTTCTAGTTACGGAGATATTGGGGGTCAAAGTTCCAACTTTTTGACAAGTTTTCTTTAAATACAAGTTTTTGATGTAAGATTTTTACTTTAAACACCTCCACGACCCCATTACACTCTACACACACTATTCAATCCATCCATCAGCACAATGTTTTGAGTGCGTTACATTGAGTTTTACCACAAAACATGATTCTTCACCCCAAAAAAAAGGTCGTTTTCAATACACTTCCTCGAAAACTGGTCCTTAACGCACTACGATTAGGTACAACATGCAATGTATTTCACACGCGTGCGATTTTTTCCACTTTCCCGCACGTGTGCGGGAATGAAAATTGCCACAGATAACTATACCTATACTTAGTCCAAATTGGTTTAATGCCTATAGTCTGAGGTGAATGTTTTTTTTTTAATTTTTGCAAAGCACTACGCGTCTTTACGGCAAAAATATTTTTTAAATATTCAAATTGTGTTTATAAATAGAATAATCATAGATAAACATGATTATTTAAAACTAATAGTTACTTTTATACACAAATTAACATTTGTTTGTGTTCTGAATTCAAAAATATAAACAAATCTATTTTTTATAGTATGCTGTTTAACGGCTTCATACCATTGCCGAAACCTGGCGAAACCAAAGCCCGAAAAAAAAAGAAAATTAAAACCATAGTTTCATAGTTCGTGACAAAAATATTTTTCGTTATTTTATTTTATTTCTTCAAAAGTGTATTGAAAAACGTCGTTTGATACACGTGGACATTTGTTATTGCAATTCTCGGCTCAAAAACACCCTCGCCTACGGCTCGAGTGTTATAATTCCGCCTCGAATGCAATAACAAACTTTCTCCACTTGTATCAAAATGTACTATTCCCAGCAATAATTTTTGCGTAGTTACTTAGTTTGATGTAGCATACAGAATGCTTGGTTGACGGCTTCGTGATGAGGTTGTTTACACCCTGTATGTATAGGAATTTCAAAACGGTGCAACAATGTTTAGACATTACTTTAAATATTGTCACCTAGTTTTGGTGAACGGGATTCTTGATAAACATCCAAGTTGCCAAGACATTTATTAAGTTCCCATTAAAAAACGTTAATTTACGATCACCTTAACGATAATTTTAATTACTTGTCACTTAGTATGTTGTAAAAAATTCGAATCGCGTATCTGCGGTGGGTCCTAAAAAAAAACAGTTTTTGCCTCTGAAAGTCTAATTTAATTTTATGACCCATAAATTTTAGCTAAAATACCTACGTCATAATAATTATTATTGTGTAAAAATAAACTAATTTGAATGTAATTAAGAACCTGTCAATATTGTCATAGAGTTATAGTAATAATTAGCTGATGCCCGCGGCTTCGCCCGCTTGACAAACTATATACTAACCTTCCTCTTGAATCACTCTATCTATTAAAAAAACCCGCATCCGTTGCGTAGTTTTTAAGATCTAAGCATACATAGGGACAAACAGACGCGGTGGGGGACGTTGTTTTATAATATGTAGTGATATTGTAATTCGATTTTGAGTAATATTTTTCGCCGGACAACTATAAATAAAAATGTCAAAATATAAAATTTTGTAATTAAATTATGTTTCAGCAGGTTCAACGCTTCGTTTTAATTAAAAACTACGTTCAAATCAATAATGATTGAATGGTTTTAAACCCGTTTAAAATGTAGCATACGATATCTGTTGAGCATTCGAGTTAATCGATTTTTGCATTCATAATCTACCATGCTGACGATACGTAAACATAAAAATAATGACTCGGCTATAATACTTTTTAATTTAACAATTATTTTATTGCGAGAAACGCGCGATTTGTATTAACCGTTAATTACAACAGTGCAGGTAAACGTCTTGAAACTAATTAATATCGTATCTCTATCAAATATAGAAACACAATAAGTATTTGCCGAGCCGTGTGGTATCCGGCAGAGTAGAATAGAACCAACCCATTACACTCACGGGTGTCGTATAAGGCGACTAATGTCTGAGGCAGAACACCTTGCGCCTCCGTAGACCTGAGAATGGGCAGCAGTATTTTCTGTTAGTCTTTCATCACTGCGATCTCCAATCCGCCTGCCAAGCGTGGAGATTACGGCAAATTCCTCCCATCATAGGAGAGGCTTATGTCCAGCAGTGGACGTTATGGGCTGTTGTAGTAGTAATATTATAAGTATTTATATTGTAACAGTGTCCGTTTGATGAGTAGACGGCACAACTTATCTCTGTAGCTCGGATTAATGCATTTTATTGTCGCCTCACGAACGACTTTTATGTCGCATTTGCATATTTTTATGGTTTTCTGGCGGTGAAATTAAAGTATTATAAACCGATGCAACTCATTGCGATACAGTCATAAGTCGTAAAATATTGTTGTTGCTCGTAAAAATCGCGTGAAATAAAAACAGTTTGAGCAAAAAAGTTGCCGAGTCATTTAACATAAAGCCGAACTAGCCGGGATTGGATATGATTAAGGGTTAGGGCGCCGCCAAATGGGACGTGGAAACGTGGCTTGCGACGGCTGAATGCATTTCACGACTATTTGATTGACATGCGGTAAGAGCGGGTGAGGGAAATTACAAGTTTATAGCTCAGACATGGATTTTAGATGACATTCGGGTATCATTTAGCGTTGAGTCATAAAAAGCTTATGGCTTTGCGAATTTAACCACCGTATTTTGTTTATTTTTAGGTTTAATGATGCTTTCGTTATTGGGTCATCTCGGATTTGAAGACTTTCGATTTCCTTCGATTTGTTTCTGTTAGTTTCCTATGTTATAGCTATTGCTCTTCCGAAGTATTTAGACCAGGCAAATGTAGGTACACAACACATTAACCAGTTTTCGTTCACCAACTTTTCGCAATAAGTACAGTCAATTGCATTTACAAATGACCAACAAATTAAAATCGAACAAAGCTAATCACCCTATTTCATCAACAATTCCACGTTCATCAATCTCATGCTTGTCCCAAGTTGATGGCGGCTTGTATACCTTCGATTCCCTCTTGCATTAGACCCAGCCATAATCCAAAATGGCGTTATGTGATAAAAATGTCAGGTGTGCATTCACAGAGGCCGTATCACTCACAATGTAAGACAACTCAATGTACTACGCCAGCAGATGAAATCGTAAACTTAGTAATTAGTTTGAATGCCTTAACTGAGATGACCGGGACATACGGACAGTCCGAACTTGTTGGAAACATCAAGTTTTTTTTATGTGCGAGAAAAGTTTTGCTATTGATGTAATTGTAGAAACATGTAACTTATAGAACGATGGTAACATAAAGAAGGATAACTTATTTCAATATAATGAAGAAAATGTTGCGAGGAAGACCAACAGAAACGATGGAAGGACTGTGTAAATGATGATATTTTTTTTTGGCTTGAAAGGAAAAGTCTGATTTGAATATGATAGGTACCGGCAGAGAATTTGCCTGCCAAAAGGAAGTCTGAAAATGGCGCCGGTGACTGAAAAGTTGTGTGGTAATCAGTTGGCTTGGTATCGGGTGGAAAGTTTTGAGAAAGAATGTGATTGGTATAAGAGTAGAGAAAGACCAAAGAAACGATGGATGGACTGTGTGAATAATGATATGGCTAGAAATGAGGTGTCTGATGAGATGACGAGTTATAGAGAAGTGTGGAAGAAGAAGATATAATGCGCCGACTACAAATGAATGAGAGGTTTTCCTTTTGAGGTATTAAAAAAACCTTAGTTTCCAAGAACTCTATAGATGGCGTTGAACTTACTATGATAGTTGGTGCCAAAGCCAAAACGCTTGGGAAAAAAAAACATTGTGTCACGCTCACTTTCATTTGCTTAACCTTCCGAATATAACCTAGTTTTCTCGCGCTTTGTTAAAACCAGTTTTTTTAGGTTCAGTTCCTTGTATTATCATACTAACTCCTAGCGCCATCTATCCAGCGACTGGGGAAGAGCTAAAAAGAAAATCCTTCATTGGGATAAGGGCAAGAGAATGATCATGATGGACAACATAAAGAAGAAAGTAGATGAGCAAAAATTACTTTTTACTTAGAAATATAAGAATTGTAATGTTTATCTTTTAAGAGCTCAGAGCGATCGTGAAGATAACCTACTTTACTTTGTTTGTGGTTTCAGAAACTGGGTAATATGAATAAAACTGTAAGTTTTTATACAAATCTAATAATAAAGAGTCATTTTTCCCTTTTTGTTATGAGAATGTAACGTTTCCGTGATTGTTATACTTTTTTTCATGGGACTTACATCAATCTTGTTGAACTAACTTAGAATGATCTCAACATTAAAAATATCACATTTACGTCACATTATTATTACTATTCATTTGATTTTAAACCTACATTATGTATACTCCTATTAAAATAGGCACATTATTCAACGACCAACATTGAGAAAAGGCCGAAATTAGAAAAAGGGAAATGGTTTTATTAAAGATCATCGTTAGAAGACGAAAAGCTATTAGGGGCTTATTTGTGTAAAAAAAAAGTTTATTAGAAGACCAATTAAACATTACCCTTTTTAACACGCTTTTATTAGCTTCACCTGTTATAAACTGTAAAAAGAAGAAAGTGGAGTTTCCATCTTAGAAGTTTTTGACCAGTTTTCCCGATTTTCGATTGAGCTGTAATTTTCCATTTTGGCCTCAGACCAAATGAAAAGCCAAGACACATAGCTGCGAACAATAAAGTGAAGCCGGTTTCGTAAACATGTGTGCATTTTTTGAGCTTAGCTTAATTGTAGTTTGATGTAAATGTGTGCGTGTGAGCGTGTATGCACAGAGCGAAGCTTAGTCTTGCGCTGCCTTCACTTTATTGTTCACAGCGCTGTCTTGGTTTTTTATTTGGTCTGAGACTAAAGCGTGTTTTAGCTGTGTGTAATGGCACGGTAATATTATAATACAGTACTCCAACTTCATACAAACGGACGAAACGCGAGCTATACCTACGCTCCTCGATCTCGGGGTGCGCTCGGGGCGCAGACAGTCACGGCTGTACCGCAGTGGCGAACGCGCTGGCCATTACCACGAATGGCCAGCGATATTTATTATTATTATTAAACTTGTTTAAAAATTCGTATGAAAATGAAAATAAGCAATACCATTGTGCTCTTCTATCTTAATGCAATGTCTTGTTAAGTATTTTGTGTGTTTTACATTAATCAAATTGTTTGCTGCTCTTCCCGTCCGTATGTCTCACAAGCAATCCTTTGAGTCCATCCGACTCATAAATTGAAGCAACTAAAGTACTAAACCAAGTAAAGAATGTCCTGCGCACGATCATATGTTGGACTAAACAAGGACAAGAATGCCCCGGCTGGTCCTACTAACTAAACTTAATGAAATTGTCCGTTTTGCCGCATGTTTATGTGGTTCACTGTACCTACATTAATGTTGAAGAATGTCTTGTTGAATGATTTGATTGATGTGTTACGGATTTTTTTTAATTGTTTCGTTTTTTATTGCCTGGGTGGTAATTACGTCCGGTTAATTTTGTCAATTGCTGGTTAAATGTAAATGGGCAGTTTTTAACTTTTTAGGTTAACTATTTCGAAGTTCTTTGATAAACTGCATTTATTTTATTATTTTGAGGCAAGCTGAAAATTGAGAAGAATAATTAGGTCAAGATGAATGGGGTATCGTAACCCTGTAACTGGGTTGTGGAGACCAGATAGGCCGTTATGGTAGGGTGGGGCTATCCCGCTGAGGGGGCCCGAAGGGCCTAATACGTCGTTAACTTTATTATTTTAAAGGCGAAACGACATATTACCCCCCCGGCGGAATAACCCCGCCTATTAACATTCATCATCATCATCATCCTATAATGTTCCCAGTGCTGGGACACGGCCTCCTCTCAATTAGAGGGAATGGGCTACAATCCACCACGCGGGCCCAGTGCGGATTGATAGATGTCACATGTCTTCGATTTTTTGGTTTTTTTTTTTTTCTTTCGGTTTCCTCACGATGTTTTCCTTCACCGTTTTGAGAGCAGTGAAATTGTGATGAAACTTATGTCGACAATAGAACGTACTCGTGAGGAGCTCGTAGCTAAATAATATCAGACGCTCGGATCGATCTTTAGGTTAAGCCGTGCTTGCATTACATACATACCGAGTTTCCTTCGTGCCTCGGAAAGCACGTTAAGCTGTTGGTCCCGGCTATCAAATGATAGCCGGGACCAACAGCTTAAAAATCAAAGCTTGCCAAAGATCTACAAATGTAGATCTTTGACAGTCGTTACAGGTAGTCAGTGGCCCTAAAAGTGTGACAACCAGTCTTACCAAGGGGTATCGTATTACCCAGTACTAACTGTGTGTGGAGGTCAGATAGGCAGTCGCTCCATGTAAAATACTGGTATTCAGCTGCATCCTGTTAGACTGGAAGCCGACCCCAACATAGCTGGGAGAAGGCCAAGCAAATGATGATGAGGACAGGTACTCGTAATCAAATGGAAAACTGATGTGTTTTACCATCTTAATAATTCTTTTGCACTTATGGCAATTTATATGGGCATACAACAACAGCCCATAACGTCCACTGCTGGACATAAGCCTCTCCCATGATGGGAGGAATTTACCGTAATCTCCACGCTTGGCAGGCGGATTGGAGATTGCAGATCGCAGTGATGAAAGACTAACAGAAAACGCTGCTGCCCATTCTCAGGTCTACGGAGGCGTAAGGTGTTCTGCCTCAGACATTAGTCGCCTTATACGACACCCGTGAGTGTAATGGGTTGGTTCTATTCTATTCTGCCGGATACCACACGGCTGGCTGCCGGATGCCACACGGCTGGCTGCCGGATGCCACACGGCTGGCGGGCGCGGCCATGCATGTTTTCTTCTAAAATTCTCTATTACTTACTCGTCATCTCAGCAGTCAAGTAAGTTATGTTATAAAGTTTTAGTAAGTAATATTGTTAAATAGGAAGTAAGTAGTAGTTACTTTGCACGTTTTATTACTAGCATAAATAATACCATTTTGTCTATCCTCTTACAAATGCCAAAAACGTATTCACCCTCGCATACATTGATACCAATTCCGCTAAAACCTTAACACTAACTACTAAACTAATTTAAGTCTAAACACGTACAAATTACAAGACAAGTGCGGATGCTTACTTGCGCAAGGATATGAAAATCATTCATTATCCATTAGTACGTTATTGATGCATTGTTTTGACTCTGAAGTCTATTCAAGTCCTTGTTTCCGATTGTCGTTCTTTCCTGTTAAACTAACATCAACTTAATGCAAGTACAAGTTGATTTCAGAATGATTGGTGCTATCGAAGAAGTCTAATGCTGCAGCGAAAAATGAGCTTTAAGTGGTTTTGTTAAAGTTGGTTTTTGTATGTTATATCTTTGTTTACATATACGGAAATGAATGTCATAACAGTTTAATAGTACCGTAATATACAGCCGGTGTGTAAGTACGTCCGCTGTGCGTCTCCTGCGAATCCGGTGTCGAATTCATGTACTAATCTAATAGCTTCTGAGAAGATTCACTCTGATTGGATGGCCTAGTATGGTCGGTCGCGACGCATACAGATGGGTTACAGGAATACGAGGATTGGTTCGATGAATTTATTGTTACATCATGGAAGGAATTTATTAGAAATGATTTATGGGCGCTGAACTTTGATCTGTTATTGTAAGTACAAGAATTGTGACGTTTTAGTAATAAGAACGAGAATAATTTATTTAAAATGTATTACAAAAGCGTACTTACATTTTGGCGCAGTAGTGTTATTTCTCATACAATGGTATAATTAGTGCTTCTAAGTAAATTATAACTAAAATAGGTATATTTAACAGCTGCAAGCCTGCAACTGTAAACTAGTAATGGTAATGTTGAATTCAAATGTTTGTAGCGACCTGCCTGATGTAAGTTTATTTAAACCTTTGTTTCAGGAAAATATTAAATTGACGTACTTTGATTAAAGTTAGATGCGTAAAATAAATTTATTAACAAATATTTTTTTATTATATTTTTATTTGGGTACTTACCTTGTATAATCTTGAGTTCTGAAGACTCTGTAGGAGGAAAACTAATTTTTTTTCGTAAAATTCTCTAAACTAATATACTAATAAACAATTTTCCACAAATTTCCAAGATGGTGCTCTTGGAAATTTGTGGAAAATTGTTTATTCTTGCTATTTCTTAATTGGGATACATTCTATTGCTAAAAAATCACAATTTCTGAAAATATTTCCCCCAGACAGAGTCGCAGGCGCAGGGCACATTGTTTTAATAAATTCTAACAGTGCAGTGTAGCAATTTTAGGTGTAACGTTGATAAATTCGATGAAGCGATCAACTTAGGTATTTCCTTCAAGAATCGCTCGATCGATTCGACGAATGGATTTTGGAATACATTTGGCATTCTTTCACATAAATGTACTTTTGTAGACTTCTTTACGACCGTAGCTATACACACCAGACCTACAGGAATATGAGATCGTCTGCCTTCATAATGTATTTCGATTTTATTATCTAGCGAAATATGTCAAATACGGATGGACTAATACACTTCTGTTTAATTTATCGAGGATTACAGGCGTGATTTTTTGTTTAATGTTTTTGTAAATGAAACAAATTAGTTAAATATAGTTATGATATCATATTATTCTGGTTTATCCAAAAACCTCAGACGACCCGCGAATTTCAAATTGTCTTACGTTTTTTGCACTTGCAGGTCAGTTACGGGTTGTATGTTGATTAAAATATGATTCGCGACCGCAACAATTATGGCTTACTAAGTAATATTTATTAAGATTGTCAATAGGTACCTACAACCCTCTCAACGGTCGGCAACAGGCGGACCGCGGAAGATCAATCCTGGGACCGCCGAATATTTGTTAACAATTCTTGAATACTTATAAAAAAGAGATCTCTGAAGAGTCATCATTTTCAAAAAATAAAGTTTTGAAGAACAAACATCGTTCGAGATTAATGGACTCCCTTGAATTGAGTCTTCAAGGGAGTCCATTAATCTCGAACGATGTGAACTTCGCATTTGGTGTTCCGCTCTTGAACCAAATTCCGTCCAAAAAACGTCGTTGTAATTTTTCCCAATAATTTTACTATTAATTAATAAATATCATAAAACGTATATTGATAAACAATATAAAACTTAATTCGTAAAATAATCAAGTTTACCTCGATTAAAAATTCCATCGTTGTATGGACCCCACTTAACATTACTTGCCGACTTCTCTAAGTCTTTTAAGTCTTGACTTTTTCATGAAATAGTCATTCATTGTGACTAAATGAACTGGCGCTTCCATTCCACAATAAACATTTTTGCTTGCACTCGCAACGTAGAAACGATCTCTAGCCCCGCCCTGTAGACTTTGTATAGAAATAATGAATGAATGACAATACCGATCGGCTGAGCGCACTAACGACGCATTATTGTTATTTTGCGTGCCAAATTAACGCTTTCTTACTAGGCCTAAACTTTAAGAGGGCGTGGCTCGGCGCCTCCGCATAATATAAGCAAAAAAAAAATTAACTGATCAGGCGGAAAATACCACGACTGTACCACTACCACCGCCACAAACTTTCTAATAGAGTGATGGAGTCTCGTTTGATGAGACAAGGGATTAACAAATAATTTGATTTAAGGCGATTACATGAGCTAAATTAGCAACCCTATTTGTGGTGGTTCAAACTTCGTTTGAAATACTGTAAGAATAAAATTCTATTCAGCTTGCTCTACAAAGTGGTTGTTACGTCAGTCACTGCGGGGAAATAGTGCGAAATCAGTGTTTTTTTGCGATTTACAAAAAATATATTTATTGGACTAAAAAAGTAAAACACTATGGTACTAGTATGTTGCTTGTAGTATTATTTGCCAAAAAATCAGAATGATCGCATGTATTTTAGTATGGTTTTTACTCTTTAAAAAAAAATTTTAGAGATAAGTTCGTGATTTTTTTTATATCGAATAAAGTTTGTTGTATTATCATATATCCTGAAGAATATCATATATTTTTCTGGTTTTGTTTATTGCAGTGAATCATAATATGCTTTTTTGCATTATAAAACTCGCGTTTAGCTCCTGTAATCACCTTAAATTGATGGTTTCACGAATATCAATTTACACCATTGTCTGTTTACAAACCGACCTTTCCAAGTCTAGGGCAGTTAAGGACGTCGCGTCGGTCCCCACGTCCACATGTCATCAAGTACTTGATTGCCAGACATGCATGCCAAAGTATTTGGAGCTAACGGATACTTGGACCTACCGAGTAATACTTAGGCAAGTTACCGTGCTGAAGATTAAGGCGACTACAAGAGCTAAATGTGAGTTTTATAATGCAAAAAAGCATATGATTCACTGCAATAAACAAAACCACAAAAATATATGATACTCTTCAGGATATAATGTTAGTACGATAGTGTTTTCAAAACATAATACAACAAATTTAATTCGATAAAAAAAAATCACGAATTTATCTCTAAAAATTTCTTCGAGTAAAAACCATACTAAAATACATGCGATCATTCTGAATTTTTGGCAAATAATTCTACAAGCAACACAGTGTTTTACTTTTTTAGTCCAATCAAAAGATTTTTTGTAAATCGCAAAAAACCACTCATTTCACACTATTCGGCCGCAGTGACTTACGTAACATAACAACCACTTTGTAGTGCAAGCTTATTAGAACCTTATTCTAACAGTATTTCAAACGAAGTTTGAACCACCACAAATAGAGTTGCTAATTTATCTCCTATAATCGCCTTATGCTGGTACAGATTCTACCCCTCAAAGTAATTATCATCATTTTCCCGCCCTTTTCCCATTCTACTCGGGGTCGGCGATACACGTTCTCTTCTTTCATTTTCATTCTCCCCTGTTAGACGTCACCCATTATTATCATTACCCCTTTAGGTAAAATACTTTAATCACTTTAGAAGTTAGGCTCAAAATATTGCCCGAAACATATTTTCGGTGTTTATAAAAATGTTGGAGCCATTTCGGAGAAGACTTCTCGACAAGTAATTTATTGCGATAGACTGTGCCATCTACTAACAGCAAAGTCCAAAGCAAAACCATTAAAACGACCGCTGCTGTATTTATCTATTTAATTTAAACACTGAATTATTTTTGAACCCACAAGATTTAGCAAATTTCAAAAGGCTACCCAATATTTGTAAATTTGAAAAGGCCACCCAATATTTGTAAATTTCAAAAGGCCACCCAATATTTGTAAATTTCAAAAGGCTACCCAATATTTGTAAATTTCAAAAGGCCACCCAATATTTGTAAATATCAAAAGGCTACCCAATATTTGTAAATTTCAAAAGGCTACCCAATATTTGCACCTTGTGTTTCTTTTGGCCTGACGCTCCTCTTGACTGGCGACGGCGAGGGTCAGTCTGAAAATTCAGAGAAACATGATCAACCGGAGGGGCCTAGTCAAAGGTTTCCGAAGTATGTCTACAGTGACTTTTTTTTCGTTGATACAAGCTTTTCAGCGGCTTATGATATTTTTTGACTGTACTAATCTAAATGCTGTTATCGCTTGTTATTTTGTCTAGACCCCCGCCAGAGCTCTCACATTACATTTACCACGAAGCAAGAAGACACCCAGCTCGTTAAAGCCGCACTATCACCGAATATAGCCCCCACAGATATAAAGGGGACAATACGTTACCTACCGCATCGCCATATAAATTCCAGTCACACAATTATTCTTATTCTGCGCGTGAGTCTGATCAAGGCGTATGTATATGCACGCATGCGCCTCTATTACCATGCTAAACGATTCAGAGAAATTTTTCGCAGACACCTGTTCTGTTCTTTTAGAATTGGTTTAGAGTTAAGCCCTTTGTTTCAAGATTGATGTGTGGGGAATAATCGGACGCCCGGATGGTGTGGTGGTGTCGTTGTCGTTTTGTAAACGTGCGTTTTGATGTAAATTGTTGGATTTATGTTTTTTTTTGGCTTGAATAAAAAATCGGACTAGTTCTACCGTAGAACTGTGTAGTAGAACTAGTGGGAATGATCCGGGTATAAAGGGCGTAAAACACCTCTTAACGAAGCCGAAAGGCACTTGTTCTACTCGTCATTGCGATCATTTTTTTGTTGTACACCATAATTGGGAACCCTCTAGTTACGGAGATATTGGGGGTCAAAGTTCCAACTTTTTTACAATTAAAAAAAAAAATAGATACATAGATAAAACATTTATTTAGCGGACATAAAAGACATAGCACAACACACAGAGGTACAATTAAATGATACAATTTACGTAATAAAAAAAACAAGGACAAGTACAAATACAAGTTTTGAATGTAAGATTTTTACTTTAAACACCTCCACGACCGCCGTACTATTCAATCCATCCATCAACACAATGTTTTGAGTGTGTTACATCGAGTTCTACCACAAAACATGATTTTTCACCCCAAAAAATAAGTTGTTTCCCAGCAATAATTTTTGCGTAAAGTCACTTAGATTGATGTACAGAATGCTTGGTTGACGGCTTCGCGATGAGGTCTTTTACACCCTGTATACCGGCAGACGATTTCCTAGCTAAGAGGAAGTCTGAAAATGGCGCCGGTGACTGAAAAGTTGTGTGCTAAGCGGTTGGCTGGGTATGGCGGTTGGAAAGCTTTGAGTATGAATGTAGATATAGTGTAGGAGTAGAGGAAGACCAAAGAAACGATAGACTGTGTGAAGGATGATATGGTGAGAAAGGAGGTGTCTGATGAGATGAGGAGTTATAGAGAAGTGTGGAAGAAGAAGATATAATGCGCCGACTACAAATACTTAGCCGTGTGGTATCCGGCAGAGTAGAATAGAACCAACCCATTACACTCACGGGTGTCGTATAAGGCGACTAATGTCTGCGGCAGAACACCTTGCACCTCCGTACACCAGAGAATGGGCAGCAGCGTTTTCTGTTAGTCTTTCAGCACTGCGATCTCCAATCCGCCTGCCAAGCGTGGAGATTACGGCAAATTCATCCCATCATGGGAGAGGCTTACATCCAGCAGTGGACGTTATGGGCTGTTGTTGTTGTTGTTTGACCCCAAATATATTGGGATAAGGGCAACAGAATGATGATTACCGGCAACATTCTATGAAACCAGCTACTCTGCGAAGATCGAGCCTAACAGAGCCTATCTCACGGTTGCTGATTTGTGCGAACACCAGTCTATAAGGCTAATATGATCGGCCCATTTAGTAGCGGTACTTTCATACAAGCCAACTTGGGAAGTTAGGCTTGTATGAGCTGGTGAAGAGCTGTAGTAGATTGTAAGGGGTTACAACCTACTACAGCTCTTCATGATGCTATCGTCTGCTTGCGTTATGGGCTTGCTGTATTGTTGGCCTATAGGCACGCCACTGCTATTGACACTTCAGTTTGCTTATTATCTCGACGACTCTATCATCTGCCTAGCCTTTTTCCCAAATATGTTGGGGTCGGCTTCCAGTCTGACATAGACATACATGGAGCGACTGCCTATCTGACCTCCACAACCCAGTAAGTACTGGGTAACACGACACCTCTTGGTAAAGTCCTTATTACATTACACAATTTATTAGGTCCTGCCCGCAGGGACAGGGAAGTGTAATAAGAAACAGGGAGTCAGGGTCCGTAAATAATAAGCGGTCCCCTGCCTGAATAGGCAGGGCACACGATCGACTGGGCCCGATACTTAAATCGTGTAATGTAATAAGGCCTTTTTGGGCCACTGAATACCTGTAACGACTGTCAAAGATCTAGAAATGACTGCCGCGACTAACAGCGAGGCACGGAGGAAACTCGGTATGTAAGGGTGGTCACCCATCCACAGATCAACCTAGGCAAGCACGGCTTAACCTAAAAATCGACCCGAGCGGCTGTTATTATTTAGTCACGACTCCCAAGTCTTATACTACCTTCCAACAATAGTTACCATTGATGATCTAATCCCAACGAAATTAATCCGCAATAAAGTGTTTGATTTGCTTGAGTTACCATTGTTTACAATAGTCATTGTAGTATTATACTAACATTCGGACGTTGCACAAGATTTATAATGCAAGATTTTGGCACATATTGTGGACAAACAATAAATGAAATGTTTTGATGTGGAATTGTAAGCAGTAGTTATTCTCTTCTACAAAATGGCGGCGAATGATGAGTCTCAAATGAAAATGTTGCTGAAAAATGTTATGTATTTTTTTATAGCCCCCAGTTTCGCATGTGTTGGATGTCTAAAGTTATTCCACGGGATCGTTAAAATCAGTCCGGGGCAGTGGTCCAACTGCTCTATCCAACTAGTTGGACTATCGGTCTTTACTAGAATGTGCATTATCTGTATTACTAGGTAATTCAGGTTACGGTCTTTTCATTTCCTCAATTTCAAGCAAATTCGTTCAGCGATTGAAGGGAGAAACGGTTTTGGTACCTTTACTCCGCCTTAGAGGCTATCGCGCGGACAAACTTACTGAGTTACCTACTATCCTATTCGTACCATTTTTTTTTTTTTTCGAATGGGAAATCATCAAATGACTTCTCCCGCTCTGAGCAGGAGAGAGTGTCAGACTTTTACTGACTACTAGCTGACGTCCCGCGGTTTCACCCGCGTAGTTCCCGTTCCCGTGGGAGTACGGGAATAAAATATAGCCTATAGCACTCACGAATAATGTAGCTTTCTACCAATGAAACAATTTTTAAAATTGGTTCATTACTTCCGGAGATTACCCCCTACATACAAACTTACAAACAAATGTTACTTCTTTATAATATTATTATAGTATAGAAAACCCATCCATGTTCCTTCATCGCCCTTTGTGTTCCGGGGCCACGGTATCTCTTTCGAACAGTCCCGCAACCCCGGCAGGCATCGATCCCTAAGGACCCCTTGCTTTTGCTGACTCTCTTTGAGGCGCGCGTGGAACACGAACGCACCGTCGATCACAGCCTGTCGTCATGAGACGGACGGACGGCATCCTATTTGTACCTGACTACTGCATCGTGATGGTAATATTTTTTTTGAAAGGAGGAAGCGCGAAAGTAGCCCGCGAAATTCAAATTTTCTTACGTTTTTTGCAATTTGCAGGTCAGTGTCTGAATGTTGAACAAAATGTGATTCGCGGCCGTAACAATCATGTATGTGTTTACAGAATTGTAATAATTAAAATCATCAATACAACCCTTTAAGTTCATTTAACCTCCTGGATGCCATAGCGTCATTCCTGACTATAATCACGCGACAAAGATTGATGCTTGGTCTGAGAAATGGTATAAAATGACGTTCAAATCTTTATGTAAGTAATATAGGTATGACGCTGGCATCCAGGAGGTTAAACCCATTGAATGACTGTCATGAAAAAGTCACTGACGATTTGCCAACTAAAACATTCCAAATTATTTGCTTTGCTTTGTTTTTATCAACTAAATAGCTAATGATCGTTAATAGTAAGCACGTTCAAACACGTTAACTATTTTAGTTAACGTGTTTGGAATTGACCGATCGTAAATTTTGATTGCAGACCGTCCAATCAGACGTTAGGATTACTGAGAATCCGTAATTGTGAGGTCAATACGATATATCGGATATAAAATTCAATGACGGCCGATAAAAGTTTATTTTCTGATACTATGATACTATGATAGTAAAAGGTTATACAAAACGGTTCATTATGATGCATTTAAAATTAGCATCATTACTTAGTTACTTTAAAAATAACATTACGCCTGTAATTCCTGAAGGTTTAGGCAGAGGCTAATTAGGTATTAGGTACCTAATTAGCCTTAGTACACCCACATTTCACCAGTTATGTTTAATTCGCGTCGCATAGGCTCGCCCCCTAATACATGGGTAATAGGGGTCGAGCCTATTGCCATCAACCGGGCGCAAATCTAGACTCCGTGGCTGCTACTGAGAAACTTCTGATGGAAAAACCGAATAATACCAAGTAAATACTTTGAACTGTAACTTTTTACTTGTAACTTATTTGACTGCCTTCAAACAAGTAGTAAGTACAGCAGTGGCGAAGGTTCTGTACAACTCGATTCCTACTGGCTTCCTTTCGAAAATGGCACAGTCAGTATTCTATTGATAAAGAATATATTCACATTAAAGATTTGTACTCCGGCTTATCTCTTACATAAATTGACCCTTCGCTGCTGAAGTACAGTCAAATAAGTTACAAGTAAAAAGTTACAGTCCAAAGTAGTTACTTAAAATGTAGGTAAAGTTTGACAACGTGCATAATTTTCACAATGGACATTTCTTAGACTCATCCTTGCAATGTGTAAACTGTTCATCATATCCAACTAGAGATAGTCTAAAAACAGCATTACTAACATTATTGTATTGGCTCTATGTTGATATTGTTATACAATAAATACTATTCTATCAAAGGTATCAATGTGCATAGGGCTCGATCAACACTTTAAACAGAGGAATTGTCAGTATGTTTGTAAAACAACAAAACAAGAGAGATTCCTCGCTATAAAACAATACAATATGTTGTAAGAGCGGAACAGCAACATTAATTGAAAAACGCTCAAAAGAGTGCAGTTCAGGCGTATCATTATAAGTGTATGGAAAAGAAACAATAAAGGAACTTGCCTAGAAAAACGAAACAAACTCCATTTATTACCTGTGACGACGAGCCAACTTAGAGAACGATATTTACTGTTACATGATAACATAATATAACAGTAAAAAGAATAAAAGTAACAAAATTTAAAAGAGTTCATATACTGTCCATAGAGTTTCTTGTCCGTTTTAATCTACAAGATGTATATAACGTAGATCTCTAGAACTACGTTTTGAAACGGGTAACTTAGCTTTATCTTTGTATGACCGGCTTCTTGGCAATTTAAAACCTTTTGATGGTTTAATCATTGAATTGAAAGAAATGCATTCAGTAGTTTTTAAGCGCCAATAAAAACAATATACTCGTATTTGACACGAAATGAAAGAAACAAAAAGAAATGCAATGCAGAATGAAATGTTAGTAGAAAAATGCTCACAGAACCGTTGACGTAAGTTTATTTATATTGCTATTAATTGCCAGTTTCATTGGCAAGATTACAATCAAATCAGTAGTAGTAGAACCCTTTACCATGTAATTTAACAAATAAACTCATTACAGGTCTACTAAAGATAAGTAAAGTTGACCGTCCATCTGATGTAAAAGACTTAATTAATGATAAAATACTGCTTAATAGACTCCTGTAAACGTTTGCTGATGAGATGCTAATAAAGACAAAGAGATTTCTCAACTCCCATGGTGGAATATCGCCAACCCGAGCTCCGTTTAAAATAAGAAGCAGAGCAAAGTTACAAGCAGATAAGAATTTGGCAGTAGAAAAAGTATGTTTGAAACATTTCAAAGGAGCAGATATAAAGATATGAACTGGTTAGGCGCGGTGATGGCTGGTGGAGTAAAACTGTGACCGAGTCTAAGGACTGGAAAGATAAGGAGCAGAGCAAAATTACAAGCAGATAAGAATTTGGCAGTAGAAAAATAATGGTTGAAACATTTCAAAGGAGCAGATATGAAGATATGAACTGGTTAGGCGCGATGATGGCTGGTGCAGTAAAACTGTGACCAAGTGAGTCTAAAGACTGGAAAGATAAGGAGCAGAGCAAAATTACAAGCAGATAAGAATTTGGCAGTAGAAAAATTATGGTTGAAACATTTCAAAGGAGCAGATATGAACTGGTTAGGCGCGGTGATGGCAGGTGGAGTAACGCTGTGACCGAGTCTAAGGACTGGAAAGAACAGTGTTGGTCGTCCGGCGGCAAGATGGGTAGATGACATTGTTGTCATTGCGGGAATATCCTAGAAGAGGTTGGCACAAGAACGTGGAGCTTGGCACAATCAAAGAGAGGCCGATTCCCAGCAGTGGGCGAAGTCGGGCTGTGGATGACGATGATGACGTATATGAAGACGAATAATATGTAGATACAGTGAAATAGACACGTTAATTAGTACTCGTAATTCCAATGAGAAGTTGGAAGGAGAAATACCTTCGCTAGTGTGGTGTAGGACCCACCAAATGCCGCTTGTAGTTGGTACAACTGCGAGTCAAAATATTGGGGGCAAATGTTTTAAAAAACTTGTGAAAAACACATGAATAAGGTAATTGAACAAAATTCAAATAATGAAGTCCTTTGTTGAGAATGTCTAGGGTTAGGTAATCGTTTGCATCATTGATTGTTTCAATATAAAACATAATCACAATAAGCATTGAGACATCGCTGGACTGTTTGTAAATATTTACTATACGACTGTCCGAGCTATTGTAATAGTAGTACCGATTTACGTACTCGTACTAGGCTTGGCTGTATCTTGAGAGTTCTAAAGCAGTGTAGGATTTTTTCTAGAATATTTAACAGATGAATTCTGTTGGCGACAGATCTGGCAACCCCGTTGCTAGGTCTTGTTGTGTGGTAGTTGCCTAGCAACGGGGCGGTTTACCTATATTTTATTTTCTAAATGTTGTGATTTAATATTAATTATACCCAAAGACATTAAATTATACTACACAATAGACGGGACATAGCGAAAAAAATCGTAATCCGATACATTTGTCCTAGTGGGCAAAAGTCGTTCAGTCTAGTGTGGTACGCCTGCGTGATAAGTCGTATTCTTGACAAACTGTCAAACAAAAGAAAAATATTTTCTAAGAAATTATGCCGAGTTGCGCATTACGGTATTGTAAATCTCGTTATGGTAGAACGACTGGATCTAACTTCGGTTTATTTTCGTAAGTATTTGTTATATTTACTAAGTAATAATTTTAATAAATAGTTCTAGAACATATGCTCATTTTGTAATAAACGCCCTCTATTACTGAATAGCTTTACTACTGCCTTGCAGAGATGTGATGTTGTTTATCGATTTTGTCATCGATATTTTATGAGGTAAATAATAAATAACACTTAAAATATAATACTGTTTGAACATAATCATATTATTTAATTTAAATGTTAATAAAGGAACAAGTACTATTCGTTCAAGTAGGGTTCTGTTATTGCAGGTTTCCGAGTGTAAATAATGTAGAACGTGAAAAGTGGATACGTTTTGTTCAAATAGACCGTAAAGAAGAAAATTGGCTTCCATCTGCTTCGTCAAAATTATGCTCAAAGCATTTTATAAGACGACATTTACTTCGGAAAGACTGGTCGATCAATTTTAAAAAACCGGCCAAGTGCGAGTCGGACTCGCGCACGAAGGGTTCCGTACCATTATCTATACATTAGACAAAACGGCAAAAAAATCACGTTTGTTGTATGGGAGCCCCCCTTAAATATTAATTTTATTCTGTTTTTAGTATTTGTTGTTATAGCGGCAACAGAAATACATCATCTGTGAAAATTTCAACTGTCTAGCTGTCACGGTTCATGAGATACAGCCTGGTGACAGACAGACGGACAGACGGACAGACGGACAGACAGCGAAGTCTTAGTAATAGGGTTCCGTTTTTACCCTTTGGGTACGGAACCCTAAAAAAGAATCTGTACCTTGTACTACAAGTGAAGTGAGTTGCACGTTTCTTGATTTTTCGTAGTCATTCTTTATAGTAAAATAGTACACTGCTTATAGTCCTTATTACTTGCTCAACTTTGCTATCTGTCTGTTCGTCTCCCGGTATCCCACAAAATAGAAATCAGATACTGAAATATTACTTTCTTTATCTTGATTACTTTCTTACTTTTTTTTTCATTATCAAGTTTCGCAATTAATTATCACTTGCAACGCAACCAGTTGCTGAAGATGCGAACGAAAGGGAAATTTTCAGTCTTTAGGTTTACAACATTAGTTTTTTTATAAATAACAGCTGCATACATTTAAATTTGCATACCTCGACATAATGTATGGATCAGCTGATTTTTTTTTCGCGATTTCAGTGCTGGTCCCATAGTAAAAGTTGTTCATAATGATGAGTACAATAACCGATATAATACAAGGTTTCAAACTTAGTATAGTTTAGCGCGAGTACGACTCACATTTAGACTTTTTTTATAATTTCAGGATGATGAAATGAACCCCAAAGCCACCAAACTTACTACACCAGTCAATGTTGATGTTTCAGACTCTGAGTCTATCTTCGACACTCCGAGAAAAATTGCATTGAAGGCACATTACAAAAACAAAAACTACGTCATCAGGTTAAAATTAAAAAAATAGGCCAACAAAATAGATATTTATTACGATCTTTTATTTATATTTTTTTGGGTCTGATTTTGGGGCACAGGTGGCACGGCAGCCCATGCTCTGATTTGTTGGTGGTACTTGCTATTATTATTCTATGAATCGTCAGGTATAAGATTCTTAAGTAGAATGTCTGTGGTCTCCTCATTACCAGCTGTATGAATGTTATTAACTTTGATGTTTTGTATGTAAGCAAGGTCGATTGATCTGTTTGCTTATGGCTCAAATTATATGCGTCCGCAAGACCAAGCGACCCGGCCGCTAACGTCACAAAATTACAAACAACTATATGCGGTGTACGAGCGGCTGTGCGACTGTCCAAATAAATCATTGCATACTTTTGCTTGTAATTTCAAGGTGTAGCGGCCAGGCCGTGCATATAATTCGAGCCATAAACTCGCAGAGTAGAGCTTCTACTAGACAATGGTTAGAACACTTTTTTCTGGTAAATTAATACATATGAAACACTCAGATTAATGCGAACATTTATATTCATCACCTAAATATTTGTGTCCTGTGGGTATCGAACCCTTGAATCATTAGACCATGATAATGGCTTATAAATTGTACAATCTATTAGAGGGGATGGTTTGTATTCCGAGATACAGGTTACCACCTAGTTCGGATGAAGAGGTTCCCAATTCAAGTTACAAAGTACCGTTAGTCTTGTAATTATAAAATAAAATTTATATATAAATTTTATAAAATTTATATAATTATAAATTTTATTTCACAAGAAAATTACATGTCTTTAATGATAATTTATATATCCATTTCTATATCTTTCATGATCATTTAGTAATTTGTATGTAAAAAAAAAAAGAATAACTTGTACACATTGAAACCACTAATCGTTTTATTGTTTTCCTAATTTTTTGGCATTTGATTCAATCTATTCAAATGTGTACAAAAAATAGTCTCGTAACTTTTATTATTATTATCGATACCTTGTTAATTAAATGGTAACATCCCTACACAAAGTTTCTAGTATGGTTTTCAAAGCTAGATGGCGTTACTGACATTTGGTGTTCCCAATAGCCGCTCTAATTTTGCTATATTATGCTAGATGGCGTTACTGAGACAAGGGATCACAGTTTTTCTATGACATTTCTTCGCATAGCCCCTCTATAGTAGGTATATTTAATCTCTTTGATTATACCCAATTGCGCCTCATCTATAAAGACTTTAATTTGGTGCCTAACAAATTAAATAACATAGAAGACCTCTGCCTTTAGAAGATATCTGCCTTTAGACATAAACGTCGAATTTGGGAAACATTTTTCTTGTTTTCCACGAAATATTTCGCTCTTTCAATGTTCTTCTCTCAAAAGTTTTCACCCAAGTTCTCGCCATAAGTTGTTTCTTGCGGTTCTGACACAGTGGCTATGTTTACTAGGAAGCTGGCACAATCTGTGGCCTCTATGCATACGGTTAACCACAATATCGTACGTGTCGCAGCCGCTACTAACCGTTCTCGGACGAAATTCGAACTTGCTTCGATTTGAAAATAGACAGTTGGGAAAATAAAGATGGCCGCTTGGTTATTATGACTGAAGTAGTGTTTTTGGGTTGTATCGAGTGAAATCAGGATGTTTTTTTTTTGAAGTCAAATAAAATAGGATTCAGCTGTCATTGTTGCCACGATAACTCTTTTTTGTTTAAATCAACACTGCTGTTGTGGATGTGTGGAAAAAAATTAAAGTACTTATAAAATAAATATAGTTTTTCTTGCAGACAAGACTTTTAATATGATCATTATGGCATTGACAGCATGTCAACATGCAGATTAAAAATAATACCTAGTTTATATCAAATAAAATTAAGAGGTGTTAGCAACCAGTCTTACCAAGGGGTATCGTATTACCCGGTACTAACTGGGTTGTGGAGGTCAGATAGGCAGTCGCTCCATGTAAAATACTGGTATTCAGCTGCATCCGGTAAAACTGGAAGCCGACCCCAACACAGTTGGGAAAAGGCTAGGCAGATGATGATGATGATGATGAGGTGTTAGCAATTCTGACATAATCCCAAAACAAAACAAGGATTACAACTACCGGTTACAGGATTTTCCCAACAAAAAAGAAATATATTTCGGAACTCTGTACTTAATCCTCTAAAATACATCAATAATTACGTAAAGTAGTAGGGGCTGCTTGCAAAGCCACTTTCATAGCGGCAATAAAAAGTTTTCATTGGCCCCAGTCAACTCCGACGGTGGTTTAACTTAAACTTAAGTTTATCTCGCTTTTATGACCAAACGGTATAAACATGCAGGTGTGTTGCAAAATCCACATATTTTAGCGAAAAAAGAAAACTAATTTAAAGCTGTAAAAGTCGGAGAAAATGTTAATCCGTGAAATGTTTGTGTCTTGAAGCCCGGTTACATTAATCGTAAGTTAAGTGTAAGTTGGTCTTGCATTACAGTGTTAAGATGGTAATAAAAATTATATTATTTTTATTTGATAACCTTGTTTAGGTATAGTTATTTTTCATAAAACATATAGGTACATCGATTGGTTAAATTAATATTATATTCTTTTGTGTTTCTGACCTATTAAGTTGTGTTCCTGTAAATCTAATTTATACTACGCAGTTTTGAGACTAATAGACCCAACTAATAACTAGTGTTGTTTATTATGTCGCATTAAAGCTACCGCTGTCGTTGTGTGTTCGTCTTTTCATAAGTTTTATAGATTACATTATGTATCTGCCAGTTAAGTTTACGGCGCTGCCCGAGGTATGTAAAAGTCACCTATAATTTTCATTGGATTACATTTTCATAAAGAAATCCTGAGAACAGAACATGATAAACAAACACAGTAACGTGTTCGAATATTCATATCAGTGTACATATTTTTCCAAATATTCATAAACAGTGATCATAGTTTTCCAAATATCCATAACAGTGTTCATATTTTTCCAAATATTCATATCAGTGTTTATATTTTCCAAATATTCATAACAGTGTCCATATTTTTCCAAATATTCAAATCAGTGGTCATATTTTTCCACATATTCATATCAGTGTTCATATTTTCCAAATATTCATAACAGTGGTCATATTTTTCCACATATTCATATCAGTGTTCATATTTTCCAAATATTCATAACAGTGTCCATATTTTTCCAAATATTCATATGAGTGTTCATATTTTTCCAAATATTCATAACAGTGTTCATATTTTTCGCAATTCTGAAGATGACTAGATTGTGTAGAGAATATGATATGAACTAGAAAGAAGTAAATGATTTATCGTAACGGTTGACAGATGTGAATCAAAGAAAAAAAAGGTTTTATCGTCGAACCCAAGTAATATAGCTCAAGGGCAGGAAAATGGTGGTTGTATTTATTGAATATAAATAAAAACTAAAGACGATAAGATAGAGAAGAGAGAGGTAGAGAATATATTTAGACATCTCGTTACAAATGTGATACAATACAAACAATCTTACTCTACATATTCTATAACGTCATTACAATCTTATCTTACTACTATCATAAATGGGTAAGTTAGGATGGATGGATTTGTTTGTTATTCAACCACGCCAGACCCGCTGAACGGATCTGGATAAAATTTGAGATAGATATAGTCTGAAATACCACAGGCTACTTTTTATGCTTCGGCTGCTTCGTGGTAAAAGGTGAAATACTTTTTGCTAATCTTGCAGAAGCAAAGTGTGGCTTACAAATTTGCAGTAGCTGTATGAATTTATCGTAGTTTGTTTTTTTTACTTTTCTCTTTTTGTTAATTGCCTATTTATTTTGTATCTTTAAGATGTAAGGAAAGAGCGGAGACTTCAACTACAGGTATTTTCTATGCCTAAATGAAGACTCCTTGACATGCTATGTAACCCAAATTGATACGTACCTAATAAACTTATTTTTTATTTATTTATTTTTGTATATTAGTAGTTGTAGGCCCAGTCACAGATAGTTACATAAACTGTTACAGAATATAGTAGTATTGTGTACCTACATTTAACTAGCAACACCTAGTATTTGTTTCGGAACATAATATTAACCATTTACCAACAATACTAACGGAGAGCTTTTAAATATCCTTATATACATTCAAGCCAACTCCACATAATGCAAAATGAACATCGTGGAAAATAAAACATTACTGTAACATCCATTTATTTATCAGTAGATACTTCGCGCGTAGGCGTGTCACCATCATGGACGATTATGTAGGGAATTGGCAAACAAATATAAAATAAACCTCTTTATTCTCTGCTGTACTGCATTGCTTTAAGGTTCGTTATCGCTTGTTTCAAAGATAACGTTAAGTTGGTCGTGGTAATGTTACTGCGCAAACGGGTGGAGCGTGGCGACTTGACAGATATTAATGACTCCTAGCCATGGCAAAGGTATTATATTATTCCGCCTTTGTATGCCAGCTTTTGTTTATGGTTAGGTACTCTAGCTAGTAATCATTAGCTGTGGTTACATACTGTCATTTGTTGTTTAATAATTAGATAGTTTTTTATTTAGCTTTTTTATTTGCGAGGGTGGGAAAAAAACAAGTATTTGTAATAAGGTCTCGTTTTCATATGCAATAGTTTTTATGTGTAATTTGTGTGCAAGGTGATTGTATGTTTATTTACCATTAATTTGAGTAAAGTAATTACAAAACATTATGGTTTTGAAAAGAGTATGGTGGGCCAGCTATAATAATAACAGATATAAGCCCCGACCAACATCTGAGGAAGCTTTCGCTTGGAAGCTGGATCATGGGCTTGATTCAGCTACTTCTGGACACGGGACGTATTATTAGGAGGTTCCTCTCCTAAGAGCCCTGACCGTGACCACCGATGCCCGTGGGCTATTTTAAAATGTTTATTTTAATTTTTTTTTTTTTAATAAATTTTAATAAAATATTTTAAAATGTAAATAGTATGCAAGAAAAATGAATAAACGGAATAGCTATAATAATATGATTTTGTACTGAAACTGATTAATTTCACACTACAGAATACAGACAGATAAACAATTAGACATGCAGAAGGAGCAATAATAAATGCCTCAGAATCTCATTATGATTTTTTATTGCCGTATAAACGTGACGGAAAATTAATACTCCATTTTTATTTTTTAATTACAGCGGCCATCTTTAATGGCCCGTCACGCCTCTTTTTACTGCTGTTTAACGAATTCTTCATCAATGTTGATGAGACGTGTTTTTGTTATTTAAAAAAGCAGTTAACACTCTTATGTAGACTATCTACATTAAACACTTCTTTGGTGATCAATCTGATGAATAAAAAAAATCAGCGTAGTTCTCCTCTCAAAATTAAAACGTACCAAACCACGTCAAAATGTATATCATTTTTCAAAGTAATTGTAACGATTTAGATAGATATCGTTGATTATTTTGGGTCGATTTTGCTGGATAGTAAAATAGGACCACATTGTGAATGTTGGATGAGATTGAAGTAATTAAAAGAGGAAAAGGAGGTCTTTGTCCTGCAGTGAGACACAAATGGCTAATAAGATCGTGGATTGGCTCATTTTGACAGAACGAAGTTAGTGTTTTGCTGCCCTAAAGTAGTAAATTAAAAAAAATTGGTTTAATCAGACTTGGAAAAGACTTGGAAACCTATTAATCATTTTGAAAAAATATACCATTACCCCTAGGTAATGACATTATGATATCGAATCGTGTTTTGAAGAAAGTTTTCAATGTCGAAAATTTAATTCCTTATGAAATTTTCGACATTGAAAACTTTCTTTAAAACACGATTCGATATCATATCATAAATATTTCTATGTATACAGATATACTTACTTATAGGATTGAATCGTGTTTTTAAGTACCTAAACACACTAACCACTCCGTAATAAAGCATCATTATAAAATAAAAAACAGTATGCCGTCGCTATAAATCTGTTTGAGGGCGTGGCTTCTGATGCATGCGTCAGCTCCCTCTGATTTAGTGGGCACAACATTAATCATTCGAAAAAGAATATCGATATCTTGCGCGGTATCATTAGTTGCATTGCAATGCGAATCAAAAAGTATGTATTCTATGTACAAAGAAACCATAGACTGTGGTAAGGATGAAATGGCTTAAAAAGAGGTGACTGCTGAGATGACTGATAGAAATATGAAAACAAAATTAATTAAAAAAATTAAAAAACCCGACTGCATAAAAATAACTAAGTAATAACTTTAAATAAAAACTGAAAAGAATAAAACAAGTTTCGGAGACAGAACATATTTACTTTAACAGTCGGGACCCATATTGGATGTAATGATTTTGGTCTAGATTATTTAATGGGTCCCGACTGTTGCAGTAAATATGTTGTCTCCGAAACTTGTTTTATTCTTTTCAGTTTTTATTTAAAGTTATTACTTAGTTATTTTTACGCAGTCGGGTTTTTTAATTTTTTTAATTAATTTTTTTATTTTACTCTTTTTAGTTACTTAGATATACGAATTAAAAATCCTCATGATGAGCCCTTTATCGAGCCGATCAGGCTTCAGAGCGTGCCAAACATTTGAATTTGGCGCCAAAAATCCGCATTTTTTTTTACTTTGATATATCCAGTGTCACTCTCACAGTAAATACAAATCAAACGACACCTCTCAAGCTAAAATCCATCGAGCCGTTCAGGCTGCAAAGCGTGCTAAACATTTTAATTTGGCGCCAAAAATCCGCCATTTTGTTTTTTTTATTTTGATATACCCAGTGACACTCTCACGTTTAAGACGAATCTAACGACACCTCTCAAGTTAAAATCCATCAAGCCGTTTAGGCTGCAGAGCGTGCCAAAGAAATATACCCACATACATACATACACTCGAAAAACATTTCCTTCTGGCGCAGTCGGGTAAAAATAAGACTGCGCCGATCCTAAATATGTGGGGATAAGGGAAAGACAGCACGGTCCGTCCGTCCATCCGTCTCTATCCATCTCTCTCACTCGCACTCATCTGCAGACGTGCGCGATAGAGACTGATAGAGACGGACGGACGAACGGACGTTAGAGAGTAGGGCCCCTGTTGACGAAGAGCTACGGGCTAGCTCGCCGTCCGTCCGTCTCATGACGACAGGCTGTGTCGACGGCGCAGGAGTGTTCCACGTGCGCCTCAAAGAGTCAGCATAAGGAAGGGGTCCGCAAGGACCGATGCCTGCTGGTTTGATCCTGTAGACGATATTATTTTATGATACATAATTATAAAGTCAGTACGGTTTAGAATAAAAGTCTGGAATGTGTGTCTACTGTATATTTATCACAATCAAAATAAAAATGGTTTAATTTTGTATTAGAAGAATTTAGATACATATAAACATTTTACAAAATGATAAATAAAAGTGCGAGTTGGACTCGCGCACTGAGGGTTCCGTACAAACTTTTTAAAGGACAAACTTAATTTTTCTGGATCTGGGACTTTTGCGCGAAAAACATTTGCGCGAAGGACACTTGCGCGAACCCATTTGCGCGAAAAGACAAATGCGCGCATGGACTTTTGCGCGATTGGACTTATGCGCGAACGGACTTTTGCGCGCCTGGACACTTGCGCGAATGGACTTTTGCGCGATTAGATTTATGCGCGAACGGACATTTGCGCGCCAAGATACTTGCGCGAATGGACTCTTGCGCGAAAGGACACTTGCGCAAATGGAAACTTGCGCGACTGGACTTTAGCGCGACTTAATGGCCACTGAGGTTCCCTCTGTAGAGTAAACATAACATACCCCTGTTATTTATACTTGAAGGTGGTTTTTTCTTTTGGTTTTTCTGTCATGGATGTCATTTTCATGGTTAAGGAGACGCTGATAACGAAATGAGATCAAAATGAAAATCCAAGATGGCGCCGAGGAAAACTTTTGTTTTTTCTATCATAGGTGTCATTTTTATGATTTTCGGGGTCGCTTATTATGAAAATGAGGTCAAAATGAAAATCCAAGATGGCGCCCAGGATAATTTTTGATTTTTCGTCATGGGTGTCGTTTTCATGGATTTTGGGGTTGCTGGTTACGAAACTGAAGTCGAAATGCAAATCCAAGATGGCGCCGAGGAAGCATTAAAATTAAAATAATCAGCGACCTCACAAACCATGAAAATGACACCTACGTTGGAACAACCGAACTTTTTTCACGGCGCCATGTTGGATTTGCATTCGACCTCATTTTTGTAACCAGCAACCCCCAAAACCATGAAAACGACACCCATGACAGAAAAACCGAAAGGACAATGGCAGCCGCCCATACATTAATTTAGCTGAGATTCAATTATTGCGTCTTTAAATAAAAAATATCTTGTTTAACTCGGCGTCAACTTCTGAATTAGTTTATGAAAGAATTTTTGTCCTAGAAGGCCGAGATAAATAGAAATTCAGTCATGAACTTTTGTAGGTTATGTCTATGGTAGTTCCTCCAATTCGTGGAAGATAAGGTGCAAACCCACCTCGGCGCATGCTGTGCGGGCAAGCGGCGCATTTTAGCTACGTGGATTCATTTGTTTTACTTCTTTCAGCACAATGCGCAAGCGTCTGTGACATTTTTATTACTAATAACCAACCAACATAGTAAAAAGACTATTATCCGAAACCTAAAAAAAAAATTACTTGGTTTGACAACTGTTGTCAAAGCAAGTTATATTTTTTTCAGATTTGGAATAATAGTCTTTTTGCCCGTCATTAATTTGAAGTAATTCATTTATTTTTACACTTCAATATTTTTACTTCCCCTATGTAACACTTCTACTTAGAAATAAACAGTATTGTTAATTCATTTATTCCGTTTAATTACAATAACAAACTAAAACTGATCCTATTACAATAATGCTGTACTTACTGTCACTTGGCAGAATAAATATAAAATGGCAACACTAAACCTCAATGAAAAAATCAAATAACTTTTCAATTATATTAACTTTTTTATCCGGCCTTAACTAGTTAATGTGAAACTTTGAAAAAACGTAAAAAAAATAATGGAAATAACTTCGTATTTAAGTCACTTTTAGACGCTCAAATAAAATTCAGCTAAGATCTCGCCATTGTCTAAAGGGCGCCTACTTGGATTTTTATTTTGACCTCATTTTCGTAATCAGCAACCCTAAAAACCATGAAAAGTACACCCATGACGTAAAATCAAAAATTTTCCTCGGCACCATCTTGGATTTTTATTTTGATCTCATTTTCGTATCCAGGAACCCCTAAAGCCATGAAAACGACATCCATGATGGAAAAATATTTTTTTTCTCGGCAACGTCTTGGATTTTCATTTTGACCTCATTTTCGTAACCAACAACCCCAAAAACCATGAAATCGACACCCATGACGAAAAAACAAAATTTCCTCTCAGCGACATCTTGGATTTTCATTTTGACCTCATTTTCGTAACCAGCAACCCCGAAAACCATGAAAACGACACCCATGACGGAAAATCAAAAAAATTTCCTCGGCGCCATCTTGGATTTTCATTTTGACCTCATTTTCGTAACCAGCAACCCCAAAAACCATGAAAACGACACCCATGACGGAAAATCAGAAAAAATTCCTCGGCGCCATCTTGGATTTTCATTTTGAACTCATTTTCGTTATCAGCTATCCCAAAACTTACTTACTTCTACATTATATTAATACTAGTATTTGCGTGGGTGCGCGAGTTGCGTGCAGCTCGCTTTTTGTCGTGTTCTTGAGAAGTATTCCTTACCATTATAAAATATTGAGAATCCATAGGAATCCTTAAAATAATTGGAAAATCCGTTACAACTACCCCTATATCAGTATGAAAACCCTTAAGAACCCCTAAAACATTCTAAAAACCAATTTAAAAAAATATCACCTATAAAAAAAACCTTATTTAAAAACTCAGACCCATTAAAAAAAACACTACCCTAAAGTTTGCTTGTCGTCGCCTGAGTTACGCTTCACCCACTCAATTTTCGTTACGCTGCGGAGGTCGCCGGCTCGCTTCGCTCGCCACATCCCCCCCCTTCGCTCCACTCGGTCTCGCAGGTTCGCTCCACTCAGAACCTACCTACCACCAGACAGGTTTCGACGCCTACTATAATATTTGTTCAAGCACCCAATGGCTATCTCTGACCGTTACGAAGTTATGGCCCTTTTATTTTTAGGGGAGGTTGGGGAGGGGAGGATACCCTCCGTTTACAAATTTAAACGCTCCTCATTAATAATTTATAGTAAAAATCAAAAAGCCGCTACGTGTCCTAGTTTCCGAGATACGATGGGGGGAGGGGTGAAGGGGGGAGAGTGGGGCGTTTTGAAAAATGATTTTTATTAACGCGTTGCCCCTTTATATGAATCTGAAAAAAAAATGTTTCGGGTCTCTCAACTTCCGAGATCCGCCTAAAGGGGGGAGAAGGGGGACAAGTGGGTCAACTATTGAAAACTGGTTTTTACTTTCCCGAGCCTCCTCTATACGAATCCGTAAAAAACAAAAAATATATTACCAATCATAATAAACAACCAACGTCAAAAAAAAATATCTAAATATGTACAATCAAAAAGTTTAATAATTTTAATATAAATACTGGATCGAAATGTGGTAGTTTGCGTATATCTCGGAAATATAATCACGTAATAACTCGGGAGCGCTTGCGAAGCAAAGTGATACGTGCTCACGCTGGGAGAGCCCTTTCGTTACTGACGGGATCGGGTTTGCGCGGTCGATTATATAGTTCGCTTTGCATTTAATTTACGAAATGAAGTTATTGTTTATTTATAAATTAAAATTCAGATTCTAATAAAGGGCTACCTTGAGATTAATGAGTAATTTTTAAATTTTCTTTAAAGTGTTTCTAAGGTATAGAAAAAAATACCCTTTTGTCCCGACGTTTTCCATAAATTAAGTTTTTTCAACATTTTTTTTCTGCTATATTTCGTATAGAAATCAATAATGTTTTCCCGTATGTTACGAGTAGACCATATATTGATGTTATTCATATTTTTTAAGATTCAGAATATTTTGTAGTTCTTTGTTCAGAGACCCACAAACATCACTCGCTCGTTACTTTTGCGGAAAAGGGGTTTTGAATATGGGTGATTGCCATTAATATATACATTATTTAAAACAATTGTTCCCGCAGTCGACAAGAATAAGAACCTGACTCTTATAATAAAAATAAAACAGGTTCAAATTCTTCTTGCCTTTCTCACAAGGAGTGATCAAAAATGTTCAAAATGACTTAATTTCTTGTAGGGACCCTTAATTAGGTATTTAAGATGATACGTGTTTACCAATAAATATGAAAAAAATTAAATTAGGATGATTAACATAGTACGGCTTTTTGCACTTAGGTACAACATAAACATGCGGATCGGAAATGGCGGGAAAACAAACATCTCGCTTTTATTAAAAGTTGATCTTGGGGTTGTATCGTCAAATTTTTATCTTTTCTTATTGGTTTATCATTTCTGTTTTATTTCTTTTCTTTTTTCTCGTGTGTATTTGTAAAAAAATGTGTTTTCCCGCTAATTTGCTGTCATTTTTTTTTAAATTGTCGATGAGGCCATTTTTAGGGTTCCGTAGCCAAATGGCTAAAAACGGAACCCTTATGGATTCGTCATGTATGTCTGTCTGTCCGTCCGTATGTCACAGCCACTTTTTTCGAAACTATTTGATAGTAGATGTATTCTGTGAATCGCATTAAGATTTTCACACAAATATAAAAAAAAAAACAATACATTTTGGGGGTTTCCATACTTAAAACTGAAACTCAAAAATTGTTTTCATCAAACCCATACGTGTGGGGTATCTATGGATAGGTCTTCAAAAATGATATCGAGGTTTCTGATATATTTTTTTTCTAAACTGAATAGTTTGCGCGAGAGACACTTCCAAAGTGGTAAAATGTGTCCCCTGTAACTTCTAAAATAGTAGAATGATAAAACTAAAAAAAATATATGATGTACATTACCATGTAAACTTCCACCGTAAACTGGTTTTAACTTAATTAAAAAAATACACAATTATTAAAACATCGATCAAAGTTACAACGAACTACAAGAACTTTTATATTATGTTACTTGCTGCTACGGAACTTTTTTGTCTGTTGATTTGTCAAGATGGCCAACATAACGCGTCTAATCCGTCTATCAGCAGCTCATTAACTAGCAGACTGCTAGCAAGCGTTTATGAATCATACTTCTTGACAACCGTCTAACAAGCCTAATGAGTCTGCTAGCTAACAGACCAATCAAACCTCAATTAAGGTTTTTTTATGAATAAGGCTGTAAAAGTACAACAAGTGATCTTATTGAACACCACACGATATTTTTTTTTTGTATTTTTTTCTAAATGGCCATAAGTTCTACTTTATGCCATTTCAAGGTTATCCATTAATTACCGGACATCCTGTATGAGCTAGTTTCCCGTAACAGATTTTTAACCCAACAACGGCAATGTCAAAGGAGTCTCTTCAATGAAATTCTTTAAAAAGTTACAGGTAGTTAGCATGTCGCGAATATTTAAATAAATATTTATTTATCTCTTTCAAGCAATGCAAATTTATTGCTGTATTTTTTATATTAATGTCAGTTTTAGGTTAGGCTCATTTAAAACGATCCCTTTTTATTACACTGCCCTTCAAAGTTTTATGTTGGCAATAATAATAAATCATATTATAATCATATAAGCTGCGTTGTAAGAAAAAGCTAACTTCTCGCGAAATAAACAGGAAAATGAGTCTACCTTTACAGGGTAGTGATTTAAGACAAGATAATAAAAATATATGTCATATTATTGTGAGTATTACAGATAATATGTAGGTATATTTAGGCCAATTTACCTCGAAGGAGTTTCACGAAGTACCCAACTACTAAATCACCTTCATCTTCTGTTTAGACCAGTCTTTCCCAACGTGGGCGATAACGCCCCCTTGTGGGCGCTGCAGGCCTAAAGAGACCCAGAAAAAAAAGGGGGCATTGTGTAGGGCTTTGGGGTCGATTTATAATTTCATCTACCTAGCTAGGAAGACTCTTAGACACCGACTGAGCTCTCGACTCTCGACTACATCTTGTGAACATCAACTAATATTAATTAAGATATAGTTCAAACTCGGTTCGATATAAAAGACCGCGGGCAATCATGTTTTAACATGTTTTTGTTAAATAATCCGAATTGTACATTCCTATACCAATCGGCTGGTTCTACCTTCACATTAGTTTTTATATTAGAATTGATTATGTTTGTTTTATTTTCAATAAAAGATACTCTGTCCGAATACTATAAATTTGCGTTTCAATAATCAGTTATAAGTACTTAGCGGTTTTTAAGTATGTTTAAAAAGGGGGGCGTTAAAAAATAATTTATTCTTAAAGTGGGCAGTAGACAAAAAAAGGTTGGGAACCCCTGGTTTAGACTTTTCCCAATTATGTTGGGGGCGGCTTCCAGTCTAACCGGATGCAGATGAATACCAGTATTTTACATGGAGCGACTGCCTATCTGACCTCCACAACCCAGTTAGCACTGGGTAACACAAAACCTCTTGGTAAGACTGGTTTTCAGACTTTCGGGTAACCTGTAACGACTGTCAGATCTCCAAATTACTTGGAGTAACTAACTACCTATGGTCTTTATCACTACATAATTATTATATAAACATATGATAAAACAAAGTTCCCCGCTGCATCTGTCTGTCCCTATGTATGCTTAGATCTATGAACACTGTTTTAAGCTTTCACGGTTTAAAACTAAACTTATATTGTCACTTACGGGATATCTTCCGTGATTGTTCATTGTTATAAGCTCCCGATATTTCGACGCTGTTGCAAGCGCCATGATCGCGGGTTCGCGGGTTGCGCGATCGTTTAGATCTATAAAACTACGCAACGGATTTTGATGCGGGTTTTTTTTAATAGATAGAGTGATTCAAGAGGAAGGTTTAAGTATATTATTTGTCAAGCGGGCGAAGCCGTGGGTATCAGCTAGTCAACGTTCAACGCACAGGTTAGACGGCAGTGGCCTTTATTTGTCATCTAACCGTTTACATTATATTTTTTTAAGAAACCAATTAGATAGTTACTCCAAGTCATTTGTATGTAGATCTCAGGTGCTAGTACAGGTATTGTTTGTAACCACGGTCTTATATTCCCAATGCCCGTGCCAGACTGTTGTAAATAAGCGGTTTACAACAGTGCGTCAACAGTGCGTGCTGTTGTAAACCGCCGGTGGAGACCGATGTGGCGCTTTGTGGGGGGGGGGGGGGGCTTGTTTACAACAGTCTGGCTCACGCTTAATTCCCAGTTCTTAATGATAATACAATATATTATAATTGTACGGGTATAAATACTCTTTGACAATTGCAGCATGTCCTAGAACCAAAAATTACATCTATCAACACGTATTGGGCTCGATTGGTGGACTACAAGATTAAAACCAATTCCCTCTCCTAGAGTGGAGGCCTGTGTCCCAGCAGTGGAAATATAACTGGATGATTATGCTTATAAGCATCCAGACATTGTAAAAACAAAGTTTGTGTCACTCAAGTTTCTACAAAAACATCGCTTCAACATCGTAGCTTATCTACGCAGTAGACAAACATTATCCTTGTATCATAGACAAATCTAATCGTACCAACATCACCGCACAAACAAACCCAGAAACAATAAAACGAATCGCCTGACGTTTCGCGCGTCCGGTGCGATATCGCCGGGCCTAACAACGGGCCATTCAGCCGAAACAATCGGCGCACACACTTTACATTGTCCCTTATAGCCGGACTACGTGACCGAAGGCAGAACTACGCAGGAAGTGGACTCGGGCCGATAACGATATCACACTTAGTGGCCACTCTGTGTCGGTGTAAACAAGGCTTAGTACTGGCTGGTTGAGGCTGGGTTCTAAATTTAAAATTTCGTTTGGCTGAGGAATGGGGTTTTAGGGAGAGACCCGCTAATATTTAGTACGACGCGGTTTCGAATCGAGTGATCCGAATCGAAACGAGGCGCTTTATGTCTTTTTTCTTCCGTAATTCTCCCGATTCCGCTTTGATTTGTATAGTCTGCACTTCCCTTAGTCCATAGGAATGTTGGAAATGTGTTAAGTATTTGTTGATGGAACGTCTGTTAGAAAAAGTGACATTATGTCAGCGCAATAACGATGATAGAAAAGTCAAAAATGTATTGCATTCAGCATTATAAGATATCGCTATATATGTCAATCCTATCAAAGCTGTTGTAAAAGTAAGAAACGTTTGAAAGTGGTTGCCCTCTGGTTCATTCATACCGACTCGACCTGCTAAACGCTGGTCTCGACATAAATAGCGACAAAATCGCCAACTTTCGATCGCTAATAACTCACAAAAAAATTCGGTTGCAATCATTGAGTTATAAAGTACTACCAATAACGATGCTTGCGGGAAATGCAATGCAAGTCTACATCCAAGATGCGATATCTATGTCGAGACCGCCGGCCGGTCTATCGTCGCGTCGCCATTAATTTATCTTGATAGATTTCGCATAGTAGTTTTCTCCGATAACCAGTTATTTACATCACTCATGTCTACATTATACGTAGGTATTGAATACCCATAATTTCTTACTTATTCCAAACTCAACGCTCCAGCACTAAAAACTAGTCATTAAACGAAATATATTTCACAGACGTGCCTAGTAAATATTTATTGACCAATTAGAAATCAGCGATAATCGCGCGCCGCGTCCTGATTGGTCGGCAGAACTTTCTAAACTCGTGTTCAGTTGGTTGTAACTTTACAATGTATTCAACAATTATGTCTTTGAATTATGTGCGCCATGAAAATAACATTATGGCCGGTAGAAGGTCGAGTTTGTAACGAGTAGATTAGATGTTAGAAGATATTGGTTAGACGTGATGTATGTAAAAGTGTTTTAAAGAACATTGACTAACACCGTCAAATTGTTGGATAATGATTGAACGTTATAAGGAATATGCATAAATATTTTGATGATTATAATTATATCACTACATACGTCTTACATTCGCGAACAATATTTTAATCAACATACCACCTAGCGCTGGCCTGCAAGTTGCAAAAAACGTAAGAAAATTTGAATTTCGCGGGCTACCCTGGCGCTTTCACCTTAAATACGCGCCTTTTTTTAATCTGGGCAAAGAGATATTTAGCCAAGATTAAAAAAAGTGCGAATCGGACTCGCGTATGAAGGGATCTTTAAGTTTTATTTTAATTTCATTATTTGTTGTTATAGCGGCAACAGAAATACATCATCTGTGAAATTTTCAACTGTCTAGCTATCACGGTTCATGAGATAAAGCCTGGTGACAGACAGACAGACGGACAGTGGAATTTTAGTAATAGGGTTTGGGGTTAGGGTTTCACCCTTTGGGTACGGAACCCTAAAAACAGTCTCTGCTGCGCTGTGGAAATTTTTATTTCCGCACACGTAATAAATGAAAACCTAATTGTAGTGCGATATGAGCCAGTTTTCGAGAAAGTTGCCACAGATAACTATACCTATACTTAGTCCAAATTGGTTCAATGCCTATAGTCTGAGGTGAATGTTTTTTTTTTTTAATTTTTGCAAAGCACTACGCGTCTTTACGGCATAAATATTTTTTGGATATTCAAATTGTGTTTATAAATAGAATATCATAGATAAACATGATTATTTAAAACGAATAGTTACTTTTATACACAAATTAAGATTTATTTGTGTTCTGAATTCAAAAATAGAAAATAAATCTATTTTTTATATTAGGCTGTTTAACGGCTTCATACCATTGCCTCTCTTTCAACCTGGTGAGACCAAAGCGCGAAAAAAAAAAGAAAATTTAAATCATAGTTTTATAGTTCCTGACAAAAATATTATTCGTTATTGTATTTTATTTCTTCAAAAGTGTATTGAAAAACGTCGTTTGATACACGTGGACATTTGTTATTGCAATTCTCGGCTCAAAAACAATATAATTCCGCCTCGATTGCAATAACAAACTTTCTCCACTTGTATCAAAATGTACTATTGCTCTATTAACACAAGTGAAGAAAATGTTTGATTACATGAGCTAAATTTATCAACTCTATTTGTGGTGGTTCAAACTTCGTTTGAACTGCTGTTAGAATAAAGTTCTAATCAGCTTGCACTACAAAGCGGTTGTTACGTAAGTCACTGCGGCCGAATAGTGCGAAATCAGTTTTTTGCGATTTACAAAAAATCTATTGATTGGACTAAAAAAGTAAAACACTATGAAACTAGTATGTTGCTTGTAGAATTATTTGCCAAAAAATCAGAATGATCGCATGTATTTTTGTATAGATAAGTTCGTGATTTTTTTCTATCGAATAAAGTTTGTTGTATTATGTTTTCAAAACACTGGAACTAGGATATATCCTGGAGAATATCATATATTTTTCTGGTTTTGTTTATTGCAGTGAATCATATGCTTTTTTGCATTATAAAACTCGCGGTTAGCTCCTGTAATCACCTTAATTGACATTTATGACTTCATGAAACGTTAACATAAATATACTTTTGTGTTTAGAAAATGCCTGTATTTGAAAGGTTGTAAAAACTTACTTCAGCTTTTTGCTTCTTGTTTTCAAATATTTTCAAAGGACAACAACAACAGCCCATAACGTCCACTGCTGGACATAAGCCTCTCCCATGAAGGGAGGAATTTGCCGTAATCTCCACGCTTGGCAGGTGGATTGGAGATCGCAGCCATGTAGCCGTGTGGTATCCGGCAGAGTAGAATAGAACCAACCCATTACACTCACGGGTGTCGTATAAGGCGACTAATGTCTGAGTCAGAACACCTTGCGCCTCCGTAGACCAGAGAATGGGCAGCAGCGTTTTCTGTTAGTCTCAAAAGACACTGGGAAAAACTATTTATGACGTGGACTATGACTTTGTAGTTAGTACAAAAGAAAATATTATATTTTAAAAGATTTTCGCTTCTGTAATTGCTGTTTTTTATTTTATACTAGCGGACGTCACGCGGTTTCACACGCGTAGTTCCCGTTCCCGTGGAAGTACGGTGATAAAATATAGCCTATACGGATTCGGAAGAATCCCTCTAAGTAATGGTAAAAGAAATTTTGAAATCGGTCCAGTAGTTTTTGAGCCTATTCAATACAAACATACAAAAATACAAAGGTTTCCTCTTTATAATATTATATTTTAATATTTTATATAAGCTGTTATGACGTCAAATCTGATTCAACTGTTCTAAGCCAAAATAACACGAACTGTTTTTTTTAATTTGTTTGAAAGGTAACTCTGCGAAAAATAATAATTTGCCTTTGGTTTGCTTTAAAAATTTCAACTTTTTGTTGTTATTTTGGCACAAACTTCGAACCAAAGCCCCACAAGCATTAATTGTATTCTAAGTCCTAGATTTCTCTAATTAGCAAAATAAGTTAATGAATTTAAACTAAATGTTCGTACGATTACGTTGTGAAACTGTAAGACCATGCTAATGATGGGATGGGAATGGAGATCTCGTTCAATGTGGATTGTGGATACAATACAACCAAGGGTGTTGTAAAGTAATTTAATTACGGCCGTAAGATAATTGCTTTATAAGGAGCATCCGCTCTGATATAGTTAACGTTTTAGTTAAATTGTGTGCCGGTTGCAAAATATTTGTTTAATGGTTTTCTTTTTTGTTAGAAAATCATAGCTCTAAGTATTCATAAAAAAAATAGATTAAAAAATAAAAGCCAATAGTAGAGTGAGAAAAAATTGTTTTACTTATTTTTTAAATCTCGTTAAGTATGTGTTTTTGGGAAAAATCTCGTAAAAAAACAGCCTGATTTTAATGGTATATAAATTTAACTCAAGCAGGTGTTTTATTGACTTAAATGCACGTTTTTGTTATTTCTAGTCTTGTCTCATTTTAAATAAAGTGTCGCTCAGAATTCTAGAAGCTCAGTTTATCCTATAAACAAGGCAATTGAAAGCAATTCAGTGCCGTCGCCATACCTAACCTAAAAATTAAAATAAATGGCTTGGCAATCGACTATTGTGTTTGATACAACGTGAACGAAATCTTCAAGTTGCTCGAGCTTGCGTAGGCGTTAGAGAAAAAAAAGCGGTTCTATATTCAAAGTTAGTGGTTCGGCCAATCGCGTGGCCGGTAGGCGTGGCGGCGGCTTACGATTGGCCGTTGGCGAGGCGGGCGCAGCTAGTACTGATGGATCGTGCGATTATAACGTTAGTGACGTTAGTCGAGTCGATGGTCTTCTAGCGTTGCGGACGCATGGCCGGTGAAGGGGCGCGTGACATCCGCCTTTTTATTTACCAATGACGTTAATGACATTGTCCTTTAAAACAAATGTTAGTCACAAAATAAATTCATACAACCATCAAACACAATAAAACTTTTCTGATAGTTTATATTAGCGCTGAAACATTATAAATGAAGATAATAATAAAATATAAATGATGTCTATGCTATAAAAGTAACATCCAACCAGGTTCATGACGATATAAATTAGAATTTAATTTATTTATTACTAGCAATAATTGCGAATTACTAGATAAAAAATGCAATTTTACACAATATTATGCGGTTTACCATAATTATGGTACAAGTTAGTTATTTTATTTGTAAGATAGGTATTAAATATTATATCGCGAATTCGCAATCCCAGTTTTTAATAGTAGGTAAACTTAAGATTAGTATGACAAATAGAGAATGATAGGAAGCCGTGGTCCTGCAGTGGGCCGAGTAAAAAAAAAAAAACTTGTCTATTATCTAGTTCATCGTCAATTACAGATTTTTTTTCCACAAACTCCCATTAATGTCATCAGAAACTAATAAGTACTTGCAATAATTGCACTAAACAAGGGCTACGTAAACATAATTATAATTAATTATTTTACTAACAGTTTAAAAATCTTTTCATAAAATGCGAAATATAAATTTACGGCTCATAGTGTGTGCTTGTTCCTTTGACATCGGCTCTAAAGATGTCATAGCCGACCCCGGCTTGTTTCTTCTTTTATTTGACAGCCAATTGATGTTTATCAAGAACTTTAACTTAGCCATTATTGCTGTCGCTTCAACCTGGCTGACATTTAGACCTTTATGTATTATGTTGTAATAATTTTATTCCAGACAAGTTGATGAAAGCAATTATTAATGCAATTAGTTCTACTAAAATTGTAAACAACCGACATCAAAATGTCTTCTATTTTCAGATAGAATTGTAGGGAATGAGTTTGGATAGTAAACGATTTTTAATTTTGAATCTATTCTAAGCATAATATGGATGTATGTATCATCATGATCTATAGTTGGTGCCAGCTAAGATGAGAATAGCGGTCATTGAACCACCTACATTTATCAAACTTCTTAACTTTGAAAACCAAAAAGAAGCCTGTTCAAGTCTTGAATCGTCATCTATCGTGATCTTCAACATTTTTTGTAGGTAATGAAAAAACCGGCCAAGTGTGAGTCGGACTCGCACACGAAGGGTTCCGTACCCTTGACTATAATTTTAGTATTTGTTGTTATAGCGGCAACAGAAATAAATCATCTGTGAAAATTTCAACTGTCACGGTTCATGAGATACAGCCTGGTGACAGACAGACAGCGAATTAATAGGGTTCCGTTTTTACCCTTTGGGTACGGAACCCTAAAAACGATACAAATGGCTTATTTGTTTTGGTTCGTACGAAGAGATGTTTGGGAAAGGGCAATGTCCGCTATTCTCATCTTAACTGGCATCAACTATACCTGCCCTTATCCCATGTTACTTGGGGTCGGCGCAACACGTTTTTTTTTCTTCCTTTCTCCTCTGACAACCGTCATGCTACCATCTACTTACTATTTTTTCTTTCATATTACTCCTCACATAAGTCACACAATCCATCCATCGTTTCCTTGGCCTTCTTCTCCCTCTCCACCAGTGATGTTGTTAGCCGTGTGGTATCCGGCAGAGTAGAATAGAACCAACCCATTACACTGACGGGTGTCGTATAAGGCGACTAATGTCTGAGGCAGAACACCTTGCGCCTCCGTAGATCTGAGAATGGGCAGCAGCGTTTTCTGTTAGTCTTGCATCACGATTTCCAATCCGCCTGCCAAGCGTGGAGATTACGGCAAATCCTCCTATCATGGGAGAGGCTTATGTCCAGCAGTGGACGTTATGGGCTGTTGTAGTGTAGGAGGAGCACCTTTATTCTGCGTCACTGCGTGTTGTGAGCTGGCGCTGCCCCGCGGAACACTATTTTCAGTGGTTTTGTAGGTGTATAACATAATTTGTTTATTAGAATATCATTGCTCTCCAGTTCCACCCATCATATTATTATGCATGTGTGCATATGGGACTGATTTTACTGCAACGTAAGAATGTTGCATTACTTTGATTTATTTAACTGAATCATTATGAGGCTCATTTTGGCAGAACTACGTCAAATTGATTGAGTGATTGAAATGATATCATTTTTGAAATTGTATAATAGGTATTTGTCTGTGTACTTCTATTTTTAAATTAAATATTGATCTATTTTCATAATTGAACTTCATCAAAGACAAAGCCTTTTGTGTCATTCATTTTTAGAATACGGTCAACAAGGCTGAAAGAAAACAGAAACCCTGACCTACATATATATATGACTCAGACAGTAACACTATTGTTTCTTAATAAAACTCAAAAACATTAATTAGGACGACATCCCAGACTAAATGTCGACTGTTTCAAAACCAAGATTCGAGGCGCAAGGAGCTTAGTAATTACTAGCTCCATGCTATGAAGCAAGAAGCTTAATACTTAGTTGGTACTTATTAGTTCCATGCGATGAAGCTAGTTACTAAGCTAGATTCGAAATTCGGATACAGTTACTTATCAGCTCTTGGCGGCAAACGGCATTGGGTCCGTAATGGCGGATCGTAAAGTTGACATAAACCGTCCGGGCCCGCACTGCGGCGCTGCTGTATCTTGAGCTTACGTCAATTGTATCTATCACAAGTTTAGTGCATGGGTTTTATTGTGACGTATAAACCATGGTCAGGAAGCTTGAAACCGTGTGTTGTGACTTGGTAGCAAGCATGGAATTATTAAGTACTACCTATGTAACCTAGTACTTAATAATTCCATGCTTGGTAGAGACTCCGAGTGGCTGTTATTACAACAAATTGTCTTTGTTGTTTAACGGTCATCAAATGTCTCTACATCTGTAATTTCCACTGTCGATATGAAGATATGTTACGTTGATTTTATTGATATAACTAGGTAGGGATGGGAAACATCAATCCTAAGAATCCAGCATTTTGCTGTCAGCTAAGATTGTTGTTATGATATGTAGTTGTTGTGGTCTTTAAAAGACGTTTACATACGATGGCGATGCCGTTTTATGTAGTGATCATCATGCATAAATATTGTGATACCTACTCATATTGTATAGTTTGCTAGAAGAAATTATTTCCTTGTTTTGACGATAAAGAGCTGGTACTTAGATGCTGAACCGTATGAGTTAGGCACGACTTATCGTGCAATCACCATTATTACATTCATTTTAGTCATGTTCATCAGTATTTTTGGGAAGACAGTTGAATACTGTGTTTGTTCCAAAGGACCAGAACCCAATATATTAAATTTGATTTCACGAGTTACATTCGTAGTACTCACTCAATACAAAAAAACGGGAAAAAAACAGAAGCACTCAATGCCAAATGAATCACAAGAGCCTTCAAATCGATTTAAACCCATAGCGAAACGTAGTAGCAATCGGAACAATGCAGCGAATAACGGCTTGAGTAGCAATACGACTATTTTACACGTCTGAACACATTACAGCACTATTCCGCAAGGTTAAGAGTATGACGATGTGTGTCCAAGTGTCTCTACCACCTTTGAATAGGTTTTTTATAGTCGACGGAGCTGTCAGCACAAAGGGAAGTCGTAAAACCTCGTAAAACCGAAGTGTCTGTATGATGCACGACCTTCTGACATATAGTTTATGGTCGCTAGTGACGTGCCGCTCTGCGATTATTCGTAATCCTTGTTTATGGTTAGTCGATTGTCTCATTCATGTCGATTGGCGATTTTGTTAGGTTCGGTGATAAAGATTTAAAATATGTTGTTGTTTTTTCAACCGACTTCCAAAAAAAGGAGGTTCTCAATTCGACTGTATTTTTTTTTTTTTTTTTTGTTTTTTTTTTTTTTGTGTTTGTTACCTCAGAACTTTCGACTGGGTGAACCGATTTTGACAATTCTTTTTTTGTTTGAAAGCTGGTGCTTCCCGTGTGGTCCCATTTAAATTTTGTGAACATCTGATGCTGATCTTCGGAGATATACAATGGAACTCTTCAAAAATAGACGGCAAATGTGCCGTGAATGTTGCAATCGCTTGGATGTTTATTGTTTATACAACATCATGACGTAACATCACGCCTATATGCTCTGAGGGGGCATGCAGATGTATACAATACACCGAGATTTCGACAGTTAGGAATGCTAAGTTGGCGCCATCGTGTTCAGCGCGCGACTCAAATAACTTAACATCACGCCTGTATGGTCTGAGGGGGTACGCAGATCTGTACAATACACCCAGATTTCGACAGTTCGTTCGTGTTCCGTGCACGCCTCAAAGAGATGTCAGCAAAAGGGACTGTTACGTACACGCACAATGGTCCACTTTAAGGACTAAGTGCGGAAACCAAAACCGTTAGATAGGGACTGTTCTAAAGAGATACTGCGGCCCTGGAACACAAAGGGCTAAGAAAGAACATAGATGGGTTTTAGTCAGTAAAAGTCTGCTGACAATCCCTTCCGGTCCGCCCAGAGCGATAATTTGATGATTTCCCATCCGAAAAAAAAAAAGGTTTATTAAGTTCCATATATTGGGGATACGCCTATTACCATGACATGTATTGTTAACAATGCCAAATAAATTCATGGCAATTATTTGGGAACAACTAAAAATGGAAAAATAATAAACTTTTTTGCAAAAAATAAAACCGACTTCAAAAAACACAAAAAAGTGAAAAATAACTTTAAAGCTTCAGAAGTCGGTGACAAAAAAACGAAATCAATCAAACAAGAGTCACCGACTTCTGAAGCTTTAAAGTTATTTTTCACTTTTTTGTGTTTTTTGAAGTCGGTTTTATTTTTTGCAAAAAAGTTTATTATTGTGTTGTAGTTAGTTCCGGGGTGTAACTGGACTGCGCTTTATTACGTGATGTTAAATCTTTTTGACTTATTTCTCGCTCGTCAGACTGGTTGTTGAGTTTGAGTGACTTTTATGAAACGATTTTTATAATAACTATCTTCTTTTTTTCGAGACTAGTCATTCGCTCCATTGCAAAAGAAAATCAACAATAGATTTAATGCGCAACCAATGATTAAGGGCTATATATCCCTCAAATGGCTTAGCATGATCCTCCGTTACGCCTAAAATACTGCAGCGTTAATTTTGAAATAAATATATGGCAAAGTTGAGGATTAATGCTAAGTTCTATGTGTGACGAAAACACGATTCCATAAACTTTTCTCGATAGAAAAAAAATCCAAAGTTACCTCCAAATCAAACAATAAACCGCTGGTATTCAAAAAGTACTTCAAATTAGATCATGAAACTTTGCATTCTAACTGAACTAACTATAAAGCAGGTCTTATGTGTTTTTTTTTAGTCCAATCAATAGATTTTTTGTAAATCGCAAAAAAACACAAATTTCGCACTATTCGGCCGCAGTGACTGACGTAACAAACGCTTTGTAGTGCAAGCTGATTAGAACTTTATTCTAACAGTGTTTCAAACGAAGTTTGAACCACCACAAATAGAGTTGCTAATTTTAGGGTTAGAAGGGCCTTAAGAGGTTAACTATCTAGGTATATATAGTATCTTTGGTATTCAGCTGCATCCGGTTAGACTGGAAGCCGACCCCAACATAGTTGGGAAAAGGCTATATAGTCTGCGCCAGATAGAGATGGGTAGTGGGTTAAAACCCATTCTTCCCATTTGGGTTAAAACTGGGTGATTTGGGTTTTAACCCGGTTTTAACCCATTTTAACCTTTTTTACTGGGTGATAATGAGTATTGTTAATTATTAAATAGTGTGAAGTAGAGTTCACTAGTTACTTCTCAAAAATAAAAGCCTAAACACAAAATCAGATACATTTATTATTTATTTGGAAAATTACAACAAATTAGTAGGCAGTTTAATCATCATCATCATCGTTTGCATCGGAAACGCGGTTACAATCAAAAAATTGGAAATTGTTAATGTGGGATGTACAGTCACGAGCAATTAAATGTAAACACGTAGCAAAATTCAAAAGCGATTTTCTCATGAAACAACGGTTTCTTCTTTGAATAAGACCTATTTCGTAATAGTATGGTTTCCAAAATACTATGTATGTAGAAACGTAAAACGTTAATCAGTGCAATAGGAGAAAATCGTGTTTGAATTTTGCTAAGTGTATCAGCTATTTCATTGCTCGTGACTGTTGATGGTTCAGGGCTATTTGTACGTGGCGACGTGGTTTGTATATTATTATATCTCCGGGATTGCAGGATTTGGAGTATTGGTGTAGAATCAGGCATTCAGTATTATCATTTAAATCATCCATATGCTTGTGCAATAAATTCCAATTGTATGTTATATAATTATGTTAGTTTTGCTGCTCTTTCCATCGTATCAGCACTAAAGCATCGCTCTACAGTAGCAGAAGTGCACAGTCCTGCAAGAATACGAACAGCGACTTTGTTCAATGCAGTAGACCCACATATTCCCTTCCACCAGATTGATGCGCTTACATCGTTGACGTTAGCTCACAGAAATCTCCGACTACAAAAACCATCTCTTGCTCTATACGATGCCAAGTTTGACATTACATTCAAACCGATACTTTGTCCGAAATAGGACAAAATATCGGTTTGAATGTAATGTGTTTGTATAAATGAACTCCTGATCGTCGACTTCTTGACTTTAGTAAAGGTTTGATCCTTGGTTTGTGGGGTGAGGGGTCTAATAAGTACGCTGCAAAGTGAATCGGTTTCAAACACATTTCGATTAAAACGTTTTTTATTATTGTGACATCCGGTAAACTGAAAAGTAGTTTCGATTTCATGTTTTTGAATGTCAAAAACAGCTTATGAATATTTTTATCATTTCCTTCTAATTGAAATATTGCATCAGAAATAGGTTCCATAATACTCAGGTCTCTCATTTTCTTTATTACCACTTGGTTGCAAAATCGTGTTTCCGACTGCAGATACTGACGAAGTTTACGATATGTTTGCAGTTTTCGGAGCAACGAGGACATTTTTGTAAATATCTAGCCATTTTTTGCAAGTTAGTCTTGTATTTTATCTCGCAATATGCTAGTATATAATGTAGCCGTTTTATTCTCACTCTCTCGAAAATGTTTCCATATCATTTGAATTTTTGGTCTCACCATGTTGCCTTATAACAATGAAGTTTAATAAGTTTCTTATGTAATGTCTAAAATTTTAAATCAATTGGTAATTTACAAGTATCTACTTTATGCTATTTAAACCTAAATGACACCATATTAGTTAATAGATCCCGTGCGAAGCCGGGGCGGTCGGTAGCAAATTTGAACAAAAATACCTATTATATAGTTACTACTTATTTACCACTTGAAATACTAGAGCAAAACTTTGTTCAACAAATTAATGTACCTAAAATCTAGAACACATTTTTTTAGAATATATTATGTATAATAAATAGTAATATTTCTTTTACTTACGTAGATTGTATTCTCGTGTTGATAAATTCAGTTCATAAGCAAATCGTAGTCAATGTGTTCAAGCCAAGGCCAATCAGGTAAAAACAGGATAATCGCAATATAACAGTTCCGGGTTGTAAGTAAAAACTCAAAATTCACATAAAACGCGCGCACTCTAACCAGCGAGGTAAACTAGAATGACAAGTTTGTACGGGGAAGGGGCGCGGGGATAGCTGCGCGTGGGCGACATCCCTTCCCCTCTCGGTCTTGCCACCCCGCACACCGGCCGTAGCGCGCTACATGTTTAAATAATAAATACAAAATATTTTCGTTTTCACCCAGCCAAACCACCCAGTGGGTGGAATGAAACGGGTGATAACTGGGTTTTAACCCACTAGTGGGTTTTAACCCGGGTGGTTACCCATCTCTAGCGCCAGATAAGTAGGAATTAAAGGTCATTAACCCGCATACATTTATTCAAATACATAATTCCGAAAACAGAAATTATGACATTAACTTGTCCCGAAAACACCTTTATCGTGATCCTTGACTTTTTCTAGTAATAAAAAACGATTCATAATGTATTATCGGGGTACCTACGCAGAGTAATTAAGGAAAGAGCAATGACCTTTAATTCCTACTTATCTGGCGCAGACTATAGGCAGATGATGATATCTATGTATAGTATCTTTAATGCCTTACATTTCTAACTGAAAGAAACTGAGATATAAAAAAAAAAATCTCTTCCATAGTGCCAAAAACTCATAACACAACAATGATATTATATAGTAAAAAGAGGTAGATATCGCACTAGCATGCACAAATTGTTGAGGACAAAGTGACACAATTGTTGCACTTTGATAGCTAGCTATCTCTTTCTTTATCTCTCTTTCTTTCTTTATCTTATACGTTCCGTATTATCTATCGCTGTCGTAGTTTTAAATTACTCGCAACGATATCTGAACGCCATTCAGTATGAACATGGCGTATCTTCTTTATAATATCATTGTAACACAATCAACTTTTCAACCAACTCACTCCCAAAGAGGTTAAGTATTGATCATTTTAGTTACGACCCCAAATAAATGCCAAATGGTTATTGATCATTCTAGTTGCGACTCCAAATGAATGTTATTTCCTATCAATTGGCACATAAACTATGCAAATAGTTTGGCAGTACATTTTATAGTCAAGAAGTTTTTACGTTTTACATTGACCCAATTCTTTAAAACGACCTTCTAATCTAGACGTGATTTACATTTAAAAAATAATTGAACTTATAAAAGAAACAGTTATTAGATTAATTAAGCATTTTTCTTTTTTTAACTACATTTTAAAAGCCGCTGAATTATTTACTTCTTTAATTTAAACAAATTTACAAGCCAAACAAGATTGCTCCAATCAATTTAAGGTCGCATTGTTTTTTAAATGCCTTATAAACTGCCTCAATGGTGCTATATGCCTATCTAGTATCTTATCTATCTTTTTTTTTTTTTTAGAGGTTTCTGACAACTTTGTCAATGGTGTCGATTCTGTTGTGCACAAAATAAAGTTAATTAAGGCTATTGCGACTTCGTGAACAGCTCCATTTAAATGTATGCATTGGAACGCCCCGCGCCCGCGCCGCTCCCGGGCCGCCGCCGCGCCGCCACCGCTGACTTCGTTAATGAGGCCTTAGTCGACATGTTTTTATAAGCCGATGCATTAGAGAAAGGAATCTTAAATGGCGGCTTGTACTTGCGTTGACAGATAGTACAGTTAGCATATAATATTTCAAATCAAAGTTTTTTTTTAAATTAAAAATTATAAAAACAAGACCGGGTTCGTATTCATTTCAAACTAGCTTCTGCCAGCGGCTTCGCCCGCATGAAAAACGAAATTTGAAAGAACATTTTTTTTCTTCAAAATACTTGATGACATAAACACTCTTTGACGTGCATAATCTTCCCTCGCTTTCGAGAAGACACAATTACTGTCTCCGCATAGTCCCCACGACCAAACAACGAAACTTAACAGTAAAAAAAAACAAAAGCAATTAGCAAATCGAGACTATTTTATTTTTCGGCTGACGGTACGCGCGAGAGTGAGTATAGACGGCACTAGTGTGTGAGCGAGAGGACATGATAAGCGCCGCCATTTAAGATTCCTTTCTTTAATGAACCGGGTTATACGTGCACCCTTCATTTGTATGGAAATATTAGTTCCAACTAAATTTGACAGCTCTAAATTACGTCCGTCTCTTTCTAGTTTTATTAGAGGGAAATGGATAGCAATAGCCTAAATGAAGTTTAGTTTGTGCACAACAGGATCGACACCAATGTCTACTAAATGCCACAAAGATTAGACTGAACACATGTCACTAATCATTAGGTATGAGATTATGGATTATCTTAATAATTCTCTTATCATACCGTTATAACCCAATCAGTTCATTTGCAGCGAGACTGCTAAGTTTCGTACCTTTAATTTTTCGGATTCATGTGCGTATTGAATGATCATCACTTGTTTTGGTAAAAGAAAACATCGTGAGGAAACAAAACCAAACTGTTACCTAACACTTTTGTACTAAACAAAAGGTACAGCAGATCAGATCACGTTTTATTTAGCACTAAACTCTTAGAACCTAGGTCATTCATTCTCTGAATTGTTTGGTACTGCAATGCTCTTTCGTCTACACTGTTTATTTACGTTATGTGTCACAATGACAATGATCTTGTCACTATCACTGTAAACAAGGTGTCAGTTGTCACTAAAGTTCCGCCGATGTTTACTTTGTCGATACTTAGAATCAGAAGCTTGTTCTCATGGTATGTCCGGCTGTTTGAAGGGTATATTAATATTATGTTGGTCAGTCATGAGACATGAATGGAGTGCTAAAAGTAATCTGTCATCTGTTCGATAGATTAAATATATCTCCTGGAACTTAACATCATGGCTGTAATACAAGAAGAGTTAGCCAGAGATGCAACTTATAGTGCAATAGTAGGTACTATCGGGGTCTTTTCCGCCTGACCATTTTAATTTTTTTTCGCTTAAATCATGCGGAGGCGCTGGAGCCACGCCCCCTTAAAGTTTGGGCCTATTAGGAAAACGTCAACTTTGGCGCGCAAAATAACAATAACTCTCGTTTGGCGTGCGTCGTCAATACGCTCGGCCGATTCGGTATCTTTTCATTCATTTTTTCTACACAAAGTCAACGGGGCGGGGCTAGAGAGCGTTTTTATGTTGCGAGTGCAAGCAAAAATGAGCTTAGTGGTGGTCAGGCGGGAGTGTCCTCGATTGTACACTAACTAATATTTCGCCAGTTATGTCCCATACTCCCATGTAGGGGTGGTGGGCGAGCCTTTTGCCATCAACTAGGCCTAAATTAAGTTTAGTTTGTGCACAACAGAATCGACACCATTGACTCACTTAACTTTGAAAACCAAAAATAAGCCTGTTCAAGTCTGGAATCTATCGTGATCTTCAACATTTTTTGCAATGAAAAACGGTACATTGTTTATTTGTTTTGGTTCGCGCGAAGAGATATTAGGGAAAGGGCAATGACCGCTATTCTCATCTTAACTGGCACCAACTATAGGCCACTACGGTGGGCACAATTTCCTAAAACTGGTACTTTAACCATTATCAACTAATAACAATGCGCCAACCAAAATTGTGATCATTGCTCAATTTTATTCAACAATAAGTTCTGTTTCAGTAGCCCGTCAGGTAGCCGGCGAAATTCAAATTTTCTTTAACGTTTTTTGCATTAAGCAGGTTTGTGTCTAGCCGTGTGGTATCCGGCAGAGTAGAATAGAACCAACCCATTACACTGACGGGTGTCGTATAAGGCGACTAATGTCTGAGGCAGAACACCTTGCGCCTCCGTAGACCAGAGAATGGGCAGCAGCGTTTTCTGTTAGTCTTTCATCAGTGCGATCTCCAATCCGCCTGCCAAGCGTGGAGATTACGGCAATTCCTCCCATCATGGGAGAGGCTTATGTCCAGCAGTGGACGTTATGGGCTGTTGTTGTAGTAGTGTTGTAGTGTAGTAGTATGTTTTATGCCTCAGCTGAACTTTTTTTAAGTCTCATTTGTTAACACACAATAGGGTATATGCATCTTTTTAGGGTTCCGTACCCAAAGGGTAAAAACGGAACCCTATTACTAAGACTTCGCTGTCTGTCCGTCTGTCCGTCTGTCAGTCTGTCCGTCTGTCCGTCTGTCCGTCTGTCCGTCTGTCTGTCACCAGGCTGTATCTCATGAACCGTGACAGCTAGACAGTTGAAATTTTCACAGATGATGTATTTCTGTTGCCGCTATAACAACAAATACTAAAAACAGAATAAAATTAATATTTAAGGGGGGCTCCCATACAACAAACGTGATTTTTTTATAATAATTGGTACGGAACCCTTCGTGCGCGAGTCCGACTCGCACTTGGCCGGTTTTTTTTTATCACTAAACAAAGCGTATTAACATCAGAAATAGCAAAGTGAAATTATTATTTTTATATCTATAAAAAATAATAAGTTATAAGCATTTGAAACTGCTGATTAGACAGAGAGATCCGATACAGTGACGTCATTCGCTGCATCGACGTACAAAATCCATACTAATTTCCGTTTATCTAGAAAGAGATAGAAACAAAAGTTTAAATGGTTATAACTTTTGTGTTGTTTGGCCGATTTATGTCTTGTTTTCGCTTTTTGTCATTATTTCTATAGTACTTTAACATTCCGTATCGAAATAAAAAAAAAGAAAATTTATGCATATTTCCCTATTTATGTTTGGGAATTTCAAAATGTTGTTTGTATCTAGCCCGTGAAATTCAAAATTATAAACATACATACCGTTTTACATGTACTACAACAAACCGACAATTATTTGTGAAATCCACGACTCATGGCAAACAAAGTGCCACTTTGCCATATCAATGTCAACAGTCAACGCAGAGTTAACAAATCATCTTTTAATTAGTAGTTGACTGCTAAGTAATTAGTAGTTAACCAGCCAGTTATTGACGAGATGTGGTTACGACTAACGACTTAAAAGGTATAAGTTTGTCATGATAAATCATTTACAGTGTATTTTTTTAAGTGAAAACTTCTTTAGGCGCGTTGAGCACTTTTGGGTGAAGGAAAAACATTGAACTCATCGTCACGTAACGTAACGTGCGGTCACGCTTCGTAGCCGTTCGTAGCACTCGTAGCATCCGCTACGGCGTAGCACCACATAGGCATGCGCGGGGCATAACCAGTGCTACGACTGGGGCGGTGTCTGAGTACTTTTTGTTTTCACTTCTATTGGCAGTCCCCAAAGACTGCTCCGATTTTTGTGGTTTGGTCGACATTAGTTCCATTCTTTTCAGATTCTTTTAAAATGGAAATAGTGATTAATAAAAACATCAGTAGTTCCATCATGGAACTGTTAATGGTACTATACTATACAACCTGTTTTTTTTTTGATATCCCATAACTCCTGGGTTTTATTCTGTAGGTAAAATAATACTAAAACTCCTAGAATAGGTGCAAGGTGGTCCAAAAATGCATAGTTTCGGAGATATCATCAATCATAATTATAAAATATGTATCTAAGTTTCATTGATAAATACGAGTACTACATTTTAATTAAACCAATCATTCATATTTAAAGCTAAGAAAATGCGACGTTGTCATAATGGTGTTTTATCGGGACTTTGCCGAATTATTTTGTATGAAAAAAAAGGATGATTGAAACATAATTGAAAGCCGCCAGTTGATTCTTTGATATGGTCTCAATCATACCTCTTTTTTTTTTCGCATGAGAAATCATCAAATGACTCCTCCCGCTCTGGGCGGAGCAGGAGGGAGTGTCAGACTTTTACTGACTAAAACCCATCCATGTTCCTTCATCGCCCTTTGTGTTCCGGGGCCACGGTATCTCTTTCGAATAGTCCCGCAACCCCGGGTCTCAATCATACCCAAGAGCAGGGTTTCTCAAACTTCTGGCTCCACGTACCCCCATGTTCTCAAGTTTCCAGATTACAGCGAACAACATTGTATATAGAATAAAATTAAGTTAATAAATGGTAACAAATACAGGCCAAAAACAAATATCTTATTAATATTAATGCGATGGATGGGCTTGTTTCTTCTTGTCACAAATTGAGTCAATTTTTTGGAATAATATTGGACAATTTAAGCCTTAATTGCGCGCGCGCCTTCATTCATGCTTTCCGCACGCACCTGCCAGTCACCCAGCCGCCATTACGTAAATTTTGTTGCGAACCCCTACCGTCGCATGGCGAACCTCTAGGGGTTCGCGAACCCCACTTTGAGTAACCCTGCCCTAGAGTTATGGGATATAAAAACAACAGGTTGTAAGCATAGATATATAACTCAATGGGTTGTAGTGACAACGAACCATTATGCCTAGCTACCTTTAATTTGTGTCCTCTCGTTTTTCTAGTAGGTATAACATAAAACCACGCCTGTATTCGTCGAAGGCTCGGCAGAGGTGCACTTAATACATCTCTCTCTATAATACATCTACACTAATATTAGGATTTTTATTTTTGTGTGTGTATCTATGTTTGTAATGAATAAACTCAAAAACTACTGCGCCTAATTCAAAAATTCTTTCACCATTAGAAAGCTATATTCACCCTGAGTGACATAGGTTATATTTTATCCCCATACTCCCACGGGAACGGGAACTACGAGGGTAAAACCGTGTGACGTCCGCTAGTTAGTAATATTAGTAGTACACCGATTTTTTTCCAGTTATGTTAAAGTCTATTGTCATCAACTTCACACAAAACCAGACGTCGTGGCTGCTACTGAGAAATTCCTGATGGAAAAAACTGAATAACAGAGTTTACCCAACCTGGGAACTGAACCCAGGTCAAGCACGCTCAACAGTCGCGTAAAATATTAGCTACTAACATTTCGCCCGCAAAAATATGATAGCTTGGCTAATATGTATTATTTATGTATAATGTATAGTCTATAGCACCCACGAATAGTGTAGCTTTCTGTCAGTGATATTATAGTCTGCGCCAGATAAGTCTATACTATCTATACTAATATTATAAAGAGGTAACATTTGTTTGTAAGTTTGTATAGGGGGTAATCTCCGGAAGTAATGAACCGATTTCAAAAATTCTTTCACCATTAGAAAGCTACATTCACCCTGAGTGACATAGGCTATATTTTATCCCCGTACTCCCGGGGGAACGGGAACTACGCGGGTGAAACTGCGGGACGTCAGCTAGTAGCAAAAAAGGTCATTAATCCGGATACATTTATTGAAATACAATATTCCGAAAACAAATAATGACAAACTTGTCCCAAAATGACCTTTCCTTGACTTTTTCTAGAAATAAAAAACGATTCATAATGTATTGTCGGGGTACCTACGCAGATAAATTAAGGAAAGAACAATGACCTTTAATTCCTACTTATCTAGCGCAGACTATAGTATAGATTTAGTGCCACATTTTCTAAAATATCAAATATCTGTAAAACGACGCTAAACGAAGCCGGAAACCTTCTACGACACTGCTTTGATGAATGCACACGCACGCAGTAGATAACCGCGGTAATGAGTACCGCGTTTGCGTGCGTTACATGGCACGCAGCAGTTTTTCACACCAGAAATCAAAATAATTTCCCTGAAATTAACTCTGTACAAAGTTGCTAAGCTTGATATGCGTGTGACTGAAAGCGTACGTGACAGCTATAGTATCATCTGCCTACCTTTTCCCAAATATGTTGAGGTCGGCTTCCAGTCTAACCGGATGCTGCTAAATATAAGTATTTTACATGGAGCGACTGCCTATCTGACCTCCACAGCCCAGTTAGTACTGGGTAATACGATACCCCTTGGCAAGACTGGTTGTCAGACTTTAGGGCCACTTTACGACTGTCAAAGTTCTACAAATGCCAGCTGGAATCAACAGCTTAACGTGCTTTCCGAGGCACGGAGGAAACTCGGTATGTAGGTAATGCGTGTTCACCCATCCTCGGACCAACCTAGGCAAGCACGGCTTAACCTTAAGATTGACCCGAGCGGCTGTTATTATTTAGCTACGAGCTTCTCCTATGATAGGTCAATTTGTGATAGGTCTTATAATTACACCAAGTATTAGTCTCACGACCAAAAGCTGTATGTTCACTTAAAAATTAACCATAAAACAAGTCTCTAAATTCCTCTTTCTCTTCTTCCCCAGCGGTTTCCTTAGAAAACTTAGTGGAGAACTGTCAGAAGCTGTTGGAGAAGTTCCACTACTCGTGGGAGATGATGCCCCTTGTCCTGGTGATCCTCAATTACGCGGGGAGCGACCTGGACGAGGCGTCGCGGAAAATTGACGAAGGTAAGTCTTTGAAGTTGTAGTTGCTGTAGCAATTGTTTTATTTCATTGCAAAGCGATTGTTTTGCGGAAATGGTCTTGAGTTGTATGAGCGGGAAAAGTTTTTCACGTAGGTATAAGAAAATCAAACTTGGAATTCGAACCATTTATTTGAATAACAGACACTACTGAATAGTCAAGGAGTCGGTTGGTTAGTTAAAGAGTTGAAGCTAGTTGCACGTTCCAAAACGTAGAATCTCTTTGGAGAAGAACGGGCAAGAAACTCCGTGGACACTCACAAACAATAAGTGTTTATGATTGTGCTTGACTATGTATTAGCTGCAATTCAGGAGAAACTCTTACTAAAGTGAGGCTAAGATGACTATTTAATAAAAAATTGTCATGCCAAGCCATGTTCTGTCAATGCATAACCCGAAGAAAATGACTCGGGCATTACGTCCGCCTATGTGCAGTATTTATTTTTATTGAGCCTGAAATTTTAATCTGAACTAATATTAGCAAGAGGAAAGATTTGATTCTTTGTTTGTGTGTTTGTTACGATTTAACTCAAGAACTACTCAACTGATTTTAAAAATTCTTTCACCATTAGAAAGCTTAATCTTTCCCGAGTAACATAGGCCATAAATTATATTGATATCATGGAAATTAGCCGAACTATCACAAGTTTCGCGGAAAAAGTCACGGGCGAAATGCTAGTAAATAAATAAAGTGCTCAAGAAACCACATGGTTCTACTAAAAAACTTTTCGCACTCCTGCAAGTCAGACCTAATTCGTGCTACAATGTAGCGAGCCGAAGTCGCCCGAATGTCTTCCGAAGGCACACGAACACAGACGCAAGTACTTCGTGAATGCTCGTTGTTATTTGCATGCGTGGTACGTGCTCGAGTTAACTTTAGGCTCCCTAGAGTCTAGCGTGAATCCTTTAGCCACTGCAGAAGGTACCGCGTAAAACGTGAATACAGAGCCAACGGTGAATCGAGACAAAACTATGAAAGGAATTTCAAAGCTGACTTCATATGTAGACCACTTAGGTACCACACGCCACACACCAACGTTAAATAACATACCATATTATTTAACGTTAAACCCTTACAAAGTTTTGTCTCGAAACACCCCTGCGTTTCTTTTCACGCCATTTTACGGTACTCTGGAAACTTTGTTAAGTACTGTCCGATTCAGATAGGTATTCCTCGTTAAGGGGAAAATCATAAAGCCCAAAAAACAAAACCTTACATTTTTTGCAATTTTCAACTCAGTGCACGTTTAACTCAACACGACTGCGTTTAAGAGCTGTCAGACTCAATATTACGTATTAATAATGACACATTGGCAGCTCTTGAACGCGGTTTTGTTAGATGTGTTGACATGTTCAGGTTTATTGGTCAAATTTACTCTACGTTAGTCAAATACGGTTTTGTGTGGCATAGTTCTTAAATTAAGACTTTTATAAACTTTACTTTAATAAATATAACTGTTAGAATCAGTCTAAATTCTGTTTTAAGCTTTCACGGTTTGAAACTAAACTTATATTGTCACTTACGATATTATCGGGAACTCAAAACAAAAAACAATCACGGAAGATATGCCGTAAGTAGCAATATAAGTACAGTCCAAATTGTTAGCGTGTTTCTAACTTAGAGATGGAAATGATTATAATATTCTTTAATAACTTATTGACTATCGTGATTCATAGTTAGATTATCACATAACGGTTTATTTAGTATTGAGTTGAAAATTTTCTATTTCGTGGGTTACCTTGGCACTTAGACCTTAATAATAACAATAATGTCGGAAGTGTGTGACTTTACAGTTTTCTGGCTCCTACTAGGAAAATGTAACGTTACAAGCTCAACTGTAAGGTCATAAGTGACTCAAAAGTAAAGTTTCCAGTGTGCTCGTGCCTTTTTATTGTTCAGTCTTCATTTTGTGCAAGTAAGATATTACTAATTACCAGATTGCTTGTTGTTTACTTTGCAAAATGAGTAAATAACTAAGGCTAGCGTGAAAAATGACGGAACAATAAATATTTATATTATTTGCGTTTTTTATTATTTATAAAAAAATGGCATTAACATTCTAAGGTTTTATAATTTAAAATTAAGAACTAAGTAAGCTTTTGTTAATCACAAAGATCGAAAGCATACTTACTACTTCATTTAATTTAAGATATAATTGGTTAATGGAAATAATCACCGCTTTCATAGAGCACAATAGCATAGAGGGAGGGTGGGTTAATTACTTCTAGAATACGTTTTCAATGAATTAAAAATGTCATTACAATAATCATGTGAACAGTTACATTTTTAAGTATAATCCACAGTGACTATCCTTAAAAAAAAGGAGTAAATTCACCCTCTGATAATCTAAAACATAACTTAACACGTCTTTGCTATTGGCGTCTTATTTTATTTAAATTATTTTCACAATGAAGCAGACATATTTATAGGCAGAAGATTAAAATTATACTTACTATGGAATTTGTAAAAAAAAAACAATAACAAGTTCGAAAGAAATGACTAACTAGAAAATCAAGGGCCCTGAAAATCAAGGTTTAAAAAAATAGCAACAAAATATGACTGTAATTAAGTTTTTACTTATCTCAATTGCAATAAAGTAAAAAACCTGTGTCTTGTTAGGCAAAGGACTGATAGATTGTATTATTTACCTCAATTTCTCTACTCTGGTTAATCTCAGAACCAAGGGTCAATGTATTATATTTATAAACATATTTAATTCAATTATTTATCATAAACACCTATCATTTTATTATGAATTTTAAATTAAACTCTTTTTAGGCGTAACAAGTAAACACCCATGTAATTGAACGTGATCTGCACATCTAAACAACGTTCAAGAGTTCTCAAAGTCGATTTTCCGTAACTGACATTGACAGCTTTGAACGCGGTTTAGATGACGTAATGATTGCGTGTAGTTTCAAAGATGAAATCGGCTCTGTTAACTGTGGCAAAAACTGACGCAACTGTCATTAAAGATTGTTTAGTTACGTCATCTTGAATATTTCTGTTTAATTTTGATGATAGCACAGTCAAAATGTATCAACTATTACCAACCCACATTCAAATGTATCCCTTTTTAAATGTAATTGTACTAATTTTGGGAAATTTTAAAATCTATTCTAAGCATTATTTTGCCGGGGAGATCGGGGCTTATTTTACTGGATTGTCAAATATCGCACTTAGAATGTTGGATTAATTTGACATAATGAGCATACGACTCAGGTTTACTGAAGGCGTTTTACTGAACAGTCAAATACAACATTTGAAAATGGAATAAGTTTGACGTATTAAACTAGTAAGACGATATGGGTTGGCTCATTTTGATAGAACTACGTCCTATTTACGTCCTCTTGAATAATTCTGTTTCATTTTGATGTCAGTAAAGTACAGTCAACAATAAAAACAAAGAGACCAGTAGTAAATGACTTGATAGGTAATGTTGATTTACAAAATGTTCTTGCAATGCGAGTTTACAGTGGAAATGTAATGTTCTTGTTTGATAAATTAAAAAATATATATGCACATTTGTGCGTAATTATTTACAAACTAAACGCTGTTATTGACCACATTCTGTTGTGAGGCTCTTTATTACGTTTTCTGAGGAGTCAGATACGACGTTTTCAAAACAGTTATTTTCTTAAACGATGTATATCGAATATTTTCAGCTGTTTGTTTAGTATTTAAATAATTATGACACACAGAACTTCTAAAAGTTACAGGATAGAATTCTGAGTGTAGTTTTTTTTGGGTTAATAAAAAAATACACTTTTTGTTATCAAGTAAAATTCGTCCTTTTCGAGTCTATATCAGATAAACAGAGTCACATTCATGGATTTTAGACTCTTCTGTTATCAGTACTTTTTATTCAAATTACTGTATATCTAAGACTTTATTTAAACGATAAAAGCGTCTAGTTATTCTTTTTAAACTGTGCATTTTAAGAACCACGTGTTTTTAGTGGTCATTAATAAGATTAGTGTTAATTTTTTAACCAAGAGCAAGAGATTTTCACACTTAACTACTTACTCTGTGTTTAAAAAAAACTGCATAAAAAGAAGTTTTCATTCATATATCTCAAGATAAAATAAATTTGCAATTGAAATAAAATAAAGAAAATTTTGTGATATTCTATTAATTATATGCATATTATGCAGTTTTTTTTTTCTCTTTTCCGCCTAGCGATGGTCCAATCTCCGCCTTGCTTTGTCCACAGGAAAGATGATAATCAACGAATACGCGAGGAAGCACAATCTGAACATCTTCGACGGGCTAGAGCTGAGGAACTCGACACGCCAGTACGGACTTTAATAGTAATAAATAGTTTTTACCCAAAACACAGAAGCAGTGCTCAAACACACTGGCAGGTTTATAGGTCTGTGACAAACTTGCTTCTTGCATGCCCTTTACTTAAAAAAAAAAACTAACCTCAAGTGTTACAATGATTTTTGCCAAAGAAACTATTTAAACTGCGTTCAAGAGCTGTTCGTGTCAATGGAATATTGACATCTACAAGCTCTTGATCGCAGTTTAAACGCGTTGATCGAGTTCAGTTTAATTTGTGAAATTTGTCGTTTGTTTCGGAGATCAGTGAGATTACAGAAAAAAACACTGAACGACATCTATAAATATACGTTATAATATACGTTATTACGTTTTAGTTATACACATGTTTTTTAGAATTTTTTTGTTGTCTAAAGCAAGAAACGAGTTTGTCATTTAACAATACTAATAACCGAATATCGTCACTCAAGTTATAATACAAAGAAACGTCACAAACTAACACAATACATAGGCACACTTCACTGATAAAAAACACTTATTACTTTTTTTTTTTTGGCTTGTGGTGAGAAATAAACAATTTATTATTTATTTATTATTATTCGAAGACGATAAACTGTAGCGACAATAACATCTTCTTAAAGCTCCTTGAAAAAAAAAAAACAATAATTTCACAATTTTTTTTTCTCAATCTACATTTTTGTTTTCATGTAGCATAAGTATATCAATAAATGGAACGGAATGTAATCTATTTTGATGAAAAAAACAGTAGATATTTATTCAACTTGGTTAAAAATCTTTTAGGAAAAAAATCCCAAAAACAAAAAAATATCAAGACACTTCTGTCAAAAAAACCCGCTTATAAAATATGTATGTTAATCGATTGGTGGTGTCAATCACCGGAACAGGCTAACAGCCATATAATTCTAGTCTGATGACTCCCTGTGGCTAAATGCTACAAAGATGCGCATGCGACTATCATGTCGGTCGTTCAGAAACAAGTTACACGTTGTTGTGCTTAGTCTACATGACAATCAGACAATAGTAAGCTTATACATATTAGTTTACACTATCAGTTTTAGTAATTTGCGGTAATAGACTTGAGGATAGATGAATTTGGTTTTTGACTTAGATACCAATGTTTTGGAAAAGCCAACGAGAACCAAAGTTACTTACATTTTTTTTTTTAAGTTTTGGAGTGAAGAGAAATATTTTATTTTTAAGAATTAATTTCTCTATTCTTAAATAATCAAAGAAGAATTTACTCAAATCTGCCACACATAAATACGTAAACCATAATTATGAAATCCAGATAATTTCATGTTTTTTTTCAGTCGATTTAAATTTTTGAAGTAGTTTAAAAAAAATGTCTAGTTAAGAAAATATGCCTAGCCTTATTAATTAGTAATTACTATCAATGCAAATCCACACAGAATAACGTCAAGTAAAAGACATTTACTGCAACGTTGCTACAATATATTCTTCGACTACTAAACATCATTTACAACACAAATGGGCACAACACAGTAATTTATACAGTAATTTAGCAAATATTACAACATTTATCATAAAACTAAACTTAACTTACAACGTCAAAGACAAAAAAGGCGTCAAAGTCATATCTTAACTTACGACGTTATGACTACCATAACGTCATAAGTTAAGATATGGCTTTATAGGTTTATTACGTTCTCTTATTTAATGATAATGGTGTAACTATCCGGTATAGGCATAGACTATTTGGTTTACGGATAAAATATGGAGTTTTAGTTTGCTACTATTATTTAAATATTGATAATACATTTTGGGTGTTTTTAATTATTTATCATGTGGAATTATTTGATTGAAGTAGTAAGTAGCTGTAAAATATTAGTCACAAAAGAATTCCTAGAGCTGCTAAAGCTAGACTAATGTTTATTTAACTACTCTTAAATCTAGATTACAATAAATATTTTTAGGTAGTAGCAAATTGAAAATTATGTGAATTATAAGAAATGCTTTAAAATATTGTGATTCAAAATGCTTTATTTTATTCGTAAACCAAGTCAGCCCTCATATGGAAAGTTGCGATAACTACACAAACTCATATTTTTGTTTCGAAATTGCGACGTTCACATTTCCATTGTGCTTTCCATTACTACTTACTTCACTTCAGAGATATCATATTTTCGTAGTAAGAACGCAAGGGAAAGTAGGCCAAGTCGGATTTTTGTTACAGATTTACAGGACACATATACATATAGTTAGGAACACATTTAGACGAAACTGAAGTTGCAATCTCTTTCTATCATACTTCTCACATAACAGATAATAAGGAATGGGTGCTGCATTACAGGTACTACAAAAAAACGTGGAAAATTTGCAAAAATCGTTAAAATTATAAATTAAGGGCCTATACTACCTCAAATGGCTTAGCATGATCCTCCGTTACGCCTAAAATACTGCAGCATTAATTTTGAAATAAATATGTGGTAATGTTGAGGATTAATGTTAGGTATTATGTTTGGCGAAAACACGATTTCATAAAATTTTCTCGATTGAAAAAAATCCCAGAGTTACCTCCAAATCGAACAATAAACCGCTGGTATTCAAAAAGTACTTCAAATTAGATCATGAAACTTTGCATACTAACTGAACTAACTATAAAGCAGGTCTTATGTTTTTTCCAGAAGACGAAAATTTGATTTTATAAAGAATAAAAATCACTAATTTCGCAACATTCGGCCGCAGTGACTGACGTAACAACCGCTTTGTAGTGCAAGCTGATTAGAACTTTATTCTAACAGTATTACAAACGAAGTTTGAACCACCACAACTAGAGTTGCTAATCTGAGGTAGTATAGGCTCTTAACAGTTAGTTTCAATGTTGATGGGTAATATCTAATCAAACTTATGGAAAGTCAGAAGTTAGGTTAGGTTAGGTTAGCAGGGCTCGTATTGGTCGTTTTCTATGGAGAAGAACGGGTTAGAAACTCCATGGTTTCTTTTTTTTTATATAAAGGGTGTGAAAAGCCTCTTAACGAAGCCGAACGGCACTTGTTCTCCCCGCCATCGCCATTGCGATTATTTTTTTTCAATACACTTCCTCGAAAACTGGTCCTTAACGCACTACGATTAGGTACAACATGCAATTTATTTCAAACGTGTGCGATTTTTCCACTTTCCCGCACGTGTGCGGGAATGAAAATTGCCACAGATAATACCTTTACTTAGTCCAAATTGGTTCAATGCCTATAGTCTGAGGTGAATGTTTTTTTTTTAATTTTTGCCAACTACTACGCGTCTTTACGGCATAAATATTTTTTGAATATTAAAATTGTGTTTATAAATAGAATATCATAGATAAACATGATTATTTAAAACTAATAGTTACTTTTATACACAAATTAACATTTATTTGTGTTCTGAATTCAAAAATATATAATAAATCTATTTTTTATAATATATTAGGCTGTTTAACGGCTTCATACCATTGCCTCTCTTTCAACCTGGCGAAACCAAAGCGCGAAAAAAAAAGAAAATTTAAATCATAGTTTCATAGTTCGTGACAAAAATATTATTCGTTATTTTATTTTATTTCTTCAAAAGTGTATTGAAAAACGTCGTTTGATACACGTGGACATTTGTCATTGCAATTCTCGGCTCAAAAACACCCTCGCCTACGGCTCGGGTGTTATAATTCCGCCTCGATTGCAATAACAAACTTTCTCCACTTGTATCAAAATGTACTATTGTTCTACACCATACCTGGGAACCTTCTAGTCACGAAGATATTGGGGGTCAAGTTCTAACTTATTCAAGTTGTTTTTTTTAATACAAGTTTTTATTGTAAGATTTTTACTTTAAACACTTCCACGGCCCCCGTACTATTTAATCCATCCATCAGCACAATGTTTTGAGTGCGTTACATTGAGTTCTACCACAAAACATGATTATTCACCCAAAAAAAAAAGTCGTTTCCCAGCAATCATTTTTGCGTAAAGTTACTTCGTTTAATGTACAGAATGCTTGGTTTACGGCTGGACGACTGGATTCTGTTGAGAATTGCCTACCTAGTACTGTTTCTGAAAACTGTAAAATTACTTGAAGATTTTCGTCCTTTTTATTGATCTCGTTGCATATACAATCGCTGCTAGATCATTTAAGGCTAGATCTAAATCGACGGTCGTTAAACCTGAATCAAATACCTACAATTTATTTGTTTTTGTGGTCCTCGCTATCTTGACAATATAATTTAGCTCAATTGAATAGTCCCCTTGGGTAAGAAACAACTTGTATCGTCAGGAAATCTAGAGAGGCTTAACTTGCAAGGCACAAAGCAACTAAATTCATCTATTACAAGATGTCTTTATATGGATTTTATTTCTTATTGTGCAAGTTACTCATTATTCCAGCATTTACGTAATACACTTTTTTTGTCACAATCCGAAAGATTTTGAAAGACATTCTTAATCGATTACTTCTATGTTTGATAAATTAATACTGAACGATGTAATTATAACGCAACGAATATGTATTGTTGAAGTGTCAAAATGACAGTGTTAAAACAATTAAAGCTTTCGATTTTTAAACCTAATATAGGAAACATCATGTAAAATGTAGCTAAATCACAATACAGCGTACATTCTAATACTGGACTAATACAAGCGACATGCGCAGGAGTTTTACGACACAGCTTCTCAGAAAGGCAATAGGGTGCGCATGAGCACAATTATTGTTACATTTTGACGTCTTTATCGCGATTGGCCGCCGGCCAACGTGCACAAATTGCACATATAGTTCTTCATTTGAATTGTGAAGAAAAACGTAAATTGTATGTTTGTGTTTTTTGTTAAAGAGGTAGGCGGACACGGTAAAAAGGTTTTTCTTTGGGTAAAAGTTGCGGGGTAATTGCTTCTCGTACTTAAAATTACCATTATTGATCGAAGATACAATATAATAATGTCCTTAAGCCTGAGAATTCTGCAACATTCATTGTGTTAAGCTTTCACGGTTTAAAACTAAACTTATATTGTCACTTACGGGATATCTTCCGTGATAAGAAATTGTTTTGAGCTCCCGATATTTCGACGCTGTTGCAAGCGCCATGATCGCGGGTTGACTAATAACTATAGTCAACCCGCGATGATTTCCGTGATAATTTCTTATCACGGAAGATATCCCGTAAGTGACAATATAAGTTTATTCATTGTGTTATTTGCGAGCACACGGTTTTTTTCAAACATTGAAGTGATGGATATGGATTTTCGTTTTTCATCTTCGGATTGTGATAGAATGTGTTAGACAATTGGGGTAGGTACTGATCATTTCATGTAGGTAAATGGTTGTTAAAGCAACAAATAATCATTACAATGGATATGGTATCTGTTAATATAAACGTGTAATTTTTTTTACGAAAAGAAAAACCGATACAACTGAATTCATCTTGTGGTGCAGCCACAGGCAATCTATACTATAATAATAATATTATAAAGAGGTAACATTTGTTTGTATGTTTGTAAGTTTGTATGTTTGTAAGTTTGTATGTTTGTAAGTTTGTATGTAGGGGGTAATCTCCGTAAGTAATGAACCAATTTTAATTGTTTCACTGGTAGAAAGCTACATTATTCGTGAGTGCTATAGGCTATATTTGATTACCGTACTCCCACGGGAACGGGAACTACGCGGGTGAAACCGCGGGACGTCTGCTAGTAGGGAATATGCACGTAGTTTTTTCTTCACTTAAATCAATAAAATACAGAATAAACCCAAGAAAAGTTTTAAAAGTTATGTTCAACTACTGCTTGTCGCTTAAAAATAATATTAAACTCCTGCAATTTTCTATGACAATTCAAACATCCGTAGCTGTCGCGGCTATGATGTGACGTCATTTACCACAATCTGCCTTGTTTACATCATTTTTTGCCCTTAATAGAATAATTTTACTAATTATATGTGCTTTCACCTAGTAAAAATTGCATTAACAATATTATAATAAAATCTTAGTGAAACTTTAAGCACTTTTCAAATGAAAGTGTTTTTTTGACATACACTTTATAGACTTTGACGTCACTACCGGCGTTATCGAGGACGACGCGTTTTGAGAGTGCGTTCCGTTTCACCAAAAACATGCTACTTATAACAGTAAATTGTAAAATACGTGATGTATTAGCAACTTATACAAGTGTACCACACTGTTTTTATGGGCTAATACAAGGCATTTTTAATAAATAAAAAGAGTTTTGTATACTTCTATACTAATATTAAAAAGAGGAAAGATTTGTATTTTTTATACTTTTGTGTGTTACGAATAAACTTAAAAACTACTGAACCGATTTAAAAAAATATTTCAGCAATGGATAGCTATGTACTATGACAAAAATACAAAACAATACGGGTGGTAAACAGATGTGGTCATCGTGTCCACGGGATTTTGTTAAAAATATGGAAAGATTTCGTTCGAGCTGATGGTACATTATCAGCGAGTAACATAGGCTATATTTTAACCCCGTACTCCCACGGGAACGGGAACTACGCGGGTGAAACCGCGTGACGTCCGCTAGTTAGCAATAAACAAAAAGAAATTACTCCATTTGTCACAATAATTGAACTAACAGATGGAACATGATAATTGATAGCGGTCACACAATAGTGTTATTATTCATATAAAAAAAAACGTTAATAATGACACTGAGAAACCTTATAATTAACAATTATTATTAATTGGTTTTTTGTATAAATTTATATGAAAAACTATGAATAACTATTGGACTAAATACAATTCCGCTATTGTTTTTCATAGAATAAAATTGTAATTAGTAATGGAGGCCTTCAATTGAATGATTCAAATAAGACTTTTTATTTTGTTGGGGCCACAAAACTTACTACTACTCTACATAACAAAATGTAAGTATAGGTTTTGTTATACTCAAAGTACTTACGGGATAATATCCGTGGTTTTCCATATTGATGAGCTCCCGATATTTCGACGCTGTTGCAAGCATCATGATCGCGGGAATATCGGGAGCTCATCAATATAGAAAACCATGGATATTATCCCGTAAGTACTTTGAGTGCAGTGAAAAACCGTGAAAGTCTTAAACAGGTTTTGTTATGTAGAAAGTAAGTATAGGTAGAATTGTTATGGAAATTATTTTGATAGTTTCAAGTCTCTCGACATACCTATAGAAAGTTCTTTTGCAAGCCCCATTGTCTTAACGGACAACACAAAACACATTGCCTTGGCGAAAAAAAGGGAAAGGACCCCACCGTAAATAATACCTAAGAAAAGTTAAATACAATGAAAAAAGACAAGTTTCATTGCCCAGTGGGTTTTTCAGTAGATGAAACCGCTCTTTCTGAGTATTTTAAGTTCGTACGCTTCATAAATTGCAATATTTTCACTCCGCTCCGCTCTATATATTCATCGACATTTCACCGCTATTCTTGTGGCCATCTCCCTTCTCATTTCCGTTCCTTAGTGTTGTGTCTATAAGGAAGTCGGATAGGGTGCCATTTTATCGATAATTGACAGTAGTAACCGACACGGTAATACTTGCGGTTGCCGTCATAAATAATTGTGTTAATTTCTGTAGACAACGCGAAATACGGATGGCGGAGTATTCGTAGTGAAATAAAAACCTTTTTTAAGTTAGTCAACATACGTAATTCATCAACCATGTCTTTAATTAATTATCAAATGATTCACGTTTTCGTTAACGATATCAATGTAAGTAGTCCTAATCATCACAATACTATCGCCATACATTGTGCTACATTGCAACTTCAGTTTCGTCGTACATGTTACACTCCACACACACTAGTGACGCGACAAAATTGTTGCACACGATAAAGTGGTTAAGTCAGAATCAGCTGTTTTAAACACGGTCTAACCAGTCGTGATTTCAACTTTACAGTGACCGGACGAAGGTGGCGAAATTCGAAATATAACCTGTGACATTCCAATTTCAAAATTCGAATTTAACGGCCATCCATAGTGCTGTGTTTAGTGTCGAGTGTCGATACCATTTTTATTTAGAATTATTTTCTTTTTTCGTAGGAAAATGCTGGAAATTAATAATATAAGTGGTGTACTATCGTCGTCCATGAAGTTATTTTGCGAATGATACTTTGTTTTACAAGTGCCGTGTTTTGTGTGGACGCTTGCTGTGCGATGTGGTGTTGCGAACGACGGACTGTATTGTGGCTACCCACGGTGTTTCGGTGAGTTGATTTTTTTATATTTCTATAAGCTTTCAATAGACATAGCGGAACTCAATAATTTCAATAATAAAGTGTGTAGGTATTGAGTAATAACACAAACGTTTTTGAATTGTCTGCCAATGTTTGTTTGTAGTTATCCTGTGATATGAAACAGCCATATTGTCACATCAAGATATTTCCCTCGACGCGCATAAAGATAGCAACTTGGAAGCGTTTGTATGTTTCAATCTCTTACACCAAGTACTTGTTTACTGCTCATATTCATAAGTAGGATTTTATGTTTCAACATACACATAAAATAAAAGGCCATTTATGAAATAAGACAATTTGCGATGCGATGGCAGTATTTATTGCTTTTACGAACCGGAGGAATATATGGGACTATCCGCCCGCCTATATTTCACGTTATTACGATATTTTATAAGCGTTCGAACTTGTGAGCTTAAATTGTAACCACGAACTTTAACTACTATACTATAAAAGTCCTTGTAAGCTGAATGTTGTCTCAGTTTTTATACGAGAAACATAATTTATCACAGTTATATTATTTACTTTAATTAATATGTTTTTCATAGTGCATATGTATTCATAATTAAAAAAACGCCGATTGAGTACTTAAAAAATATATTTTAATACTTAGTGTTCGCAACAGAATATTGGGTATGGTATCGACATCGATATTTTTACTGATTCTGTACAATTTAACGGAAAACATCACTAAATTGTTTTATCTTATAATATTCGCTATACGTTATGGAAAATCACCGTGTTTCCGTTGGTTGAAGATAGGCAATTTATATTAAGTACTTACTAAAAAGTGCTAATCTCGTCAAAGTTGAAAATTGGAGCAAGTTGGAGTTTAAAGGTTTAAGGTTCACAAAAATGATAACTACAGTAAAAAGTAGCTAAACCACATAAATATCTATACACACACCTAACAAGTCTTGTAATGAAAAAAACATTGAATTCCTTAAGAGTGTTTCTGATGAGCTCTTCCAACTTCAACCAAGATTTTGTAGATATTTAATAAATTCCAAGCGAAGATTTATTGCAATCAAAATAAGCTATGACTATCAAAAATGTAATCTACAATTACCTTGCTGAGGATATCTACAATTACCTAGCTGAAGATAAATCACAGGATACACCGGTTTATTCACGTTGAACACGTCAATAAGCCAAACGACAAACAAATTGAGACATTAGAAATATTTAAACTTTTTGTTGACAAAACAACATCTCTCTACAATTAAGTTAAGTAAGTAATAAGTAATTTTAAGTATAGAAAACCGACTTTTGTCTGAAAAAAACAGGCAGTAATCAATTTAACGACAGAACAAACAATTTGACGCATCCAACAGAAATAATGAAACTAGTAACAAGAATTTGTGTGGTATATACCAGTGGCGAAGGTTCCATACAACTCGATTCCTACCGGATTCCCTTTGAAAAATGGCACAGTCAGATTCTATAGACTCATAATATGACATTAAGATAATATGTACTCCGGCTTACCTCTTACAAAAATTTACCCATCGTATCGGTATATACTACCACTTAAAACCCAACTACTGAATAAATTGTAGCCTATGTCACCCGGGCCATAATAACGAATCGATTAACACCTTATTCATCAAAATCGGATGAATAGTTTAGGCGCTACGGTGGAGCATACGAAAATACAAACATCAGAAGATACTGCTATCGATTCTGTTGTGCACAAACAAAACTTAATTTAGGCTATTGCCATCTTTTTCTCTCTAAGTAATAAAACGAGAAAGAGACGGACGTAATTTAGAGCTGTCAAATTTAGTTGGAACTAATATTTCTATACAAATGAAGGGTGCACGTAAAAACATGTCGACTAAAACCACGGTGAAGCGCAAGGCATAAACTAGTATGACATCTCTAACTTAGTTCATAGCTATGACCGTCCTTTTCTCGCACTGACTTTTAGTGAAAGATAACAATAGCCTAAATTAAGTTTAGTTTGTGCACAACAGAATCGACACCATTATGGATGTTAATTAACAAATTTAATGACCAGACATACAATTTTCTGAGAACAACAGTCATGTTGAAATATCGTAGAAACTTAGAAGAGAATATCACTCTTCCGGCCGCCATTACTAACCTGCCATAACCCGTTTTACACTTTTATAATCTACAATTATAGATTGTAAAAATGTAAAATGGAATTCCTTAATGGCAAACGTTGTAAAAGGGGCCAAGCCTGCAGTCCGCAATGAGTTGCGTGTAAGCAAATTTGTATTTATTTCGCTATACCGAGAATAACAATAAAATTTTGCAATTATGTTAAAGTACTTGTTAGGTTGGTTAGTTGCCACCAATAAAAGTCAGGCTGGCTGCGGTACCGATATTTTAATTGTTTTATTCAGTAGCTTAGGGACTAACTAAGTAAAAGGTTTCTTTGATTGCGGGTATTTACATAAAGTCTTGTCATAATGAGGATGTGGAAACTCTAATGATTTCCTTAGTATCGTGCTGTGGGTTTAGTCTGACAACTTCCTTGTTCCACCAGATATTGCATAAGCTTTCTATGTTTTCCATTTTTCCCACGAGTTATTGAAATATTAGATTGTATCATAAGGGAGCAAAATAATATTTTTACAGCGAGGGCGCTTTTTTGAATCCAGAGCGAAGTGAGGGATTCTATCAGTAGAATCCTGAACGTAGCGAGGTACGTCGCCCGAGTCATAAATTTATTTTGCGCCCGAGTGATACACTCTACTTTTCATCACCCACTATGAGAAAATAAAAGGCGCCTCATATTTTAATCACTGTCACTTGATGAACTCATTTTTCAAAACAAAACCATGAATTTCTAACAATCCGTGAAAATTGACGAAAACGCGGGCTGTAGTTCGCGCGTTTTTATTTTAAATTTTTTTTCATCCCACCTATTCGAAAAGGACGACTTGGTTCGCCTTTAAGTGCACCCAAAGGTAGTGTTTTCTATAATAAACTTTTAGCGGGCAGTAATGAGTTTTTATTCCTCTTTATAAGTGCGCCGCAATTATCTTTGCGGCGCACTTTTTGAATTTGGAACATCTTAGTGTTCAGCGCCGAAAGAAATCGAACGCAAATATTGTTTGAATAAAGACTGGCTGGTACGACGCGGCCCATAGTCGCGCCCACCGCCGCGCTGGCTGATTAAAAAAAAACGCGCGAACTACAGACCGCGTTTTCGTCAATTTTCATGAATTGTTAGAAATTCATGGTTTTGTTTTGAAAAATTAGTTCTTCAAGTGACAATGAATAAAAAAACAAAATAAAGTGAAAAATAACTTTAGATCTTCAGAAGTCGGTCACCTTTGTTTGATTCATTTAGTTTTTTTTTTGTCACCGACTTCTGAAGCTAAAGTTATTTTTAACGTTTTTGTGTTTTGTGTTTTGTGAAGTCGGTTTTATATATTGCAAAAAAGTTTTTTTTTTATTTTTCCATTTTTAGTTGTAATATCCAATCCAAATATTAGATATGCATTTATTTTACATGTTGAAATTAGACCACACGACTGAAGTAAAAATGTTCATAAAATGAAAACTACTGGGCCAAACTATGTTTAATTTTTATAGGACCAAATGGCAACTATTCCGCATCAAACTAAAGAATAATCACGTCAATCGGCTCATTAATATCAGCGTAATCGGTGTAAATACATTTAAAAAAAAACAGAATTGAGATCCTTCTCCTTTTTGAAGTCGGTTAAAATTATGGGGCTCCTTTTATTTTCTCATAGTGGGTGATGAAAAGTAGAGTGTATCACTCGGGCGCAAAATATATTTTTGGCTCGGGCGACGTACTTTGAATCCCTCGCTACGTTCAGGATTCTATTAAAGAATCCCTCGCTACGCTCGGGATTCTACTCTAGAATCCCTCACTTCGCTCTGGATTCAAAAAAGCGCCCTCGCCGTAAAAATATTATTTTGCTCCCTTATGATACAATCTACTATTTTTATTCAGCCGGCGGCGCGGCGCGGGCTGTGCGACTGTGGGCCGTCGTACCAGCCAGTCTTTATTCAAACAATATTTGCGTTCATTTCTTTGGCGTTGAACACTAAGATGTTCCAAATTCAAAAAGTGCACGGCAAAAATAATTGCGGCGCACGCACGGCACAATGAGGATTAAAAACTCATTACTTCCCGCTAAAAGTTTCTTATAGAAAACACTACCTTTGGGTGCACTTAAAGGCGAACCAAGTCGTCCTTTTCGAATAGATAGGATGAAAATTGAGTTTATAATAGTGGGTGCCCCAGCAAGACCGCAACAAAAAAATAAGCTTCACTAAAAACACTTTATTTTGTCGTAATACTACTTTAGTAATAAATTATAATATCTACACACAAAAACAAACTATCCAAACATAACCAGCCAATAAAGCGTGAAAAACACATAAAGAAGCGAAGAAAGTTCGTTTTCAATTACGTTTCACCGGTCGTAAAAATATCGAACTACGCAAGCACGCATCAACCAATAGAAAACGGCGTAGCAACTATGCAGCAGATTAAAAGTAATTTCCATTGGTTGGTTTTTTAACCACAGAACAGATTACCCGTATCCCCTATGCGTTAGAAATGGTATAGGAGTGTTGCTGACATTTTTTTGTTGTCTGCGGTAGGTCTATGTTTTAAGTTACAAAATTGCATCGGCAATATGCCGTGAGAAAATGAAAAACGCTGTGACTTAGGCCCAGCTCACACCGCTGGAGGCGCAGCGGAGCGCATTTGAAGACAACAATATAATATAAACTTTAACTACCTTGATATACGGTCGCGCACATACTTTTGTAGCTTAATGGCGCTCCGAGTACCGCGTGCGAATTTATTCTTATATTGACCGTATATCAAGGTAGTTAAGGTTTATATTAAATTGTTGTCTTCAAATGCGCTCCGCTGCGCCTCAACCGGTGTGCGCTGGACCTTAGACGGTACATTGGTAACTTTTCGGCGTTGAAGTTCTAATCCCAATCAAGTAAATTTTTGGCGGTTTAGACTTTCTGATTTTTGATGTCGTTTGCTAGAGAATTAAGACGCGTTTTTTCAGCCAATCACAGAAACAAGTAACGCAATGATATTTAATTAAACAGATATGTTATGAGCGCGCAATCGTGAAGACTCGAAAACGTGTCAATTGGCCTGTTTTTCCTTTATTCTGCGTCACTGCGTGTATGTGAGCTGGCTCTCCCCCGCGGCACACTTTTTTCGGTGGTTTTGTAGGTGTATAACATATCTGTTTGTTAGAATATCATTGAAGTAACGTCTCTATTATATCTAATTTGAAGTGAACACAAATTATAAAATAGTACCTCTTTTTACCATTGATTAGGTATATTATGCAGTTTTTAACTTAACACGAAAGTTGACATTTTTGACTTACGGTGGTATTTTTAACGACGTTTTGTAAAGTTAACGGTTATTTGATATCGGACTAGAAACATAATTGGAGTTTTTACCAAATAGAGTCTAATTAGAATCAGTTTCGAAAGTAAAGAATTACTTATCCTCGATTGTAACAGCTTGCTGAAAGAATGTTATACAAATTATTCAAGTCAATGTAAAAGACGTTATCCAAACAAACCCCAAAGTAAAATTAATATACCTAGTGATAAATATAATCCAATTTATAGCTTTGACATCAATGATATTATATAGTAAAAAGAGGTAACTATCGCATTAGCACGCACAAATTGTTGAGGACAAAGTGATACAATTGTTGCACTTTGATAGCTAGCTATCTCTTTCTATCTTATACGTTCCGTATTATCTATCGCTGTCGTAGTTTTAAATTACTCGCAACGATATCTGAACGCCATTCAGTATGAACATGGCGTATCTTCTTTATAATATCATTGTTTGACATGCTGATAGAAGTCGTATATTCCAATACTTCGGGTAGTCGTAATAACTCATTTCCTCAGTGTTTAATTATTCTATATCAATGAAGACACTAACAGCTCATGAACACTGTATAAATAATGCTTATCGCGTTCAGATTCACTAGCGAAATTGGGTTAGTATCATTTCGTCAAAAAAAGCAGCTGGTCTTATTAGCAAGTGGTCTAAAAAGTAGCTGGTCTAAGTACAAACTGGTCTAAAACGCAACTGGCAGATGGTCTAAAATGCTTCTCGCCTAAAACGCAACTGGTCTAAAACGCTACCCGTCAATCGCCCTAAAACTGGAAAATCGACTGGAATTTATGTTGTCATTACAAATTGCCACAAACTTCAGTACATGAACCAATTTCAATACATTACGCAGTACTTATATTATTACAATTTATATTATATGCGTATTTCGATAGTGGCAACATTTGCGACTTCTGACATTAAGTCTGACCCCGTCGACACGTGTATACGGACTTATCAATGCACTTAATAACATATTAATAATCTGACGTTTTAAATGAGTGACCTCAGATAAACTGCCTTACATAGTTAACTTTCTGTCCGAATGGAGTATATTTCCAATGACATGGTTCGGACGTGTTTTTAACGCAGAAATGGGCGGGAAAAGTTTAAAAATAGAACTTTTAGGAAATGCGAAGCCTCCCGAATAGAAACTCTTTGGCTAATGAGCCTAACACTATCACGAACGCACGGAGTAAACGTAACATTCGAGGTTCGAGCGATTCCAATATTGTAAATACTTGATAAGGGGACTACAGGAGCTAAACGAGAGTTTTATAATGCAAAAAAGCATATGATTCTCTGCAATAAACAAAACCAGAAAAATATATGATATTCTTCAGGATATGTACTAGTATAATAGTGTTTTGAAAACATAATACAAATAATTTTACTCGATAAAAAAAAATCACGAACTTATCTCTAAAAAATTCTTTTAACGAGTAAAAAACCATACTAAAATACATGCGATCGTTTGATTTTTTGGCAAATAATTCTACAAGCAACATATTAGCATGATAGTGTTTTATTTTTTTGGTCCAATAAATAGATTTTTTGTAAATCGCAAAAAACCACTCATTTCGCACTATTCGGCCCGCACAGTGACTGACGTAACAACCACTGTAGTGTAAGCTGATTAGAACTTTATTCTAATAATATTTCAAACAAACTGAACCACCACAAATGGAGTTGCTAATTTAGCTCCCGTAGTCGTCTTAAAACGAATATTTTCAATTTTGGAGTCGTAACATTTTAGTTTTCAGTACTTCGTTCACATTTTTTGGTATCCAATAGTACGTGCATAAAAAAAAGAAATACTATTGCATAGTTACTTTACTTTGTATTTTCGATTTAAAAATCGAATTTTCGAACCGATTTAAAAAGCGTTTGCCTTATAAGCCAGAATCAGGACCCTGTTGCCAATTAAATATCGTTTCTTGTTTTTTTAAATTGCTCGCACAGAAAAAAATAAGGCCTCGTAATTTTAGTCTAGCATGTCATGATTATTGAAAAAAAAAATTCTGCGGCAAGTGGCAACTTGCCACGTTTATCCCTCTCATTTGACTGTCATCCACATGTCTGTCGGCTAATACCCTATTTATTATCTTAATTCTTTCACTCGTGTAATGGCCATTATGACTCATTAGATTCATATCTTATGACCCCAGTGTTAGAACATAATCGTTATAATTATGAAAACCGGTCAGTCGCCGCGTGTAATTTAAAAGGCTTGTTTCACTGAATTGTTGTAGTTGTTAGCACTTGAGACGGAGCTTGAGAATGGAGTTGAACGCTTCTTCAACTAAACGTAGTAATTAGGTAAACGTTAAATGGCTCTCTTTTAGGTGATCTATGTATAACACGTTGTTCATTGGAAAGTAGGTGATCACTTCACAATCACTTCCAAAGGGTACAGACTTTCATCAGGATTTTAAGCAGTGACAGCCAATGATATTATAAAGAAGATACGCCATGTTCATACTGAATGGCGTTAAGATATCGTTGCGAGTAATTTAAAACTACGATAGCGATAGATAATACGGAACGTATAAGATAGAAAGAGATAGCTAGCTATCAAAGTGCAACAATTGTGTCACTTTCTCCTCAACAATTTGTGCGTGCTAGTGCGATATCTACCTCTTTTTACTATATAATATCATTGGTGACAGCCTATTAATGTAACTTTCGGACTTATATTCATAGGTTTCGAGTTCAAAAGACACACACCTCTGATTCTTCGGATTCACTTGCTTCGGTGAAGGAAAACATCGTGAAAAAACCAAACCAGAACGCCTGAAAGATATTGTTTTCTCGACGTCATGTAAGGAGCCCATGGGCGGCATACAAACTTTGTCATCAGGTGTAGGCTTGGTGCTTACACACGAAAAGAAAATTGAAAAAGGATTTTCATAAGCTTTTCGACAGGAATTTTGGCATTAAGTCATCGTTATTCTTGATAGAATGTAATTTTGCCTATTTAGAGGGGTGTTTAGTAAACTGGTCCCACACAGGTGGATCCCGCGGGATCAATCGACCTAGTGAATTTTTGAATTGGTCAACTGATCCCGTTGACCAATTTTTTATTTGTACAGTCAAGTAGAAAAGAGGACATTGTCCTTTGCGAGGCGGAAGAACTTAGCAGCTCCCTTCATTTATCTCTCTTTAATCCAGTGTTGGTATTCAATCTTTTACGGTATCTGTCTTTTCAAACCTTTTACATTCATCGTCATCATTATCAGCCTATATTTCCCCTGCTATCATAGGCCTCCTCAATCACACGCGTTGTGTAATCAATCACGTGAGTTGATTAATTAAACAGTGTCGTCACAGTATGATATTGCCAAAAGGGAACTGCGTTTTGACAGTTCTTAAAAAGTATCTCAATGGGGGCTATCGTTTTTTAGCTTACCAGATGGCGCCACTGTCGAGTAAGGTCCTGTCAATATTTCTATTTTATACTTTAAAGTACCAATAACGTCAATAAAAAGTTTATTTTATTAAGTACGTATAACAACATAGTGTAAACTTCAGATACATATTTACAATATTCTCCCTAAAATTAGCAAGCATGAAACATTTGAAAATCTTTCTTCCTCCAAGTACTAACAAATAAGATCCTAAGTTGATACTTAAAATCTTCAAGTCATAATTATTCAGGAATGGCTCAGTCTAGAACAAAATTGTGAGTGTCAGTATAAATACGTGATAAAAAAGCACGCAACGCGCGAACACTGTATGACATCTGACATTTCGGAAGACCTTAGTCTACATGAACGCCTCTAGCGGCGAATTCATGCGCGATAGCCCCCATTGATTGATGTGTCATCTACCCCTTTCTCAGCAACTCTCATCCAGTTGCTACCAGCCACCCTACGAAGATCGTCGCTCCACCGAGCTTGAGGGCGTTCCACCTTACGTTTGCCGATTCTTGATCTCCACTCACACAGAACACGTGATCGGTTCTACGGCTAATTATGACCGGCCCATTGCCACTTCAGCTTACTTATTCTGTGAGCTAGGTGACTGTCTTTTATACTACTTTTTTTATTAAAAAAGTACGTTCTATACAAACAACATTCTACACAAACGATTATTTAGATCTTTTGTTTAGATATAATAACATAGTCGTATGTAAACATGACAGTTTTGTAAGGTTTTAAGTATATCTCAATCTTCACTTCTACTTCAATAGAAAGAAGTCAATTGGAATTTTTGAAAAAGAAAATGAAATTTGGAAAAGAAGGAATCAATTGAAAAGGTGTCCAACATTTTGCCGTCTGCTTTTTTATGTAATCTTTGGTTATTCAACAATATTATAGTTCTATGTAAACATGACATGAACAGTTTTGTAAGATTAATTATCTCAATCTTCACTGCCACTTTAATAGAAAGAAGACCTTTGGAATACTTATCTATTTTTTTATTTACACTCTAGAAGTCGTTAGAATAGTCGCTAGATTTTTTTAGTCGCTAGACACGTAATTTAAGCCGCTGTAGAAAGCGAAATGTCGTTAGATCTAGCGACTTGTCTCTAAAATTGGCAACACTGAGAGGAGCTCGTGGCTAAATGATAACAGCCGCTCGGGTCGATCGTTAGGTTAAGCCGTGCTTGCCTAGGTTGGTGTGTGTGGATGGATGACCACCCATTACATACCGAGTTTCTTTCGTGCCTCGGAAAGCACGTAAAGCCGTTGGTCCCGGCTGTCATTTGTAGATCTTTGACAGTTGTTAGGTAGTCAGAGGCCCAATAAGTCTGACAACCAGTCCTACCAAGGGGTATCGTATTACCCGGTACTAACTGGGTTGTGAAGGTCAGATAGGCAGCCGCTCCATGTAAAATACTGGTATTCAGCTGCGTCTGGTTAGACTGGAAGCCGACCCTAACATAGTTGGGAAAAGGCTAGGCAGATGATGATTTAACTTTCGGGTTCGATAAGCGTCTTTTTACACCCGCTATGCTTTTGTACAGTATTTCTATTTCCTGACTTACTTTTTCAACTTAACCCAGTAGTTAGTAGCTAGTAGCCGTTTCCTTAAGTTATATATTATACCTTTTATAATAATAAAACTCCTCCTTATGTATGTGTATTTAACACCGTGAAATGAATGCTTAAAAACTGTTACTTTAGGAAATGTATGCCGATATACAGTGAAATATACAGTACTAGCTGATGCCCGCGGCTTCGTCCGCCCGCAATTTATATACTAAAACCTTCCTCTTGAATCAATCTATCTATTAAAAACCCTCATCAAAATCCGTTGCGTAGTTTATAGATCTAAAGTTCTAAAGCATACATAGGGACAGATGTGGCGGGCGACTTTGTTTTATAATATTTAGTGATAAGTAGTATATAAATATATATATCACTTATTTTTGTGAATGCTGGTTAACCTGTAATTGGCAACTGTGTTAGTCCAAGACTGTGAAACCAATGTATACCTAAATGTTATACACAGAAGCTGTTGGTGAACCTTTACTAATAAATAAATAAATATACAGTAAAAATATAAACACGGTATTTCCCATTAATATAGCAGCCTTATTGTTTCGCCGACAACCCTACTCCACGGTATAATTCGTATTAAAATGCACATTGCCATCTCTTATTCCGGTATCGACATGCAGCAACAATGTTGCAACGCTATCCACCTCTCGCTCCCCCACAACAATTATCGCCTAAGCGCGAAAGTGACGGAAATAAAATTTTACGACTAGATCGTGTATAGCCGAGAACTTAAACAATTTTCATTGCTTATTTTGCTGTGTGACTAATTTTATGCCAACAGCCGTGGAACATAGGTATTCTGAGAAATTCTAAATAACTTTTGAAGTTTTATGTGTTTTGTATTACCATTATAATGTGTTTAAAAGTTTTCATAAACGTCTTGTCTTATCAAAGTGCTGTAAAATTAACGTCTATTAAAGCTTGAAAGATGTGATAACTGATAACTAGAAACTAAACAGCAACAAGTTCCTTAATATGCAACTTAAACTCGTCGAAATATCCATGCAAATTATGCATTATAAACACTTTTGTACTACCATTTTCAACGAGATCTTATCATTTTTTTCCTTGAAAACCGACGACTTTTCCGAAGTTACAGTAGTACGATTGAAGCTTCTATAAATTGCTACGAGTACATTTCTGTTTATTTTTATTTAGTGTGTTATGTACACACTTCTTTGTATCATAGTCTTTGTATAGGTATCACATCTGCCGCATTTTAGCAGTTAGATACAGTTAAAATTAAAATGAAACATAATATGCCTAAGAAATACACGATATGCTGATTTCGGCTGAAATATGCATTATCTTCAACAACATCCCTAATATGCTTATGCATAATGCAAATTTGAACTTGCGTATAATCCGGTGTCTACTGACAACTATTAAATTAAATTATTGATAGCTTTCCAATTTTTATTATTGATCATCATCTTAAAAGGTAGTTAAAACTTGAGCTTCTCTTATAAATTGTTACATTGTGTTGCTTGATTACAGGCTCTAAAGTGTAAAATGACGCCGTCTGGTGTAATAGTCATTTTCATAGTCTTAATCCTAAATTAATCTCCATAATTAGCAGCAGTAGATATTAAATTATCTCACACTGGTATTTTATTACTTTTCGATTATCCCTCAAGTACTGAAGGTGTAAAAGCTAATGATAAGTCTAATCTGCGCTCATTACCTCACTACATTGGAGCTCACACTTAATGCCCTAACATTATTATGCCTTAATTGGATCCTCAATACTGTCAAAAGTCACAACGAAGCTCGTGGCTACATTGTAACAGCCACTCGGACCGATCTTCAGGTTAAGCCGCGCTTGTCTAGGTTGGTCTGTGGATTGGTGACCACCCATTACATCCTGGGCCGGCAGCACATGAGTAGATACCTATCTACTCATGTGCCAGTCTCGACATAGATAACAACGCAATTGCTAACTTTCGGTCGCAAATTACTAACGAATAAATTCGATTGAAACGCATCTTGGATGTAGAGACTTGCGTTTCCCGTAAGCATCATTATTGCTACCGATTTTTTTCATTGTTATTTTAGCGATCGCAAGTTAACGATATGTCGTTATCTATGTCGAGATTGCAGGCCCTGGCTGTCATTTGTAGATTTTTATCAGTCGTTACAGGTAGTCAGCGGCCCGTAAGTCTGATAACCAGTCTTAATAAGCGGTATCATATTATTACCCAGTAGTAACTGGGTTGTGGAGGTCAGATAGGCAGTCGCTCCATGTATTATACTGGTATTCAGCTGCATCCGGTATGACTGGAAGCCGACCCCAACATAGTTGGGAAACGGTTATTCAGATGAAGATGACTATACTCGACACATGTTTAATTAATATTTTGTTTTTTCAAAGTAAAATCGCGTTCGGTAGCTGTCAGTGTCAAAATCAATCAATATATTAACACTGACAGTTCTTAAACGCCGTTTAGATGGGCTGATTGCGTTCAGTTCCTTCGGTGAAATCTGCTCTTAAATGTTATGTTATGTCTTTTTGTAACCTCTGATACATATTGCCAAAATAAGTGTCTCAGCCTACCGTTTCCTTGTCATAGGCGTAATTTAATAAGTATTTTCAAATGTGTATATAACAGGAGCCATTGGCATTGTTTCAAACAACATGGTTAGTTTACTTTATTTCATCCGGCCGCCGAGGCCCGCCCAAGGTTCCTGTGCTAATTCTGAAGACTTACAGCTCGTTCAGCTTATTATAATGTTAATTAAAATGAACTCTACAATAGGCTAGTTTCCACCATCAATAAATTGCAAATCTATTTAGTCTGTCAGTTAGAATACTGGAAAATAATGGACACGTATTTTTTGTTTTTGTAAATCAATGAATATTGACAAAGATAGAACGCATCAAAACTGGAGAGTGGGGGCTCGTGACACACAACGCGGCGTATTGAGAATTTTAAAAGCGTCGTATCTTCGTCAATTTTGGTTTACGTAACAAAAGAAAAAATACGTGTCAATAATATTTTGATAATCTAACTGACGGACTAATTAGATTTTTCAGGACACAAGAATACATAATACATTTCCTCGTCACAATTTCTCTTTCATAAAATTCTTGCATCCATATATTGCTGCAAGTTTTTGCAGCCGCTTACCTCAGGTTCTTTAGTGGACTGATGGCATCATTTTCTCATTGATTTGTGGACTATTTAATATTAGTTTCTATTGCAAAACTAATGTTTGCCTTAAGGCCATGACACCCCAAAAATGTGAACTAAATAAATAAAATAAACAATAACCGAAATACCGTCAATGGCTGCTTGTAATGGGGATATCCCAATGGAAAACTATAATGTTGGATGGAAATAGAGAGAAAAAGGAAATAGAATAGAGGAGCTCGTGGCTAAATAATAACAGCCGCTCGGGTCGATCTTTAGGTTAAGCCGTGCTTGCCTAGGTTGGTCTGTGGATGGGTGACCACCCTTACATACCGAGTTTCCTCCGTGCCTCGGAAAGCACGTTAAGCAGTTGGTTCCAGCTGTCATTTGTAGATCTTTGACAGTCGTTACTGGTAGTCAGTGGCCCAAAAAGTCTGACAACCAGTCTTTCCAAGGGGTATCGTATTACCCAGTACTATATAACTGGGTTGTGGAGGTCAGATAGGCAGTCGCTCCATGTAAAATACTGGTATTCAGCTGCATCTGGTTAGACTGGAAGCCGACCCCAACATAGTTGGGAAAAGGCACGCAGATGATGGTGGATGGAAATAGAGAGATTAACTGAACCAAAACAATCAAACCAGTCACGGATTTACTTACTTCCTAGTGCTAAAAATACTTCCGTAGGTATTCTTTGCTATAAAATTTATCGTTATGATTTCCAACATTATAATAATCTTTAGGTCTTCTTTCACTTTAAAGTAGGGTTGTTACAAACAAACAATTTTATATCATTCGATTTTACGAGTACACCATCAAATTCCACTTTATGGTGTCTGACGAAAACCTTTTTAATCTCATTCAATAACCAACCTAACAAACTTTTAGGTCGAAGTAAACACGTAGTTTTCATACTTTCATCGTAAAGTTTTGTTAGAATATTTCATTTTCTTCTATAGCGGTGCATGCCTTATGCATGAGATAGCGATAGTCTTTTGTCAGTCACTGTAAACTGGTATCATCTATAGTCTGCGCCAGATAAATAGGAAATAAAGGTCATTAACCCGCATACATGTATTCAAATACATAATTCCGAAAACAGAAATAATGACATAAACTTGTCCCGAAACTACCTTTATCGTGATCCTTGACTTTTTCTAGTAATAAAAAACGATTCATAATGTATTGTCGGGGTACCTATGCAGAGAAATTAAGGAAAGAGAAATGACCTTTAATTCCTAATTATCTGGCGCAGACTATAGTCGGGTTTTCAAAGGAATCTGGTGGCCTGATGGCAGTCGTTTTATTGGGTCTCTGGACTATTCACGAAGCCGTCAACCAAGCATTCCATCAAACTAAGAAACTACGCAAAAATTATTGCAGGGAAACGGATTTTTTTGGGTCGAACACTACCTTTTACTGTTACTGATTACTGCCGTCATGTTTTTTCTACTTCTCCGCTATTCTTTTCTGTTTAATTTTGTAGCGGGATCTAAGACAGTTAAATTTTTTCGTCTGCAACTTCGTCGAGCTTCATTGTCTCTGCTTTTCTGGTAGTCGCCACGGTTGATTCTGGCGTTCAGCCCGCTTAGCATGAACGCCGTAGACACGAAAGAGAATCGACAAATATTTTGTTCATCTGTCATTTTTTGGATTCAATGACAGATGAACAAAAGATTTGTCGATTCTCTTTCGTTTCTACGGCGTTCATGCTAAGCGGGCAGGAGTTGCAGTGCTTTGAGAATAGTGTCCATTTTCTGCCTTTTCTTCTCTTTTCTGGCCGACCATAGCGATCTTCATATACTTTTTCAAAACTTACAAAAACCCTTCTACGGACGCATTCAAAATCCAATTACCATCTTCACCACAAACACTTAATACCAACATTGTAATTACAAAACAATCACATGTCCGCTCCGTGTTACCGGACAATTAAAAGTGTTCAATTACTGCGACCATCTCATTTGTAAGTCCCTCCTGTCCGGAACTGCGGACGGACTGTCCGGACGAACTTGTTCATTTGTGTCAAATGCATTGTGTTTACATGCATGTAGACAAACTGGAAGAGACGCTGGGTTTTTATGGCATCGCAGCAACTGGAAATGACTTTTTGATGACATTTGAGTAGGTATCGGACCTGTCAGATTTTTGCTCAGTTTTTTGCTGTTTTATCTTTGTTTTTTGGTCGTCATCATCATCATCATCATCATTGTTATTTGCAGCCTTCTTATAAGCACGTCGGAGTGTTGACCTTCTGCCTTTGATACAAATCAAAAGGAACTGAATATACTTTTACCAAAAAGAAATCTTCGAGTTTTTTGTAGATGTCATCTCAGACCAAGTAAAAAACCAAGACATAGCCCTGCGAACAATAAAGTGAGGCCAGCGCAAATTACGTCTCGCTCTGTTCATACACGCTCACACGCACACATTTATATCAAACTACAATTAAACTATGCCTAAACAAATGCACAACATGTTTACGAAACTGGCCTCACTTCTCTGTTCGCAGAGTTCTGACTTAAATTTTTTTTTGGTCTGAGTGTACACGGCGGGACGTAATTTGTTACCATGACGTCTTAAAGCAGGATTGTTTTATTGACATTCCAGTGAGGGAAAGCGACAGCGCTATGCAGGGTGTCTAGCGCCATCTCTTTCCCACACTGGAATAAGAATAAAACATTTATGCTTTAAGACGTCATTGTAGGCCACCTGTCCACAGAGTTCCGTCTTTTATTTTATTTGGTCTGAGGATGTCATCAACCGTTTTCAAATAAGTAAATCCATGAAATATACCAATACTTTAATTACTAGCTCTCCATTGACATATTCAGTAAAGTGCCTGTCTGATGCACATTGCTAAGGTAGGTAATCGGTTGGCACATCCATTCACTTTAGTTCAATGTTTCGTTTTCAAAAGGGTGTCGGTGTGTCAACAACAAATTGATCATTCGATTTTAATTGATGTCGTAAAGTTTCGGCAGGCATTAATGTCATTAGAGATGTGATTGGTTTTGATGGTATTATACGTATATAAAATCAACACTAATGTTATAAAGAGGAAAGATTTGTATTTTTGTGTATGTGTTTGTTTGGAATGAATAAACTCAAAAACTGCGCCGATTTCAAAAATTCTTTCGCCATTAGAAAGCTACATTCACCCTGAGTAACATAGGCTATATTTTATCCCCGTACTCCCACGGGAACGGGAACTACGCGAGTGAAACCGCGTGACGTCCGATAGTATATGATAAAAAAGGTATTTATTAATATTCCTATTTTATGAGTGATTTTCAAATTATATGTGCGAGTGATCTTGTGTGCACTTAGAAAACTGATGATTTGTGTTTTGTTATGGACCATGCCGCTGAACAATTCTAGTCAATATATTATTATTGTGAATTGGGTTGTTTTTCTTCTTCTTGACGGTTTTGTCAAGAGGAGATATAAGCCGTCCTCATGATAATACCAGTGGCAATAACAACTGACCTAAGTAAAATACCACCAACATTTTCGTTTCAAACTTGAGAAACACTGTATTTTATTCAGAATATCCTGATTTCCATAGTTTTCATAACTGAAATTGTGTCTAGACCAGCACCCAACCGTCCTCCACTCAGTTTATTAGAACTAGTCCACAAAGCTAAACACGCCAACTGGAAAACAGTTAGGTACTGGAAAACAGTTCAATTGTTAACTAACAACAACTTCAAGCAACAGTTGTTTGCAATCGTTTATGAACAAGTTTCTGCTGCGGTTTCGTTCGGCTTTGTTCGGAAGTAGTCGGCAATTTTCGGAACCAACAACTGCAACAACGAAATTTCAATCTTGGCACAATGAAATAAGGTTAAAAATAGATTGGGTAGGGGAAGTTTGGCGTTTCTGCGTGGTTTGGGCAGTCTGTGGTTTCAAGTTTAGGGAGGGTAGGACCACAAATGGACCACGTTTGGAAAACAATCAATGGTGTGGTTAGATTGTCGAAAATGTTCGTTTGTGGTCAAATCAGTTAGTTTAGAAGTTTGTATATTGTTAGTAAATGTTTTGTTGTGGTTTTATTAAAGGAGTGTCACTTTAGACCTTTTTGGTATTATTGTTCAAAATTTGATACTTATCTCTGTCTGTTTTAGGGTTAAACTAATATGAAGAATTAGTGCAGGCTTTAAAGAAAGGTTAACTACTTGTACTATAACAGATTATGCGTATCATTTGTATCTCCCACCTTTACAAAAAAACCTTCAACAAAAGCCATAAAAAATTAACAAGCGGCCATATTTGCATTCAGTAGCAATATCCCCAGACGTTACTGACCTACGCCATAAAAGGGTAATGTAATAAAAATCTCTAAAAATTTTAAAACGCACCCATAAAACTAAGACGATACAGGCTATCCGGCAGCCCGGTAGTAAACCGGCGTAAGTCCGATACGGCAGATTCCGACGGTTCCTATCAAAACTTTTATTGTCCCCGTCCTTTGTCCCTCTCGCACTAACGCAGTTAAAAAGAGATGACGCTAGCACAGTATTATCTTTTTCAGGAATTCATTGTCGTTGCAAGTTTTATGCTTCTTGTGAAGCATCGCATATTTTTATTGCGTCTCGTAGATTGAAAAGCTTCGTGGATATCTAGGTCTTTCGGTATATAGATTAGTTCGTCCGTTTCTGGATATAACTTGATTTATTTTTATCCACTTCCGTAAAGTTTGGAACGGACATTTTGTTTGAGTCCACGTCCTCTCGGGGACTACTAAGCATTTTTGTGCTTATTCTTTCAGCAATTACTGTCAAGTTAAGAAAAGCTTTAGCTTCTTTGTCTTGAGTTTTGCATAGGGCATGCGGAACTCAGTTTTGGTTCTATAGTTAAACCGGGTTTTTCCCGGGTTTCGACTAAAACTTTACTTAACTTGACAGTGGTTGATGCCTTAGTTTTGCATCTGCAAAACATTGAGCTTTTTTTAAAAAAAAGAAACCTTATTTACAGGTGGACTTGACCGAATCTCACAGCTCAAAATGCGTATGAGGAACATTGACTAAAGGTAAATCCAATGTCATTTAAAAAGCCTGCAATTTCTTTTCTACCATTTTTTCCGCAGTTTTATACAATCCTGAGTTATAAAGTTAAAATTGAACAATATCTAAGATCGCTAACGTACAGGGTAATGAAAAATGCTGCAGTCGCTGAATTTACGTGCAATTCCTGAAAGCGTATTCTCGTAAATATATTCCAGGCCATAAAAATGGGAGTATTCGGTTATAAGGTTTTTACAACGAACATCGTAACTTCGTGGACCTATTATATTGGTTCCGTGTGTTTTTCCAGACTTTCTGGAATAAGCTAAATGTTAGGGCTAAACAGATTAAGTGATTAGAATTTTATGTTTTAGAGTGGACTTATTAATCTAAGATTGGAGAGAGAGAAATGAACATGAACTTCAATTGATCGTTGTCTTTCAGCATTTGAAGGGAGTCATTTTCAGTTTGTAACGAAAGGTTCCTTCCTTCGAACACGAAAATACTTAATATGTATTTAATAACATTCTAAAATAAAACAATTCACTGTTAAAATATTGTTGAAACGAGAATGTATCCATCAACATTAAAGATGTGCCCACAAGAACCGACTTAACGTCAGCTTTTAGTCAAAATATTTTCTCGCAAACGATCCGCGTTTCAAGTTGAAGCAATTTAATTAAACTAAGGTGTACGTCATGAACGTTAAATGTAGACGAAGGCGGCCATTGTAAATTCCACCAACGTTTCAGTTTCATAGCTTTAGTTAGAAAACGCCGTCGGACTTTTATGGGCAATTTCGGTTCAGACGTTTTGTTATATTACCAATGCTTTTAAGGTACTGCACCTCGCTCCGGTAAACATATGTGCAATTTTACGAGCCACTAGTTTATGGTAAATGTGTAGTTATGTGTGCGGGAGCGTTAACTCTTATGTATGAAATGCGCAATTTATCTTGTCTTGACAGATGTGCCTATTGAAAACTTTACGTTTGTCTCTCCTACCGTCCGTCGTGGTGAGTTCTTGTTTTACGTCTCCTTGCACGAGAATGACGACACGTTATTATGCTTTAGTTCAGAAATGTCATTTTCACTTTATGATTCTATTTTCGCTGTACTTTAATGTTAACGTACCTTGTCTGGGGGACCCAAAATGGCCGCTTTAGCAGAATCATAAAACCATAACAATATCATCATCATCATCATCATTTCAGCCGAAAGACGTCCACTGCTGGACATAGGCCTCCCCCAAGTGTCGCCACATTGACCGGTCCCGTGCGACTCGCATCCAGCGGATTCCTGCAACCTTCACCAGGTCATCGGTCCACCTAGTGGGAGGCCTTCCAACGCAACGTCTTCCGGTTCGGGGTCGCCACTCCAGAACTTTTCGGCCCCATCGGCCATCCGTTCTGCGAGCAATGTGCCCTGCCCACTGCCACTTAAGTTTGGCAATTCTTAGGGCTACGTCGGTAACCTTTGTTCTCTTGCGGATGTCTTCATTTCTGATTCGATCGCGCAAGGAAACTCCGAGCATAGCCCTCTCCATTGCCCTTTGGGTGACTTTAAGCTTTCTGATGAGGCCCATTGTGAGCGACCACGTTTCGGTCCCGTATGTAATCACTGGCAACACACACTGGTCATAGACTTTCGTCTTGAGACACTGCGGTAGGTTGGACGAGAAGATACCGCGCAATTTCCCGAACGCTGCCCAACCGAGTCGGATTCGACGATTAACCTCTTTCTCGAAGTTAGACCTACCTAACTGGACCGTTTGTCCCAGGTACACATAATCGTCTACAACTTCGAGAGTAGAGTCTCCGATCTTGATAGGAGTGGGTGTGACATGGGCATTCAACATGACCTTAGTCTTGTCCATGTTCATTTTTAGACCCACTCTTCCGGAAGCTCTACTGAGGTCATCGAGCATTGTACTGAGGTCCTCCATGGTCTCAGCCATTACCACTATATCATCGGCAAACCGAAGGTGAGTGATGTACTCGCCATTGACGTTGATGCCTAGTCCTCTCCAGTCCAGAACCTTGAAGACATCCTCCAGTGCAGCGGTGAACAGTTTCGGAGATATGACGTCTCCCTGTCTCACACCTCGCTGCAGGAGGATAGGTTTCGAGGCTTGGTCCTGAAGTCGGACTGACATGGTGGCGTTTTTGTACAAACACTTCAACACCTCGATGTACCGATAATCGATTTGGCACCGTTGGAGAGACTGCAGTACAGCCCAGGTCTCGATCGAATCGAAGGCTTTCTCGTAGTCCACAAACGCTAAACAGAGAGGCAGGTTATACTCTTCGGTCTTCTGTATAACTTGCCGCAGCGTATGTATGTGGTCCACGGTGCTAAAGCCTTTTCGGAAACCGGCTTGTTCGAGTGGCTGGAAATCGTCAAACCTGCGCGCGAGACGATTCGTGATGACTCTAGAAAACAACTTGTAGACATGGCTTAGAAGTGAGATGGGCCTATAATTCTTCAGCCGGGCATTGTCACCCTTTTTGAAGAAGAGCACCACCACACCCCTGCACCATGCCTGTGGCGTTTTCCCCTCAAGTATGACGGAATTAAACAGCTTCTGAAGGGCCTTAAGTACCGGTTTTCCACCCGCCTTCAGGAGTTCGGCCGTAATTCCGTCATCACCCGGTGTCTTGTTGTTTTTGAGCTGCTTCAGAGCCATCCTAATCTCGTACAGGCTGACGTCCGGGATGTCTTCGGTATAGTGTCGGGTCAGTCTAGCTCTTGGGTCGTTGGCTAGATCTACGACGGGTTTACTGGTACAAACATAACAACATGAATTCATAACAATATGAATCACGTTAAAATTATTAAATTGGTCACAGACGCAGTTATCATTATGAATTGTCACTTTTTGACCATTTTACGAATTGTAACGTAATTTATATTACTATCCTATTAGCTGCTAAAGCGACCTTTTTAGGCACCCTGAAATTAAAACGTGTGAGTGCTATGCAAGCAAGTTTAACAGTATCGACAGTTTAATAACAAACAAACAAATATGTCAATATTTCTCGCAAATAAAGAAAGAGAATGCTCCAAAGAAACTTCAGTCTGTAGCCATCAAACATCAGATAGCAATAAAATTTTACGACATTACACCTTTTTGTCATTTTTCACAAATAAAACACGCTTTATGTTGTTACCAATTAGTATTGCTAAAGTACACATTGACGCGAATACGTCATAAATACAAGTTTACGAGTATCTCAGATAGTGTCTAATAAAGTTCGCGTTTTGTGGTGACTCGGCTTTAAACGTAGTTTAGTGTAACCGAAGTTAGTCTAACAATCAACGTGTGACTGAAGTTATTGAGTTGTAGCGACCGAAGCAATTATTTGAGCGGAACAATTGAGGCGTTCAGTCCATTCGTTCAATCATTATGTTGGTAATAAATTATTTGTTTGACGGAAAATTCAGATTTGTGGTTATGCCTTTTTGACAGTCAGTTGTCGGTTGCGGTGTTGATTACATGTCGTTACTGATTTTAGCTTTTTATTTTGTTGTAATTATTAAAACTACATTTACAAAGTTTTTTTAAAAACAATTACTGTTTTCATTTCCTTACCATTTTTTATTTTTATTTAGTGCATTTCCGTGTGTTTGTTTTCGCAATACATTTTCTCTGCCCACATTTGATGGAGTATTTCTTAATGAATTTGAATAAGTTTTTTCGTTAGGTAAAGGTTCTTTCTCACTCTAAAACTTCACTATTTCATGTAGTCTTCTTCCTTATCGTGAGATTAGTGTCTAACCTGGTTCATTAATGTAGTCACTCGTCTTAAACGATAATAGCTGAGTAAAAGTGGTAAAACTAGTTGCTAATCTGCAAGTATGGTAACAGGATTGATAGACTAATGCACCGGACTTACTTAGTCTTACCTTCCATGAAGGCTCACCGGGTAACTGGATGAGCAGCATCAATTCTTATAATCACAAAAGTACCGGAATCATTTCATAGATAATATGTCGGTACTAAGATATCTGGAATCACGTTGAGGATAATATAATTATGCTAGTTTGGAAACTAGCATAACTATATTATCCTGAATCCATCCATCAATAAATTGCAAATCTATTTAGTCCGTCAGTTAGAGTATTGGAAAATAATGGACACGTATTTTTTGTTTTTGTAAATCAATGAATATTGACAAAGATAAAACGCATCAAAACTCGGGAGTGCGGGCTCGTGATGTCACAACGCACTAAAAATTATAGCACGGCGGCGGCGTGACGTATTGAGAATTTTAAAAGCGTCGTATCTTCGTCAATTTTGGTTTACGTGAAAAAATCCGTGTCAAATATATTTTGGTAGTCGAACCGACGACGGACTAATTAGATTTTTTCAGTTGACAAGCCTATTGCATGTATTGCCGATGGCTACAATGTTTCAAATACCATTTTTTTTTGTATGTTTTATTGATTTTGACTGCAATTCACTTCTTTAATGGTGGCCTCAAACAGGAAATAAACGATCTCAGACCTGTCCCGGACTTTAATTGTCCCACTCGAATTAGGAGGTAACATCTCAATACTTGACAGTATTTTCTTATAGGATTATATTTTACTAGCTGACCCGCGCAACTTCGTCTGCGTCACATAATATAGCTTATAGCTGTTCCCCGCGGTTTCACCCTCGCTGCTCAGCACCTGTTGGTCGTAGTGTGATGTTATATATGTTATATGCCTTCCTCAAGAAATGGACTATCCAACACTAAAAGAATTTTCCAATTCCAACCAGTAGTCCCTGAGATTAGCGCGTTCAAACAAACAAACAAACAAACTCTTCAGCTTTATAATATTAGTGTAGATTACAAACCTTATTTTTCTATCAGCTACATCCGGTCAGACTGGAACCCGACCTTAACATAATTAGGAAAGGCTAGCTAGGCAGATGATGAAGATGGTGCAGCGAACGAGTCCTTAGAGTCAATCTATTTAGAAATCGTTCATAGCGGGATTGGTGCTGGGTAGAACTGAAATGTAATCGAACCTAAAACATCAACACCTAAACTCACATCTTAAACTTTCTCACTCATACGTTCACAGCCCTTCAAATGCGACGAGCTTTTCACAGCCATGAGCACATTTTAACGGCACATAACTTGCTGGAGCAATACAGGCACATACGGCAAACACAGGCCATGTCGGGCAATGCTAGTTGCTCGTAAACTTGCCTGTTATGCTCGTGACGTCTTTTATACGCGTCGGATGGCTTATTTGCGAATTTGGTGTAGTGGGAACTAATTAAACAATGTTTTTATGTGTTTTGTGACATTGTTTTTGTTTGTATTAGTGTTATATACACATGAAACAGTTTGTGTGTAAAGGAGATTCGATTATTAACTGAAGACATATTTTGAGAGATTTATTATACTTAAATATTCTTGACTTAGGATTCATGCAATCAATTTGATCCCAACCAACTTCAGATGGTGCCAAAAAGTTATGTTATTACCCGACTGCGCCAGAAGGGGGGTTATGTTTTTCGAGATGTATGTATAATTGTTTGGCGCGCTCTGTGGCCTGAACGGCTCGATGGATTTAAGGGCTCATCATGAGAATTTTAAAATGGTATATCTAAGTACTTAACTAAAAAGTGTAAAAAAAATAAAAAATCCGACTGCGTATAAAATAGTAACTAAAATAAAAACTGAAAAGAAAAAAACAAGTTCAGGAAACAGGACATATTGACTGCAACAGTCGGGACCCATTAAATAATCTAGACTAAAATCATTAAGTACTTACATCCAATATGGGTCCCGCCCAGTGTTGGGCATTAATCAATTAATTTGTCAATTATCTTATTAATTGACTAAAAAAATTATTGCAATTAAATTAATTACAATTAAATTAATCGCAATTAAACTTTTAATTGCACCTTGCAATTAAATTAATTTGATTAACGTATGTCAATTGTAACTCACAATTAAAATAATTGCAATTAACTTTTTTAGTTGTTTTATGAAACAATTAAAACTAACAATTAATTTTATGTATCAAAACGAAATTAGTAAAAGATTTAGGAAAATAAAGCTGGAAATCTCAGACGACTAACCACACGGGTATATTAATTATTTATATATACCGGCTGTATATTATACAGCAGTATTTGTTTAATTGTTAGTTTTAATTAAAATTCATAAAACAGTTGAAAATTAATTAATTGTTAATTGTAGTAAATCACAACTAACAATTAATTAATTGTTAATTGTTACTACTACAGTTAACAATTAAATAATTGTTAATTGTATTTTTCCACAATTACAATTGATTAATTGTTAGTTGTTGTGGTTATATTTACCAATTAATCAATTGTTAATCTTTAATTGTTCTTGCAATTAAAATCTGCCCAACACTGGTCCCGCCCGACTGTTGCAGTCAATATGTCCTGTTTCCTGAACTTGTTTTTTCTTTTCAGTTTTTATTACAAGTAATGCGCTATTCTATTTTATTCGCACTCGGGTTTTTTAATTTTTTTTTTAAGTACCTAATAGCAGTTCTCCATCGGTGACTTCTTATCTTTACCCCAACTGTTTCATATAATTGTTTAACTGGTTAGTACAGTTTATGTGTTAATTATAAGGTTTAAAGTAACAATGGTAAAAGGCACGATGAAGTACCTATCTGTCTAGATAAAAACCCCAACACAAATAGAGAAAAAAAAACTTTTTGACATCAGCACTGAAACAAAGATATATATCCTCCGCGTTGTGAAAGTTTTTCTCAAGTTAGCGTTTCGACCAGGATTCACCCGTGTACCGATTGATAAGGTTAATATTGAAATTTAAATTACTTCCTAGGAATGTTAAGTAGCGCTTCAAGGTGTATCCTTATTTAGTACTTAACATAGCAACTGGAACAGTGTGCCTACTAATCTAAAGTGTCATATCTCACGACCTAATGAATTTTAAGCACCAAAACTATAATCAATCACCCATCACTTCAAAAGTCACACTTAAAGTTCAAACGACATTTTAAAAGCAAACCAATAGGGAAGTACTTAGGTAGTAACTGCTTCAAGAACCCATAGCGAACACCATAACACCACCGTCCTGTCAAACGAAACCACCATCAAAGAAACTAACTAAAAACCAGCCGTAAATCGAACGCGCATAACAAACTAACGCCATCTTACTGACAATTAAAACTTATTAATTACCCCGCCACCCGGGATCGTAAACTCGCATTTACTGCTCTTGGTAATAAAAGAAGTTTTCCTTTTAAAACCTTTAAAAAGCAGCCTCGTTTTGGAATTCGATGGCAGTAAAGAGAGCTCGGTTTACGAGCTTCGTGTACCGTGCGTGACTTTTTAGCTAATAACATACTTTGATTAGTTCGCGAAATTGAACGTATTGCTGTTCGTGGTAGTGTGGGGTTGGTTAAAGATTGATTGGAATTTGCTTAAAGGTTTGATATACGTATGTATATGTCAGCGTTAAAATGTAAAAACCGTTAGATTGTAAACTATTTAGCGAGATTGTAAACTCTCGAAAGATTGTCAACCGAACATAAGTACTGCTTACAATTTAACGCATTATTTTTCGGGGGATTATAATCTATCGAAGTGAAACCGTAAAATTGTGAAATGTATGCGACGGAACCCACCTCGCGCGCTGTGGAGGGGGGAGGGAGGGGGTTTCACCTCTAGGTACTCCCATGAAAAGGTAATGAACCATTCCTGAGAAAAACCGATTAATGTAACCTAACCTCAAAAAACTTAATATTCGTCTAAAAAGCGTAGACCTATTTCTGTCTGCAGGGTTTAAAGGAACCTAACTAACCTCGCGTCAGGGTGCTTCAAGTCCCGATTATGGGGGCACTTTGGTTTGATGCATTTCACAATTTTCCGGTTTCACTTCGATAGATTATAATCTACCGAAAAATAATGCGTTAAATTGTAAACAGTATGTTCGGTTAACAATCTTTCGACAGTTTACAATCTGACTAGACAGATTACAATCTGACGGGTTTTACAAGTTTATGCTGACACATACACACATATCTACGTAAGCTCACTCATTCTTCCTATGAGGGTAGGGACATCAAGAGGACGCCACCTGATACTATTCTTACATACATACTCCTCGTCTCGTCCACGTTCATACACCTGGTCATCATCAGCCTACAGCAGTCCAATGCCGAACACAGGCCTCCTCAATCGCTCGCCACTCAACTCGATTCTCAGCAACTCTCATCCAGTTGCCACCACCCTTGCGTAGGTCGTCGCTCCACCGAGTCTCATCTGGTCATACAAGCTTTGATTTTGTCAAAAAATATACACTGGGAAAAACGACCTTAATACTAATATGGTTTAGGAAAAACGAAAATTTTATCGGCCCAGAGTAATTTAGGAACATGTGGTAGAGTCTTCAAGAGTGACGATAGAATAACATTCGTAGGTAATCTTTATGCTAACTAGCCGTGCTGTCAGGATAATATTTTACTTAATCAAAGAAAAGAACCATGTATATAATAACCGGATTCTTGTGAATGTACTATTTATTTGAAGAAACTTTTGATGTCAGTTTTGTGTAGTGGTCGAATTTGCTAACTTTTATTGTGGTGCCAAAATTTTAACCAATATTACTATTTTTCAAAACAAGTTAGTGAGGAGTATTTCAGAGCGAGTACATCACGTGAATGGACGTCTATAACAATAACTATTGGCACTGCAGTGTAAATTGCTGCTGAAGTTAAAAGTAAGGGCCATTTCAGTGTAGATGTGTTGTAAAACTGAGGGCAGTGGCTGTTTACTAGGGTCAAAGTCATAGTGTCGATTGTCGCTATAATTCTCAACGAAGAACTAAGAAAAATGTGCTGTGAGATGTGAATAGAGATGTCAAATTCGTTTGATTTTTAGTTTAATGTGGTACACTTGACCATGTTCTTGGTATTTCATAGCAATTCGACATAACTATAGTAGTTTGTCGACTTGCTGAGAAAGTTTCTCTAGAAACATTCTGTCTGTTTCTGTGTGTTTAGTCTGTGTAAAGTTTCATCATAAAGCTTGCTGAAAAATATTAAATTAGATTAAAATAGATTCGTGCGGGATTCGCCTCAGTGTGGCCTAACCTTTATACCGACTTGACAGCGCTTCAGTGACAAGTTGATTAGATTAGTAATCTATCGGAATAGATTCTATCTTAGAATTAATTAATACTTACCTCTCTACAAAAATTGCTTCAGTCTCAAAGCAATTTCCAAATGCCTCATTTTTTTGTTGACTAGAATATAACAAAAGCCCTACCTTTTTTTGCGTATACATATATAACTAATGGTGAATGGGCGGCCATCTACGTTGGGAATCTCCCTAATTCCCATGATTCAAAGTTCGGGGAACGCGGCCATTAAGTTTTATGGATCAGCAGAACATATCCCCGACCCTCCTTGATACTTTAGTAGGCGTTACTTTGTTATAGGGCGTTGATTATATGTGTGAAGACAATGGTGTCTGTAGGTATGTATTGAAAAAAAAGCGTTTTAACATACTTACCTACTAGCTGCTGTAACCTGCGACTTCGTCCGCATGTAATTTAAGAAAAAAATATTTGTTTAAGTTCTCGAAATTTTTTCTAAAATAAATGTAAATAAATAAATTAAAAGTATTAATTAGACTCACACAGGACATAACAAAAAAAGAAAATAGCATAAACAATAAGACAAAGTTATAAAAATAAAAAAGTAAACATAAGAAAAATATAAAACGATCAAATTGGTCTGTGCAAGGACAAAAGACTCCTATCTCAGCATGTTGCTATGACATTTAAAAAAAAATCACAGCGCTGGTATTCTGATAGGGCCCAAAGTGATGGTCAGATAATATACGAATATAAATGTATAATACAAAATTATAGTAATAAACAAATATAAATATTTAATGTGTAATAAATACAAATTGAATAAAAAAGAATGCCTTCTTTTTTTTTTTTTTTTTTTTTTTCGGATGGGAAATCATCAAATAACCCCTCCCGCTCTGGGCGGAGCAGGAGGGAGTGTCAGACTTTTACTGACTAAAACCCATCCATGTTCCTTCATCGCCCTTTGTGTTCCGGGGCCACGGTATCTCTTTCGAATAGTCCCGCAACCCCGGCAGGCATCGGTCCTTACGGACCCCTTCCTTTGTGCTGACTCTCTTTGAGGCGCGCGTGGAACACGAACGCGCCGTCGACACGGCCTGTCGTCATGTTATGAGACGGACGGACGGCGAGCTAGCCCATAGCTCACCGTCCACAGGCCCGCGCCTACGGTGGCCGGGGGCTACGTGGTGGTGGCCCCCGACGCCCGGGGCGTCTCCCGCGGCGGCCGGGACGTTGAGAGGTTCTCTCCCTCTCACGTTCCGCCACCTCCTTCTCTAGCATTACTGCTTCGCAGAAGGAGGTGACGGCGTCCCATTCCGTCTCGCTCCGGACCATGGCTTGCACCAGGGCCGGACGCGAGAGGTCGCCGCCGCCGATCGCCGCTTCGAGGACACGGCGGTGCTCCGCCCACGCGGGGCACACCTCCACCGTGTGTTCCACCGTGTCCTCCGGTCGATCCTCACAATGGAAGCACCCAGGCGTTTCCTACCGCCCGATTCGGTGCAGGAACCTTCCAAACACTATGTGTCCGGTGAGGACCTGCGTCAGGCGGAAGGTGAGGACGCCGTGGCGTCTCTCAAGCCACTCCTCAAAGAGGGGACTTATCGCCACTATTGTGGCGAATGCCTTAGTTACTCCTTATAACATTCGCTGTCTGCACGTAAAAGTCCGGTCCGATCCTTATTATTGCATAATCAACCCACTTAAAACAAAATCAAACCATTTCAATTCAAGTAGCCAACATTAATAAATCTCTTAACCGCCTTAACATCAAAAGCCCCCATTGAATCGTCTCAATTACTGTCCACACAGGTGTTATTCGTTTTTTATTTGACGTAAGCCCTGCGCGTGCGCAACCGAGCTTACAATGATTAATGGAAGAGAAAACATCAAAACACATTATAAATAAGATTTTCTGCTGATTTAAAATCACTTAGAGGGATAAAAAGTAAATTGATGATTTAATCTTTGGAAGTGGGTTAAGTTAAAAAGGTATTAAGGTGTTTTATTATTAAATGTACAGGTGAACAACTCATTTGGTGTATAGGCTAACTTGTAACCAGTTTTAAGCAAAGAAGTGAGTATTGTGCTGAGTAGTTTTTTTGAGCTAGATAGTAAACTGAGCGGCATGCGCAGTTCGACTAACTAAATGGGTTTAGCACTAAACGTGTTTAAAACATATGTTTAGTGGAAAGGCGAATATTTTTGCCTGTATACCAAATTGCTTGTTTGACTGTACCAAACTGAATCAGCCGTCCGACTGTCGATTAAGTCTAATAAGTATTTTTTATGTAGTAGTTCGTGTAAGAAGATATTTTTATAGCATTGGCAGCCTATCCATTACTTAACCGTGATTAGGGGCGTTTCTAGGCTAATAGTATGATTATTACCTCCTATATCCCAGGTTGCAGATTGCAGACCTACAAAAAAAGACAATTTCACACCGTTTAAACTCCATTTACATTTTAAAAGTACCTGTTTTAAAAGTAAGCGAAGCCTGAAGACCACCTTTAAAACAAGTACGTTTCTTACGCGTAACTTGTAACGTGAGTTGCTAGGGGAATTAACCGACTGCCGCACGCAAGGCATCAACTGTCAAGATCTTTTAAAAACGTGTACTTTGGCGCCCGATATAGATAAGCCATTTATATTTTGTAAGGGCTTACTTCAACGAGTACTTTCATCTCATTAAATAATCTTTATGAATGGAGATTCTTAAGTGGACGTCTGATGCAACGTCTGTCGAACCCTGAGGGCCTATGATGAAGTGACATATTATCGCAAACAATCATAGGTCTTGAGTTAGAACTAGTGTTGCCAGGTCCGATTGGATTAAAATCGGGGCAGATGGTAAAAAAAATAAATGGTAAATGAAATAAGATATACTAAATTAGTAGTAATAGAAGTAGAAAATCTATAAATTAAGCTATAAAAAAAAGTATTTTTTTGTTTGTCCCGATTTAAAACCCTAAATCCCGATGGATTTAGTACTAATTGTACTAATACTAATTGAAATAAGATTTACTACTAATTTAGTAAATCTTATTTCAATTGTAACTTGCTGGACAAATAGACAGAAGAATAGACAAAATATTACAATATAAAATCGTGGTAATTTATTATTTTGATTTGACGTTATTTTAAAAGTCTAAATAACGTATTTTTTTATTAAAATTATATTTTTCGTTACATTTTGCTGCCTTTAGGATTGCCTTTGTTTTTTATAACGTGGTTCTAAAATTCACTGCACGTCATGTTATAATTTGAATTTCAGTTTTGGCATGTTTGAGAGAGAGAGAACAAGCTAGTGATGCGATGCGCACGATTTTTAACACATTGTCGCTCTCGACATGATTCGAACGCGACTGATGTAATACATAATTATCTACATATTATTTTTTGGTAATAATTATGGTTTTTATTAAAGTTATTGATTTATCGGGACATTTAGCGTCCCGATCAGGTGCAAATCGGGACGCATCCTCGGCCCCCTGAAAATCGGGACACCTGGCAAGACTAGTTAGAACCCAGGACACGCACCTCTGATTTTTTGGATTCATGTGCGTATTGTAAAATTATCACTTGCTTCTGTGAAGGAAAACATCGTGAGGAAACCAGCATGCCTGAGAGATATTTCTCGAAGTATGTAAAGCGGAATAAGAGGCCCATGGACGGCATAAAATCTCTGAAATCAGGTTAGGTACTAACAACACGATAAAGAACGCGAACACGATGGTGGTACAGTTTGAGAGATTTCAATTCACCTGGATTACGGGCACGCCTTTTTTTTTCGGATGGGAAATCATCAAATGACTCCTCCCGCTCTGGGCGGAGCAGGAGGGAGTGTCAGACTTTTACTGACTAAAACCTATCCATGTTCTTTCATCGCCCTTTGTGTTCCGGGGCCACGGTATCTCTTTCGAACAGTCCCGCAACCCTGGCAAGATTAGGGGCTAGCCTTACACCTATTATAGCTACCAGGTCAGTTTGAAAACTTATCATAAACCATCAGGTTTACTCCCAGACAATTCAATCAGGCTACCTCTCTTTACAACTGTCCCCTAACTCATTCCTCCGTTCCTTCTTTCACAGCGCAATATTTCATATCAACCGACCTAATAAAAAGGAGGTGTATGTGTTTACACGGATTGTATGGGGCTCAGCAGCCGTCTGCCCCGACTGCGAAGGTCATAAACCGATGGAATTGGCGTCTGGCCTGTTTTGTTACGAATCAATACGTGTACAGCCTCATAGCACACTGAAGGAGTGAGCGAAGAAGGTTTACGGAAAAGAAAATTATGTTTATTTGATACACATCATAGAATGGAAAACGAGAGGAGCTCGTGGCTAAATAATAACAGCCACTCGGGGTTTGGTAAGGTAAGCTCTGGATGGGTGACCACCCATTACATACCGAGTTCCTCCATGCCTCGGAAAGCACGTTACAGGTAGTCAGTGGCCAAAAAGTCTGACAACCAGTCTTACCAAGTGGTATCGTGTTATCCAGTACTAACTAGGACCTGGGTTATGGAGGTCAGATAGGCAGTCCGCTCTAGGCTAGGCAGATGATGATGATGATGATACATATTATAGATATTGATTGCCACTTCAGCTTTACACAGGGTGTAAAATACCTCATCACGAAGCCGTCAACCAAGCATTCTGTACATCAAACTAAGTAACTTTACGCAAAAATTATTGCTGGGAAAAAAGGCTAAAATCATGTTTTGTGGTAAAACATCAAGCTGATGGATGGATTGACTAATACGGGGATCTTAGATTAAAAACTTGTACTTATTTTTAAAAAAACTTGTCAAAAAGCTGGAACTTTGACCCCCAATATCTCCGTAACTAGAAGGTTCCCAGGTATGGTGTAGAACAAAAAAATGTTCGCAATGACGAGGAGAGTTTCGTTAAGAGGTGTTTTACACCCTTTATGATATTTGTAAGTTGAAGTGGCAATGGGTCGGCCAGGCCATATTAGCCGTAGAACCGAAGACCGTTGGGGTAGACGTGTTCTTGAATGGAGACCGCGAATCGGCAAACGTAAGGTGGGACGCCCTCATGCTCGGTGAAGCAACGATCTTCGCAGGGTGGCTGGTATCAACTGGATGAGAGTTGTCCAGAGTGGAGTTGAGTGATGTGCGATTGAAGAGGCCTATGTCCAGCAGTGGACTGCTGTAGACTGATGTCATAGTTGGGTTGCTTCTCTTGGTACAAAGAATATGCAACCCGTCTTGTTTCTTCTATTGGGCTTAAATAATAAGCGTGACTATGAAAAAAGGATACGTCTTCTACATCGATCTCCAATCACTCATTTGCCAAGAGTGATGATTTTTGCCACGTTCCGATTCTGATGCTTGTGAGATTTTATATCACTTCTTGTGTCTGCCACTGAGTAATTTTTAGGGTTCCGTACCCAAAGGGTAAAAACGGAACCCTATTACTAAGACTTCGCTGTCTGTCCGTCTGTCCGTCCGTCTGTCCGTCTGTCCGTCTGTCTGTCACCAGGCTGTATCTCATGAACCGTGACAGCTAGACAGTTAAAATTTTCAGAGATGATGTATTTCTGTTGCCGCTATAAGAACAAATACTAAATATAGTCAATGGTACGGAACCCTTCGTGTGCGAGTCCGACTCGCACTTGGCCGGTTTTTTTTAATTGAGCAAATCCGCTCAAGGTGCATCAGACGATTATTTTGTCACGTGGGTCTTTTCATAGACAATTGAGTTAAATTTGCTGTCCTACTTAAATTAATTCTCACTATTGTAAAGTTCTGTATGGTGTCGGACGTAGAGAATAGCACCATTCCATATCTTACTGTGGGTGTCGTAAGGGGCGACTAAGGGACTTACCAGAGAATGGGCAGCAGCGTTCTCTGTGCTTTTGTAACAACCACACTGCGATCGCCAACCCAGGCGCCAAGCTTGGCGATTATGGCAAAAACCCCCCTTTGGGGTAGGCCCATGTCCAGCAGTGGACGTCGTTCGGCTGAAATGATGATAATGATGATTGTAAAGTAGAAAGAACGAATGAATCTTTCGTTGAAATCTTCCACTGCTGAAACTTATTGTAAATTGACCTAGCTCATCATCTATCGGAGCTTCGACTCTTGCAATCTAGTCTTCGTTTGAAATGAACCTTCTGCGTCCTTCTTTGATCACAAAACTCAGCCACTCCAGTATTTTTTATCGTACAAAGTTGCTTTACTTACCTCGTAAAGATCTTTAGTTGCCATCCTAGTTAAATAGCTGCTTTTATTAGTTCACTAAAGTTAGTACATGGCCATGTAACGTGTAATACATCGGTTTTTATTAATGATAACTGGGTTGTTTTTTATTATTATACTTATTAGGATAGGTTTATGAACATAACACCATTATGGACAAATTGCTCCGGTGATCAAAAAAAATTAAGGGCAGGTAGTCCCAATTTTCCTAATTTTACATAACTTTGATTCAATAGTAAACAAAGAAATAGTGTTTTTTTAAAGCCAAAAAAAATAGATATTATAGTTGACTATATTTACTAAGATAATTTGTGGTTCAAAACATGATATCAAAAACTTCACTCGATGAAAAAAAAATCCGAACAGGAGCCTAATTCGAATATTTTTTTATGTTTTTCTTATTTTACTTGGAGAATATGAAAGTTTTACTTCCAAAAAAAATATCTAAGCAAAGTTAATAACATATAGAACAATTATTTGTGGTTAATTTTTTCAAAACAATTTAATCCTTTTAATAATAAATTATTATATAAGAAAACGGCTTGCGCACGTGGATTCAGTCGCCCGCCAGGCCTTGACGAGGTAGGACCTATGTCCCTTTTGCTGGCGCACGGCTGTCCCGTCGATTTATCGAACGATTTATTTAAAGAACGTAGTGTAATTATAACAGTACAGTCTTTTTTAACCGACTTAAAAAAAGGAGGAGGTTTCACAATTTGACCGTAGGATAACTTCGTCGTTTATGAACCGATTTAGATGATTCTTTTTTTGTTGGAAAGAAGATATTCCAAGAGTAGTACCATGACATGAAACTGGGATCTGATGATGGCATCTCAGAGAAATCGAGGGAAACCTTTGAACATCGTAGTGCGACTAGTGCGTTTGTTTTTTTGTTCATTGAGTATTTTAGAGCACTACTATTTAAAGAAAGTCTGGACTCGATCTGATGATGGAACCCGAAGACAGGCGAGGGCACTCCTCAACGATTCACAATAATTACCTGGTGTTTGGGCTTGATTAATTTGTATTGATGAGAACTTTACACCTAAATGGGTTGTGGTCATCTTTAGGGGTCTGATGATAAAGACGAAGGACAGTCAAAGGAACTCCTCAACGTTTTACAGTAGCTACCTTGTGTTTGGATTTAATTCATTTCTATTGATGAGAACTTTGCACCCATATGGGTTGTAAGTGCCATTGGTCTGATGATGGAGACCATAGACAGTCGAGGGAATTCCTCAACGAACGAGTTTACAATCTCACGAGATAGATTATAATCTAACGGTATTTACAATTTTACGGTGACACATACAACAAATAAAGCATGTGTCTCTTCGTGAGATAAAAACAATGTAAGAAACCTAGTCAAATTGTTCGCGACAAGTGTCTCAAACAGTGTTTGTATATAGTCTATAGAAAGAACGTTCGAGAAAGTACGCTATTGCCGTGTTTGTGATTCTTTGTCGAGTACTTTCTGTTATTATTAGTTTTAAAACTAAGTAGGTACAAATTCCCTCGAGAATAGTCTCGTCACAGGTGCGCGTACGCAAACTACTTATAAAAAACATCGAGAAATGTTAATTTAATTTCGACCGTGCGCCGAGAGCGTAAAGTACCTACTTCCTTCTTCCGTTCGAGTTATTTATTATCCTTTTGCTTATAGTTTACTTTGTATTTTTTTGTTAATGTTTTTTGTTCATGCTTTTTGTATGAATTAAAAGATTGTCTAGCGAACAAATACTACACACCGCTAGAGGATTCGCGAATATTTTTTGTGTGTCTGCTAATAGTATGAAAGCACAGCGCAGGCACCGCATAGTAAGTTTTGTTTTCGACATTGGAACAGTCAGTTTTGTTTACGATATTCAAGCAGTCAGTTTCGTTTCGATATCCGAATAGATAGCAGTTCTTTCCGATTATAGTTTCAGCTCAGTTTTTCCAGTATTGTCTGCTTGTAGTGTCTTACCATAGTCAAATAGTGTTTCATTTCTTCTCCATCTACAATAATAGTGCAGTATTTTCCAAACCCACCTCTCCGTTCCACGAAGCTAACGTTTACACCCGGAACTTTCGGTACAGGGCGGTTAGTGGCTCAGATTTGGTTCCGTTATAGTTTTTGAATTTCCAAACACGAGTCCACCCGTCTGGTACTCAAATAATTGAATAAATTACGACTTGCAGCACTTTGCATTTACAATATCTATTCAAATTAATTTATTACATTTAAATGTTAGGTTTTCGCAATTACTACCTATTATAATAAATCAAGCTGACAATTTAATAAAATAAGTTGACCTACTGCCTACACGACACGCTTACCTATACTGTGACACTTCGCTCAGCTTTGGGTTCAAGTCGGCGACGCGTGTGCACGACTCGTTTCGCGTAAAGGGTGGTAGCGTTAAATACCTACTTTGCTTGGCGTAGACGGCCTTAAAATATCTGACACTGTCTTTAAAATGTGCGTGGTCGCTCACAGGGCATAAGCCTGAAAGCAAACGAGCGAAAATTAATTGAGCTGTGTGTAGCATAAAATACGTCGCCTAATTTACGCTGCATGCGTACCACACGGCGACGCAATATGAGTTTTACTATTAACAGGACTTGAGTACGAAACCGAATGCAACGTAAATTCCGCGACTCATTTTATACGACTCACAGCTCAAAAATTACGCTCGTTTGGCCTCAACTAAAGAGCAAAATAAAATAGTGTAGTCCCTATTACATGACCTAAATAAATAAAATAAATAAATATCGCTGGACATTACACACAGCGCCATCTAGTGCCACAATAAGCACCGAGGCTTGTGTCGTGGACAACAGATAGAAAACGAAAAAAAAAAGAGATAAATAACTGTCAAAATCAGGGTGTACGTATCAACAGTATTTTTGATCGAAGATAGTACGAACTAAAAATGTTTCTCACGGGACATTTTCCGTGATTATTATTAATTTTGAGCAAATAATAATAATCACGGAAGATATCTCGTAAGAGCCGTAAGTGACATTTTAATTTATAAACCGTGAAACTTTAAAACAGTGTTTGAAGATCACCTCTAAGTGGGGTCTTCGGCAAGAAAAGGCGTGAATTTATGCTGTTATTTATTGAAAAATCTGGTTCTTTAAAGATTGATCTCATCATTATAACACCGATCGGAAGCCATAATTTACGGTAATCGATGGCCCGCGAACAACCGCAGGCCAACCTCTTATAACCCTATAATACTCGGCTTTTACTCGAACAATCTTGAACATCATACAATTTTGTTCAAGACTTAAGTTTACGAGCGAGCGTGGAGCAGGTGCTAGCTTCAAGTAACTTAACTGTTAAACTGTCTCAAATTGGTCACAATTATGTTATAAAGAGCAGTTGGGGATATTTTTGTTTAATTATTTATTATCAACTTGAGCATAACAGGTTGTTGAAAAATATGCATATATCTTGAGTCCTTGGCTGACTAATCGTCAGATTGATCGGGATTAATCTTAGCATTAATAATCAATTTGATAATTTGGAAGCCAACTGACCCCAACAAGGTTTTGAAAAGGCTAGGCAGACCATGATGATGATTATGTTAGGATTGAATGCGAAAATAACTCTTTCTAACTGCCTGTTGTTGGCCATTACGAGTCTAAAGCGCAGGCGACCTCTTTACTTACATACTTCCCAAAAATAAACGTAAACCAAAGTATGACAAGAGATGAAACGATGCCTCATCCGGCTCGCTCGCTCCCTCGCTAACTGGTGGTGTGACCTGCGCTTTAATCAATGATTCATTCATTATATTTGACAGTTAATGGCCTAAATTTGAAGAAAGACTGACCTAGGTCACATTTCATTCTGGATCGCAGACAAATCGTTACAGCAAAAGTCATTTTCACTTAAAACACTTAGGCCCAGTGCACATCGCTGGAGGCGCAGCGGAGTGCAATTGAAGACAATTTTATATAAACCTTAACTACCTTGATATACGGTCGCGCGCATGCTCTTGTAGTAGATTGAGGGCGCTCCAAATACTGCGTGCGAATTTATTCTTATATTGTTAAGGTTTATATTAAATTGTTGTTTTCAAATGCGCTCCGCTGCGCTTCCAGCGGTGTGCGCTGAGCCTTACGGGATGATATCCGTGATTTTCTTTTGTTTCTATGAGCTCCCGATATTTCGACGCTGTTGCAAGCATCATGACCGCGGGAATACTGAAGAGGTATGCGGGTGGGGCGAAAATTATTTATTAAGAGCAGACAAATCTGTCTACCCTCTTTCTTAGTATTTTATTACGCGTACTAATGGAACTCGATTGTAACTCACGACAATGAAACAACAACAAATTCTTGATAATGGAGACGCATGTTATTTTTTATTAGGTTTATCATTGGATTCCACGTACTTGAAACTGTACAAGTTCTACTTTTTGTACTTTGTTATATCAATCAAGAAAACTTTACTCAAAGCTACCTACTAACTGCTACGCTAATATTATGTCAAACCGATTTCCTGGTAACATAACAAAACGCAACGGAAGTCCATAACTAGGGCAGCCATTCTCAGTTGTTAGTTGTTATGAAACATAGTTGCTCTTTGGTTGCTCTCAAACATCTCGCGGCCGATTTGTTAATCCTTGTTTATGCTCGCGAGCCAAGTTGACGTGTCAACCGCGTAGCATTTTAGGGTTAACGATCGGTTTGTTTATGTGGGAGAAATGTTGTTGTTGTTGTGTTGAGTGGTAGTAAAAAAGAAAAGGCATACAATTAACGAACCACCAGATTTAGCAAAAGTAACGGCAAAAAAATCACTTTTGATTGCCAAAATTCGTAAATGATCACCAAAATTAATCCCCAATTTAAGTATCGTGAAATTAGAACCAAAAAATTATTTTTTTAGTTAATGATCACGAGAAATTGAACTGTTATGCTCTTGCACCCGAGTCGACGGAGGCGCTTCGCGGGCCTCCTACTTCTGAATGGTTCATAAAAAAATAACCACGAAGGATAGCCTAAGCGAGCGGCCAGACAGAAAAGACGCAAGACAAGGGCGGGGCGCGGACCCGTCGCAGACAGGGCGCCGTCACAACTTTTTAACATAATTATATAGAAAAGACACGGACGCGTCGCAGACAGGGCGCCGTCACGACTTTTTATGGCGCAAGATGCACAATGGCGAGCGGGCGAGCGCGAGCACTGTGAGAACCTGCCCTCCGCGCCCTTTCCGCTCCCCCGCTTGCGCCCGTGCAGGCCCGCGCCGTGCCCGCGCCCTGTCCTTTCTATATGTTTTCCAATAGGGCGCCGACGAGTTAACGTCGTGACGGCGTCCCGTCTTTTCTGTATGTTTTACGTCGCGACGGCTGTATACATTTTATATGCAAGTAGATTAAACGGGCGCCGCGACTGCGACGGGTCCGTGCCTTGCGTCTGTTCTGTGTGGCCGGTGCCTAATCTATCCGTGTCGGGGTGCCCCAAGTCGGCCTAGGCAAACTATGTAGTTTGTCATCAACCACCTCATGAAAATTTGGTGCTCAATTTACTGGTGACCAATTGATATCTTAGGTGACAGATAATGTTGCGGGACTGTTCGAAAGAGATACCGTGGCCCCGGAACACCAAGGGCGATGAAGGAACATGGATGGGTTTTAGTCAGTAAAACTCTGACACTCCCTCCTGCTCCGCCCAGAGCGGGAGGAGTCATTTGATGATTTCCTATCCGAAAAAAAAAAGGTGATAGATAATGTTACACAAAGTTATTTTTGGTGGTCATAATATTTTCCCCCAAAAGAATATGGGGGATGGTGGTGTGAATAGCTTAGGGGTGCTCGTTTATGTAGGTAACTTAAGGGAAATTAATTGTTAAATCGTAATTGTCTTTCATTGTCAGTTGTATGTAATAGCCATCATAATCTGCCTAGCCTTTTCCCAACTATGTTGGGGTCGGCTTTTATTCTAACCGGATGCAGCTGAATACCAGTATTTTACATGGAGCGACTGCCTATCGAACCTCCACAACCCAGTTAGTACTGAGTAATACAGTACCTCTTGGTAAGACTGGTTGTGAGACGTTCGGGCAAACTGACATGGCCACCTGTAACGACTGACAAAGATCTACAAATGACATCCGAGGCTTTCCGAGGCCCGGAGGAAATTCGGTATGTAATGGGTCACCCATCTACAGAACAACTTAGGCAAGCGCGGCTTAACCTTAAGATTGAACCAAGCGGCTGTTCCAACGAATTAAATTGACAGGGTGTCAGTTTGCTTAGCAATGAATTTTTCCGACTGTACTACATTGCCATCTTTGAGACCGCTAAGAAAATGTTTTATCAATTATGTAATTGATAATAACTCCATAATTAGGTCTATGTCAATATTTTATTATGTAAATAATTAAATATGTACCTATTTTATTGCTGTTAGCAAAAGATAAGGAAAAGTGTACAACCTTGTTACGGCTGGGAAGCATACATTTACATACGGTAAACAGTTACATATAAACACGGTCATTGAAAACTTCAAGCTCTAGACCGATTTCGAATCCAGATCACTTAATCTATTTTTTTCCCAACCTGTCAAGTTTCCCACTGCTGGACAAAGACCTTTCCTTTCTCCTACCAAACTTCTCTTTCTTGTGCGATCTCTGGCCATGTCACCCCGGGTGTCTTAATTACTGTATTTTTTTTTCTAAAAATAGTACATACATAGTATCCAACCAATTCTTCTTTAGAAAACTATTTGAAAACGTGCATCTAAATCCACGACCTTGAAAAATATCTGTAAAAGCATTGAAATTTAAATGTATCACGTGTAAGCTTACACGCTTACAAAGTCGTCCTTGACCGCACACATTATATAAAGCATTCACCTCAATAGAAAGTTATCAAATATTTGGCAAACGTACAATATTTAATAGAATCTATTGCTATAAACCCGTATGATACAGTTTATATACAACATGCCTATGTACATAATCATACATAATAATGACCGATCCACGTGTAAGGCAATTAATAGTTGAAGTGCCAAGCAACGCGAAGTACTTATCTATACCTAACTGTAACTAGCATTAATTTATTGTATAATGCAGGGTTGCTAGATCAACTTTCTGAATTTTCCCCATGTTTAAATGTTTTTTTTTTGTCCAAAATGGTATGTACGGTTTACGACAGGCAAATAATTTGCTGACACCGCGACCTACTTCGTCGCGGTGTCAGCAAATTATTCGCGGTGTCTGTAACTAATTTTATATTAATTATATCTTATACTAAACGTTAGTCTACCAACAGCTACCTTAGCGAGTAAACCGCGGATTAGCATCAAACATTACTTAGAGTAACTTAAACAAAAAAAAAATCGGAGCAGTCTTTGGGGACTGCCGATAGAAGTGAAAACAAAAAGTTGTGGTGCTACGTGCGCCGTAGCGGATGCTACAAGTGCTACGAACGACTACGAAGTGTGACCGCACGTTACATTACGTGACGATGAGTTCAATGTCACCCAAAAAGTGCTCAACGCGCCTAAAGAAGTTCAAAACTTGGGAACTGTGGTTTTCGTTAACTCACATAAACTGTAACTCTACGATTCTGAGCCGTACCTACCTACATGATATGTTTTACAACTTTACCAAATTTCGTTTTCTATTGAATATAATTGAAAGATACAACAGCTATGTTTATTTACAAATAGGTCAATGAATATTCGAACTAAACGTGGATGATATTCAAAACTTCCGACACTTCATCTTCATCATATTATATCGACTAGTGAACCGCCCCCTTGTTTTTTTGGCGCCAGCTATTAGGTCCAAAACTATCCTATCTTTCTGGGTTCTTATTCAGTCAGGATTTCATTGCCCCAAGAACGTCTTTTTTCCCCAAAAAAAGCCAAAAACAAACTCCAATCTACCAACACTGGTGCATTTTACAGTGCATGTTTGTTCCCTAGATGTGACACGATCGAGCGCACGGTCGGCGCACGCGGCTACAATGTCGCCACCTTGACTGATAGATCAGCGCATGAGTCACAAATAGATGGTCGGATGTTGACGGAAGCTGTGCTGCTACATTGTTAGCGATGTTTTCTTTATTTAAAAACAAATGGATCATTTTTATTGAAGGTTTGTTCTGGTGAAATTCACTCTATCTAAAAACTTTTCTAAAGTGCTATTCCAGTGAATACAGTTCTCGAATGTTATAGGATAGTAGTTTTTCTGGCTTTAGAGGGTTTGGTCGGGAAGAGCTCGTGGCTAAATAATAACAACCACTCGGGTCGATCTTCAGGTTAAGCTGCAATTGCTTAGGTTGCTCCGTGGATGGGTGACCACCCATTACATACCGAGTTTCTGCCGTGCTTTGGAAAGCACGTTAAGCTGTGGTGGTCCCGGCTGTCATTTGTAATCGTTACAGGTAGTCAGTGTGCAGTGGCCCGAAATTCTGACAACCAGTCTTACCAAAGGATATGTATTACCCAATACTAACTGGCATGTGGAGGTCAGATAGGCAGTCGCTCCATGTAAAATACTGGTATTTAGCTGCAACCTGCCCGCTTAGCATGAACGCCGTAGACACGACAGAGAAACGACAAATCTTTTGTTCATCTGTCATTGAATCGACAAAATGACAGATGAACAAAAGATTTGTCGATTCTCTTTCGTTTCTACGGTGGTCATGCTACGCGGGCTGGTTAGACTGGAAACCGACCCTGACATAGTTGGGTAAAGGCTAGGCAGATTATGACGGGGGTATTGGTTTGGTCAGAGATGACGTGGTTTTGAGTAGTTTCTACCAACATAGCATGGATGAAGACTTTTACCTCATTATACTCACCTTACTTTCTATAAATCAACACAATGGGTATCTCGCGATTGTCTTCTTTAATCTAGCGTCTCTTTGTATTGTTTATCCAATTAATACCTATTTAATTATGTATCAACTGCGATTATCTGATTTACCTATTAAACTTCATTTATCTTTATTTATGTAGAATTAAGATAAGCTGCAACAAACTACGGTGACATTGTACGTTATCGTTATACTGAAGACAAGTCGGGAACATCAATTATTAAATAAAAATCGATTTGTTTTCTTATGATACGTAGAAGTATGGAAATATGAGGTATTTTTTTCACTAGTTTCTCTTGAAATATCACAGAATAAAATAGATTCGAATTATTAGGGGCGTAGGAAAGCCAAATAAAATGCCAGAAATGTTGAGTATTAAATGCGAAGTAATAATTAAATGCTTTCCAAGTTAGTACCCATTTAGTAATATCGCATGTTTGAAATATAAACAGTAGCTGTAAGGTCGGGCTTAATTTTAATTTTTAATAAACGATCGGAGACATGCAACGTTTGCCAGTAGTGCGACCTTGATTTTGAAAATATTTGCCGGACATGTCTCTTTTCATTAAATTCTTGCAGTGGAATTATTATTATAATAAAACAAGTTCTTGGTAAGATTTACGATCTGTATAAATTAAAATAATATGCATACAGGGTATAAAAGACCTCATCACGAAGCCGTCAACCAAGCATTCTGTACATCAAACTAAGTAACTTTACGCAAAAATTATTGCTGGGAAACGACTTTTTTTTCTTGGGGTGAAAAATCCTGTTTTGTGGTAGACGCTCAAAACATTATGCTGATGGATGGATTGAATAGTACGGGGGTCGTGGAGGTGTTTAAAGTAAAAATCTTACATTAAAAACTTGTATTAAAAAAAAAAAAACTTGTCAAAAAGTTGGAACTTTGACACCCAATATCTCCGTAACTAGAAGGTTCTTTTGGCTTCGTTAAGAGGTGATTTACACCCTCTATATAAATTAATGCGTCATATAATTTTTATAAAAAAATATTTTACACATGCACATGTCACATCGTAATAAATTAATTGCTGTTCCTAACAATAATTTAATTTTTCATTTCAATGTATTAGAAAGTATAAAATGTTAGTAATTGAATAGTTAATATTTGCAAATTAAAGGTTCCCATTTTAATTGATTTCAAAACGTCTTTGAGCACAATGTCGAAGTATGACTTTACTACGTGTTGACCAATATCATAAAACTGTCATAATTTTTTGCAATTTTACACCTACTATAGCAGACCGAGGAGGGCAGGTTATAACTACAGGTATTAACTTGCTTTAAAACCTAAAAAAGTTAAACATTATTCATTTTAGCTCTTTAAAAGATCTAACGAATGAACTTACATGAGTTTCTATATTATTAAAATATTCAATAGTGTTTATTTTCTTAATTGAAGTATGTATAATTTACCAGCCGCTCACCAATTGCCTATTGGCATAAAACTTAAACAATTTAAAGTTTTTCTGAAGTAATTTATGGCTTTTTAAAGAGCATTGCGTAAGTATAAACCTTCGTAGTTTAAGCATGATATTAAATTTTCTCAGGCTTCTTGGGCGGTAATTCGTTTGAGTCTGGCTCAATCTTTATTTAATTATAGTTATTATAGACTTACCAGTATTTCGTGTCTAAAAATAAAAACTTGATGTGTTCAAGTTTCGTCAACAAACAATTTATTCCTACCAAATTATTATAGTGTCGGTGCAACAGTCAATAACTGCAACAATTGAGACGTCAATTCAACATTATATAATTATTTTGTAAGTATATATTATTTCTTAAAGCTTCTCATCAACGGTTGTTAACAGGATAACCTTGGCCAACCCTGTATAAATTTAACGAGTGCTGAGGACTACTTTTTCATTTAAATGAAAAACCCGCGACCCGCTGACCCGCGCAATTTTTTCTGCGTCACATAATATAGCTTATAACATGTCATTTTGTGCATTCAATTACGAACAAAAACCTTTTAACATTAATATTGCTTACCTCCCATAGCATAAGGCGTGATAATATGATCTTAGAGCCTTCCTTGGTTTACAAAGAACATTTTTGCTGAATTTCAATTCAATCTATCCAGTAGTTTTGGCGTGAAGCGTACCATAGAAAACCGGCCAAGTGCGAGTCGGACTCGCGCACGAAGGGTTTCGTACCATTATTTACAATAGTTTTATTCTGTTTTTAGTATTTGTTGTTATAGCGGCAACAGAAATACATAATCTGTGAAAATTTCAACTGTCTAGCTGTCACGGTTCATGAGATACAGCCTGGTGACAGACAGACGGACAGACAGCGAAGTCTTAGTAATAGGGTTCCGTTTTTACCCTTTGGGTACGGAACCCTAAAAACGTAACTGATGACAAAAAGTGACTTTTTAGAATTTTTGTCTGTTTGTCTATGAAACAGACCAAAAATTCTAAAAAGTCACTTTTTGTCATCATTTACGTTTTTCTGACAAAAGTCACTTATTTTTTTCGAAAATTCTCAATGTACAGTTTTTCTTTCATTACTGTTTTATTATATTTATAGATATACCTAACTATGACATAATAGTAGATTATTAACCAAGGGGATAAAGCAGTGTCTTCTGTCGCGGGTGACGATTTAAATCGCGAGTGTAGCGAGGGATAGTTCACCCAAGACTAAGACAGCTTTATCACCGAGGAAAATACTCTACTTTACTTTTTTTTTTATTGTGTTAATTTTTTCGAAAATGGTAATTTGCGAAAAAATTAACACAATAATAATAAGAGATAAGCATTTATTAAAAATAATGACAATTAGAAGTAAAAATAATTTTCCTTGGATTTTGTTGGAAGCAAATTATTTATAATTGTGGCAGCATTTGCACTGATGGAATCCGACAATTCACTGTCACTCACTGTCGCTTTGATTTAAATTCGTAACGTATTTTTAGAACATTAACTTATTTATAAAAATAAATTAAAATAAACTTAACGTTTATGTATTTGAAGAAAACAAAAACGCGGCAAATTCCTAGACATAATTTTTTTGTCGGAAAAGCAAAGGCATCAAGCTCATACGGCCTCGTCGGTTTTCGTAATTTTATATAAGCATAACTGCATAATAAATGCGTATTCCTTTTTCAAAAATATGTATAATGCTTTATATACAAACTCAATGGTGTAAACACAGATGTAGTTCAGTATAAATTTCGGTAAGTATTCCAAATTTAAATCACATTCTCCCCCTAGAGGATGAATGAAATTCAGTACAATTTTCTTTCCCTGTTTTTAACAGATTAAAAATGACTATTGTTCGCTTTTTGTGGCATAGAATGTCACTTTTTTGAGCAAGTGGTACGAAAAAATAATTTATTTCAAACAGAAACGCGATTTATAAAAAAAAATATAATTAAAAATTGCACAGACAAGCTAGAAACATGGCCGGCTTCAGCAAAGCAGGATTATTACATTATACTCAGCATTCCTTCCTTGTAGGTAGCGGAAGTAAGCAAGTTATTTACAATGAATAGTAGTTGTTATGTTAATAAATGTCACTAACAATGATAGCTGGTGAACTAAACTGTACTGTATTATTTAGTGTCGTATAAGTAATTTACTTATTTATTCCTCTTTTTAGTACAAAGACTTACCTAACTCTGTTGTGAAATTATCAAATACTTCGTCCTCAAAAATTGCGATAGCTGCCCAGCTATCGCAATTTTTGAGGACGATGTTTTTTTTTTGTATCATGCATATTAGCCCTAATATGCATGATACAAAATATATAATTTACAGCCTTTATATAGCATTTACCTACTGCGAATAATGTATCTTTCTATCAGTGACATATTTTTTAGAATTGATCATTAGTTCCGGAGATCCCTACATACAAACTAACTCACAAAGGGATTGGAAGATTTTTGTATGAAGCGTGGCTGGATTAACTTCCGCACTTCTTTAGAACATTTCGTCTCAGACAAAACTTGTTTATATTGATGCCAGCTATCGATTGATACACGTTTTATGCGTGTCTGATCAAATCAAAATTGTGCTGAAGATGCCATCAGTGAATGGACTTAAACTTTGATAGCTCATATCTTGGAAACGTGAATTTTTAGAACATTTTGTCTCACATAAAACTTATTTGTGTTGATACCAGCTATCGATCAATATAAGACTTATGCGTGGCCGCTACTTTGTTACAAAATCAAAATGGCGGAAAGTAATCCGGCCAAAAAATTCAAACCCCTTTTACCTCTTTATAATATTACTATAGATTAGCTTTTGGTACGCTTTCGCCATATTGGTCGGAAATCATACATATAAATCCATATAAATCCTAGAATCATCATCTGCCTAGCCTTTTCCCAACTACGTTGTGATCGGCTTCCAGTCTAACCGGATGCAGCTGAATACCAGTATTTTACATGGAGCGACTCCCTATCTGACCTCCACAACCCAGTTAGTACTGGGTAATACGATTCCCAAGGGTCCTAGGGTAAAAATAATAAAAAGTAGCCTACGTCTTTTTAACCCAAGTCACATGCCTTATTACTCCTATAAAATCGTGGCCGAAAAATTTGTGTTATAAACATTAATTAGGTCCAACATTTTTTAAAGTATTTTCACAAATTGTATATTCATACAAAAGTTTGTTGTAACAACTTCACTTTGTACAGTCGTGTTCAGAGTAACCCGCTAGTAAAAAATATATTTTTTTACTAGCGGACGTCACGCGGTTTCACCCGCGTAGTTCCCGTTACCGTGGGAGTACGGGGATAAAATATAGCCTATATTACTCAGGGTGAATGTAGCTTTCTAATGGTGAAAGAATTTTTGAAATCGGCGCTGTAGTTTTTAAGTTTATTCATTACAAACATACACACAAAAATACAAATATTTCCTCTTTGTAATATTAGTATTTTTATTTCCCCGAGAGTTCCGAAAGCTTTCAGCTCAAGTTAACACAGTTCCCTTTGTTTCTGCAAATCACATGTTAATGTGATTTATATGTATTTTATCGTCTCAAAACAAATTCTTTTATTGCACCTCAATTTTTTACTTTTTAAATTCAATTGTATGTCCATATTGTATTTGTTTTAAAGGGCCTGGCCTTGGTGTTGTTAGTGCAGTAACCGCAGTTAGTTCGTGACCAAACGGTGAACCGTGTCGACGTGTAAACCTTACACTGTACCAACTGAGATATTTGGAATTCCATTTTTTTAAGAGTTGCCCGAGTTTGTTTAAACGCGATAATTTTGTGGTAATTTATATTTGTTAGTAATCTACGAATTCCAAATGAGTAGCGGGACAGAATTTTCTACTACTAAACGATTAGAAAATCTTTCGCATAAGTTTGTGTTCGCTGTCTTCCTAAATTACTGGTATTTCTCATTAATTTTTACTTTTTAAATATGGTCCTAAAATCATAATTAAAATATGTATGTTTGGCAGAAAACAACACCGCAATCAGAAGAGAAAATAACCATAAGTATTTAAATCATACCATAAAAATCGCAATTTATTCACATAGGCCTACGCCGCAACATTGTAGCAGTTATAAATATAATTATATGAGTTTTTTAAACCTAGGTCATCTCACCGGTTACTTTTACGATTTTACTGGGAAAGACATTAAAATCGGACTTATCCTATTTATTCGAGAAATCATGGTCGTCCTTTTTTCGAATAATAAAAGTTTTATTGTGTGCCCTGTGTCTTGCATAATGCCGACTTATGGTATTTTTTAAATATATGTTTTTATTGTTTTTGATATTATGGATAAAGTAAATAATACTTATCCAACTAACCTGCAATGGGTCCTCGTGGTGGAACTCCCAGAGCTGGGACTTCTGATAAATAAAAACAACGAAAAATGTCTCCAAAAGATATTTATTTTGCAAAAAGTAGCTCCAACAAGGTGATAATAATCGTAACACTGAAGTCACGACACACCAGCAAGATTGGAATGAACGAATGAATGAATGGAGACGGTGGGAGGCGGACGATGGATCAACTTCATCTCATTGTTACGATAAGAGGAAGCTCGCGGTATCACTGCCCTACCCACATACATACCACGGTTTAAAACTAAACTTATATTGCTTGCTTTTTATCGTTATACCCCTTCGTGGTTATTTTTTTTAAACCATTCAAAAAACCTATCAATCAAACTTTAGCAAACAAAAAACCAACCCAAATTCAAATTTCGAAACAGTTATAGTGCAAACCATCCTAATAAAAACCCTGATTTCAGTTCTCAAACGTGCTTTATTTATTTTATTTGCGAATAGAGTATTCGTTTTTATACATTTCCTAGTATCATTTCGGAATTACTTACAATTTTTAGGAAATGCATACATTTCCCAGGAAATGTGTGGTGTGTATTAACACTTAGATACCCGCAATTACAGACACAATTAAAATAACAATGCACCATGCCCGATTGGGCACGGCTGGGGACATAATAAGGGTTACAGAATCTTTTAAATTAAACATTATTTTTCACATTTCCTAAGTAGGCTCGGAATTGTGTACAATTCCTAGATTTCACACATTTCCGGTAACATATATATTATTCGAACTATTTAAACAAAAATCTAAGTAAGATCTTGTTAACTACTCGGCAATAGAGTAGCTTACTAAAAGAGCAAGATTTTTTTGAATGAGAGCTTGCGGCTATATAATATCAGCTGCTCGGGTCGATATTAGGTTAAGCTGCGCTTGCCTGGGTTGGTCCGTGTATGGGTTTACCCATTACATTCCGAGTTTCCTCCGTGCTTCGGACAGCCCGTTAAGCTATTGGTCGGGGCTGTCATTTGTAGATCTTTGACAGTTTTTACTGGTAGTCAGTGGTTCGAAAGTCTGACAACCAGTCTTACTAAAGGATATCGTATTACACAGTACTAACTGGGTTGTGGAGGTCACATAAACAGTCGCTCCATGTAAAATACTGGTATTCAGCTGCATCCAGTTAGACTTGAATAGGACCCCAACGTAATAAATAGGCTATTACACCTATTTATGAAAAGTCTCAATTACATTCTATAATGCTAATGAACCACTAAAAAATGTACCATTGTTTTATTCAATCGTTAAGTGCCTTAAAAATGCATTTAAATTTAGCATTTACAAATTTCGCGTGTTTTTGACGAAAACGCTGGACGCAGTGGACGCCATATTGCTCTGTGGTTATGACGTCAGTTGGCTGTGTAAACAAATGCAGTGATATTTGAAAATGACAGTTGGCACTTCTAAGTTTACATAGCCGTATGACGTAATAACATGGCGACTACTATAATGATGTTATGAAACAGATTAAAAAAGCTGAAACCTTTGAATTGAATTTTAAAATTTAGTTTGCTATTTTAAGAACTAAAATTAGCGTTTTCCAACTGCTTTTTGCTTAAGCTATCTCAATAAGATGTTTTCTCTTATAGAGTAAAATACCCTATTTGGAAAAAGCTAGGCAGATGATGAGTTTCGAAGATTACCTCCTTACCTTCACAATATTAAACAAACTTAAAGTTAAATACCACTGTAATCTTCTAGTTCAGTAAGCATACATTTCTTTACAAATGCAGCTAATGAATTATGTATTTAACTTACGTACTAACAGTTTGTAATAGATTGATCTCTGACACGCCTTGAAAAGACTACATATTGCGTAAACCTACGTTATGTACTCACATTTTAATGCACTGCATGTATAATATATGTGTTACTAGTGTGCATTCAGGAAGTAGAGTTCAGGGTGAACCGCTAAGGTTATCTTTTTTTTTCTGTATTTGTGTTAGAAAAAACAACCTTTTTTGTAAAACTAAGGCTTGAATTATTACTGTCGTGCTGACCGTCGCCGTCGGTCGCGCACCGTCGCGGTCGGTCGCGTACGCCAGCGAAGAAATAAAGTTCAAATTTGACTTAGGGGCCTATACTCAAATGGCTTAGCATGATCCTCCGTTACGCCAAAAAAAAATAGTAAAGTTCAGGATTAATTCTAGGTACTATGTGTGACGAAAACACGATTCCATAAACTTTTCTCGACAGAAAAAAAATCCAAAGTTACCTCCAAATCGAATAATAAACCGCTGGTATTCAAAAAGTACTTCAAATTAGATCACGAAACTTTGCATACTAACTGAACTAACTATAAAGCAGGTCTTATGTGTTTTATTTTTTTAGTCCAATCAATAGATTTTTTGTAAATCGCAAAAAAACACTCATTTCGCACTATTCGGCCGAAGTGATTGACGTAACAACCGCTTTGTAGTGCAAGCTGATTAGAACGTTATTCTAACAGTATTTCAAACGAAGTTTGAACCACCACAAATAGAGTTGCTAATTTTAGGGTTAGAAGGGCCTTAAGAGCGGCCAACCCGCCTTACTTTTCGCGAGAATTTTGACTATAGCTCGTGCGTGATTATGTCGTTGTTAGACCATATATCTTTGATTTTTTGACCTAATAGGTATCTTGTGGACTATATCTAGGCTTGTATCGAAGCAGAAAATAAAAATTTGTAGAAACAAATTCAGTATAAGCCTCCAAAAATTGCTGTTTTTCACAACTTTTACCTCAACTTTGGCCGTTCATAATGTACTTATAAATTGTAAAAGTAAAGAAAGCATCCTGATAGAAGCCTTGCAAATGTAGTGGAGATTCTAAATAACAAATATTTATTTCACATACTTGTAAGACTAATTCAAAAACACGTATTTCCTGGAACAAGTTTTATAAATTTTCGAACAATATTTTTCGTTCAATGTTTACCCCCGCGTTAGGCGGTATGCGGTGCGCGGGAGGCAAGTAGTGCGGTTTCGGGGCTAGGTAAGACAGGGGAGTTGAAAGAATACCACCGCTGTGGCTCTGGATGAAACAACAAGCTTTTCGACCATGCTCGCTTTGACGAAAGACGGGCCGGGAAGGGCCCTCTTAATACTGCTGGGCTGTCGGTTCCCGCTGACGTCAGCGCAAATTTGAACTTTATTTCTTCGCTGGCGTACGCGACCGACGCGACGTCGCGACGGTGCGTCTGTCATACCGTGCTGTCAGCGTGACACTATTTCAAGCCTAAAAACACAAAAAAAAGTCGAAAAGAATTTTTTTTCGGAAGTTGGTAACTTTGTTTGTTTCATTGACTTTTCGCCAGTTATGTTTAAATACCATGTAGGGGAGAGTGTGCATGAAAGAGCCAAGCTTTGAAAGAGCCGATGCGATTTTCTCCCACTTAACAAAATCCTACCATAATTCAATTTTACTCTTTGTATGGCAACACTGGACAGCTGCCATTCACAGACATTTGACAGTTCTAGAATATCAAATGGCGTCGTAGGACTGAGTTGAAAATTTTGAAGGCAAAATGTAAGTATTTTTGGGTTTACTTAAGTTTTTTTGACAAGAGGTGTAAAGCATAGGTTGACAAAATGAATATGTTGTATTGATAAGCCTATAGTTGGCATTATTTTACGCTAATATTATTGTTAGGATGTTATGGTTAATTAGCTGTAATTTGAGTTTATATTTTTGAATACAAAATGTTTTGAAAGAGCCAACTGTCGAGTCTATGAAAGAGCCGGCTCTTTCATGACACGAAAACTGGCTCTTTCAATATACTACTAGCTTTTAGTGTAACATTGCCGTATTTTTGATACATATTTAATACTGTTAATCTTTCAGACAACAAAAAACATGTCTTCGCGAGCCTCAGCACCGAAAAAACGGCAAAGACCGACAACTGCGGTAATAGAAGAGGCTGTAAGAGAAGTGATTGCGGAAAATCAATCCATAAATAAAACAGCGTTATCATTCGGTATATCAAGGGCCTATTTGGCGAAAATTATTAAGAAGGCTAAGAATTCTGAGGTGGAGTATGTGCATCGCCCAAATATAGGTAATAAACGCATTTTTTCTAAAGTTCAAGAAGACTTATTGGTTTCATATCTAAAAACTGCATCTAAAATGTGTCATGGTTTGACGAAAAAACAAACAAGAGAATTAGCTTTCCAGTATGCAGAGGCAAATGCTATCTGTCCAGAAAAATGGAATACTGACAAAATCGCATCTGTGGAATGGCTCCGAGGCTTCATGTCGAGACACAAAGATTTATCAGTCAGAAAACCTGAGAGCACTTCTTTGTCCAGGGCGACAAGTTTTAATAAGACGAATGTTGGCATATTCTTTGAAAAGCTGACCAGCATTTACGAAAAGTATAATTTCCCATCACACATGATCTTTAATACAGATGAAACAGGATGCAGCACCGTTTCAGCCCCTCCTAAAATCATCGCTGCAAAAGGCTCGAAACAAATTGGTCAGGTTACTTCAGCCGAGCGTGGTACGCTCGTAACCACTTTGTTTTTTATTAATGCTGCAGGTGGCACTATACCCCCTGTCTTTATCTTTCCACGCGTGAATTATAAAGACCATATGTTAAATAATGGACCTTCAGGAGCACTAGGTTTAGCCCATGCTTCAGGCTGGATGACTGAAAATAATTTCATGAAGGCTATGGAACATTTTGTTATCCATGTTAAACCATCAGAAGAAAATCCAGCATTGATTTTATTGGATAACCATGCCTCTCATGTTAATCTCCGTGTTATAGAATTTGCCAGACAACATTTTATAAAAATGCTGACTTTTCCACCACACTGCAGCCATAGGCTACAACCTCTGGACGTCACGGTATATGGCCCATTCAAAACCAGATATAGAATAGCTATGAATGAGTGGATGCTTTCGAATCCTGGTAAAACTGTTACTATCTACCAAGTTGCGCAGTTTGCTAGAGATGCTTATTTAGCAGCTTTTAGTCTGCAAAATGTGACTCAAGGATTCATCAAAACTGGCATTTATCCTTTGAATTCTAATACATTTACCGATGATGATTTTCTTGCATCATACGTGACCGACAGACCCAATCCAGTTTCTTTTGATGAGTCTACGCCGGAAAACGTGAGACCAACAACACCAGAGTGCAGTACTTTTCATAATAACACTTCAGAAGCTCCTGGAATTCCAACTGTTGGGTTTATACCCACAGATAGTATAATTGACAACATCCCATTGCCAAAAAGTTTACAGCCATCAACATCAGCATTACAGCAAATGGCAAGTCCCGAAGTTGTAAGACCTTTCCTAAAATCAGGACCCAGAAAAAATTCTAAACCTAACAATCGTAAAATGTCTTCAGCTATAATCACGGATACTCCTGAAAAAAACAAAATAGAAGAAAAAGAAGATAAAGCTAAATCTAGAAAACCTATTGTTAAGAAAATGACTACAAAACAAAATATAAGAAAACTAAATTCTAAAAAACATGATGATTCCAGTGACACTAGCACCAACATATCTTTTCACGATGATACATCATTAACAAGCTCAGATGATGAAATAAATTTATTAGAATTCAAAAAACAGAATAATTTACAGAAAGATAAAAATAACTGTATTGTGTGTAATGGACACTATTCTCAGAGCAAAGAAGAATGGTACCAGTGCAAAATATGTGAAGGGTGGACACATGAGTCTTGTGGTAACAAAGGAGTGATTAATTTCTTTTGCCAAAAATGTTTTTAATTGTTCTTTCAGAGTTTTATGAAAGTATTATTAATGATTAAGATTATTATTTGAGACTGATCAAAAGCTGTGATTTGTACTTACGTTTAATTTTGATTATATTTTTGAGTCTAAGTTAGGACTTAATAATGTAAACGTTTTTATTATATAAATGATTAAATAACGTACTTGTATACTTTATATACATGTATATATTAATATAGTATAAAAGAGATATTAAAATTGAGTTGAGAAACTAGTTTGTTTATACAAAGTGGAATCTGGCTCTTTCATGGCACATGGTAGCTCTTTCATTGACAGGTTGTTTTGAAAGAGCCAATTTACTATTTTTTTTTAAGTAGCTATATTTCAGATTTCTTACATTGTTACCTATTTGTTTTTAATTTCAGTACCATAACTATTAAACTGATTACTGAAAAAAAGGATTTTTATTTAAAAACAATCAGTCTAAAATGATTTTTTTCAATACTTTTTAAAACTGGCTCTTTCATGCACACTCTCCCCTAATAGGGGGCGAGCCTATTGCTATTAACCGGGTTCAAATCCAGACTACTACCGAGAAATTTCTGATGAAAAAACAAAAAATACTTTGCCCGACCTGGGAATCGAACCCAGGACCTCAGCAGTTGCGCTTGACCACTAGACCAACAAGGCAGTCAATCAATATTAAAAGTTCAGATTATCAAACCGGTGTAATCTTAAAAACTCAATCATTAGTCAAACATAAATTGTCACAGTGATTAAATCCAGAATTCAAAAAATCTAGATAAAATAATGCCTAGGAACATAGATCGTAAACTACCTTAGTTAGTGAAGAAAACTAAAGGCATTCGCAATGCGAGTATCAGTGTATCAGTTTCAAGGTGTCCCTACATTGTTGCAGTCCATTGCCCTTTCGAGATCATCTTGACAGGCCCGTTTACACTTCACGACTTCCGTTTATTTTCTTATGCCACTGATTTGACGCATATGGTGTAACTACAGATGTCCGTTAACGATCAACAATATCGAGAATGCTAATGCCGAAAATTATGTCAAACGGACAGGACGAGTTTTCCCATAACCCACAGGGGTTTTGAGGAAACTCGTCCCACTCGAAACTGGGCCCAAAGGCCAGTTTCCTTCCTCTTTTTAACATTGAAATTGATAAACTGGTACCAAATACGAAGCTCGTGTTAAATGGTGGACTTTGAATAATTTTATCGATGTAGAGCAGTCTTTCCCAACGTGGCGATAACGCCCCCTTGTGGGCGCTGCAGGCCTAAAGGGGGGCGGTAAGAGACCCAGAAAAAAAGGGGGCATTGGGTAGGGCTTTGGGGTCGATTTATAATTTCATCTACCTAGCTAGGAAGACTCTTAGACACCGACTGAGCTCTCGACTCTCGACTACATCTTGTGAACATCAACTAATATTAATTAAGATATAGTTCAAACTCGGTTCGATATAAAAGACCGCGGGCAATAATGTTTTAACAAGTTTTTGTTAAATAATCCGAAATGTACATTCCTATACCAATCGGCTGGTTCTACCTTCACATTAGTTTTTATATAAGAATTATTGATTATGTTTGTTTTATTTTCAATAAAAGATACTCTGTCCGAATACTATAAATTTGCGTTTCAATAATCAGTTATAAGTACTTAGCGGTTTTTAAGTATGTTTAAAAATGGGGGCGTTAAAAATAATTTATTCTTAAAGTGGGCAGTAGACAAAAAAAGGTTGGGAACCCCTGATGTAGAGTGTAACAACTAAGATGACGGATACTAAAAAAATTGTAATGGATATCATTTTCACGGTTTTTGCGGGTTCTGTGATGGGGAACTGGGGACATAAGCTTATCGATTTCTCTTTGACACCATTTTTGCATGTTTTGGTTCAAACTATTATTATTAATAATTAATTTCACAACGTTTACTAGTTATTTATGCAACTGTTGTATAATGAGGGGTATTAAAACACGAATGTGGGTTTATCACACGAGGCGAAGCCGAGTGTGATAATAGTATCACATGAGTGTTTTAATACCTAATTATATACAGTTGCATACAAGACTTTATCTACATCCTTGATATGAATCCTCCATAAAAGGTTCTGAAACCATAGGGTGTTGCAGTGTTCTAAGAAGTCTATGTAAATTCATGGAAAGTTTAATTGCTTGTATTTACTACAAACAAACCGTGTCTATGTAGTAATATAATTATTTACATTTTGGATTGTTCAATTATCAAAATTCACAAAGCTTGTATCACTCATTTTTGTAAACAACAAAGTACATAATGTAATACTAATATCCAAATGTCGAACAAAAATGGCGGGATACGACGTGAATTCGAATTAACCTATAAGTTTTTTTTTAAATTACGGCGCTGTGGTAGTGAATCGCACGTGCTAGACGTTCGATTCACTACCACATTCGATGTTCTTTTTTTAAAACGAGTTGCATAATGAAATTCAGTACAACATTATAACACCCATTTGGGTGTTATAATGGTTATTAGGACACTGGCTGTTTTAATGTTGGCCATAAGCTAACTGTTTCAGATACCTTTATAGAGGATTTATAGCATGGGTGTAGATAAAAGTTATTAATATGACATCTATAATGATAAAAATTGCTGTATTAGTGATTGTTTCTGTAATTTACGATTATTTGATCAGTGATTATCTGCTCATAGCAGAAAGATATGTCGATGAATTGCAACAATACATTGTTTTGTCTTATTTTCTTGTATTCAATTCTCTTCTGCTCCAATCCCAATTTCTTTAATGTCCATGCACTATTTACCGCCATATTAGTGGTCATCCAGCGATATCTAGCGTAATCGTCTTTCATACAGGCCACCTATCGTTTGTTTCTTCCATGCAGCAATCCACATTCATGCTTAAAAGTTAGCTCACGACATTCACCTCGTTCTTCCGCATCAAAACTTGAAGAACGCTTTTCAGAATTCAGAACCCGTAACCGTTACGTTGTCGGATCGCACCGTGTAAAGAACGAACCTAACCTGTTTGTTTTCATTAGTTCGGAATTCTTCAAATTAAGTCGCGTGTCGGCCACAATGTCGCTACTGATTCACGGTCAAGGCCGCGACAACAATGTTGCAGCGATGTTGCGATGTTGATGTAACAAGTGACGACTGTTTGTATGTTGTTGGACGACTTTCGATTCAGACTGAGTTGTGTCTGGGTACGAAGACAAAACAGAGGTGTTATATCTAAAAAGGATCTTTCAGCAATATCAAAAAGGCTTTTACTGTTTTTTTTGTGATGTTTGGCTGTGAATCATAGATTTTTTCCGTCGTACGCTGGAACAGGAAAATAACACTACTTCTTAAATGTAATTGGTCTTAAGAGGGCTATCTCAAACTTTCTTGTATTTGAGTGTTCTATAAGAGTAACACTCCAAAACAAGAAAAATTGTAATAGCCCTCTTAATGCTCCGACTAATTTCTCTGCCAGTCAAAATTAGGGTTGCTAGGAGAATGCTATTCTGCAGTTTGCTTCCTATGATTTACCGGAATCACCTACGTGTAATAAGGTCGACGATAAAAAGTCGAGCCTGAGCCTAGGTCCGAAACACACACGAACCAACTCCCAGACAATCGGAGTCGTATTTGAGAACTATCAAGGTTGCTGTACCCTCTCTTTGACACATGCAGGGCAGACTGCATGCGAGTGTGGATATAGGAGCGCTCATCAAGCGTCGGTGTTTCTTGGCTGTACACTCTCGCAGTCGCACTGCCTCGGAGTATCTCGGCAAGAGTACAATCACCATCTCACTCTCACGTGTTGGACTTGATAGTTAACTTATTCCATAAATCATGATCATCTGCCTAGACTTTTCCCAACTATGTTGGGGTCGGCTTCCAGTCTAACCGTATACAGCTAAGTACCAGTATTTTACATGGAGCGACTGCCTATCTGACCTTCACAACCCAGTTCATACTGGGTAATACGATACCACTTTGGTGAGACTGGTTGTCAGACTTTTTGGGCCACTGACTACCTGTAACGACTGTCAAAGATGGACAAATGACAGCCGGAACCAACAGCTTAACGTGCTTTCCGCGGCACGGAGGAAACTCTGTATATAAGGGTGGTCACCCATCCACAAACCTAGGCAAACACGGCTTAACTTAAAGATCGACCCGAGCGGCTGTTATTATTTAGCCACGAGCTCCACCTCTCCACTTATTCCATAAATAAAGATCCATATTGTAACTGGAAAATTACAAGTAAACTTCAAGCCATATTTGTATTTTGGGCTCGTTTGACAGCTTGTATCTGTCAGACGACCCTTGGCCCGCGGGCCCACGGTCAACAGTTTAATTTTAAATATGGAACGCTGTTTGATGCTTATCTGCGAAGACGCATGTTCTCATACGTGATTGCGAAATTCGAAAGAGGTGTTAGTTTTATTGTGTTTATTTTAACTTTTACGTAAGTAAAACGACAAAGTCCAAAACAGTAATAAAAACGATGCTAAGGGCCATCATGTGGTAAAAAAAAAAACAAGCAGATATCTGTTAGTCGGACATTAAATATATTGTATTTTTTGTGATTGTCGATCAACATTACATCGTTCAATGAAAAGTTAATGTTTTCAGATTTTCAGCACTTCTAAACGGCGTTAATGGCTGTCAGTATTAACACACCATCGCAATTATAAATCTGACAGCTCTTGAACGTCATTTATAAGTGTGCTGATCGCAATCAATTTTTTTAGTGAAATTCGCCATAAGTTTTAGAAAAAAAAGGACGTTTTTGATTTTAGAACTAACCCTAGTTCTAAAATCAAAAACGTCGGTTGACCTAAAAAGGATACATGCTAACAATCTAATTTATTCCGAACGCTGCTGACCCGCGATGCAGATGCGCTGTTTACTTTGAATACAATCGTGTAGTCACTAGCGCCAGTAGCTGGCTTATGTTAACATTGTTACTACTAGTGGGTTGTATTAAGCCGATTTGTATTGGAATATTTAAATTGACGTTTTGTTGTGAAATTCTGCGATTTGAAGCCATGAATAATCTGATTTGTGAACTGTCCCATTTTTTTTTGTTTTATAAATTAACCTACTAGCAAATAACGTCATCAGCATCATCATCTGCCTAGCCTTTTCCGAAGTTTTATTGGGATCGGCTCCCAATCTAACCGGATGCAGCTGAATACCACTATTTTACATGGAGCGACTGCCTATCTGACCTCCACAACCCAGTTAGTACTGGGTAATACGATACCCCTTGTTAAGACTGGTCGTCAGACTTTTTGGGCCACTGACTACCTCGTCAAAGAACGAAAAATAACGCAAATAACGTTATTAATCGAAATTAACCTCATAGGAACCGGAAATTTATGTACACGTGTGAATTATTGAAAAAAAAACTGAATTGGAAGAATCGGGATCTGATATAAATCGAGTATTCATCAGAATCTTTCTAGCTAGTCACTGACTCACTGCTCGCGCATTATAGGCTAATATTTCTCCATACCAATTTGTAACATGAAGAAATATTGAAATCAGTAATTAGACACTGGAACTGGAAGTAATTTAACTGTATTACACCAACTGATCCATTTAACCCTATTCTATCTATTTAATTGCCATTTGTTTTTCTAAAACGCTAGAGAAAGTTACGCTATGCCAGTAGTGTCACTAAAAAGTGTCCAGTAAAAGCGTTTTTCGAGTTCCGTACTCAACGGGTGGTAACGAAACCCTGTTACTAAGGCTCGCTGTATGTCCGTCTGAAACAGGGCTATATCTTTTGAACCGTAAACACTTGAGATTTCAACGATTGTTTATTACTATGGCCGCTATATCAACTGATAATAAAAATAAAATAAAGTTAAACTTAAAGGGGGCCCCAACTCTTCATACTAGAAGTATATTCTATTTAAGGCTGGGGTATCTGCTAAATTAGCAACTCTGTTTGTGGTGGTTCAAACTTCGTTTCTAACTAAACTTCCTTTCTAAATTCTGTTGGAATAAAGTTCTAATCATCTTGCACTACAAAATGGTTGTTACGTCAGTCACTGCGGGCCGAATAGTCCGAAATGAGTTGTTTTGATTTAATTGTAGCTTAATAAATCATTAGATTGAAATGCCAATTGTACTCTTTGTGAAGAAAAACGTGCCCAATATTTGTATTAAAAAAAAAAAACTAAAACTTATGCCGTTCAGGAGTAGTTACGAAGTTTCAAAGAAAAAATGCTTCACTTTGAAGATTTTTTTCATATTGTAACAATAAAGTTAGAATTATTTCAATTGTACCAATTAAAGTTTAAAGTCTAATAAGCAACATATATTTTTTTGCACATTTATATTCACTCATCAAAGAGGAAACCACAAAAAAACATCATGCATAGTTTTCTTCATGGAGAAAACCTCTCGTTAGCAGATAGCACCCCCTTAAGGTGAAAGCTCCACGGTAGCCCGCGAAACTGAATAAAATTTTCTTATGTTTTTTGAAATTTACAGGTCAGTGTCAGGTTGTATGTTGATTAAACTATGATTCGCGGCTGTAACACGTAAATATAGTTAAATACAGAATTATAAATTTATAATCATCAATACAGTCCTCTAAGTTCAAGTAAGTAACCTGATTGAATGACTTTTTAACCGACTTCCAAAAGGAGGAGGTTCTCAATTCGATTAGTTTTTTTTTTTTTTATGTGTGTACACCGATTACGCTGACATTTTATGATCCGATCTACGTGATTCTTCTTTAGTTTGATGCGGAATAGTTGCCATTTGGTCCCATAAAATATTTAACATACGTAGTTTGGCCCAGTAGTTTTCATTTTATGAACATTTTACTTCAGTCGTGTGGTATAATTTCATGTACTCGTATGTTCACCGATTTCTCCTCCATTTGTGGAGCGACTCTCAAAATTATTTTTTTGTTTGAAAAAGTATACTATTGAAATAGTCGCATTTAAATTTGGTGAAGATCTGATGCTGGTCTTCGGAGATAACAATGGAACTCTTCAAAACTAGATGGTAAATCGGTCGTGATTGCTGCAATCGCTTGGATGTTTATTGTTTATACAACATCATGACGTAACATCACGCCTGTATGCTCTGAGGGGTACGCAGATGTGTACAATACACCCAAATTTCGATAGTTTAGATATGTTAATTTCCATTTATTGGGGATAAGCCTATTACCATGATATGTATTGTTAACAATGTAAAATAAATGCATGGCAAATATTTGTATACGATATTACAACTAAAAATGGAAAAAAAAAACTTTTTTGCAAAAAAATAAAACCGCCTTCAAAAAACGAAAAAGTGAAAAATAACTTTAGCTTCAGAAATCGGTGACAAAAAAAAACTAAATGGCTTGGCTGGTCTTGTTTATTTTGCATTGCAATACAGCGAGTCGGCAACAGATGCGACAATTATGTAACGTTTATAATGAACTCAAGTTTACCGTGTCAAGGTGGTGTGACAGTGTAGCGGCTTCTTGATCCGATACCCACATACGTATACAATGATTTGTTGCTTGCTACTATTTGTATCGTTGGAGATAAGTGAACTGTCTGGATGGTGCCTCATTGAGAACAGCTAGGTCTTGTGCGGCAGGCGGTTGGATTTTGTAATTTGTGATTAATTATCGTTTAAATTAAGTACACGTCTTCTTTATTTAAACAATCATTCGACTTAAAAGAACATATTTTCGTGTTTTGTGGTATGAACAGTCGTTACAGGTAAAGTCGGATATCCAGTCGTACCAAGGGGTATCGTATTACCCAGTACTAACTGGGTTGTGGGGGTAAGATAAGTAGTCGCCATGTAAACTACTGGTATTCAGCGGCATCCGGTTAGACTGGAAGCCGACCCCAACATAGTTGGGAAAAGGCTCGGCAGAGAAAAAAATGTGTTGGTCGCGACGACGACGCTAAATAATATGAGACAGACTGGAAGATGGAAGATGGTTATAATGATAACTCATTAATTGAGCACTTTCTTATCATATTATACCGAATGACTTTTTTATCACTTTAATAAAACATGGGTATATTAGGTGAACGGAGTAGAAGTTTATGACATACCTATTTTTTTTTTCCTCTGCTTAGATAAAACTTGATCCATCATCAAAAATCGCTACAAATTTCAAGTAAACTTTTCATATTAGAACAAAGAAAGAGAAATTTTGAAAAAAAACATGAAAAGTATCGAAATTCAAATCATACGCGTATTGCGTATGATTTGAATTTCGATTATTTTTTGATTTTTTTTTTCGCAAAAAAAAAAATAACTAAGTAGGTATGCCATTTTACTTCTACTCCGTTCACCTATTATACTCATTTTTTGGTGTGTGTGATAAAAAAGTCATCATGTATTATTTAAAGATCAGCGGCATACGTTTTATCTAGTTATTTCCTGAGGTGGACAGTGTGATAGGTATATTTTTGTTGTTTTATCCAATTGTGTGGGACAAATTATCTTCCCTGATGGTTCACGCTTATTCGGAACACGCGTATCGTGTTAATAAGCGTCTTCCGATATCGATATCGTGATAAAGTTAATTATTCGAAACTTCCTATAGGAACTTCGTATTCTCTCTGAAGTTTCTTGACACCTTAAGAGCCTATACTACCTCAGATTAGCAACTCTATTTGTGGTGGTTCAAACTTCGTCTGTAATACTGTTAAAATAACGTTCTAATCAGCTTGCACTACAAAGCGGTTGTTACGTCAGTCACTGCGGCCGAATAGTGCGAAATGAGTGGTTTTTATTCTTTATAAAATCAAATTTTCGTCTAAATAAAAAATTAAGTCAACACGATGTTAGATAATATTGTTACCTATCTATTAGGCTAAAAATCATCATTAACTTCCGTAGGGTTTCAGAGATCCAACACAAAATAAGTGCAAAACGAGTTTTTTTTGTCTTTTTTTTCTATCGTGATTTTTTTATCCAATCGTGTTTTCGCTTCAACAGATTTAATGATTATAAGTCCAAGTTTAATGGTGTCCAAATAGCGAACTCTTAGGTCTTATAGATACCGAGATCTAGATCGCCCAAATCACCAAAACAGCAAATACAGGCTCTTAACCACCGATGTATCTGCATGTATCACTTTTACACATGGAAGCAATTATATTCTATTAAACATATGTTGTGAGCGCGCAATCGTGAAGACTCGAAAACGGGCCAATTGGCTTGTTTTGCCTTTATTCTGCGTCACTGCGTGTATGTGAGCTGGCTCTGCCCCGCGGAACACTTTTTTCGGTGGTTTTGTAGATGTATAAGTATATCTGTTTATTAGAATATCATTGCATGGAAGTCAATTAATTTTGTGCTTATTTTTCTACTTTTTTTGCGTCCGGTTGATGCCAAAAAGCTGGATCATTCCCACTGGTTCTATACTACACAGTTATCGTCCCTAACTACATGGGACTTAAATATAACTGGCGATATCTGGGTGTACTATTAGATACAACTCTGCCTTACTCTTTTGGGATTACAGGCGTGATGTTATGACATTCGGAGAAAACAAGTTCAGGGCAACTTGGATCGGGAGGCTTTTGGGACCAGGACCGCGGTCCTAGATTCCCCCTTAATATTTTTGAGTGGTATTTTGGGACAACAAGAAAAAAACAACAAAGTTATGTCTTGGGAAAGTATGGTGAACCAAACATTTTTCGTATTTTTATAAAACCAAAAATAGTACATTTTGATACAAGTGGAGAAAGTTTTCTTTTTTTTTTCTAATAAGTACTCCGTCTTTAGAGAAGTTTCACTTCAATGATAAATTCACGTAGGTAATTTTTGATCACAATATTATTTCAGCTTACTGTAGGTACTCTTAATATTTTTTTCTTGTGGTACCAAAATACCACTCAAAAATATTTAGGGGGAATCCGGGACCACGGTTCGGGTCCCAAAAGCCTCCCGACCGAAATATTTTGACCTAATATTGAAATATTTGGAGTTGGGCAAGTTACACTTGGCGGAAAAAGGTTGTAAAATAATAGAATATTAAGACATTCTCTATCAGAGTCTAACAGCATACTTAAGCAGGAACGAAAAAAAACTGACGAACTGAGAACCTCCTCCTTTTGGAAGTCGGTTAAACAAAATTAGAATTTAATCAGAACAAAATATCCTAATATCATGCATTATAAGATATCTTTACTTACTAACGCAAAACCGTACTCCACAGTGACCCCAAAACCGCGCATTCTCTACAACCACAGTCCCCCCCACCACGACCTTGTGGTATTCCCCAGTACCACAGCACGCACCACATTGAAATTAATACAAAACGGCTTTACTTTCCTCTTACTGATACATTGCTTTCTTTTAATACAGACAATTTTGATGTTTCCTGTTACTGGCCAGCATGTTATATGAAAAAAGGTTTGAGTACGATTTGATGATTTATGGTACAATTCTAATTTTAATGTTTTGTGGGAACAGCAACATTGTAGCAGCGATAGTTTAGTCTTTGTCTAGATTTAGATCTAGGTTTTTCTGTCACGATTAGATATATTTTTGAATGAAATCGGGAGCATAACTCTTAGCACACACGATAATCTATACTTCTATACTAATATTATAAAGAGGTAACATTTGTTTGTAATTTTGTATGTTTGTAAGTTTGTATGTAGGGGGTAATCTCCGGAAGTAATGAACCAATTTTAAAAATTGTTTCACTGGTAGAAAGCTACATTATTCGTGAGTGCTATAGGCTATATTTTATTTTCGTACTCCCACGGGAACGTGAACTACGCGGGTGAAACCGCGGGGCGTCAGCTAGTATACAATATTTTTATAAGGCAAAAATATATAAAATGATATTCTTCAGGATATATGCTAGTATGATAGTGTTTTGAAAACATAATGCAACTAATTTTACTCCATAAAAAAAAACTCACGAACTCTTCTCTAAAAATTTCTTTTAACGAGTAAAAACCATAGTAAAATACATACGATCATTCTGAATTTTTGGCAAAAAATTCTACAAGCAACATATTATCATGTTAGTGTTTTACTTTTTAGTCCAATCAATTTTTTTTTTTATAAATAGCAAAAAAACTACTCTTTTCACACTATTCGGCCCGCAGTGACTGACGTAACAACCACTTTGTAGTGCAAGCTGATTAGAACTTTATTCGGAGTTCAAACGAAGTTTGAACCACCACAAATAGAGTTGCTAATTTAGCTCCTGTAGTCGCCTTAAAATACTTATTACAGTGAAACTTAGTTAAGTGGGACCTGGATGAGTGAGAAACCTCCATAGCTGGAACTTAAGGCCCTATTCTAACCCTAAAATTAGCAACTCTATTTGTGGTGGTTCAAACTTCGTTTAAAATACTGTTAGAATAAAGTTCTAATCAGCTTGCACTACAAAGCGGTTGTTACGTCAGTCACTGCGGCCGCATAGTGCGAAATGAGTGGTTTTTTGCGATTTACAAAAATCTATTGATTGGACTAAAAAAATAAAACACATAAGACCTGCTTTATAGTTAATTCAGTTAGTACGCAAAGTTTTATGATTTAATTTGAAGTACTTTTTGAATACCAGCGGTTTATTTTTCGATTTGGAGGTAACTTTGGATTTTTTTTCTATCGAGAAAAGTTTATGGAATTGTGTTTTCGTCACACATAGGACTTAGCATTAATCCTCAACTTTATTATATATTTATTTTAAAATTTATGCTGCAGTATTTTAGGCGTAACGGAGGATCATGCTAAGCCATTTGAGGGATATATAGCCCTTCTGAGGTCCCGACACTTTAGCACTGAATTACCTCCGTTAGTGGGACAAGGCAAACCTCTATATCTGGGATTCGTTCTTTCAATTTTATCGTTATAGTATATTGTATAAATGAGACAGCGAGTGTATTTCCACCTCTTTTACTGAGACTACATTTTAAGTTTTGTTGACTATACTATTGTAACTTTGTACTTTAATTTATTGATCTATCCTATGTTCAACATTTAGCAATAATCGTGCACAAATAAAGGCTTTCTTGTGTTGAAACTTTAAAACACCTTTCTTTTTCGGATGGGAAATCATCAAATGACTCCTCCCACTCTGAGCGGAGCAGGAGGGAGTGTCAGACTTTTACTGACTAAAACTCATCCATGTTCCTTCATCGCCCTTTGTGTTCGGGGCCACGGTATCTCTTTCGAACAGGCCCGCAACCCCGGCAGGCATCGGTCCTTGCGGACCCCTTTCTTTTGCTGACTCTCTTTTAAGCGCGCGTGGAACACGAACGCGCCGTCGACACGGCAACTTTAATAGTAGATTATGCACCGAGGGGCTAAAGTTGTGTCTTATGTCACGGGCGCCATATTGAATCTCGAGCGCAATGAAGGATTCGGGATTTAACTCCCGAGCACAGCGAGGGAGTTAAGAGTTTAACTCACGAGCGAAGCGAGGGAGTTAATACAAGAATCCTGAATGCAGCGAGGGATTCAAGCTAGCCCAAGGCAAAGACACCTTTAGCCCAGAGGAGGATACTCTACTTTTTACACCTACTGTGAGAAAATAATAGCCATAGTACGAAAAACAAAGTATTTATTAAATAAACAAACAGTAAGAATAATTAACTAATGTTACAGCCAATTACTATTACGGTATTACGGCGCGGTACAGTATTTGTTATTATTAATGCCAGTTTTAATATTATTCCATTCCTTTTAAAAAATGGTTCGTAGTTATCTAATTATTCTTACAATATTGTCTTCGAAAAAATGGCAACGATATGAAGAGGCAGTCGTTATGATTTTGTAGGAAATCGAGAATATCATCCACGCGTAGTAAGGGTATCGAGAATAGCTTTCCTCTTTCTGGCACCAAAGGTTGTTTGTTAGTACTTTAATGCCAATTTAGCTGAGCATGTGAGATTCCAAATTCAAATCACATTATTGACCAGCGGGTCATAATGAAATCCAGTACAACATTATTGACCGGCTGTGCCCCCGGCCACTAATGACTCACTTTAGGTTAAGGTTGCTTGACATATAATTTGACATTTTCGAGCAGGTGGTGTGAAAAATACCTTGGTGTCATTTTGTATTTACATTTTATGTCTACAATAAATACAGTTTCACTGTATACAATTCACAATTATGAGTAATTCAAACATCAATAAAGATCCTTTTGCAACTTCGATCAATAATAGTACTAGATTCCCGATGAGCGCTTCAAAAACGGCCCGAAAAATAAGACCACAAATACTTTTGTGGTCTTATTTCATATTAGTATGGTCCAATCATAGCCAACATTAAGACGTCAAAATGCCGCAGTGCGAGTTCAAAAACTGTGTAAATAACCACCGTAACACCAAGGTTTTGGAAGGAATATCTTTTTTTCGGTAAGTTTATATCATTAAGTGTTTTTCATAAAATAAAAACAGAATTAAATAGTAAATAGACAATTAGCTAACATTATAATTGTTTGGCCAATGTTTGCCACAATGCACCAACTATTGTATCAAACATCGACTGTTCTTGAACAGGGAATGCATGGAGTAGTGTTGTTTTTTTATATAATGTTAATTTTGTTTGTAGATTTATAGTGACCCATTTCGCCGTGCTGAATGGGTATCTATTGTCGCGAAAGAAAGAGGAGAAAAAAAAATTAACCATCTTTTGAAATTAATATTCAATAATAATTTGACAGTAGTTTGTTTGTTTAATTTGTTAGATTATTTTGTACTAGGAAACTAATATATATATTTTTTTTTATCTGTCTGTGGAGGCTAATGTTATTAGTCTGTAAGCTTTCTTTTACTTTTATTTCATCTTTTATTACCTATTTGTTGTACCTAATAGATGCAATGTTAAATAGTATCTTCTACTTTTTTGAATCAGTCAAAAATATTTGCCACCATACAAAACGAACATAAAAAAATATTCTGCAACTCTACGTCTTTCAATACTTACTGTGTTCTGAGCATTGAAATATAATACCAAGAACTACGTCTAGTTCCACAATAGAATAGGCACGAAATTGTAAACAAAAGGTTTTTAACCTTACTTTTAAGCTTTTAAGTTTCATTTTAGAATAAATGTTTTTGTACTGATGACTTTTTATTATCAAGCGACATTTTAAATTTATTGCTTCTAAACCTTTCTTCCATGAAAGGGCTTCAATAAATACATTTTGCAATGGTAATTCAACTTTATGTTTAAGTAATATGGTTTATAATAAACTGAAGTTGTTAATATTATTAAACTTTTTTCTAAGAAATGTAGTTGTTTACGTGTGTGCAAACGTGGCCACTTGAGAGACTTATTTTTGTTCCTGATCCTTAATCTAGTTCTATTATTGATCGAAGTTTTGCAACATCAATGATCTCATATTTGCACAGATTTTAAAACCCTGTAGTTAATGCCCACCTAACATAACATAAGATAGTTTTAATTTGCCCAAACTCAGTAACTCCAATGGCTGTAAAACATCGGCTAACACCACAAACCAAATGTCATCAAACCCAAAATAACTTCCAAAGAGTACGTTCCCACATTAATTACTCACTTATCAAACAATGAATACAAAGAAAGGCACAATAACCATACAAAAAACAACTATTCTCATCTATCAACGTTCCTTTCGTATGAAAGGAACGTTGATAGAGTTGATTTCAAGTACAGTACACAAGTTTCGGTGTCCCTTTCGACCAACAAAGTATCACATTTTAAAACTATCAGCAACTTTATGCTTTATCAGTACACAAAGGTTCAATTGTTTCAGCCATATTAACAGTTTACTGACCTTGTGATAAGTGTACAGCGGCCGCTTGTTCTTTTAAACGTATAAAGAAATGCTGTTTGATAAAAATGTCTCTACGGTTAATACGTTGGTTATAAATCGGCAGTGTTTTGTACAATGTTGTTAATTTGTGAACCATCATGCCTGAGACATATTTCTTGACGGCATGTAAAACAAAGTCAGAGGCGCGGGCCTGTGGACGGTGGGTTATGGGCTAGCTCGCCGTCCGTCCGTCAGACGATAGGCCGTGTCGACGGCGCGTTCGTGTTCCACGCGCGCCTCAAAGAGAGTCAGCAAAAGCCGGCCGATGCCTGCCGGGGTTGCGGGACTGTTCGAAAGAGATACCGCGGTCCTGGAACACAAAGGGCGGAGAAGGAACATGGATGGGTTTTAGTCAATAAAAGACTGACACGCTCCGCCCAGAGCGGGAGGAGGCATTTGTTTTAACTTTGCTCGTGAAATTCAAATTGTCTTATGTTTTTTACAATTTGCAGGTCACTGTCAGATTGTATGTTGAACAAAATATGATTCGCTGCCGTAACACGTATGTATTTACCGAATTATAATCATTAAAATCATCAATACAATCCTAAGTTCGTTCAATCCCATTGAATGACTTTTTCGAAAAAAAAAAATCTGGCAATTTTAATTTCGCGGGCTACCCAGCCGAAGCCATATATGGTAAAGTTGAGGATTAATGCTAAGTACTATGTGTGACGAAAACACGATTCAATAAACTTTTCTCGATAAAAAAAAATCTAAAGTTACCTCCAAATAGAACAATAAACCGCTGGTATTCAAAAGGTACTTCAAATTAGATCATGAAACTTTGCATACTAACTGAACTAGCTATAAAGCAGGTCTTATGTGTTTTATTTTGTTAGTCCAATCAATAGATTTTTTTGGAAATCGCAAAAAACCAGTCATTTCGCACTATTCGGCCCGCATTGACTGACGTAACAACCGCTTTGTAGTGCAAGCTGATTAGAACTAAGTAGGTATTCTAAAAGTATTTCAAACGAAGTGTGAACCACCACAAATAGAGTTGCTAATTTAGCTCCTGTAATCGCCTTAATATAAATATCTAGTCCTGTTGACCCGTTGATTAAAAATAAATTAAAAATATAAGTATTTTTTTTTATAAATCTAAAAAGAAGAAGAAATCATAATAATGCCGTAACAAAAAAGATTTCGATTTTTGAAAGTGATCGCAAACTGTTTTTGATGTGTGTCGATCCAACAACGTTTCTTGATCAGGGTAATCTTTTGCAGTAATACGCGTTCCTGAATAATTATGTTCCTACAAAAAAGACCATTTAAATACAGGGTGGAAACAGGGAGGAAAAATTATGTATTATGGATAGTCTCCAAAGACCATTTTCGTGTAGCTGCAACGGTTATAGTTCTTTTCCGTGCCATTATAAAAAAAAAACACGTTTGTAGTATGGCCCCACTTAAACATTTATTTTATTTTGTTTTTAGTATAGGAAGGAGTGCTCTGTAGTGACTATGATCTCCCTGGAATTTTACGTTTAGTGATAATTTGTGACCAATTCAAAAATTAATTAGGTCGACTGATCCCCCGGAATTCACCTGTGTGGGATCAGTTTACAAAAGAGCCACTGTCGTACTGACAAGTTCCACACCATTTATGTATATCGTAGATATCGCAACCGTAATCAAACGAGTCACGTAATACCATAAACATGTCAGTTCAATTAAAATTATAAAAAAAGCATAACATAATAACCTACGATTACAGTTTACAGTGTCAATGCCAAAGGTATACCTGTCAATGACTCCTGTACGGAGCACGTGTATCTGACGTAATTAAAACTAAGTTCACTCATAAAATAGATATAATTGCTGAAAAGCGCATGCTACTGATTGAATATAGAGGATCAAACACGAACGCGCGATGTACCGTAGTACAGTCGGGGTCTTTTCTGCCTGACCATTTTAATTTTTTTCGCTTAAAACATGCGGAGGCGCCGAGCCACGCCCCCTTAAAGTTTGGGCCTATTAGGAAAGCCTCAACTTTGGCGCGCAAAATAACAATAACTCTCGTTTGGCGTGCGTCGTCAGTGCGCTCGCGCAACGGGGCGGGGCTAGAGAGCGTTTCTATGTTGCGAGTGCAAGCAAAAGTAAGCTTAGTGGTGGTCAGGCGATAGTACACCTAACTGCTTCGCCACGACCTACATTCTCAGGCGACGCGTCTAGTGAGTTTAAAGACGCGACATGCGGCAAAAACGACACGGAACGACCGCGGAAAATAGAAATGAAAGGAATTGCTTAGGTTGCCTCGAGCCCTCAGCTACGAGTCACCACGACGGACGGTACTCAGCTCTTTAGTCAACTAGTTCCACTCATTTGGGACCCGCGGGATGAGTTTACAATAGTACATTTTGATACAAGTGGAGAAAGTTTGTTATTGCAATCCAGGCGGAATTATAACACACGAGCCGTAGGCGAGGGTGTTTTTGAGCCGAGAATTGCAATAACAAATGTCCACGTGTATCAAACGACGTTTTTCAATACACTTTTGAAGAAATAAAATAAAATAACGAATAATATTTTTGTCACGAACTATGAAACTATGATTTAAATTTTCTTTTTTAGTTTTAAATAATCATGTTTATCTATGATATTCTATTTAAAAACACAATTTTAAAATTCAAAAAATATTTATGCCGTAAAGACGTGTAGTACTTTGACAAAATAAAAAAATAAAAACATTCACCTCAGACTATAGACATTGAACCAATTTGGACTAAGTATAGGTATAGTTATCTGTGGCAATTTTCATTCCCGCACACGTGCAGGAAAGTGGAAAAAATCGCACGTGTGTGAAATACATTGCATGTTGTACCTAATCGTAGTGCGTTATGGACCAGTTTTCGAGAAAGTGTATTGAAATAGTACATTTTGATACAAGTGGAGAAAGTTTGTTATTGCAATCGAGGCGGAATTATAACTCTTGAGCCGTAGGCGAGGGTGTTTTTGAGCCGAGAATTGCAATAACAAATGTCCACGTGTATCAAACGACGTTTTTCAATACACTTTTGAAGAAATAAAATAAAATAACGAATAATTTCTTTGTCACGTACTATGAAACTATGATTTAAATTTCTTTTTTTTTCGCGCTTTGGTCTCGCCAGGTTGAAAGAGAGGCAATGGTATGAAGCCACTAGACAGCCTAATATAAAAAATAGATTTATTTTATATTTTTGATTTCAGAACACAAATAAATGTTAATTTGTGTATAAAAGTAACTATTAGTTTTAAATAATCATGTTTATCTATGATATTCTATTTATAAACACAATTTGAATATTCAAAAAATATTTATGCCGTAAAGACACGTAGTGCTTTGCAAAAATTAAAAAAAAAACATTCACCTCAGACTATAGGCATTGAACCAATTTGGACTAAGTATAGGTATAGTTATCTGTGGCAATTTTCATTCCTGCACACGTGCGGGAAAGTGGAAAAAATCGCACGCGTGTGAAATACATTGCATGTTGTACCTAATCGTAGTGCGTTAAGGACCAGTTTTCGAGGAAGTGTATTGAAAAATAATTATTTTTATTTCATTTTCTTTTGTCGTTTTCACGCTAAGGAAGCAAGTACCGCACGCGTGGTGTTTTTACCGCATGTCGCGTCATAAACTCACTAGACGCGTCGCCTGAGGACGTGGACGAGCTTAGCGTAATTTCGAAGATTTTTGAATTGAAAATTAAACCATCCATCATGTTCGATCGAACTTAACTTGTTTAGTTTTCTTCACGCGTTCGTGTTAGCTCCACATTTTATCACGTTTGTTGATTGATATAATTAGGTAACTACGCCATGATGCACATAATTATAATTGTGTGAATAGGCTTCAGTTTGCAACAATGGAAACGACCGACCATGAGTGAGCAATAAAACGCGGGAAACTGTTACTATGTTAGTCTGCAATAAAGATAGTAAAGCCCTAAGAAACGACGTATTTAAGTTACTTACGAAAAATGTCAAAACTCGTGCTAGGCCTTAAAAAAAAACTCCATCGAATAGAAATTGAACGTGTGGTAAGGTATTGGGGGGTACGTATTATGTAACTGTAACTGAAAACATCCACAGTATATGACAGACCAATAATTCATTTCAGTCGTCAAACTCGTGCTAGGCCTTAACACGAGTTTTGACGTTTTTCGTAAGTAACTTAAAAACGTCGATTTTTGAATCGAGAATACAATTGTCCTACAGCATTTTAACAAAATTATCTGCAACAAGTACAATCAGTATCATCCATAGATTTAGAAACGAGAATTTTTTGTATTATCGTTACCAAAAATGTCGAAACTCGTGCTAGTGCCTATTTTACCCGCAGAATGAGATGTTTTCATTTAGTTCAGGAAACTGCTTCAGCAGCATTTTTTGTTGACATAGCTGGCTAGTGGTAAATAGGTCGTGGGTTCGTTCGTATTCAAGCAGGCACTTTACTTTGTGTAAATTATTACACCACTGCTCTCAAAATTATGTAAGAAAACATCGTGAGGTAACACCAACATTCGATATCATCATCATCATCATTTTCTTACCCTTATCCCAATTCATTTGTGGTCGGCGCAGCATGTCTTCTTCTGCCATACTTGTCTATACTCGTCACCTCATCAGACACCTCCTTTCTTGCCATATCTTCCTTAACACAGTCCAGGCATCGTTTCTTTGATCTTCCTGCCCGCTTAGCATGAACGCCGTAGACACGAAAGAGAATCGACAAATCTTTTGTTCATCTGTCATTGAATCGACAAAATGACAGATGAACAAAAGATTTGTCGAGTTTTTTTCGTGTCTACGGCGTTCATGCTAAGCGGGCTGTACCCGATATGAACGTAGGAAACCCTCTTCTTGAAATGTGTGAATCATGATTTATTGGCTCTACGGCTTGTCAATGGGGGCTATCGCGTGTGAATTTGCCGCTAGAGGCGCTTGTGTAGACTAAGGTCCTCCAAAATGTCAGATGTCATAGAGTGTTCGCGCGTTGTGTGTTTTTTTATCACGTATTTATACTAATACTCACGATTGTGTTCTAGATTGAGCCATTCCTGATTAATTATGACTTGAAGATTTTAGGTAGCAACTTAGGATCATAATATTGTCAGTACTTGGAGGTAGAATGATTTTTAAATGTTTCATGCTTGCTAATTTTAGGAAGAATATTGTAAATATATATCTAAAGCTTACACTAGGTTGTTATACGTAATAAAATAAACATTTTTATGAAGTTATTAGTGCTTTATAGTATTGAATAGAATTACTGACAGGACCTTACTCGACAGTGCGCCATCTGGTGAGCTCTAAAACGATAGGCCCCATTGTACACCCATAACCACTTGATAACAGCAATTGTGCCATGTAAAATACTGGTATTCAGCTGCATCCGGTAAGACTGGAAGCCGACCCCAACATAGTTGGGAAAAGGCTAGGCAGATGATGAATTATTAAACTGCAGTTCTAAATGAAGATACTTGACTATATTTTGTAACCGATGCTGTCGGATCTAAAATGTTTGTACACCTACTATAAACGACTATAGGAACCAAAAAAATTAAATTAAGTAAGTCAATTAGCCATGTGTATTAAATTGGTTATATTATGTGATAGCAAAGTCATGCAATGTCTACAAATACTTAGCCAGGGTCAGTTTCTGAACTTGAGATTTTATCACAGATCAGAAGTTATGGTCAATGGGATATTGTTCTGTTTTAGATACAATTTCGTCTTAATTGTCGCACCTTCTTCGCTATTAGTAGTTGTTGTTGGCCGTTTTGGCCTGTCTTTAGTTAGTTTACTGACATTATTATTCAAAATACATTTTGGGGGTATGAAGAAGAACAGGGTGTAAAGCTCTTCATCCCCCATAGAAAAGGGAGGATCCTCCAACCAGACGGGTGTTATGTCTGGTGGGCCACTGCCCGACAGTTGTTGTCGGGTTCTCGTATATAGTCTCAAGTCGCGGATAAAGCTGCTTGCGCGATGTAGGATTTTGACGTGTTTCGCGGTTAGTTCATCATCGGTGTCATAGATGGCGTTGTAGTACTTACTTTTTGTTCCATCTAGCGAAGTACTTTTTGTAGTGCCGCTACATCACTCCCCCTCGGAGACCAGAGTCGATTGTAGACAGATGTGCCATGGTGAGGTGCCGTAGAGGTGCGCCGTAGAGAGGTGTACGTGCGCCGTTGAGTGGCGCCGTAGAGTAGCGCCGTAGAGTGGCGCCGTAGAGTAGCGCCGTAGAGTAGCGCCGTAGAGTACCGCCGTAGAGTAGCGCCGTAGAGTAGCGGCGTAGAGTAGCGCCGTAGAGTAGCGCCGTAGTGTAGCGCCGTAGAGTGGCGCCGTAGAGTGGCGCCGTAGAGTGGCGCCGTAGAGTAGCGCCGTAGAGTAGCGCCGTAGAGAGTGGCGCTGCGATGTGGCTGACTGCTGGCGCTGACCGGGAGGATCAGCACTCGACCGGCCGTAGGTGCAGTGCCAAGGTCGCTAGGTTGAGGGTGCTGACCAGATATGCGCGTCCGCTGCATGCTGGTGGTCAGGAATACCCGTTTGAAGCTGGCTGGCTATGTCTCGCTGCTCGAAAGCTTGAGGAAGTGATCTTGTTGTTGATGATGATGACGTCTCGTTGCTCGAAGGCTGCGCTGGCGTCCATTTCGGGGTCACCAATTTGGGGGTATGAAGAAGAACAGGGTGGTGTAAAGCTGCTTGCGCGATGTAGGATTTTGACGTGTTTCGCGGTTAGTTCATCATCTGTGTCATAGATGGCGTTGTAGTACTTTTTGTTCCATCTAGCGAAGTACTTTTTGTAGTGCCGCTACAACATCATTATCATCTGCCTAGCCTTTTTCTCAAATTTATTGGGGTCGGCTTGCAGTCTTACTGGATGCAGCTGAATACCAGTATTTTACATGGAGCGACTGCCTATCTGACCTCCACAACCCAGTATGTACTGGTTTCAAATTATTCAAAAGATATGATCCCGATTAATTAAAATTAATGATTTTAAATGAATGCTCATACTGTGGATATCTTTAGTTACGTCACTTAACATAACCTCCACTAACTTTCAATCGCTTTTCGATGGATTTTGATTTTTCATAATAATATGATGTTCGAAATAATTTAATTATGATTGTGCTCAACAACATAAACAACGTAATGAATATTGTTGAATTACTAAAATGAAAGTCATTGCCATCGTCAATGTGTTCTCCAATTGCCCCGGCCCCCGCAGATAATGCTTAAATTAAGCTTAAATTGCTAAAAAACTTAACTATTCATTGCCTCCAATTCCCGAAAGTATGTTCCTAAAATATACGTACAATTTAGATCTCCTAATTAAAACATTTAGGCTGAAACCTAGTCGCGGCCTGGGGTTCAGTCTGTCTAGCTGGTTAATAAGTAATCGGCTATCAATTAGCCTTTGTGGGCCTCAGCGGACTGTCCGTCACTGTCCACCACTGTCCCTCTCGGAATAGATTGTGGACATGTTTTCTAGACATTTCGGGAATAGACTGAAGACTAAATGAATTAGTTTACAGTAGGGCCAATTTAATAGACCACATTTGACACTTCATCAAAACACAACAACGTAACCTTGTAACGGCTGGCATAAAATATTATTTATTTCTTCGAAGTTAGAACTGCACAATTGCTTAACTTTATTCAATTACGACTACATATTTATTGTAATAATGACAAAAAAGGTAACTTTAAAATGTACTATACTGACAGATGTCAAATGTGGTCTATTAAATTGGCCCAACAATAGTATAAGCCAGATTAGCAACTCTATTTGTGGTGGTTCAAACTTCGTTTGTAATAAATACTCTTAGAATAAAGTTCTAATCAGCTTGCACTATACAGCGGTTGTTACGTCAGTCACTGCGGCCGAATAGTGCGAAATGAGTGGTTTTTATTCTTTATAAAATCAAATTTTCGTCTTTTGGAACAAATAAAAAATATAAGACCTGCTTTACAGTTAGTTCAGTTAGTATGCAAAGTTTCATGATCTAATTTGAAGTACTTTTTGAATGCCAGCGGTTTATTGTTCGATTTGGAGGTAACTTTGAGATTTTTTTCTATCGAGAAAATTTTATGAAATCGTGTTTTCGCCAAATATAAGACCTAACATTAATCCTCAACTTTACCATATATTTATTTCAAAATTAATGCTGCAGTATTTTAGGCGTAACGGAGGATCATGCTAAGCCATTTGAGGTAGTATAGGCCCTTAAGGTGAATGCTCCAACTAGCCCGCGAAATTAAAATTTGCTTAACTCAACATACAACCTAGCACTGGCTTGCAAATTGCAAAAAACCTAAGAATATTTCAATTTCCGGGCTATCTTGGAGCATTGACCGTAACATGCTGCGTTTGAGTTTGAATTCTAGTATGAAACTTTCAGCGTTAATAAGACGAAAAACTCAAAATGTGACTGATGGAAGGGTCTCGTTGCTAAATAATAACAATAGCACGGGTCGATAAAGCAGGTTAAGCAGTGTTTGTCGGTCCTTGGATAAGTGACACTGTATAGTTGGTGCCAGTTATGATGAGACTAGCGGTCATTGGCCTTTTCTTAATATCTCTTCGTACGAACCAAAACAAATAAACCATGTATCGTTTTGCATTACAAATAAAAAACCGGCCAAGAGCGTGTCGGGCCACGCTCAGTGTAGGGTTCCGTAGTTTCCCGTCCGTCACAATAAGTGTTCCCACTTATGAGTTTAAAGGTGGGTATCCATTATGTAAAAATGCTTGCATATACGAATATACTACAAACTTAGTCCAGAAATTATTTTGTACAACTTTTTGTCTTTTTTGTACAAAAACTGTTGTTTACATCAAGTTCAAAATAATTTTCCTAGAAAGTCCTTATAAAGTTCTACTTTTCAGATTTTTTTTCATATTTTCTAAACTTATGGTTCAAAAGTTAGGAGCGATTATTTCCGAAATTATTGACATTATCAAAAAATGATTTTAGAAAACCCCTATTCATTTTTAAATACCTTTCCAACAATATATCACACGTTAGGGTTGAAATTAAAAAAAAAACACTTCCCACTTTACATACAGGGGGGCTACCCTAATTAAACATTTTTTTCCAATTTTTATTTTACCACTTTGTCGGCGTGCTTGATATACATATTGGTACCAAATTTCAGCTTTCTAGTGCTAACGGTCACAGAGATTAAGCGAGGACGGACGGACAGACATGGCGAAACTATAAGGGTTCCTAGTTGACTACGGAACCCTAAAAATGTTGAAGATCACGATAGATGACGATTCCAGACTTGAATAGGCTTATTTTTGGTTTTCAAAATTAAGAAGTTTAATAAATGTAGGTGGGTCAGTGACCGCTATTCTCATCTTAACTGGCACCAATTATACGTACAGAGTTACCACCGTGTGTCGGAAGGCACGTTAACCCTTTAGTCTTTGGGCTGTCATTTGTAGATCTTTGACTGGCATTACGAGTATCAAGGGGGTATCGGTATCACACAGTAATTGAGTAATGTTTCCTGGAGGCCAGGAGGCCTAAAATGGTCACAGACGCATTTTAACCCTTTAGTCTTTGAGCTGTCATTTGTATTATGTTTGTCTGGCATTACGGGTACCAAGGGGGTATCGGTATCACACAGTAATTGAGTAATGAGTTCTGAAGGCCAGGGACCCTAAAATGGTCACAGACGCACGTTAACCCTATAGTCTTTGGGCTGTCATTTGTTAATCTTTGACTGGCATTACGAGTACCAAGGGGGTATCGGTATCACACAGTAATTGAGTAATGGGTCCTGGAGGCCAGGGGGCCTAAAATAGTCACAGACGCATGTTAACCCTTTAGCCTTTGGGCTGTCATTTGTAGATCTTTGACTGGCATTACGAGTACCAAGGGGGTATCGGTATCACACAGTAATTGGGTTATGGGTCCTGGAGGCCAGGGGGCCTAAAGTGGTCAGACGTAGTAAATGGTATGAATTGTAACTTGATCACCGTTTTATGAATTGTAAATTTGTAACGTAATGTAGGTAGGTAAATAACGATTCTATTAAGATTCTGCTAAAGAAGCTATTTTAGCCCAGATTTCCCCAGATACGCAGTCGCTCCATGTAAAATACACGTATTCAGCTGCATCCTGTTAGATTGGTAGCCGATGATAAGCTAACGTAAAGTTGACGTCGACGAATCTTGTTGAAAATCATTTAAAAAAATTATGTAGCGATCAGAAACAAATTTCCACTTAATATCTAGGTTATCTCACCAATTGACCTTGGCAGGTGGCATTCACCGTGCTATTCTAGATAAAAGTAAAACAAGTTATAATTAAGAATAATCTGCAACAATTACATTTGTGCATATCTAGAGCTAATTAAGGTAAATAATCTTACGGTGTAGTTCTATGATTACTGTTCGACGTTGAACTTTGACTCGGCAATTAAAATAATGCTCCTCGTGGAGTTAACTTGTATGTAGGTAACTATGTATTCGTATCGATATGCTCAGGTTTGTTCACTTCAATGTAAAATTTTGAGTATCCCCAACGACAGATTTGCGAGAGGGGCCATGTTCTCAAATGGCTAAGCATGATCCTCCGTTACGCCTAAAATACTGCAGCATTAATTTTGAAATAAATATATGGTAAAGGTGAGGATTAATGCTAGGTCTTATGTTTGGCGCAAACACGATTTCATAAAATTTTCTCGATAGAAAAAAATCCCAAAGTTACCTCCAAATCGAACAATAAACCGCTGGTATCCAAAAAGTACTTCAAATTAGATCATGAAACTTTGCATACTAACTGACCTAACTATAAAGCAGGTCTGGTGTTTTTTAGTTTTTCCAAAAGACGAAAATTTGATTTTATAAAGAATAAAAACCACTCATTTCGCACTATTCGGCCGCAGTGACTGACGTAACAACCGCTTTGTAGTGCAAGCTGATTATAGCGTTATGACACAAATAGAGTTGCTAATCCGAGGTAGTATAGGCTCTTAATCACATAAGGCACAAGCTTTGTTAATCCTCTTCAAAATCCTTGTAGAAATACGAAACGATTTAAAAGCGTAAAAAAAAAGTCCCAACTGTCTACTATAATCTGCGCCAGATAAGTAGGAATTAAAGGTCATTGCTCTTTCCTTAATTTCTCTGCGTAAGTACCCCGACAATACATTATGAATCGTTTTTTATTACTAGAAAAAGTCAAGGATCACGATAAAGGTAGTTTCGGGACAAGTTTATGTCATTATTTCTGTTTTCGGAATTATGTATTTGACTACATGTATGCGGGTTAATGACCTTTATTACCTATTTATCTGGCGCTGACTATAGAGTCTCGGGTCACTTCACAAATCGGGTATGACTTTCACAGCGAAACTTAGCGATTGAATCACCCTCTTGATGACTACGGGTGACTCAATCACAACCCAGTAAACCTGTCAACAAATCTCTCAGGTCAGTCAACACTCGTGCAATTGAAACCGATGTATATAAATAGACAGATACAGACTTGAACCCGAGACCTTGCGTCCGAGACCCGCTACTCATTAGCAGTAGAATGTAGCAAGAAACTTAATCGTGTCTGAATATGTTGTCGTTTAATTTTATTAATATGTTTTACGTACAGTTAAACCAAACTATTAACGATTTGCGCTTCGGTAATCTTCGTCGCAATAGCTCGCACATCGTGCTCAGTGTAACATGGGCGAAGCTTCTACGGTTGTTCTTCCATGTAACGATTATATTATTGTGCTTATAGTGAGACAAATGTAAAATATATAATCTACAATGTATACATTTTTCTTTATAAACTAATATAATTTACACATTTGTGTAGAGTACTCAGGTCGCACCTCGTCGTCTGACACACAAACGTTTTGAAAAGTTTTTTGAATTTGCATTGAGTTCCATGGTACTACAAAATAGGCATGTACTACATACATGGTTCTGATAATATTAGATTTCATTATCACTTGTTCGTATTTTCTAAAATACATGATGATTCCCGAAGCGTATACTTTTCCTGGATGGTTTGTAGCAAGTGAAATTGGGAATGTTAAAGATACTTATGGTATTAGGATCGTCTATTTTAAAATCATTTCTTTGACTGTGGTGTAAGAAGAACGTTCTTAGATACAGTGTGTAAAAGACCTCATCACGAAGCCGTCAACCAAGCATTCTGTACATCAAATTAAGTAACTTTACGCAAAAATTATTGCTGGGAAACGACTTTCTTTTTTGGGGTAAAAACTCATGTTTTGTGGTAGAACTCAATGTATCGCACTCAAAACATTGTGCTGATGGATGGATTGAATAGTACGGGGGTCGTGGAGGTGTTTAAAGTAAAAATCTTACATTAAAAACTTGTATTTTAAAAAAACTTGTGAAAAAGTTGGAACTTTGACCCCAATATCTCCGTAACTTGAAGGTTCCCAGGTATGGTGTAGAACAAAAAAATGATCGCAATGACGAGGAGAACAAGTGCCTTTCGGCTTCGTTAAGACGAGTTTTACACCCTTTATAGGAATGGAATGTGTTATGGTAACTAAATTAGTTATTATGATATGCTGATCAATTCATAGCAGGTTCACTGTCCACCGACCAACATACGGTCTGTAGAGAGACTTCCATATCAGTCCACAGACCGTATGTGGTCTGTTCGCCTGTACAATTTCTAAGCCATCTGATACTGTGGACGTGAAGAGAAAGTCTCATATTTAATGCGGACTTGGCAGGACACATCATTCTAATAAAAACTTAACTGGACTTATGGACCAATTCCACTCTGGAGCCTGGACAGTGAACCTGATAGGTAGAATTTAACTCCGGACCTTTTAGACAATAAGTAAGGTTTTTTACTATTTCATGTAATATTTTATTATTATTCTAGTCACGATTGCGAGAGCAACAACTTCAAAGCAAAATAAAAATAAAATAATTTGATGGGACTTTCATAACTTTATAGTTGTGAAAGTCCCATCAAATTAGCTTTAGCAATTCCCGTGTTTGACTATAAATAAGAAAGGTAATGATTCTTAGGGTTATTAACTTGTGACCTGCAGTCAAAGTAAGGATTTTCTTATTAAAGTTTATGATCCTAACTATGTGATAAATACCCAGTTAGGGTGACTACAGGAGCTAAATTAGCAACTCTGTTTGTGGTGGTTCAAACATCGTTTGAAATACTGTTAGAATAAAGTTCTATTCAGCTTGCACTACAAAGTGGTTGTTACGTCAGTCACTGCGGGCCGAATAGTGCGAAATGAGTGTTTATTTTTTCGATTTACAAAAAATCTGTTGATACTACTAAAGAAATAAAACACTATCATGCTAATAATTATGTTGCTTGTAGAATTATTTGCCAAAAAATCAGATATCAGTATGGTTTTTACTCGTTAAAAGAATTTTTTAGAGATAAGATCGTGATATTTTATCCTAGTTGTATTATGTTTTCAAAACACTATCATACTAGCATATATCCTGAAGAATATCATATATTTTTCTGGTTTTGTTTATTGCAGTGAATCAAATGCTTTTTTGCATTATAAAACTCGCGTTTAGCTCTTGATCCCCCTCGATGGTGTATTGGTAGCAAGCGGAATTTCTCAGGTAGCAGCCCTGTGTACCGTACCCATAGTTCCTGGTATAAGTTCAGTTTAAGCTTTATGGCGGCTCGGAAGTTGGCTGCGAGGGCCTGCGCACCACACAACACCACAGCACCAACACACACCCCTCACACCACCAAACCTCTACCACACACCACAACACCACACAACCACACCAAACCCACCACCACACCACCACCGACTCACCCTACGCACCACTACCCCCCTCCCCCACCTCTTACACCTCTGCCTAATTCTTTGGAGATTACAGGCGTGATTACTTATCTATATCTTCTTTCTACGATAGATAGAAAATAAAATCAAGTTTATTTATCATTCATTACATAGCTGACACAATATAACTATCTGGGCAAGTATTTATGAATTAGCATAACTAGTAAATAACAATTGACACATGTAAAGAATTTTAAACTAAACACAATAAAATAAACACAATATTAGTCATGTATTGTAATATTATTATTTGTAATCATAATGTCTTCTTATACAAGGTGTAACACAATACACGAAAGACCTCGTGTGGTCTCAGACAATGAAACTGAACAACTTTTGTTGGATGACTTTTGGAAATTCAAAACTTTTTTTTTTGTTGTTTTAACATAGGGACATGTTAATAAGCTAATTGCATCAGTTCCTTCCAGAATTTCAAGAAGTCTGCGAACAAAAGTTGTTCAGTTTCATGGGCTGATAGACCACATGAGAGGTCTTGCGTTTATTATGTTTCACACTGTATAAGAAGACATTATGATTACAAATACTATTAAGGTGAATGATTCGACCAGCCCGCGAAATTCAAATTTTCTTACGTTTTTGGCAAATTGCAAGCCAGTGCAAGGTTGTATGTTGATTAAAATATCGGACGCGATTGTAAGACGTATGTAGTTACAGAATTATAATCATCAAATCCATCAATATAACCCTCCAAGTTCATAAAGGTCGAGAAACGATTTTTTCAAGGTCAAAGTCATTGCTAGACCTTTATGAACTTGGAGGGTTATATTGATGGTTTTCATCTTTTTCTTTTCAGTTTTGGTCACTGTCTTGGATCCCTCCCGAAACGAAATTAATCACCAAGTAGGAAAAATCCGTAATTTCCACTTCCCTCCATATCAGCAGGAGCAGCTCTTAACCGTTTGCGGGCCCAGGTTGGCCGCTGTAGAAGTAATCTGGCCAAATGGGGTATCATTGACCCGTCCCAAATACAATGTCAGTGTGGAGCCCCTCTGCAGGATATGCCCCACCTCCTTTCTTGCCCATCCTGCACAGCCACCTGCACCTTCCAGGATTTAAACGAAGCCAATGACAGAGCTGTGCAGGTGGCAACATACTGGTCGGGTATTATTTGAGTCTATCGACACTCAAAAAAGAAGAATTTTTCTCCTGCCATAATTCAAATTCATTTGGGGTCGGCGCAGCTTATCTTCTTCCCTATTTGTCTTGTTATCGCAAATATGTTGGTACCTTATATTGGTGCGGTTATCAGGTTATACCTATTGATTCAATATGGTATGCATACTTTATAGCAAACCGATGTGATTCCACAACCGTTCTCTTAAGACCGATTCGCCATGATGTCCGTCCTCGTAATGTCTAGCTAGTGCAAATAGAAAATTTAATCAATCATAAAATCGATGCACAACAATACAATAAGAAGAAAGATTTATCTTTCCGCGTCACTGATTCTCGATATAGTTTCCTTTGCGTCAATTTCTAACTATAGAAGCCACTGATATAGTTTATTTGCACAAACTACATATTTAAACAGGAAATTGTCACAGTAATTACAATTTAACGACTTTATTCTGTAGACGGATGTTAAATATCACTATGCAATTAATATGAACAATAAAACCGTATCGGACACATGCAACATTTTCTATCTCGGTGTAGAAAACTGTCCAGGTACACAGACCTACCCTGCCCCCTTTTCTCACTACATTAGCAGGAGTGTTGACTGTTATAGATCCTAATCAAACGGTTCATATTATACTGGAATATGTGTGTATATGTATAGATACTACGGCACGTGGTAGGTACGCACTAACAACTTCAGAGTTGGCAGTTGTATCATTGACACGAACACACGCATACTCTAGTTCTTCGTAACAGCGTAACGGTGTGAACGCCACAATGTTGCAAGTTGAAGTGCATTTTATTCGACAGGAGATAGAGTTTAGTCTAGCGTAATGTGAATTAGTTGTAAGTTGTGTGGGTGAGGTAATAAAAATAGATATACTTTGATTGTGGCATTACGTAAGAGATTTAAATTTGCATCGTGGTGCGACAATCTTGCGTATACCTGTTGCTTTTCGGTCAGTCATTTATGGTGTGTAGCTTCCTTATTTTGGTACTAACTTTTCTATTTTGATACGCATCTGGTTGCTAACAAGTTTAGTTAGTTTCAGTTGTGTCTGATAAGTTGTATTTGTTTTGCATTGTCGAGACAATGTACATAGGTGTTTGACATGTTATGTTGTTTGTATTATAAATTATGTAAGCATGTCTCGTCTTTGCTGTGATTGGATCAAGGTTACACGGCCGGAAAACTTTGTTCTTTTGCGGATATCCCAAAGAGTTTTCTTGGTAAAGCAACTCTTCTTTCTTTGTAAACTTAATTTTCAGAAAAACTTTGACCCTTGGGCAACGTTCTGGAAATAGCTAAGGAAGCCCCGAATAATGCAATGTCACTCAAAATTTAAGTAGCACTTATGTTAAGTACATAATCTTACTACTGTAATGCTGTCTCACTTACGTGAGCTATCTCCCTCTTCCGTTCGTGTCTCTAGCAGCACAGCACGCTTACCTCTCACATTGTTTTATTCAGTTTAATGTCTAAATGTGATTTAAAAGTCTAAAACATACATAAACAGTGTAATAATCATAAAGTGCTCCTCATAATATATTGTGTTCGTGTAACAGTTCGTAGTTTTATTACAAAAACCAAACAACTTATATTAATACTCAAAAGTGACGTTTTGCCATACTAAACTTAAAGTTTAGGAGCTGTTCAAATGTTTAGCAGCCCTTAAATTTTGAGTGACGTTTCAGTATTCGGGGGTAAGTGTAGTATAGCCAGTGGAGTTCAGGAATTGTCTCACGGGATAGTAATACCAGAATACAAAATATTCTATGTGTTTTATACCTGGTATAACATAACGGGTGTAAATACACGCTTAACGAAGCCTAAAGGCACTTGTTCTCCCCGTCACGCGTCATAGCGAAATTTTTTTTTGTTCTAGACCATACCTACGGGAACCTTCTTGTTGCGGAGATATTGTGGGGGTCAAAGTTCCAACGTTTTCACAAGTTTTTGTTTTTTAAATAGGTACATGTTTTTCTGTTGAAGATTTTTACTTGTCTTTAAAAACTTCCACGACCCCCGTACTATTCAATCCATCCATCAAGACAATGTTTTGAGTGCGTTACATTGAGTTTTACCGTAAGACGTGATTTTTCACCCACATAAAGGTCGTTTCCCAGCAATATTTTTTGCGTAGAGTTACTTAGTTTGATGTAAGTACAGAACGCTTGGTTGACGGTTTCGTGATGAGGTTGTTTACACCCACCCTGTTTAACTTTGTGCCATTTTTCATTTTTTTTTCGCGAAAAAGTAAACAGCCATCCTCTCTCACAAACTTTCACATTTAATCTACACTAATCAGTAATCTACACTAATATTATAAAGAGGAAAGATTTGTATTTGTGTGTGTATGTTTGTATTGAATAAACTCAAAAACTTCTGCGCCGATTTAAAAAATTCATTCACCATTAGAAAGCTACATTCACCCTGAGTAACATAGGCTATATTTTATCCCCGTACTCCCACGGGAACGGGAACTACGCGGGTGAAACCGCGTGACGTCCGCTAGTCTATACTTATATTATAAAGAGGTAACATTTGTTTGTAAGTTTGTAAGTTTGTATGTAGGGGGTAATCTCCGGAAGTAATGAACCAATTTAAAAAATTGTTTCACTGGTAGAAAGCTACATTATTCGTGAGTGCTATAGGCTATATTTTATCCCCGTACTCCCACGGGAACGGGAACTACGCGGGTGAAACCGCGTGACGTCCTCTAGTTTATAATAAAGAAGAAGATAGCATTGCTGTTCTTTAGTCTAGGTGCGATTGTCAATCAGCACGTACGACGTTTATCTTTGTTTCATACGCCAATGCACCTGCAACACCTTGACATTTACGTGCAACGGAATTGCGATTTATTGGTCCCTTAAAGTGTCAGGGCACACCAAGAGCAGAGCAATTTTTTGAGACTACTGAAAAATGAATCTTATGACAACTCCATACGTTGCAAAATTAAATACACGTCGTAGCTTGCGAGATGCATGTTCGAACACTGTTTTAAGCTTTCACGGTTTAAAACTAAACTTATATTGTCACTTACGGGATATCTTCCGTGATTGTTTATTGTTTAGAGCTCTCGATATTTCAACGCTGTTGCAAGCGCCATGATCGCTGGTTGACTGCTAACTACTGGGATATCTTCCGTGATTGTTTATTGTTTAGAGCTCTCGATATTTCAACTCTTTTGCAAGCGCCATGATCGCTGGTTGACTGCTAACTACTGGGGTTGCTAGTCAACCAGCGATCATGGCGCTTGCAACAGCGTCGAAATATCGGGAGCTCAAAACAATAAACAATCACGGAAGATATCCCGTAAGTGACAATATAAGTTTATGCATGTTCGAGTATGCGTTTTGCAACGTATGGAGTTGTCATAAGATTCATTTTTCAGTAGTCTCAGATAATGCTCTGCTCTGCTCTGCTCTTGGTGTGCACTGTCCCTAAAACTGTATAAGTAACGTAATTAATATAAATTATTTTTTATTAAACAAGTAAAAAGCATCCTTGAAATCGATGAAGGAAAACATCGTGAGGAATCCGGTACTCATAGAAATAAAGTTTCTAAGACAAGTATCTACTAAGTAACACTGGGTCCGCGTGGTGGATAACTGCCCAGTGCCCAACCCCGTTCAAAAAGAGGAGGCCTATATCTGTGTCCCAGCAGTGGGAACATTGGCTCCCACGTTCACAACTGTGCGAGTATGCGTTCATAATAATCAGTAATATTATCAGCATGTCCCACTTTCTACAAATATAGCACAATTTTCAATAGAAACAATTCAACAATATAGTACTACTACATCAAACGAGTATGACTAATGATACGTATCAGATTAGCGCCGCCGTGTAAACGGTTGAGCTTGTGAGTTACGATGCGTTTGCGCATGCTAAATGGCCCGGGACGTGAGCGATGGGAATTAAATGAATATGAGACGGTTAAGTCGAGAATTTGAAAGATTCAGTATGTTTAATTGACTGTAGAATTGTTTAAATACACTCAACATCATTTTTACACCTTCTTTTTTGCGTAACTTCATTCAAGAAGCTTAAGGCCCTTCTAACCCTAAAATTAGCAACTCTATTTGTGGTGGTTCAAACTTCGTTTGAAATAATCAGCTTGCACTACAAAGCGGTTGTTACGTCAGTCACTGCGGCCGAATAGTGCGAAATGAGTGATTTTTTGGGATTTACAAAAAACTATTGATTGGACTAAAAAAATAAAACACATAAGACCTGCTTTATAGTTAGTTCAGTTAGTATGCAAAGTTTCATGATCTAATTTGAAGTACTTTTTTAATTTCAGCGATTTATTGTTCGATTTGGAGGTAACTTTGGATTTTTTTTCTATCGAGAAAAGTTTATGGAATCGTGTTTTCGTCACACATAGGACTTCGCATTAATCCTCAACTTTACCATATATTAATTTCAAAATTAATGCTGCAGTATTTTAAGCGTAACGGAGGATCATGCTAAGCCATTTGAGGTATATATAGCCCTTAAGTGAACAAGACATTTGCGCATAGCTCAAATAACATCAAAAGGTCAGAGATAAAGTTACATCTTATCAGTTACGAATTACGATGATGGAAAAGTCATGCTTGTAAATTTATTTATTTAACTTTATGCACAAGTTAAAATCTGTACAAAGGCGGATAACAAATTTTTTCACTCACACTTTTACGTCTACCGAAAAGCTTTAGCAGACGACAAATGAAAAAAGCAAATGGTGGGTATGGTTTGTCTTTACAAATGGTAATGGGTGTCGTAGTGTTTCATTTGTCCTTAGGGTCTTTATCCTAAGGTCTATTTTTGCTCAATGAGGACCAATGCGGCAGTTAGATAGTACCATAGTGAAGTTTCGATTCACTGAGAATAGTTTTCTTAAGTGGTAAAGCATTTACAAGGTCGACACTCATAAAAACCATCAGTTATCATCGAAATGTAACAAGTTCTGTTCATCTTCTCTTTTTTTAAATAATCTACAGCGGGCTCAAATTGGCCGCTGTCGATGCAATTTGGCTAGATGGGGTATAATCGACTCATTTCGGACATAATGCGAGTGTGGAGCCCCAACACAGGATATGCCACATCTTCTCTACCGCCTGTCGCGCACGACTAATTGCACCTTCCAGGACTTGAATGAGGCAAAGGACAGAGCTGTCCAGGTCGCAAACGTATTGGTCGGACAAAATCTGAATCATCGATTCGAGAAGAAGATTGAAAACACAAACGAAATCACACGATAACGTATTGTCACTAAAAAAATTAAGCTTCAATTCCATAGCAGCCAATCATATGCGCATTTTTATTGACATGTCAGAACGTCTTTATTTTGTCATCACAAAACATGGTGACGTGTCTCCGTGTTAGGCTGTTTTCATCACAATTTATGATGCCAAGTTTTTTGACATTTAAACGGCGTTTGCAAGCTCGCCTTGTGAACTTTTGATGTGGGATTTACATATTTTTTTGTCGTTTCTCGTTGTGACTGGTCTTGGATTTGTGATGATATTTCAAGATGTAACATGGCTTATGTATTGTAAAAAGTATGTTCCCCATACTTTCAAAGCTTGTAGTAAAGAAGACAGCGGTTTGACAACAAAACAACATTGCAAGGAACTTGTAGTTTCATAGTCAATACAACGATATTTGTTCAAAACATTTGTGCACACCTTAGTAGCTAACTTGTTTTGTTTCTTCTTTGGTCCTTATTTAGGTACTCTGCTAAGTGCTTAAAGTTTTTAGCGGAAAAACAATATGTGATGGTATCAACAGGTTTATCTTTCAAAGCACCGAAGAACATGTTTATGTAGGTGAAAAGTCTACAAATAGCTAATATAAGAAAGTTATGGCGGTAAGTCCTCGTATATATCTTTCCTCCGGTTCCAAAATATGCATGATCTGTGTCGCAGAATTGAAAATAAAAAAGCATTATTACTAGAGTTGCCGTATAGAGGCCAGCGCGCACCAGAGACGGCAGGAGCATTTTATCTTTACACAACGTAAATTCGTTCGTAGCTAGTGGTAACAAGATACAGATTTATAGAGATCGATTTGATGACTTGGGGAGTCTTCAAAGATGATTCAACTTCACGGCATTGAGGAATGTGCTAGAGATGTGATGGCATGTGGTGGGACGCGACGGGAAGTAACGGCATGGTTACAACAACACGATTAGGGGATGCCCTGGAGTCCGCTAACATACAATCGCGTGGTGAGACCGTGAAAGCGGGCGCATGCCGTGGCAATATCCCCCTGCTCTGCTGTCTCTGGTATGCGCTGGCCTTAAGCTGTGCTAATGGCGTATGCTAGTGGCAAAGCGCTTTGCTATCATAGATTCAGTGGGGCCATACCTTAAACATCAAATTTTACCCAACATTTTTATACAATTTAACCTGTTGTCAATCCTATCCTAGTCTAGTAATGATTAATGGCTATTTTAGTTTTATCAGACCAACAACAGCAGATTTAGAGAGTCAAAAAGAGCTCTTATTGCATATAAACAAAGTTCTTAAGCCGATTCCACGTCACTCTTAATCTGAGGTGAATGGTAAAACTCAAACTTCTGCTTTCAAACTCCCTTCGTCTACAAGCGAACTAAAGCGTGGCCCTTCTTTGCCACGCGGTTAAGGTATTGCCCCACCGCGGCGTCACAACCAACACGAACAAATCCTAACCTATGCACCTGCACCTTGCAGCACACTGGGTGGTCCACCAATGGCGGATGTACGAGCGGTCACTCTGCTCGCTGCTAGAGCTGCAGGCGCGTAAGGGCACGTACTCCATGTGCTGCTCGCCGCGGTACGTGCTGGCGCCGGAGTACGCGCCGCATCTGCTGCCGCTGCCGCTCACCACGCAGCGTCCCTCGCCGCCGCCCGCGCACTTGTAGCGATGCGAACATGCGTCGCTTCAGGTAAGAACATGCCATTATTATTTTGACGACTGTTTATCTACTTGCGTTATGCCAGTGTGATCTCCAAATAGGATTCATAATCCAGGGCTGTCTTTACCTAGTGTGCAGGGTGTGCGTTGCACACGGGCGCAGTGGTCCTACGGGGCACCGAGCGCAACTCGCTACGAAGCCCCACTCGGCGCGCGCGTTTGCCAAACGCGGCACTTTCATTGACCAACGTAAAAAGTGCTCCGCTTTGCATACATTTTGTATAGTATCTAGAGCTCTTTATATTTTTAGAATTACAGCAAAACAAGGCATGTTAACATGGGTACGTTTTACAACACCCTGTATAATTCTAAACACAGACAACAGCACATCATGGTATCCAAAGACAAATTTCTTCTTCAAATTTAATCTTCAAACAATAGAGTAAGTATTATTATCCATTGGGGAAATTTGTCAGTTTGTGGTAACTTGTTGTGCTGTTACTTGTACTTAGTACCCATTCCATTTTGACCGAGCGCTTACTGGGAGCGCTTGGGATATTTTAAGTATAGTTATGAACCGTGAAAGCTTAAAACAGTGCTTGGGTAATGTTTGCAACTTTGCACACAGGCGCTACATGGCCTAGAGACGACGGCTCTGTCACGATCTTACTAACTAGGTTACTAATTAGGTTCTACAAGTGGATCAGATCTGATTAAAGTCTACGTCCACAAGGGCGATGTTTCATCGTGACAATTATCTACGCGCGGTAAAATGCCGAATTATATTTTCGGTGACGTCACGTTGAGCCAAGCGTTCGATAAGCCAGTAAAGTTCATCAAGGCAAGAAGATTGTTGGATACTTAATACGGGTACTAGCGCTAGCTCCTTTACCATATGCAATCAAACAACACCATGTATGATGTAATTACTGACAACTGGCGACCCCCGCTATATGATCAACTGGTACCACAAAAACAATGAGAGGTTTTCCTTTTGAGGTTTTAAAAAAAAACTTAGTTTCCAAGAACTCTATAGATGGCGTTGAACTTACTATGCCAAAGCCAAAACGCTTGAAAAAAAAAACATAGTGCCACGTTACATACTCTCGTTGACTGACAATTTCATTTGCTTAACCTTCCGAATATAACCAACATTTCTCGCGCTTTGTTAAAAGCAGTTTTTTTAGATTCCGTTCCTTGAATTATCATACTTACTCCTAGCGCCATCTATCCAGCGACTAGGGAAGAGCTAAAAAGAAAATCCCTCATTGCAGGGTCATTAATTATAGTTAAGGGCCCTCGCCCACCGCAGCAATGCAAATGCGATACAGTCGCATTACTCTCTCTGGCCTTGCGAGTTCCCCAAAGTATCTCGAAACTTGGAAGTGAACCCTACTCCCAATTAGTTTCGGATTGACGTTATGAAAACACAACACGTTATGGAACAACTAATAATGAACTCGTAATAGGATACTCATAATAGGACTTGTACTAATAATGAACGATAACATGGGCCCATGTTATCGTTCATTATTAGTGCGTCCCGACTCCCGATCTAAGGTCCGTTATAGGTGATACGGGGTAGGAAACGCCTGTAACTTCGGCTGAAACTACGGGATTCGAGCTTAGATACTATTATCAGTATTATCTAAGTTCGCTCTATTATGTTTACGATACAGGTCTATGACCTGTATCGTTACTATCGCGATGCTGTCTGCCAAAATCGCGTGTTTGTATCTCTTCTGTTCCGCGTTGCAAATGCAACACGCGCGACTGCATCGAAGCTGTGGCGAAGCACCTTAACGTCACATTAATTACTACTTTGTTACAAGTGCATTGAGTGTGTAGTTCTTGTCTTGAGTAACGTCTTCTTCGTGCTTATTTTAAAATTCTCTTTTTTGTAGAGCATTTTTATTTTACTTTTACATATTCAGTATTACCAGGGCACACGTTATTATAATGTTATATGTGACTTCGTTGAATCAGAACAGTTGTCCAAAAACAGCAGATATTAAAATATAGGTAGATGCTACATGCTACAGGCACCTTTTTGATGTGAAATCTATAGGCGCGGGTTAACAAAAAAAACAAATAAAAATCGCGTGGCGTGCTTCGCGACGCATGCCGTGGCAAGCAAATGAAAATCGCGTGTTTGAAGCAGCATAAGATCTACATATTCGACTAGGTTTACAACAAGTCAGCTGGTCTCGGGGCACAGAGCGCTGATTAACAATCTTGTGACTTCGAGTACGATTCCAGCAAAAGGATTTTCTTTTTGTGAATCGAGTCATTTTGTTTTATGTTTGTTTTTTATATTGACTTTTTTTTAAGCATATATACTTGTACTACAAAATAATTTCGATGTTTCACATCTGCCAGGCGTCCCGCGACGGCTCACTTTTTTTTTACCCTTTACTGTCCCACTGCTGGACAAAGGCCTCCCCCAATTCCGTCCATGAGTCTCCTTAACCGTGGACTTTACATAATTATGTGTTAAAGATAAATATTGCCAATTTCCTCTTAAAATGTAATAAAAATCCCATTTGAACTAGGGCCGCGTAAACCATAAAACTGTACGATTTACGACACACTTCAGTGTCAATCAATACACCAGCAGCCGTATATTTCTGCTATTTTACAAAATGTATTGACATAAATTATATTAGCTTCTCGTATAGCGGCTTTGTGAATATTTGGATTTCGTGTTCGTAACAAAACACATGATTAGATTTTTTGATATACAAGGTTAGTTCTCAATGACCAGCCAAAATTTAAAATTAAGATCTAGTTATTAAATGAAAAGACCATTTTAAATACAGGGTGTAAAAGACCTCATCACGAAGCCGTCAACCAAGCATTCTGTACATCAAACTAAATAACGTTACGCAAAAAATATTGCTGGGAAACGACTTTTTTTGGGGTGAAAAATCATGTTTTGTGGTAGAACTCAGTGTAACGCACTCAAAACATTGTGCTGATGGATGGATTGAACAGTACGGGGGTCGTGGAGGTGTTTAAACTAAAAATCTTACATCAAAAACTTGTATTTAAAAAAACACTTGTCAAAAAGTTGTATTTTTGACCCCCAATATCTCCGTAACTAGAAGGTTCCCAGGTGTGGTGTAGAACAAAAAAATATCGCAATGACGGGGAGAACAAGTGCCTTTCGGTTTCGTGAAGACCTTTTTTTACACCCTTTATGTACTAGGTTGCTCGTGGCTAAATAATAACAGCCGTTCGCGTCGATCTTGAGGTTAAGCCGTGCTTGCCTAAGTTGGGTGACCACCCATAACATACCGAGTTTCCTCCGTGCCTCGGAAAGCACGTTAAGCCGTTGGTCCCGGCTGTCATTTGTAGATCTTTGACAGTCGTTACAGGTTACCAAGCGTTATTGTATTACCCCTTGTGGATGTCAGATAGGCAGTCGCTCCATGAAAAATTCTGATATTCAGATTATAATAATTAATAATATAATACCGGTTAGCAGATGATGATCTCAGTTTAATATTGTTCACTACATGAATATGAAATGGAAATACGTACACGAGAATGGAGGATGAGAGCAGCTGTGGCCCAGTGGTGGCGGCCCCGACTTACGAACAGTAAGTCGTGGGTTCGAACCCAGACAGGTGCATTACTTTGTGTAATTTATTTCATCACCACTGCTCTCAAAAACGGTGAAGGAAAACATCGTGAGGAAACCGGCATGTCCTAGGACCAAAAAATTCGAAGATATGTGACATCTACCAATCCGCACTGGGCCCGCGTGGTGGATTATAGCCCATGCCCTCTCATAGAGAGAAGGCCTGTGTCCCAGCAGTGGGAACATTAATAGGCTGATGATGATGATGCCACATGAATACATGAAAACACGTATACCTACATTAAAATACGTAATGAATATGAAAAAAAAAAAAAAAAATACGAAATATGAATACATTTTTACGATAATTTTCATTTAGAATTTAGGTGTCAGATTTGTCCTGTATAGATTTATGAGTAAACACAACAGTAATTAAGTAAACTCTACACGCTTTCTTCACCCGACCTGTTCTCTCATAAATAACTTTTCGCTAACTATCTACTAACACTTTTACGTCTCCCACTCAAATTTCTAACCACCCCGTTAAAACGTGTTAAATGAACTCCTAGCCATATTTTAGTAATAAATAGCCCATAGCCCACTGTGGGCTACTTTAAGTACCCATCCACTAGTTTCTGAACCCCATGAATGGGTTGTAAAATGGTGTGTCAACGGTAAAATAAAGCGTGTTGTCCAGGGCACTGTTATTGGCAATAAAGACAAACAATGCTTGTGTGCTAAAATACGTAAAATTACGTCATTTGGCACAAATATGTGGAGGCTGTCAAAGGAGCTCGTGGCTAAATAATAACAGCCGCTCGGGTCGATCTTTAGGTTAAGCCGTGCTTGCCTAGGTTGGTCTGTGGACCCTTACATACCGAGTTTCCTCCGTGCCTCCGAAAGCACGTTAAGATGTTGGGTCTCGGTTGTCATTTGTAGATCTTTGACAGTCGTTACAGGTAGTCAGTGGCTCAAAAAGTCTGACAACCAGTTTTACCAAGGGGTATCGTATTACCCAGTACTAAGTGGGTTGTGGAGGTCAGATAGGCAGTCGCTCCATGTAAAATACTGGTATTCAGCTGCATCCAGTTAGACTGGAAGCCGACCCCAACGTAGTTGGGAAAAGGCTAGGCTAAATGATGATGTGGAGGCTGTCAGAAAAGTGTCTAGTGTTCGTGGTAGTAGTTGTTTTTGTAACTGTGGGTCTACTCTCTAAGTCCGTCAACGCAGAAACGGGGCCCATCCGAAAGTAGCTTATTCTTTGAAATGAACCTACTCCCTAATATTTTCGGATTCATAAGTTTTGAAAACACATTAGCAGTAAGGACAGATGACCAATCGTGACGTCATTCATTTTTAGTTCGGGCTCTTACGCATGTTATGTCCGTAAGTGATACGGAGTAGGAAACGACCGTAACTTCGGCCGAAAATACGGATTTCGTGCTTAGAGAGTAGACCTCCCCAACTCTGGTGGTAATGAATTCGTCGATAATCAGGTAATTCAAACATCGTTATCCCATGGGGACACACCTTTATCCCATGGGGGTCGCCTGAAACTACAGAACGTCGACTCCTTTCGCATCGTCCTCGGCAATACCATAAGGCACAATCAGAATGTCCAGAAACCCTAACATCATGAAGAGTATTACTATTAGGTTATAAGGACAAGCCAAGCTTTTACGTGTGAATATTTTAGAGAACTAACAAAACTAACGTGTGTTTTGAGCTAAAACCGCGTATATTGCAAATACAAAAAAAAACTAACCCATTTATCTACGCCTATCCACATATTACACCCAAGCTCACGTCTATCTACAACCACACCCATATAATAGCCTAGCTATATAACTGTTAGCAATAAAACGCGCCCCGCAGAGCCGGACCATAGACGAGCGGCACCATAGAGTATAGACTCCGGCGCATAGACCAACCGCGGCACTCGTATGGCGGCCATTACCATTACCTCCCACTATGGGCCACTAAGGTATCAGGGACCGTATGGTAATTATCGTCTACACATGGGTGTAATAATTAGTAATAAAGTAGTAGTAAGGAAGGGAGGTGGAATTTGAGCTTTAGTTTCAGTCATAGTCGCAATACTCGCAATAGTTTTCATTGAGACGTTTAGACAGTAAAGAGTTTTCGATAACTAGACTGAATTGTCATAAAGCAAAAATTATTACGTTGCCGCCGAAAGAAAAGTAACACATCTGCGGAAAAAATAAGTCATATTAACAATAACCTTCTTCTGTTGGAGGTCGGTTAAAAAGTTTTTTCATCACAGATTAGTGCGTGGAAACAAGAAAAATACTCTCCGTTTGCATAACCTCCTATTATGAACTCGGTAAAAAAAACACGTTTCTATCTCTCCACAAATTCCATCCATCTCAACATGTCTTCATCAAAAGATGTATGAGGTGCTTTTAGTCAGAATGCCAGACGTCACTGAAAGCAATGAAGTAATTAAAATATGAGAGGTGTGCCGTGCCAAACATTTGACGGAAAAATCTTGAACATTAGAAATCATCATAATGTCATCGTACAGAGTAGGTACATTAGCTACTATGTAGGTGCAAAGAGAACGTGGTAAAGTAAATGAAATGAAGAGCTTCCGTTTGATAGAATTCTTCTGCAGTAGGTACCAGCTACTTTAAACAATACGGTCACTGTAACGTTTGGACTTCGGTAGGACTTAGCGGAAGTAAAATAAAAAACAATATAGGTACGTTACAAATATTACTTTGAATAAAGTAGATTAAACCAGGCCTGTCTCACTTCCATACAAGCGGCGCAAAAACCCCGAGATATTTACCTACTATTCTGGAAAACAATCTAATTTCAACCTTTTGCATTGCGCATAGCGTTCATAGTACAATAACTATCTGCCGTCTCGCTTCAATCTGCTAGGGCTGTCAGAGGTACTTTACGGTATTAACATTTTATTTTTGTTTGGCGGGTCCGTGCGCTGCGTGTGCGACAAGTCGAGTGAGTGCAAGCCTATTGAGACTAGTGCGGTGGCCGCACGCTTGCGTTTATCATACCTAAACTCGGGAGTGAGACTTCTGTACCGTAAGGTACTAATATATATTCTGTGATTAAACTACAACTAATTACGGGACTTACCAGAGAATGGGCACCAGCGTTCTCTGTGCTTTTGTAACAAACGCACTGCGATCGCCAACCCGCCTGCCAAGCGTGGCGATTATGGCAAAAACCCCCCTTTGGGAGAGGCCCATGTCCAGCAGTGGAGTTCTTTCGGCTGAAATGATGATGAGATTAAACTACAAAGCCGGTTGAGCCGGGTGTGGGTATGATATCGAGCGCGCGAGTAGGTTAGAACCGCCCATAGAACTTATTGTCCTGCAGGACTTCCAGACGTAGTCAGCGGGTACCTACTGGAATTAGATGGTCCAGGGTCCAGTACCGCGGCGGCAGGGTCGTCCAGACACTTCCTTGCGGCGGCGGCAGTGGCAGTATTAGTAACCGCTTCTGGAGCTTGCGTGGGTGAGCAGCGCTGGTAAACGCGCTGGTGCAGGCACAGGTGGTGCGTAGTTAGGTGGATGGAAGGAAGGAAGGAACCCTGGAACGAGTCAGTTTGTCCGGTCATCGTTTTACTTTATCGTGTGGTTAGTAGTTAGATACCTAACCTGGTGTCAGAATTAGGAAACTTTTTTATACATTTCATCAATTTAAACCATTTGGAATCGATTTGCAAGAAATTGAATTTGGACGATTTCGAAAATATATAAAAAATGCAAAGCTTTTGAGCATCAGCTACCCTTTCATAGTAAAATGCAACATAAAATCCGTTACATATTTAAATTAGCTTTTATAGAAAAATGGCATGAAGTAGAATGAAACTTAATTAAAAATATTATATTTTTCATGGAGCAGTTTGGGAACTCTGGAGTACTTTGGGAATAACCCGCCCATAATAACCCTCTGACTTGGCTTTACATGCCGTCGAAAAATATCTCTCAAGCATGCTGGTTTCCTCAAAAAACGGTGGAGGAAAACATCGTGAGGAAACCGGCATGTCCTAGAACCAAACATTCGAAGACATGCGACATGTACCCAACTCGCACTGGGCCCGCGTGGTGGATTATAGCTCATACCCTCTCATAGAGAGGAGGCCGTGTCCCAGCAGTGGGAACATTATAGGCTGATGATGATGATGATGGTGCTGGTTTCCTCACGGCGAAGCCAAAAGACCTAAACCCATATATTTAGTAAATACCATTATACTCTGGTTAGACTGCGTTTTTTTTACATATTCTGTCCCACTGTTGGGCAAAGGCCTCCCGAATTCCTTCCACGAATTCCTTTATGCCATCTCGAACCAGCCCCCGCGGTATCCATCTTGGTAGTCTTGCAACCGTTTTCTGAGCCAGTGTTTCAGTTACCATCCTAATTAATCAAATATTGTTAAGAAATCTATTGTCCAAATAGTATTTACTAGAAAAATGTTACCTGTGATACAGGCTTAACCTAGTACAGGCATCGAAGTTTGTTTTACTATCATTATTTCTAAGATTTAAATTGTATTTATGGCAATTCTATTTTTGAATAAATAACATTACCAGTTAATAAACACACGGAGACATTACCATAGACACATACGCTAGACATACGGATTCTATTTGACCAATTAATATTGTAATTCAGTTGAATTAGAATCTTGCTAGAAACAGGAAATCGCAAAACCATCACAATTACACGTATAAAGTAGGGTGTGGTCTATTTCAGAAGTAAAAAAAACATAATTAATCTTACTATTACCACCAAACGGTATGTAAGTCGTCCATAAACTATATTTATCGACTACATTATCATAACCGGTCCATATTTCTTCATCAACATACAAATTAGCTATCATAACATACTATGACCGGTATACGGCTTTGCTCACTGTACCGTACAAAATGGCTGTATCAAATGATAGTAGGACTATGTATCATTAAACTGGCCGTGAAATATTGTGGAAAATTATGATAGGAAAAAGGTGTACTTAACACCATTTTGCTTTAGTTGTATTATTTGCATTAATATTTCATTTTAGTTATCATTTTAAACGTTTCTGTGTCTTATTTACACCTCTTCGAGTACATTTTTCTGTTTTTCATAGCATCGTACAATTCACGCCTGTAATGATGGGTCAGTGCCTCATCATCTACCTAGCCTTTTCCCAAGTTTTGGGGTCGGCTTCTAATCTAACCGAATGCAGCTGAATACCAGTATTTTACATGGAGCGACTGCCTATCTAACCTCCACAACCCAATTAGTATTGGGTAATACGATACCCCTTGGTAAGACTGGTTGTCACTTTGTCAGACTTTTTGGGCCACTGACTACTTGTAACGACTGTCAAAGATCACAAATGACAGCCGGGACCAACTGCTTAACGTGCTTTCCGAGGCACGGAGGAAACTCGCTCTGTAATGGGTGATGGTCACCCACCCACAGACCAACCTAGGCAAGCACAGCTTATCCTAAAGAAAAGATCGACCCGAGCGGCTGTTATTATTTAGCCACGTGCTCCTCAATAATAATTCTCAATAATGGGTCAGTGTCTCTCAGTCACAATATCAATCGAATAAGTTGTATGCGTTTAACAACAATTAAGAGGATACTCCAAAATAATTGTGTAAATAGGCATCCTAAGATGTGTCTCATTTGGGGATCAAAACACCTCGTATTCCTTTAGTCTTGTTTAGTTCCGCCCGAGTGCGTGTCTCGCTACTATATTCCTGAAGCTTGAAGACCTTCCAAAAATGTATCCATTAGCAATTTTGACCCCACAGGGTTAGACCTTCCAAAAATGTATCCATTAGCAATTTTGACCCCACAGGGTTAGACCTTCCAAAAATGTATCCATTAGCAATTTTGACCCCACAGGGTTAGACCTTCCAAAAATGTATCCATTAGCAATTTTGACCCCACAGGGTTAGACCTTCCAAAAATGTATCCATTACCTAGCAACTTTGACCCCACAGGGTTAGACCTTCCAAAAATGTATCCATTAGCAATTTTGACTCTACAGGGTTAGTTTCTGAAAGTGGAGGAGCGCGTGGCAAAATAAAACAGTCGCTCGGTTCGATCTTTAGGTTAAGCCGTGCTTGCCTAGGTTTGTCCGTGGATGGGTGAACACCCATTACGAACCGAGTTTCCTCCGTGACTCGGAAAGTTCGTTAAGCGGTTAGTCTCGGCTGTCATTTGTAGATCTTTGACAGTCCTTAGAGGTAGTCAGTGGCCTGAAAGTCTGACAGTCTTACCAAGATGTATCGTATTACAGAGTACTAACTAGGTTGTGTAAATACTAGTATTCAGCTGCATCCAGTTAGACTGGGAACCGACGCCAAAATAGTTGGGAAAAGACTAGGCAGATGATGATGTGGGTTAGTTTCTAAAGACCAGCAAAATCTTAAAATTAATATTTAAAGACGAAACCCACTCTGCTTTTTGAACATTCAAATGTCCAGATCCCCATAATGTGAGTATTTTTCTGTAGTGTACGATAAACAAATGTCACCAGACATATTTATCAAAAAAGTAAGTACCTGTGTACAGTGTGTACCCCCCACCTAGTAGCTTTTTTTTTATTCTGATGGGAAATCATCAAATGACTCCTCCCGCTCTGGACGGAGCAGGAGGTGTCAGATTATTACTGACTAAAACCCATCCATGTTCCTTCATCGCCCTTTATGTTCCGGGGCCACGGTATCTCTTTCAAACAGTCTCGCAACCCCGGCAGGCATCGGCCCTTGCGGACCCCTTCCCATTGCTGACTCTCTTTGAGGCGCACCCAACCTCTAGCTCGCCGTCCGCCCGTCTCATGACGACAGGCCGTGTCGACGGCGCGTTCGTGTTCCACGCGCGCCTCAAAGAGAGTCAGCAAGAAGGAAGGGGTCCGTAAGGACCGATGCCTGCCGGGGTTGCGGGACAGTTCGAAAGAGATACCGCGGCCCCGGAACACAAAGGGCGATGAAGGAACATGGATGGGTTTTAGTCAGTAAAAGTGACACTCCCTCCTGCTCCGCCCAGAGCGGGAGGAGTTATTTGATGATTTACCATCCGAAAAAAAAAAAAAAAAAAAAACAACCTAGTACCTACATCAAGTCCTACAGCTAAACTATACTCATAAAATTGTTAACGCCAGTGTAAAACTGAACAGCCAACTAAGTCTACGGAGGTCACGTACAACAAACATAGCCTGAATTATAAGGCCTAGGACCTAAAGGACTTAAAAGCTTTTATTTTAGATTAAAACCTTAAATGATACTATAAAATAATAATTCCAAGACACTAATCTCTGAAGAAAACACTTTATTTTGGCCCTGAAAACCCGATTTATTTTTAATTAATTGCCAAATTCGATTTTTAGTTACTTTGCTTTGAAATCAATAAATAGTTGAATCATTGAGTTGACTAAACAGTGACGTCACAATTTGCTGTTGCCATACAAAATCTGAGAGAACCGCGTTTTGACAGCTCTTAAAAAGTATATCAATTGATTGGTGTGTCATCTACCTCATTAGCAGATCCCCACGGAGACGTAGTCCTATCCGAATTTTCCGATCAAATTTTAGAAAATTCCTCTTGCCCTACCGACTTTATTCGAATTATTAAAAAAAAAATAAGAAAAATCAAGAAAAGAGAGTTTAAGAAATAAAAGTAGAAAAGAAAAGGAAAGTAGTGTGTATTAACTAGTATTATGTTCATACTTAATTAAAATACATTCGATTGGCCTCTTAAAGCTTGTTTTTAAAACATTGATGTTCATAAACCCAAAAGCTCGAAGTTCCTTATTCTTATTCTACACAAAGATCAAATTACTTCACAAATTAAGTAACCTGTAGATACGCAAAAAAAATAAACAATCCACAATAGGGCTGTGCAATCACATTATCGATATGTAAACAACTCAACAATGTAACTCAATCATAATGTACATCTACATTAAGGTATCATTACAACCCCCCCCCCCCCTTCCACACCCTTTATCAATACGATTTCCGTACAACGAAAAAAAAAAGTCAATACCATGAGGACGTAAGAGGCCTTCAGTTTTCCTTTACACCGTTTTAAAAATTATTTTCGAATTCTAAACTTGAAAAGGGTGCAAGTGACATTAAAAGGGATGTCCCTTACGGTCATTGGTCACAAGTTATCGATATTTCATTGCAATAATCGAGCCGATATTAACATTTTAATTCATCCTTCCATAAATAAGTGTTTAATTTATAGCTTGCATGTTATTTCTTTCTTTTCGATCATCTACTATAATTTTCTTGTAATTATGCGTAATTAATTGGTCTTTTGCATAATGATTAATGACTGACACAGTTCTTTTTTTATCGGATTCACTAATACAATTATCTGCACAAACCAACCGCAATACATAAGAATTTTTATCCAATTATTAGTAGCTCAATTAAATTTCATGATAATTATTTAAAGTTTAAATATGGCAGTATATAAGGCTATGCACTACACACTACACATTCTCTGTTTAAAAAAGTTGAGCGCGTTCCAAATTTAAATTAAAGCCGTTGGAAAAACATCAAGCAGTTTTGACATATTGTGTTTTGCCTTCAAGCTTCCTAGCTACCGCTACTACCTACATAAGTTCACATCGCTCGCATACCCGGTAATAAAACTACCGGTACGGTATACCTATCTCGCGTTTTCACGCTCGTAAACTCACTGTGGAAAGGGACAGCAAACTTTTATAGCACCCCGTCGCTTTTCGCAACAAAAACTTTTATTACCGGCCACTCGTAAATTACGCAGTCTTAACGTTGGGTCGGGGAAATTTAAAAAAAACTACATCGATTTTAAACTGCACTTTTAAGTCAAAAGCTTCCCAAATGTAGACTTAAACACCAACATATCTTAAAATTATTCTTATATCACCTCTACAGACTACACTCTCGGCTTTTCCCAATCCGATACCCCTTAGTAAGACTGGTTGTCAGACTTTCGGTCCACTGACTAGGTACCGTAACGTGCTTACAGAGGCACGGAGAAACCTCTTTGTGTAATGGCTGATCACCCATCCACGGACCAACCTAGGCAAGCGCGACTTAATCTAAAGATCGACCCGAGCGGATGTTATTATTTAGCCACGAACTTCTCTAATCTTAAAATTACGTATTATAAAATTCAAACTAAAGCAAAAACGCCATTTTAGGTCGTATTAATTATTATTATTTATCCCATGACCTACCACAAGCAGACCCATTTAAAAATGGAACTCGGGAACGAGACGGTCGTAAAATGATCGTCTTGAGTGACGTGCTACAATCGCAATACACCGTATCGATGAAAACAAACAATCACCCTTATTTATATGCAAGTGTGCAATTATACTTTGTACAACTCTTATTTCATTTCTCCTGTCATAAGTTTGAAAATTACTTTGTATCAATTATTACTATGAAAAAATAGATGTATTCACGACAATCACAAATACCGTTCCACTTTTAATACTTAGATGCTTATTACCATTAACATGTGCTTTACTTGCCAAATGCAAGCGGTTTGAACCAAACGAACAAGCAGATATCACGTGTCTGTGTATTACGTTACAAAAACATGATTATAACGATCACTTTCAGAAGTGCTTCACAAACAGCAGGTTGGTGCAATTCTGGTAACCGAGTTTCAAAACTAAATAAGCATCTGCATTGGTTCATTATGAAACTTTGGAAATAGCTTATGGATTAATAAAAAACTAAATTCTGATTTTAGTAGCCAGGATTAGACTTCATAAGACTTTTTAGTTTTCTAGTTCTAAATCTGTATGAAGTAAATTTGTTATCCTATTGTTGAAGTCAAAATGTCGGTCTTAGCGATACAAATCAACAAAAGCATCGACAAATTATCACACTGCTAATAACATCACTGTACGTTTGACGCGTCGTCGTCTGCGGATCGTAAAACTTTTCGCGCGTAAACGTCACCGTTGACATTGGCTAGCAGATGCAGCGCTTCGCAGCGCCCCTTTGTGCCGCGACCGTCTAGTAACCATATTGATTTACTGCTTACCGGTATATTGTTCCTAAAATTTTAATACTTATGCGAGTTTCTGGTGAGGGGTCAATGACCTTACAGACGCATACAAAATATTGTTTGTGGACTTGTTTGGCAGTTTGAATATGAGAAAAAATGGAGAAACATCACTTTGTTAGCTCGACTTGATTATTGAATTTTGGTTGTGTTTTTGAACAGTGTTAAAAAAAAACCATGATATTCAAAAAACCAATGACAGTAATTCAAGAACTTTATTTATTCCAAATTTAAAAATATAAGGGCGCGAACACATTGCACAATACAGATGAAATTCTACACGAATTGGCGCACACAGTTAACCACAATAAAACAGTCATCAAATACTTGAACAAATATTCTCAACTGAATTATCTGGACTCGTAGATTCTAGAACATTCCTGTACCTATGTAGCTACCATAAAATCTAGCCAGACATTCATCCAGCGGGCCCCCGTCTTCCGTCGTAAACCGTACCTAAAATAAGTCATAAAATATTGTCTGAGTATTTAAATTTATCTAAGTATAGTGGGTTAGGGTAAATTGGAACGTCTCGTGGGTTAAGATATTGGCACACTGTGATAGATATAAAATTAAGGAAATGGAGGGAAATGTTTTAGATCTGTGGATGTTGAGTCTTGATTGACGTTTCTTGTTTTCGTTTTATTTGATTGAACGGGAATAATAGTTGAAACAAAGGGATACTGTTTTGAAACGATTGTTGAAAGGATTTCTACATGTTTTCATTAAAACTTAAACGCAATTAAGTAGCGCTAATTTACTTTTTTATTATTAACCAGGCTTAAACCGTATCGCATCAATTATTTGAATTAGTTCCGAAATTAACCCTCTTCCGCCGACGATTTTTACGAGTTCTGCGTTAATAATCGGCTTTCGGGTTTTTGCTTCCATTGACGACCCAAATGGCGCAGCGGTGGTGAGGCTGCCTTACGTTCTTAGCGTCCCGGGTTCGAATCCCGGTTGGAGCAAATGTTTGTGTGATGAGCATGGACATTAAATTTGTTTCCAAGTCATGGATGTTTATATGTATAATAAGTATGTATTTACAAACAAAAAAGCGTATATGTAGTATATCAACTATCTGGTGTCCACGACACAAGCCTCGTTGAGTGCGGCACTAGATGGCGTTGTGTGTTACATTGTGTCCAGCGATATTAATTTTTTTATTAACCGATTTTTGGTAGTAGTTATTTATTAGCCGCCGGAAAGGAAATATAACACAATTGGAATAATGTAAACAATAAAATTCAATTTTCGCATAAATAGTTTTCACATAATCCTAGTTCTAATAAATCTAGCTTTAGTTTTTCACATAATCTGATCTCAAATAAACCTCATTTTGGTGCAACGATAAATACAGTGCAGCAATGTTACACTACGTCTCTCAATAATTATGCAGTTTGATTTAGTAGTTATTAAAACCGTGTTTTACACGTAAGCACAGATAATATAATACTTCGTACAGATACCCAATCCCATACAAAGAAATGACACCTCCCTAAGTCAGGCAATTGAACTGGTTATTTTTTGTTTTCCGTTGCTTCAACAGATAGCAGCACCAGCGTCTCACTAATTGCCACAAACTGGAGTTTTACAACGCCATCTACCATCACATGACATAAATAGATACAAAGTGGCATCGATTTTACTAGATGGCGCTGTTTTTATATAGATTCTCACCAACACACCATGATCCGTGCCTTCAAGGACGAGTAGGTAATAATAATACAAAAAACCGACCAAGTGCGAGTCGGACTCGCGGACAAAGGGTTCCGTACCATTATGTAGGTATACAACATTAGACAAAACGGCAGAAAAATACGTTTTTTGTGTGAGAGCCTCCCATAAATATTTATTTTATTTTGATTTGACTATTTATTTTTAAATTGAATACACAACTAAATAATGTATGAATATTTGAAGGGTCTATCTGTTGCCGTTGTTACAACAGAAATACATCACTTGTGAAAATTTCAACTGTCTAGCTATCACGGTTCATGTAATACAGCCTGGTGATAAACAGACGGACGGACGAACAGTGGAGTCTTAGTAATAGGGTCCCGTTTTTACCCTTTGGGTACGGAACCCTAAAAATGTCTTGAGTGGGCGAAACAGTTTCATTTGTGCGAGTGAGCTAGCAATATACACGCTCCGGCGAATGAATCTTCATGTGTTTTTGAGTATTTTAATGCATACGGAGCCCTTTTACATTTCGACGTTACGCAAATTTAGGTATTTTACGCATCGAGCGGGCGGTGACCAACTCAAGCGATACATTCATTCATAATATCTATTCACTCGCTCGCACTAAGATATTGCGAATATGGCGACGAAACGATCTTGATCCACTGTAATACAAGTTTTCGGTGAACGGAAAATCTTTTGATGTGATATTTTTATGTTATTTAATATTATTATAATTCGTATTATTATATTTTTCATTACTTATTAAAGTGTTGAAACATAAAAATTCTAATTGTGACGCAGTAACCGATCGTTGATAACCAACATCTGTAACATAGTACGTGATATATTTTAAAGGAGAATAAAGTCCGCGATATTCGTATTATTTTAACGTTTCAATTACTGCTACCAATGATATTCTAACAAACAGATATGTTATACACCTACAAAACCACCGAAAAAAGTGTGCCGTGGGGCAGAGCCAGCTCACATACACGCAGTGACGCAGAATAAAGGAAAAACAGGCCAATTGACACGTTTTCGAGTCTTCACGATTGCGCGCTCATAACATATCTGTTTAACCCGGCAGTACTCGCTACTGGGTAAAAAATACCACAGGGCTCTAAAATTGGTTGTATTTTTGTTTCTACGCATTCTGGCAACCCAAGATTCTAAGTACCTTCGAGCCGATAGCTTACACGCCCTCACTCCGCGGGGCAGCCAGTTTGCGCGTGGCGCTTGTTAATGGAGGACGTGTAAAGTGAGTATGGGTAGAAAATACCCGGTAGCGACGTTCCGTGATAGAGTGAAGTAGTTACGTTTCCAGGAAGACATTTAGAACAGTTTGTTTAGTGTTGATTATCTCAATGTTCACTCACTTTAGAAGTATCATTATTTTTTAGTATTTTACGCGTGTACCTGGTTTATTTTTGATATCAATGTCCATTTTGCCAAATATGTAAGATTTTTTAAATTATTGTTGATTTTGTAAGATTACTCAAAAAAAAAAGATTTTTTTATTGTTTTTTTAGGATAAGCTCTAATGACAAATAAATAAACATTAACACTTACATTTTTTGTTTTATTTATAGACAGTAGTACCAATAACACAAATACATTGTCAAATATTAAAACTTAAACGTATTTTCGAAAATAATGGCATTTCAAGTCTGTGGTATTTATTACCCGGTAGCGAGTGTTAATATTCGTAAATACCTAGCGAGTACAGCCGGGTTAATTAAATATCATTGACTGCTACATTTTAAATACGCGGTTAGAAACGAACGCGTTGAAAACGAACGTGTTTTCCAAGCAATCAGGTTTTAAATAGGTAAAAGGATAATTTAGCTTCAGAAATTTCTGCTCCCTAGGCAGACAAATATCTTTGTCCAACTTTGATGTGTACCTACGTAAATAAATAAATAGTACGGGTAAAACCTGTTTAAAGAAATAATTATTTTATTTGGTGCTGTCAATTACCATATTTTTCAACGAGCAAAACTGCAGTCGTAGTTTACGATGTTCTAGGACGCACACAAAAGCAGCGTCTATACGGCAAGACGCACACCACGATAATACCGACACAAAGAAACGCCAGGGTAGTCCGCGAAATTTTATTTTGCAATGCAATGCGCATGTCAGTGTCAGCCTGTATGTTGAACGAAATATGTATGATTCGCGACCGACAGAAATTTACAGAATTATCATCATCATCATCATCAGCCTATTAATGTTCCCACTGCTGGGACACAGGCCTCCTCTCTATGAGAGGGAATGGGCTATAATCCATCACGCGGGCCCAGTGCGGATTGGTAGTCTATGTCACATGTCTTCGAATTTTTTGGTTCTAGGACATGCCTGTTTCTTCACGATGTTTTCCTTCACCGTTTTGGGAGCAGAGGGTCTAAAATGGCCGCTTTAGCAGAATCGTACTAAGAATCTCGTTAAAAATTTAAAATTCTTAAAATAAACTTTATGGCTATGAAAATAAAGTCCATTTTAAGAATTTAAATTTTTCATAATAATAAGGATCACGTTAAAAAATGTAATGTGGTGATCAAATAAATTACACAAAGTAATGCGCCTGTCTGGGTTCGAACCCATGACTTACTGTTCGTAAGTCGGGGCCGCCACCACTAGGCTACCGCTGCTTTCAGAATTCTATTATAATAATTGAAGTGGTCTAAACATTCCCATTGAGTAAATATTTCATGAAAAGATCATTCAATGGGATTAAATGAATTTAGAGGGTTGTATTGATGATTTTAATGATTACAATTCTGTAACATACCTACATGTTACGGCCGCGAATCATATTTTTTAATTAACAAGGTGACACTGACCTGCAAAAAACGTAAGATAAATTTACTAGTGTGCCATTTGCGCAGCTTTACGTTAGATGGTTCGAGCCGCTATAAAGTAGACCGTCACTTGCAACACAGAATAGAAAATAGTACTTACTAGCTTGCAGCTCATAATACCTAAATAGGTATCATTAGTTCATTACCTACTCAAATCAATCAAATCGCTTGTAATTTAATTTAGTTACTGCAGCAAGGAAATAAAATGAAATAGGTAGGTACCTACTAGAAGTAGGATGAAAGATGGAAATAGGTACCTACTAGCACAGTACAAGGTAGCTACATCATTGTTTTTGTTTACTTGCTATAATTATTGGCGCCAAATAGAATAATAGTACCTATTCTATTATGCATTTTGCAGTGCACTGCTCGGTCTATTTCTAGCTCGTTATTAACACGACGACTATCGAACTTCTACATTTTTTTTATAATTTAGGATTACTTTGGACAAAATTAGCTAAGTACCTACTTCATATTTAAATAAGGAAGGCAAACTTAAAACATTATGCTCAAAATAATATTGTTTGAGCTATCGATAACCTTTGACAAAACTTAGCCCTATTACCTGGCCCTATGGCCCTAATGCACTTTTTTTGGGACGTAATTAACATTTGCTTATTGATAGTTTCCTCAGAATATAACGCCAATCCTTAATTAAACCGACAATAAAACCGCATTCAGTAGGTAGGTAGGTATAATGGGTGCAAGTTTGTAGAGCGCGTAAGCAAGTTAAGGAATTGTTTTTTTGTATTCAAAAGCTTTGTTTATTCTTTTCAATGGAGATTTTTATCAATTGTTATACCTAGGTACAAATTTTAGTCTACTTTTGTTTTATCTCTTTTACTTATTGGGGTTTGGTGATGTTAAACGTTGAATGAAAAATAACTTTTGTTTTATTTAGGTTAGTTTTAGATGACGTTATAAACAGATCTTTGATAATTAATGTTAGGGTTTGGTGATGTTAAACGTTGAATGAAAAACGGTCCGCGATTCGACCTTCGTGAAATAATTACAAAAATAGTAAGTACCTACCTCTATTTAAACAGCGAACTATTTAAATCGAACCTATTTTGTTAAAAATGACAAAGGTTTTAATTTTTTTTGCACGAAGACTTGAGTACCTAATTATTATTCTAAAATAAAAGTAGTCTTCATTGATGTATTAAAAGGCGGCCTCCGAACAGCTATCTGCCAGTTGTCCCGTCAAACGCCGAAACACAGGCAGACAAAGACAAAAATTAAAAAACAATGTAGGTTTCATTCATTAAATTTCTTCATTCATTATTAAATTCATTCAGTAAAAAGACACTTTAATATTATTTATTTGTTTAGATTCTCTTAATCGCACCTTGCGTTCAAGGACAAGTAATAACAATGGGTACATAAAACCACAAAAAATATCTCGCTCGAGTTTTTACTGTGCTCAAGTTGACAACAGTTTCATTTGTGTGAGTGATAGCTCACTAACACAAACAAAACTGTTCCGTTGCGTGGGTGAGGTAAATTGAGTAAAACGCCATCTATACCAAATAGGTCTAAACAGAATGATTTACAGATGGCCGACTTTTGACAACTTTACCAATCTAAGGGTTCGATTTGAAGTAAAAGGCCTCCTTTATCTTTTTTGTTAAAATAACGTGATTTATGAGTGTAAATAGATAAATTAGCATTAAACAGTGAACATTTGATTTTTGCTAATCTTATTTCGGCCGAAATCTACCGTTTAACGCATTTTAGGGATTGTCAATTTCATTACTGTTACCTATGCTGCCATCTATTGATTTTTTTCAAGACTAATTATAATTTGTTCGGGTTGAGACCCCATGACGTAAGTAATGAGTTTGATTTTGGGTAGATGCATATACCGTGGTTCAGTTTATAATCTCAGCGGCTTAGCGGCATGTTTTTTAGTGAATGTTAAATGCATTGTAGGTTTTGTAGGTCCTTGAAAAAATCCATACTTGGAGTTTTTTTATACCAAAAGTTGACATTTTAGATTTATTGACTTTACTGAAAGCTTGAGAGTTAATGCCATTCCAAGCCATTTTTGAATGTCAAACTATACAAGGACATACAATTGATTTTAGTTGCCTGTGCCTTGTTGATGTAGCCTTTCTTTTTTATGATTCTCCGGATACCAAGTCCGTAAATCTCAATAACAGGCCCAACTACTTTAATATCCTCCTTCACCCTTAGCATAAAATTGAGGAAACTTCTAAACTGATAAGGTCCGAGCGCGTTAACCTGCGGAACCCCAGTAAAAAAGGTCGAATGGGTCCGTAGCTCAAGTTTACTACTGAACGCATGGCTATCACTTGTGGGGACATTTTGTTCACAGTTTATTGCGTACTGAACGGGTCTCCGGCTACCAGAAAACACAGTGGTTTTGTAAGGGTTAAAATTGAAGATGGCGTCTATTCTTTTTTTGAATACTCCAACTTATAGGAGTGGCGGACTTTTTCTTGTAATCGGAGCAGGCTCAGACATTTTCACTGGTTGTCAAGGTATGTTTAGAGCTTTTTATAAAGCTGGAAAATAAGTTTTTCAGTCTAATAAATTAAGAAATGGCTATCTGCATAAATTGTTTTTGTACACGACGTGTAACTTCAGTCAAAATTCGACAAAGCGTTAGCGCATTGTCATTGAAACCTCAAATACTTAGATCGTCTTGCTTGAGCAAGCGAGTCTGGACGAAGTGATCTTCTATCAGCAATAAAAATGTTGGAAAAGTAAAAAAAAAAACAAATTAGTGTTGACTGATGTAATATGATATTTGAAATATGTAGATTGCCACTTGTTCATAGTGCTGCATGAATTTTCTGCTCAAATGATATTAGCAGAAAGGCGCTGTTGTTTAGCATTTGTGAAATTGTCTATGAAATTATTGTGTTTAAATAAATATTCTAGTTAAAAAAAAACACTCTTTAGAGTAAGGTCATTTTATTTCTCGTAATCTTCTCAGCAAACCCTTTTGTGTATTACCCATATCATAGGAATACATAAAAAATAACTAGTACGCCATCTTTCGGAGTCCGCCATATTGGATTTAGAAAGACTTCATTTATCTAATTACTTAGATAACCATACATTGGTGTCGATTCTGTTGTTCACAAACTATACACAATTTAGGCTATTGCTATCTTTTTCTTTCTAATAAAACAATAAAACACAGACGGACGTAATTTAGAGCTGTCAAATTAAATTGGAACTAATATTTCCATACAAATGAATGGTGCACATAAAAACACGTCAACTAAAAACACGGTGAAGCGCAAGGCATTTAAACTAGTTTGACACATCTCTAACTTAGGTCATAGCTATAGCCGTCCTTTTCTCGAACTATGACACATCTCTAACTTAGTTCATAGCTATAGCCGTCCTTTTCTCGAACTATGACACATCTCTAACTTAGTTCATAGCTATAGCCGTCCTTTTCTCGAACTATGACACATCTCTAACTTAGTTCATAGCTATAGCCGTCCTTTTCTCGAACTACTTTTTAGTAAAAGATAGCAATAGCCTAAATTAAGGTTTGTGCACAACAGAATCGACACCAATGTCATCCAAACTAAACATGTATGCAAAATTTAAGCTCAATAAAAAAAACAGAGATGTGGGTCAAATTTACCTTCTAAGATTTTTTACATAGTACAAGTATAGGCCCTTTGTTCATCATTATTACCTACAGCCACGTGCTACAGATCGCCATGTGAGCCCATCCTATCCGCATCACATTTGTCATCTTTTTACGACGACAACTCTGCGTTGTTACAGAACTGGTACTTTAATCGCCCATTAACCACGTTGGATGAGTTCGCTCGTACCTCAGCCATCTGCGATGAAAGAGACAAGATATGAGGATGGGGACAATGAGTTTCTAATATTGTTTAGTGTGTGTCTTATGTCTTATTTGTCGCTTCCGCATTTTTGTTGGAAAATGTCGCGATTATTGTGGAAAATTTTAAATATGAGTGTGGTTGCGTATATAACAGGAGGGGAAGACCAAAGAAATAGTGGATGGACTGCGTCATAGATGATTTGCTTAGAAAGGGGGTGACTCTGAGATGCAAGTAATAGGAAAGTATCGAAATAAAATAATACCGACTTTCACTAAACACTAAAAGTATCTACTAAAATAACTTTATCATAGTATTATGTCATACGGTATTTTACTATGGGGACGGGCTGCAGACATCGAGTCTATATTTATTCTGCAGAAAAGAGCCATCAGAGCCATTTATGAATCACGTAGACGCGATTCTCTAAGAGAACTGTTTAAGGAAATTAATATCATGACAGTACCTTGTCAATACATCTATGAAAACATCATGTACCTACGTTAGAAAAAATCGGCATTTATTCAGTAAGAGAGGTGACAGACACCACTATAACACTAGAAATAGGGACCAACTAGTTCAGCCAGGTTTCAGGCTTGCTAAAGTGGATTCATCTTTCATGGGGTACCGTTTGAAATGTTACAATAAAATACCTCCCCACATTCTTCAACTGAATGAGACGAAATTTAAATCTTGTATAAAACGCACACTATGTAGGCAAGCATATTATAAGTTGGGGGATTATATTGATGATAAAAATGCTTGGCTAAATGCTGGTCCTGCTCCACAACCAAAGGTGGGGGGGGGGGGGGGGGGGCAAACTAATTGTTTGTATTGGTCGGGCATTATTTGAGTCCATCGTCACGTAAAGAAGAAGATGAAGAATTGATTCCCATGTTAATGTATTGTGGACGCTGCAGAAGATTGTAAAAATATACTTGCATTGTATAGATTCCAGTTCTTAGTATTATATAACTGCATAGCACATGTGTGAGTACTGTGTACTGTTCAGCCACCATTTACATTTATTTATCTTCAAAAAGTCAATGAAACAAACAAAGTCGCCGACTTCCTCTACCAAATGAAAAAATAATCTCGGAAATCGGCAGTAAGTGATTACTGTGACCGGTTAGGAGCTAAATTAGCAACTGTGGTTCAAACTTCGTTTGAAATACTGTTAGAATAAAGTTCTAATTAGCTTGCACTACAAAATGGTTGTTACGTCAGTCACTGCGGGCCGAATAGTGCGAAATGAGTGATTTTTTACGATTTACAAAAAATCTATTGATTGGACTAAAAAAAAAACACTCGTGCTATTTTGTTACTTATTTGCCAAAAAATCTGAGTGATCGCATGTATTTTAGTATGGTTTATACTCGATAAAAGAATTTTTTAGAGATAAGTTCGTGATTTTTTTTATCGAGAAAAATTAGTTGTATTATGTTTTCAAAACACTATCATTTATCCTGAAGAATATCATATATTTTTCTGGTTTTGTTTATTGCAGTGAATCATATGCTTTTTTGCATTATAAAACTCTCGTTTAGCTCCTGTAGTCCCCTTAAATGAATGAAGCAGGCTGGTGTGTTCTCAATAGTGTTTAAATTCCTATAGTGTAAAGTCGGTACCGGATTTGGCTATTGACCATTATAACTAGAGCTAAAACATTTTTTTTAATTAGTTCCAAAATAATCACGCTAATCATCATCATCACTGCAGCCGAAAGACGTCCACTGCTGGACATAGGCCTCCCCCTAGTGTCACCACATTGACCGGTCCCGTGCGTCTCGCATACAGCGAATCCCTGCAACCTTCACCAGGTCATCGGTCCACCTAGTGGGAGGCCTAATATTATTAACAAATTAAATCTAAATTATTAATTAAGGTTCTCCTAATTTCTAACGACATGAGAATCAAGAATCGATATCTGAACGCAGCAAAGCGTGCTATCGAGTCCGGTCCATTGAACAGAATTGATCGTGGATCGTAAGACACCACAAATTAGATCGGAGATTGTGATATTGTTGTGCACCATCCAGCGCTTTAGGGCTTCACACAGGTAAGATAAAGTATTACTATCTGTGTAACGAGCTATATTGAATAAGTGATTCGATACGAATATTAATATGCCTGCCATTTATATGTATATTTCAATCTGTAGAAAAATCTTGAGAATTTTTAACATACATTTTTCACAAGTTTTTGGGATTGATTGTCAATTGATACTCTAGAACTTGAATGTTTTTGACGTGACAACGTCTTATAAATTGGTTTGCCGGGTGACACTTCAAGAAACTGCGTTACGCTCCGCTCACGTTATGCGCTCACAATGAGAGCGAGTGAGAGCCCGCCTAAGAGCGAGAGAGACAGACATAAAAAGTTTATTTTACCACTCAAAGTCGTTGTCACGTAAAACTTTCGCCCGTATACCGACTTTACAGGCAACCAATTTTTAATTAATTACGATAATTGGCTTACACTTCTTATGTGTGATGCCGCAAGCAAAGCTCTACAGGTCCTTACAGTGTTTTCTTCTATATGGCCACGCCTGACATCCAGTGTTTCCTAGGGCTATTTGTATCACCCAGCAAATGGGTGGTTGAGGTCAGATAGTCGCTCGATCTCCATGAAGAATACTGGTACCTATTACGGTGAATCTCGTTAGACTAGAAGCCGATCACAACATATATACTGCCCTTATCCTTATTGATTTGAGATCATTCCATTCTTTCTAATTATTTCATGGATTCTGTTTGACCTTTGCGGTTACTTCTAGACTAGAAGAAAACATACCACTATGACAGTCGTATGGCGGTATTAACAAGTTACTTTTTATTGCCCCGCAAAGATGTAAACAGTAAAAAGTTATCGCTGGCGGTTGAGATAAAGTATGTATTTGAGAAGTTTATGATTTATTTACTTTTTACTGCGGTTGGTGACAATATGCTTTTATGAAGTGCTGTATTGAACTAGCACTTACCCGCGGCTTCGTGCGCGTATAGATCGTAAATTTTATCGCACAGGCATGCACGTATTGCTTGAATAACCTACCTAACCGATACCGGAATGTACTAGCCTTGGTCATGATCTCCCTGTGTTACCTCAATCCCCCTTTGGGGCTGCCTCCACGAGCGAGAGAATCTTGGCGATATTATCGTCCTTGCCACGTTTTTCTATACACTCTCTTTTGGGCCGTCTCCACGAGCGAGAGAATCGCGGCGATGTTATCGTCCTTGCCACGTTTTTCTATAAGTGCACTCTCTTTTGGGCCGTCTCCACAAGCGAGAGAATCTTGGCGATATTATCGTCCTTGCTACGTTTCCCTATACACTCTCTTTTGGGCCGTCTCCACGAGCGAGAGAATCGCGGCGATATTATCGTCCTTGCCACGTTTTTCTATACACTCTCTTTTGGGCCGTCTCCACGAGCGAGAGAATTGCGGCGATATTATCGTCCTTGCCACGTTATTCTATACACTCTCTTTTGGGCCGTCTCCACGAGCGAGTGAATCGCGGCGATATTTTCGTATAGAATATCGCCGCGATTCTCTCGCTCGTGGAGGCCCGACCTTTGGGTCGAGGCCTGCAGGTGAAGCGGGTCTGGCACCAGTCCCAGGAAGTGGAAGTTCCGACGCAAGTGTGCAAGGGAACACCGGTTTTAGTCAGTACAAGTCTGGAGTACCCCACTTCTGCCCTGGAGGCACATCTATTGAGGATTGCAACCTGGAAAAAAAGGGGTAATAGGTTAAGGTGAATGTTCCAACCAGCCCGCGAAATTAAAATTTTCTCACGTTTTTTGCAATTTGCAGGCCAGTTATAGGTTGTATGTTGATTAAAATATTGTTCGCGATTGTAAGATGTATGTAGTTACAGAATTATAATCATCAAAATCATCAACACAACCCTCCAAGTTCATAAAGGCCTAGCAATGACTTCGACCTTGAAAAAATCGTTCGTCGACTTTTATGAACTTTGATTAGGTATTGATCGAAAACTTAGAGGGTTGTATTTAGGGCTTGCAATCCGGATATCCGTATTATCCGGATATCCGCCGATTTTCAACTCCGGATTTCAATTCAATCATTATCCGGATTTTACGGATAATACGGATAGTTGTGTTTCTATTTTAAATATTAAATAAAAAGCTGTCACCTGCAAAGTACATAACTGTTATTACGTTATTTGGTTGCGCGAAGGGCTAAATTAGTGGACTGTAATTTGCGATGCGGAATAAAAAGACTGACAAACGCTTGGTGATAGGTGATTCGAGTTGCAATGGGTGTGGAACAATAGAAAACAACTCGAAATAATAAGGGAAGGAAACACAAACCCTTTACGGGAGCCACGCGCTCGCTGCCGCCGGCGCACCGTTTCACTTTCCAGGTTCAAGGGCAGCTGGGCCTCAAATCACTGTCTCACGTTAAACAATACCACAGACGGTCGGAAAAGTCTTATTATATGCGATAATGCGGTGATTCCAAAGTTATCAATATTTTTACGCGGAACGGGCACGCCATTGCGCGCGCGGTGCGATTCGATCCGGAAGTAGTTTCGCTACAAAAATGACGAGCGAAATCTTTTTATTCACTCGCGAGGTATGTGCGGGAAGGAGATGGGTTTAGGAGCTAGCGAATGTCAATCAATTTTTGAATGTTGGCGCAACCGTTATTTGTTGTTTTAATATAGAGCTAATCACTCTTGCAATTGTTTATAGACTTCACAAATCACAACAGCATAAGGCAATTTAGTGACAGAGATCATAACAACATTGACCACTTGTTAAAGTTAAACTTACATCCATACTGCACGTATTTTCAAGATTATATTGTATTGTGTCGCACGCACGGTCGCTTCTCACTTAAAACCAGTTCTTGTTCTAAAGTGATAATTTTAATTAATTATTATGTTTTAAATAGGTCAATCACAAAATCCTAATCAAATCATTGATTAGGATTTTGTGATAAATGTAAGATCTCATTTTTAATTGGAATTGTTTTAAGTATTTATTTATTTATTTATTTATTATTATGGCACTTCAACGACTTACTCACTAAAACATACATAAATAAAAAAGACAAACAATTTTATCTATAGTGAATTCGTCACTTATAGAAGTGCACAGCACTCACAGAATAATAAAAGGGCAAGTAAGATTATTTAAGAGTCCTATTACATTTTTTTGGTAAATTCATGATTTTTGACGCAGTAATTCTCAGCAGCAGTAAGCTATTTTAATTATTTTCTTAAGAATAACGATAGTGCCATTCTCTTTCTTGTAAGTTGGAGTTGCACATTTTCATTTTTCTTTTCGTGTAATTTACTATAAATATTTTACGAACTCAGTTTGCAAGAAAAACCGTCGACGATGGAACTTTGACGCTCAAATTCATATTGTTACATTCAATTCTTATAAAAGCTAAAATTACTAAAACATAAGTTGAATGTTCAACTTGTTTATTGGAGTTTTAGAATTTCTTTAAATTCCTTGAGTTTTCACGGAAAAAATCGTAAATAAATAGTAATTTAAGCCATAAATGTCTTAATTCAGCGTCCATTATATTCCAAATAAACTCAATTTTATCAAACAAATTAATATGATATAAAACTTCGATCTACAATGAATAAGTTTCATTAGTTTTCGTTTGTCAATATAATAAGACAAAAATACAATAAATAAAATTAAAGTACCTACTTTATTTCTCAATTCAGCTCGCTCCTCAGTCTCATGTCAGTCTCGTCTCTAATATTCATCAATATCAATCGACAATCGTCCAAATATCGCTATTATTATCGACTCTTGTACGTCGATCGAAATAATTTGATCCAGGAAGTAAAAATCAAAAATTTGCCTAAAAATGTAATAGGACTCTTAATACTAATTATATCTAATACAATAGAAAGATACTTAAACTTTAAAAATAAAAAAATAGAGATGGGCTGTGTATAACATTACATTAAACCGGTGGGAAATAGTGAATTATTAAACAAAAAAAGAATATGTACAGGTAAATAATGAACAAAAAAAAATAAAAAATATGATAAAGAAGAAGATGGAAGTAGATGCATTTAATTACCCGGTATGAGAAGAATAGATACAAATTATTTGTGCGGTATCGGGTTTTTATTGTATAATTTTAGAGAGTGAACTAGTTTTCTTATGTGATTGTTACTTGAAATATTGGTATAGTTTATTATTTCTTTATCATTTTGCTTGAAAGACTGATTAAAACGTGTTACAAAAGTTTATTAGATTTATTTAGAATAAAAACTGAAAAATATCCGTATTATCCACATTATCCGGATAATCCGGATAGTAAAATATTGATATCCGTATTATCCGGATAGTACAAATGAACGGATATTGCAAGCCCTGTTGTATTGATGATTTTCATGATTATACGTCTTACAATCGCGAACAATATTTTAATCAACATACAACCTAGGATTGACCTGCAAATTGCAAAAAACGTAAGAACATTTGAATTTCGCGGAAAGACAGAAAGAGATACTCAGATTTCACAGAAAGAGATACTTATAATATTAGTTAGTAAGGATAGACCTACCCTAATAAAATGGCCGACAGAATAGAATGTCTTCATTTAATTTGAAAATGATAACTAAAATAAAGTAGGCATCTTTTATGAAAGACTTCTAGAAAATTTAATACCAAAACTGGTGAAATATTGGTTTAAAAATTTGTATGAAAATCCGTCACCATCTGGTGGGGGTCGGCTAGTAATACAATAAGCCGGTACTGAAAAAGGTCCGATAACCTTTAATGCCGTTTCCTGCCGTGAATCAAATGCACAATTTAAAGAGAATTCCACACATTACGGCCGAATTGAGCGAAATCGTGTCGCTTCGGGCAATTCTTGACGTAACATGAAAATAAAAGACCGGCCAAGAGCGAGTCAGACTCGCGTACCGAGGGTTCCGTACAAACTTTTTAAAGGACAAACTTAACTTTGCTGTTTGATAGAGAAGAGAGAAGCAAATAATAAGTTTGTAATAGTAAAATCAACTTTTTTTATTATTAAACACTACATATTTATGGTTTTCAGATTTTTCCCTTTACATCTGCTGTAAGACATTGCTTCTCGTCAAATTTCGTGATTCTAGGTCAACGGGAAGGGGAAGGGGTTCCATAATAATATAGGTTTTCAAGCCAAAACCTATAGGGTACTTCCGGTTGATCTAGAACTGACAATTTTAGTTAAAAGCAAGATCTTACAGCACAAGTAATGGAAAAATTCCAAAAATAAAAAAGTGAAAAATTATGATAAAAGGTACCTACTTACAAGTTTTCGCGAAAATTTAAAATTACCCATATCTTTTTATCATGTTGTCTCAGGACCTTGATTTTTATACAGCGATAATAGGATTTGTACACCTCAGTATCTGGCTGGTATAAATCAACTTACTAGGTCCACCCGTTGCTGAGAAAATCGGTGGTGACAGACGAGCAGACGGACAAGAACGTGATCTTATAAGGGTTCCTTTTTTACATTTTGAGGTACGGAACCCTAAAAACAGTCTGAACGGATCTTTAATTTGTTTAAAAGATAGGTATTAAAGGGAAATTGCATTGTGAAGGAATGGTTGTATTTTTGCCTCAGGTAGTTTTGAGATATTTACAGTGTCAGTACACATATTTATAATACCCGTCGATTAGTGTCCTGTGTCCTCGAATCATGCAGTACTTTAGCCCAGGACGGTGGTAATGAGCTCGGACGAAATCTGCTCATTTTTAAAACAAAATCCCTTGCACACGATCTCCACTGTTTACCACCCTTAAGGCTGGGGTATCTGCTAAATTAGCAACTCTGTTTGCGGTGGTTCAAACTTCGTTTGAAATACTGTTAGAATAAAGTTCTAATCAGCTTGCACTACAAAGCGGTTGTTACGTCCGTCACTGCGGGCCTATTAGTGCGAAATGAGTGGTTTTTATTTAATTGTAGCCTAATAAATCATTAGATCAAAATTCCAATTGTACGCTTTGTGAAGAAAAACGTGACAAATATTTGTGTGAAAAAAAAAAATTAAAACTTAATGCCGTTTAGGAGTAGTTACGAAATTTCAAAGAAAATATGCTTCACTTTGAAGATTTTTTTTATATATGTAGTAATATTAAAGTTAGAATTATTTCAATTGTACCAATTAAAGTTTAGAGTCTAACAAGCAACATATATTTTTTTTGGACATTTATATTCACTCATCAAAGAGGAGTTACATGGAGAAAACCTCTCATTAGCAGGTACCACCCCCTTAACGAATCATCGACACGAAGAAGTAGAGGAACTATTATTGGTCTTATTTTTTGTTTTTTTTTTTATAAAGTATATATTTTTTTTTAATTTCATTAACAAAAACAAGGGGTCAGATGCTGCGATGCTATTGGTTGATTAGCGGCCGAATGCTGCAAGCAAAAAGAGTCGTAGTGGTGGTGAGATTTCGTCCGAGCTCATAGTACATTCTTTGCTCTTTGGTGGGTTTTTATTGGGTGGTAAAGCTGCTGAGTGGTGGTACTTTTATACAAGCCTAAAAACTTGACTTGCCTTTATAACCTATAGCTGACGTCCCGCGGTTTCACCCGCGTAGTTCCCGTTCCCGTAGGAGTACGGGAATAAAATATAGCCTATGTTACTCGTGGATAATGTAGCTTTCGAATGGTGAAAGAATTTTTTAAATCGGTCCAGTAGTTTTTGAGCCTATTCATTACAAACAAACAAACAAAGTTTTCCTCTTTATAATATTAGTATAGATAGCTGACGTCCCGCGGTTTCACCCGCGTAGTTCCCATTCCCGTGGGAGTACGGGAATAAAATATAGCCTAAAGCACTCACGAATAATGTAGCTTTCTACCAGTGAAACAATTTTTTTAAATTGGTTCATTACTTCCGGAGATTACCCCCTACATACAAACTTACAAACATACAAACTTACAAACAAATGTTACCTCTTTATAATATTAGTATAGATTAGTATAGAAGTATAGACTAGGTACTCTTCATGATGTCAAAGTTTCTGAAGACTCTGCTAGTCCTAATGGCTTGCCGTATTGTTGGCCCTTAGGGACGCCATTTCAGTAGTGGCGGCCAATTAGTAATGACCCCAACTTACGTGTCCAGGCAGTGGATTCGACTCTTAACACGCTTATGTTTTGTCCTGGAACCAAAAATCCAAAGCTGGTGTCTTCGAATTTTTGAACCCACACGATTATGGCCCACTCCATCTCACAGAGAAGAGGCCTGCATTACCATAATGGGATCTTTACATTACATGCTGTATGTAATGGACCTTCTGAATCTTTCCTACTCTGTGAAAGTTCTACGTCACAAGTCACAAATTAAAAAAAAAAAACAAAAACGCATCGAGATGTCAGTCCTACGTCGAATAATAGCGATTAAATATAATCGTGTCGGGCGGCATTCCGCGCCGTATTCGGGCGGTGTCGTCCGCAACATTGTTGCTAGTAAACAGAGCTAAGTCATGAGCGGAGAGCGATAAACTTACAAACTGCGTAGTTAGGAAAATGGAATAAAAGAGTTAAACGATAGGCTGGCGAGTGGCGACATCTATACTGCCATATAAAGGGTGTAAAACACCTCTTAACGAAGCCGAAAGGCACTTGTTCTCCTCGTCATTGCGATATTTTTTTTTCCTTTTTTTTACCCCCAATATCTCCGTGATTAGAAGGTTTTCTAGTTACGGAGTTATTGGGGGTCAAAGTTGCAACTTTTTGACAAGTTTTTTTTTTTTAAATACAAGTTTTTAATGTAAGATTTTTACTTTAAACACCTCCACGACCCCCGTATTATTCAATCCATCCATCATCACAATGTTTTGAGTGCGTTACATTGAGTTTTACCACAAAACAAGATTTTTCACCCCAAAAAAAAGTCGTTTCCCAGCAATATTTTTTGCGTAAAGTTACTTAGTTTACAGAATGCTTGGTTGACGGCTTCGTGATGAGGTCTTGTACACCCTGTATATGAACTAAATTGATATACCTATCCTATGGAATATGATCCCCATTAACACAATGGAGAAACCCGACAACAGTCGTCGGGCAGTAACCCACCAGGCACGACACTGTCTTGTCGAAGAATCTTCCTTTTTCTATTGAGGATGAGTCGCTTTCGGCGCTTACCACGTGAGATATAATAATATATTGATCAAACGTGAGCCTACCATATTAATAAAAGTCAAACTTGTCGAACAATCTAACGTTTTCTACTCGCAAGAGGTCTTTAAATGAAGCGTGTGGACAGTTGATGACTCATCCAGCCATGAAAATACGGAAATCTTAAAAGAAACTAAAACTTTATGTCCAATTTTACCCGAAAGCAGTTGAAAAATGTTTTTTTTTTTTTACTTTTGCACTGTTTTAGACTTTCACGGCTTTTCACTACACTTAAAGTAGTTACGGGATAATGTCCGTGATTTTTTTTGTTTTTTTCTTTTGAATATTGAGAGCTTATAAAAACAAAAGAAAATCACGGACATTATCCCGTAAGTACCTACTTTAAGAGCCATTTCACAAAATTCAAACGCTCGAGTTTAGGTAAAAGACCGCAGCTTTGTGTATGTGTGCGTAGCTATCCACACTTACACAACGCGAACAATGCAGCGCGAGTGTCGAGACGGACTAAACAATCTTGGGCCGTTATAATCGTAATGCACCTCGGTTTGAGATTTAGGCAAAACGATAATTTATTTATTCAGTATTTTATCTATTAAACCCTTCTAAACTAATAAAACACAAATATATGTTATGTAAATATGTTTTTTATGTGTATGTTTCTATTACATATTTATTATTATACTTTTTATTATATTTAGTAGGTAGGAAGGTTGATAAACCTGTTAATCTTCATTTCGAAGCGCATACTCTTTCTGGTTCCCTAAATACATTAAATTCAAGCGTTTACAGTATTTCACAGTAACGAGGTTTTTCCATATTCTTACTTTTGATCGACTGATTATGCTCTCAGAGTTGAAATAATTTTTTTAAGGATACCTACTCTGTATAGGTGTACCTATGATATATCATGAATTGCATCTATTTGCTTTGTTCATAAACTTCTACCGTGTCGATGGCCATCTAAATTGATTCCCCTCAAAAATTTTGTACGAGTTCCTTTAGTAGGTATAAAAAAAGTACTAACAAGTTTTAATTAAAATTAACATTGGTGCCGATTCCCTTGTTTACAAACTAAACCAAATTTAAGTTCAGAGCATCTTTTTCTTTCTATTTTATTAAGAAAAGGACAGAAGATAAATTTTAGTTACTTTCTATCAAATTAATCAGCGCCATACAAGTTTTAGACGCGATTAAAAAGTTGACTACTAAAATTACATCAAATTACGTCAGGTGCTGACTAATTTGACAGGATTAAACTAATATTTATCTTCTGTTCTTTTCATAATGAAATAGAAAGAAAAAGATGCATTCAACTTAAATTTAATTTAGTTTGTAAACAAGGGAATCGGCACCAGTAAGTCAGTTTATTAGTATGTTGTTTTGTAGAAGATGTCAGGAATATACTACGACTTCACGTTCTCATGTAATGTTTCCTGATAATGCCAAAAGAATACACGCTGCCGTGAGCGAAGCCGCGGGCACAGCTAGTTGTAACTAAAACAATCAATTTTATTAAATCACTTTCCACTAGTACCCTGCACGGCGTCTCTTCTAAAAGTACTATCCTCTGTTTTCACGCGATTTCTCATTCTAAAATGAAAACAAAATAGCTATCAAATTTCGGACCCCAAATATTTCTAAAGGAGTGTTAAGTGTTTTCGAACCCTTCAAATTGTAATTACGGTTCTGTATTCCATGTCGATATAATTATATGTAAAGAAAAGGAAATTTATATGTCAGTGTCAGGTTGTATGTTGAACAAAATATGATTCGCTATCGTAGCAAATAATGGATTTGCGGAGTTATAATCAACTCATCAATGAAATAGTCGTTAGAAAATTTGAATTTCGCGGAGTACCTTACGTGATCGATAACTATGTATATGAATTGCAAATAAAAATAATATCCACCTCGCTTCTGTTTCTTTTTTTTCCTTATATTGACACAATGATAATACAACCCTTACGCCCCATTGCTAAAACTAATAAAACAGAAATATAACAATTCATTTACAAACTACTAAAATAATACTTTACTTACTTGATAATAAACAAATTCCAACCTAATGAAAAAAATACAAAGAGAATCAAAATGTTGTAGTCGTAGTATAACAATGCGTTTACGATAGATACGCTCGAAAATCGGGACGCGGAAAAAAATGGCACAGGTCCTTCGCCGATGGGCGCTCGGGCCGTACTAATCCGTGCTCGCTTATGCGTCGTAATTTATTCTAATTTAGAGTGATGTTAAAAATTATATTGTATCTGATTAAATGAATTGATTTTAATAAAACTTTGGAATTAGTTTAGTAAAAGAACATAGTTTATTTTTACATTTTTTTTTCAATGTAATTACGCTTTATTCAAACCAAAAAATCACGATAAAAAAGCAATATAAAACGTAAAAATTGACCTAAGACTTTATTTTTTTACTAATTAATGTTATTAATTATCGATATTCTAGAAAATTATCTGTTGACAAAAGTATATGTCTGATGCTTTGTGTATTTTTTTGAGTGAAATTTATAAATATTTATGATAGAATTAGGAGTCTGAAATTGACTCTGCGAAGATTTTTTAGTAAACTAGTTGTGGGAGATTAATCACTACATAGTAAACAAATAAGTTTTTTGTAAATGTGTTAATTAAGAGTCAATAAGAAAAACTGATCTATTTTTAACATGTATTCAAAAATGCCAGGATGTTCTCTAAGATGGTAATTTAGGCGACTAAAGTCTTAGAAATTTGCGCGAAAACGTGAAATGGCTCTTAACTGTTTTTTACTTTTATTCAACCAATTCATAAAAGCTTCTACCTTGTGCCCTAGACCAACATAATAATAAGTAATACTCTGAATGTCACAACTCGTTATCAACAGGTGTTTGTTGACAGCCGGTTAATTCATTCATGGACCAGATCAATGTCCTCAATTAATCATTAGTTTCAGGTAATGCATTTATTGCATCTTTTCTGCGATGAAATCAAAGAGGATTTCGCGAGTTTCTGAGAGCTGGCGTTTAGTTTACACATTCTGAGCACTAGTAGCAAGCCGTGTGGTATCCGGCAGAGTAGAATAGAACCACCCCATTACACTGACGGGTGTCGTATAAGGCGACTAATGTCTGAGGCAGAACACCTTGCGCCTCCGTAGACCAGAGAATGGGCAGCAGCGTTTTCTGTTAGTCTTTCATCACTGCGATCTCCAATCCGCCTGCCAAGCGTGGAGATTACGGCAAATTCCTCCCATCATGGGAGAGGCTTATGTCCAGCAGTGTACGTTATGGGCTCTTGTTGTTGTTGAGCACTAGTTAGATATAGGCCTCACTAAAAAATGAACGTTTTGCCAGTTGGCTGTTCTCATCCAGCTACCAGCCGCCCTGCAGAGATTAGTCCCAATCCCATTCCACAGCACAAACTATTCGTAAAGTTCAGCCTATACCAGAATTCAAACAAGGTTCACAAACATGTGTGTCCGTTCACCGCCAAAAAAGAGTCCGTTCAATCTGGCTCCTACTTTCCGATTTATACCAGTTACCGACAGCCTCGAACTTCTTGGCACGAAGTTGACTGCGAATCTGAATTTCGGATCCACATTGAGTCGAAAGCTCAAACGGTCTCATTTGTCCATCATCACTACATATTATAAAACAAAGTCGGCCGCCGCGTCTGTCCCTGTCTATGTATGCTTAGATCTTTAAAACTACGCAACGGATTTAGATGCGGGTTTTTTTAATAGATAGAGTGATTCAAGAGGAAGGTTTTAGTATATAATTTGCGGGCGGGCGAAGCCGCGGGTATCAGCTAGTAATCCATAATTAAAAACGACCGTAAGCTTAAGACTTGCGCCAGATCCAGTACCAAGTCAGAATGTCGCGTTATTAGTAACAGGTGCGTACTTACGGTTGATTCATTCACAAATCGGATCAACGGCCGCTCTTCATTCCATCAACAGTTCACTGTATTGCGGAAACTTGCGAATACGTCTTTTTGATCTGCGATACTTGACCTTCCTAAGGTGAAGTTTAGTGCCAAGATCGATTGACAGAATCGACTGCTGGCTGCTGCCTGATGAGTTTGCCGATAAATTGTAATAAGGTCAGGAAAAAGATAAACTCTGCATTTTCTCAACTATGTACTTAATGTACTTATAGCTTTGAGTCGGCTTCCAGTCTGATGCAGCTGAATACCAGTATTTTAGGAGTTACTGCCCATCAGACCTCCACAAGCCAGTTATTACCCCCCCACCCCTCTTCCCCTTACCCCTCAATCAGATTTTCGGGTCACCCACTACCTGTAACTACATTCAAAGGTCTAAAAATGGAAGCCGGGACCAACAGAAGAAACTCGGAATGGGTGGTCTCTCATTCACGGACCAACCTAGGCAAGCGAAGCTTAACCCGAAGATCTACGCGAGCATCTGTTATTATTTAGAAACGAGGTCTTTGTAAGTGTTCCATACTAATTATTTTAGATATATCGTTTTCCTGACTACATTCATGCACAGACGAAAGTAAGCAAAACATTAAGAGGCGTCTAATGCTTTATTATTTTTATTTCTATTGATCTGGAGATAAACTAAAGATAGCTCTATCTGTCTTCGATCGGATACGAAAATAGCACAAACTTGGGATTCCACAATACATAAATGCACTGTAGTAAAATCAAGCTTATTTCGTTCAAAAACTAAGTGATCTACAAAATAATGTTCTCCTAAAATACAACATTCAATATCGATCCTGAGACTCCTCATAAATCAGTTCAGCAGCTAAGTATTTCAATCTTGTTATTACAAAGATTTACAGAGCTGTGTGTATGATTTATGTGCTATTCTCGGAAACTGCTCGACGGGTTTCACTACTAATTTCTAAGGATCATGTTGTATTAAGTACTGATGTGTAACATTCTGATGTAATCATGAGAAATATTGTTTTCAATACACTTCCTCGAAAACTGGTCCTTAACGCACTACGATTAGGTACAACATGCAATGTATTTCATACGCATGCGATTTTTTCCACTTTCCCGCACGTGTGCGGGAATGAAAATTGCCACAGATAACAATACATACTTAGTCCAAATTGGTTCAATGCCTATAGTCTGAGGTGAATGTTTTTTTTAAATCTTTGCAAAGCACTACGCGTCTTTACGGCATAAATATTTTTTGAATATTCAAATTGTGTTTATAAATAGAATATCATAGATACACATGATTATTTAAAACTAATAGTTATTTTTACACACAAATTAACTTTTATTTGTGTTCTGAATTCAAAAATATAAAATAAATCTATTTTTTATATTACTTAGGCTGTTTAACGGCTTCATACCATTGCCTCTCTTTCAACCTGGCGAGACCAAAGCGCGAAAAAAAAAAGAAAATTTAAATCATAGTTTCATAGTTCGTGACAAAAATATTATTCGTTATTTTATTTTATTTCTTAAAAAGTGTATTGAAAAACGTCGTTTGATACACATTGCAATTTTCGGCTCAAAAACACCCTCGCCTACGGCTCGGGTGTTATAATTCCGCCTCGATTGCAATAACAAACTTCCTCCACTTGTATCAAAATACACTATTCGCAAATTTTTGATTTTTACTTCCTGGATCAAATTTTTTCGACCGGCCTACACGACTCGATAATAATATTGATCTCCAGACGATTGTCGATTGTTATTGACGAAAATTAGAGACGAGACTGATATGAGACTGAGGTGCGAGCTGAATTGACGCAGAATTATAGTTCTCCAATTTTATTTATTGTAATTTTGTCTTATTATATTGACAAACGAAAACTAATAAAACGTATTCGTCGTAGATCGAAGTTTTATATCATATTAATTTATTTGATAAAATTGAGTTTATTTGGAATATAATGGACGCTGAAAATGCATACATTTTAGATCAATATTGCTTTTGAATATCGTTTTTTTTTTTGCGTCGATTCAATTTTTATTTCAATATTCTAATCAATCTACAACCTTGAGGACTATGTGACCAGTACATTTATATTTTTTAAATATTTTTTTGTGTTACCAGTTTGATACAAATGGCAGGAGAAAACCTAATGTTTAACGTTTGCTTGAAATTGGCTGTCGGAAAATTGCTATTTCTCGTAATATTAACTATTATAACAAAATTCTAATCAATCTACGAACTAAAACAAAGCCAGATTTATGATTCTTCATTGAAATATTATGCCATTATCTTTATATAACAAATATCGAGGACTTAAAAAAGTACTTGGAAAAGTACGTATTTTTGGTCAAACGCCCAAAATATGCGAGCACGCTCTTAAATCATAGTTTCTGAATTCGTGACAAAAATATTATTCGTTATTTTATTTTATTTCTTCAAAAGTTTATTGAAAAACGTCGTTTGATACACGTGGACATTTGTTATTGCAATTCTCGGCTCAAAAACACAATATAATTCCGCCTCGAATGCAATAACAAACTTTCTCCACTTGTATCAAAATGTAGATACTATTTCTTTAACTCCCAATAAAGTTGATAATTATTGGTATGCACTTTTTCAGTATAGATCTATTAAAGTTATTGAAGCACATTAACGATCATGTTCATTTTAAGAAAATCATCATCATCAGCCTAGCTTTTTCATATGTCGATGTCGACGGATGCTAATACCAGTATTTTACAGTCACTTGTCTGACCTCTATAACCCAGGGACTGTGTAACTTGATACCCCTTGGTCAGACTGGTCGTCAGACTTTCGGGGTTTTAACTGCCCGTAACTGTCAGATTTGCGAATGAAAGGCGAGACCACAACAATCAACTTAATCTTACGTTGACTTCGCTTGCTCTGTAAGGGCCTTATCATACTAGCGGATTGCGAGCGTCTTCAAAGCGGAGCGGGCGCGCAACGAATACGTTACGGGCGTCCAACGGACACACAGCGCTTTCAAGACGCTCGCAATCCGCTAGTATGATAAGGCCCAAAACCTCTCTTATATTTTGTCGTAGGTAAATTATAAATAACGGATAAGTCACGAATGTAATCCCCGAAGGGTTCGGCAGAGGTGTAAGTGTACCTAATAGTACACCACACTGCGCCAGTAATGTTATAAAGTTTATTAGTAACTAGCTGATGCCCGCGGCTTCGTCCGCCCGCAAATTATATACTAAAACCTTCCTCTTGAATCACTCTATCTATTAAAAAAACCGCATCAAAACCCGTTGCGTAGTTTTAAAGTTCTAAGCTTACATAGGAACAGACGTGGCGAGCGATTTTGTTTTATAATATACTAGCTAATGCCCGCGGCTTCTCCCGCCCGCAAATTATATACTTAAACATTCATCTTGAATCATTCTATCTATTACAAAGACCCGCATCAAAATCAGTTGCGTAGTTTTAAAGATCTAAGCATAAGTACATAGGGACAGACGCGGCGGGCGATTGGCCGAGCGATCCGGCCATCATCATCATCATCATCATCATTTCAGCCAAAAGACGTCCACTGCTGGACATAGGCCTCCCCCAAGTGTCGCCACATTGACCGGTCCCGTGCGATCGATCCGGCCAGGAGGCAGGAAATTATAGATAATATTTATAATCCACGTGCACGATTTTTTTTATGTCATATCCTAACTCAACAGTATAGATTATAGAGCATTGACAGCCAAGCTACAGCACATTTGATTGAAACGATTGAGACACAAACACCTTTCATCGCAACTTTATAGCAATTTTAATGTCTCATCTAACAGACCATCAATTCAAATCAACTCGCATAGAGAACACTACAAATCATATAAAAGCGACTTCCCAATAAAGACCACCTTAGTTATAGAGCGACCTATTCTCATGGTTTTACGAGGACTAGTAACTATTTCCTGCTCAAACTCGCATGTCATTCAGAATCAGGACTAATTTCTGAAGGGTCTGTGGGACCGAACGTAGCTGTTTATGACTTCTCGCCGTATTGTTTAGCAGTTAAAGTGTTACTTTTAATATATTTTTGTCATTACGGGTTGGTTGTTTTAAGAGTGGTACTATCGGGGTCTTTTCCGCCTGACCAGTTTAAATTTTTTTCGCTTAAATCATGCGGAGGCGCCGAGCCACGCCCCCTTAAAGTTTGGGCCTATTAGGAAAGCGTCAGCTTTGGCGCGCAAAATAACAATATCTCTCGTTGGGTGTGCGTCGTCAGTGCGCTCGGCTGATTCGGTATCTTTTCATTCATTATTTCTATACAAAGACAACGGGGCGGGGCTAGAGAGCGTTTCTATGTTGCGAGTGCAAGCAAAAATGAGCTTAGTGGTGGTCAGGCGGGAGTGTCCTCGATAGTACATGGACTATTTAAAAGATTTTTTAATTAACTTGAAAGAAAAGTGAGCACATAAAAACAATAGGTACCTTTAAAAATGTACCCACGATTTTAACAGAAAATACGTCGTGAAAGTAAAAACTGGAGAAAACGAAAACAAGACCAATCTCGACCAATATAATGAATATGTAAAAGGAAAGGGCATGATCTTGTTCTTTATGTTATGCATTTATGATTTACAATCAACTTCGTCGAAATAGCCCCAGTCTTTTCCGAGTAATTGAGCACCCAAACAAACAAACACAAACATTTATTTTATTACTTAAAAAGTTGAAACTGGCTATTCAAGACTGCATGCAAATATAATTTAAACGCGTACTTTTGCAGTACATTTAGTGAATTGTTTTCTATTTAAATATGTCTGGAGTCGCCCTTTTGGTAGTTTTAAGTCGTAAAAAGTTAAGTGCCGTAATTTTTATGGGCGAGAGTCACCTTCGGCCCTTTGTGGCAGGACCACATACGCGAACTAATAAAAAATAATATGAGTGGACTAGTTTACATATGCTGTACAAATAATAAAGGCTTTTCACTGTGAGTAATTTATAAATTAGTTTAAAAAACTATTGGCCACTTAGGTTGTTGCTTTAACTTCAAAAATTGCAATAGGCTAGTTTACACCATCAATAAATTGCAAATCTATTTAGTCCGTCAGTTATATTATTGGACAATAATGGACACGTATTTTTTTTTTTGTAAATCAATGAATATTTACAAAGATAAAACGCATTAAAATTCGAGAGTGTGGGCTCGTGATGTCACAACGCACTAAAAATTATAGCACGGCGTGACGTATTGAGAATTCTAAAAGCGTCGTTTGTTCTTTAATTTTGGTTTACGCAACAAAAGAAAAAATACGTGTCAAACATTTTTTGATAATCTAACTGACGGACTAATTAGATTTTTTCAGGACACAAGCCAATAACACAAGCAATATGAGATGAAAAATGAAAATGAGATAATTTTTTTTTTCTTTGTGAGCGAAGACAATTTTGTAAACATAGTTAGATGCTGGATGTATCTTGATGGTGGATGGATGAATCGGATCATCTTCTTTCTTTCGTTTGCTTTTAGGACTAGACAAGTATGTGCTATCGAGGACACTCCCGCCTGATCACCACTAAGCAAATATTTGCTTGCACTTGCAACATAGAAACGCTCTCTAGCCCCGCCCCGTTGACTATGTATAGAAATAATGAATGAAAATATACTGATCGGCCGAGCGCACTGACGACGCACGCCAAACGAGAGTTATTGTTATTTTGCGCGCAAAAGTTGACACTTTCCTAATAGGCCTAAACTTTAAGGGGGTGTGGCTCGGCGCCTCCGCATGATTTAAGCGAAACAATCTTTAACTGATCAGGCGGAAAATACCACGACTGTACTTATTCTTTAAGCGAAATACCCCGAAAAGCACTTCATTTAGTGAAATTAGAGCAAAATCTATCCGCAGTAGAAAACCATTAGCGAAATAAGTTATAACTTCGTCGAGACCAATTAATATTCAGTTTCGTGACTCAATTCTAAGATCTATCTCTGCGGTCACTATTAGTATTATCGAAAATAAACCCTATCCATTAAATGATAAGGTTGCTGTTTCGTTTTGTGTCGTTATATTTTTATGTTCTAATGAAATTGTTTTCGACCGCAAGACTGTTGCATGCTTTATGTTTTACCCGACTACGCGACGGTAAAGACAGGGTTATGCTTTTTATTTTGTAAAACATTCGCGAATTATGTCTTCTTTTGATCCGAGATTTGGTAATTTTAATTACAATGAATGATTTGGTTAGGAAGATAACTTTTGTTTTCGAAGGAAATCATCAGGAGCCAATTTGAAACTTTCAGCACAAACCAGCTTTATACATTGTTACATTATATATCATCATCATCATCCTCATTTCAGCTGAAAGAAGTCCACTGCTGGACATAGGCCTCCCCCAAGCGTCACCACATAGACCGGTCCCGTGATGCGACTCGCATCCAGCGGATTCCCGCAACCTTCACCAGGTCATCGGTCCACCTAGTGGGAGGTCTTCCAACGCAACGTCTTCCGGTTCGCGGTCGCCACTCCAGAACTTTTCGGCCCCATCGGCCATCCGTTCTGCGAGCAATGTGCCCAGCCCACTGCCACTTAAGTTTGGCAATTCCTGCCCATAAGCAGTTTATTTGGGATAGACCCAACATATCTTAGCTATAAAATACTATTCCCTCAATTCGACTATCAAAAACATCTATTGTTCTATCAAATCTATCACACGCAAATCGTTTAGAAAACCCAAATCCATCAAAGTAAATTATCTGTGAAAGCTCTCACGTTTGACAGATTAACGCATTAGTGCTCCAAAGTACGTTGACATGTGAATTAATTGTGTCTTGGCTACAGATACCGGCACGGTTCTTGAGCGCTCGGCGGAAGAGTGGGGATCGCTTTGCGCATCGTGCACCTATACGCGCCCCACTTCATACCACCAAAGGGACCCAATAACTCACTTTTGCGCAGGTGAAGGTCAGCGCTCAAGAATCGTGCCGATGATTGTACGTCTGTGCAACACTGTCGATACTAAACCGTTTGAACAATCCGTTTTATTCAGGCCAGACTGGCTGTAAATACGTGTTGGTTCTGTTGTGTTTGGAAATGAGGATTGCTGTTTACTTATAGAATTTTCGCATCAGAAAAATCGGGTGATATTCGAACAACTCGTTACTTAATAAAATCTGAATTTACCTGAAAGTCCGCGTTTGTATTTCAATTTAAAAGAAAAACGCTTAATTGACACTTGCCGTGACCCTAGGGCTGGCTTTTACCTTGGCCAAAGGCTTAGCATTGGCATACAGCGTGGTAACGCCGCCAGTCTCTTGGGGACATTAGGTACCAGTTGACAGCGTTGAGGAGGAGTTTTTTGACGCCATTTTTTAAGTTTTTTGTTTAAAGTTAGTTTATTTTATTTTAATAGATTTGTAAATTGTAAATAATGTACATACTGAATTCAAACAAAAGACTCATTTGAAAAATAAATTAAAAGATGTTTCTTCAACATTCTATAGGCCTTGTTACCCAGCTACGTAAATCAACCAGCACTCTGTATGTGATGGTACACACTTTGTATCACAAACTGCAGGATATTTACATACTGCCCCCATAGCGTCTTTTCTTGACTTGAATGTGCCCTGGCGGTTTAGAGTATGTCATGCTCACTTTTGATGTCTCGCTGATGGTGGCGCATGTGTCGGATCATTTAGTTCCCTTCAAAATGGTTGAGTTGAATGGTGGTGCTGATCTATGCGTCATGTCCGTGAACGGGCGCTGTCAGTTGTGACTGGTCATCTCTTAGTGGCCATGGCTTATTTGAATGAATTATTTTGAATTGTATTTTGTTTTTGTGTGTTTTTGCTGTGGACACTTTTAACGTGCACATCTTGCTACATTGTTCTCACATAATATACCATCTCAACATGAATGATGTAACCAAGATTTTGTAACAATATTCTGATTTAAAAGTGTGTCCATGGAGTTTTTTGCCTGTTCTTCTCCATAGAGATCTACGCTAGGGAATGGGCAACTACAGTACTTTCACAGTTTTTATGTCTTGTGACTGGGACTGTAGCTACATTTAATTTTCATCTTTGTTTCGACAGTTCAAAAGTGCCTGTAACTGGCCTACTTGAAATAAATGCTTTGATTTTTATTGAAATTTTTCATCGAGAATTAATAAAAAAGCTGTGCTTTTGTAGGAAACAGTAGAATCAGTTTATGCGTAGGTATGTCCTTTTCACTCTTCATTAAGGAAATAATTAATTGCGTCATATGTCTGATGAATCGTCAAAATGTTGATAATTGTGAGTGTTTTATTCTAGCTCCATCTCTTTCCTAAACTGATATCTTCGCTTGATGACTCCGTCATTGGTTCATGGAAGTGGAAGAGCATCATGAGCTCGTATCTGGAGCTTGAAAGAAACACATTCGGCAAATATAATCACCACTTGAATATGCATGATCGAGAATGCACGATGGAAATGCCTTCACATTTCCTAATTCTGTTTACTTATGGTCTTTAGAACATCAGTTTTCATTAAACATGAAATTTCGATCGATAGACAGCAATTTGCAAAGACCACATTAATGTGACTGGCTATAATACCAATATCGGACTATTCTGAACCCAATCTCTAATTTTATCTGTTTCTGAGTCGCAATCGCGGTGGCCACCTAGCCCATAAAGAAATTAACCTCAAAGACCCCTGTTAAATCCAGACCAGTAGGCCTATTACGTATCTTTCTGATATCCAGTGACTATCAAGCTTCGGTTGTACACCGAACTTTGATGACAACCGGGAATGTCATTATATTGGTATTACACATCGCACTGTGTGGATAATCACTTTACGGTGACTAACAGCCCGGGTACGGTGTAATGTCTTTCATGAAAGCCACTTAAAACTCGGTTGTCATCAATTTGTTGTCCATTATGCTTACATAATTGAAATAATATAAGTATCGATACGAAAGCGTCTGTCAAAATGAGTTACGGTGACTATCAGCCACGATGGGCACCGATGACGTCATATTTGATCGCGACTGGTCATACATAATACGAAACTAACCTTTTGACAGTTATTTGATGGACACTGAGCCCAGTTACTATCATTTCGAGCTGTGAACAGAGATACGTAATAGCCCTGCAGATCGCGAGTCCAATAAGTTCTGCAGGCCTAAGTAAATAGCTTCGCAAGGCAGATGTGAGTGTCATCGCCGAAAGGGGACGCCCTCGAAGGACATGCACTGTCCTTATTGGTGACGTTTTTCAGGAAGGTCAGCGTAGTACTCGCAACCGGCATACGTGTATGACCAGATGTATAAACGTGGATAAGGCAAAAGGAGTGTTTAAGAGCGGCCAACCCGCCATACTTTTCGCGAGAATTTTGACAATAGCTCGTGCGTGATTATGCCGTTGTTAGACATATATCATTGAATTTTTTGTACTATTAGGAATATTGTGGACTATATCTAGGCTTCTATCGAAGCAAAAATAAAAAATTGTAGAAACTAATTCAGTATAAGCCTCCAAAAATTGCTGTTTTGCCCAACTTTTACCTCAACTTTGGCGGTTCTTAATGTACTTATAAATTGTAAAAGTAAATAAAGCATCGTGATAGAAGCCTTGCAAATGTAGTGGAGATTCTAAATAACAAATATTTATTTCACATACTTGTAAGACTAATTCAAAAACACGTATATCCTGGAACAAGTTTTATAAATTTTCGGACAATATTTTTCGTTCAATGTCCTCGCGTTAGACGGTATGAGGTACGCGGGAGGCAAGTAGTGCGGGTTCGGGGCTAGGTAAGACAGGGGAGTTGAAAGAATACCACCGCTGTGGCTCTGGATGAAACAACAAGCTTTTCGACCATGCTCGCGTTGTCGAAAGGCGGGCCGGGAAGGGCCCTCTTAAGGATCGTCGTAGCAGGTGGCATTCTCATGTGGTTTCTGCTTACTCCCATGAGATAAACACGTGAGTTTATGTGTGCGTGTGTTTGTATATTAATGATCTTCATCCAAACTCCAAACTCTTTCAAAACTCAGTAGTGCATTCGAGCCACGCCAATTACAATTAATTTGACGTCCATTCACAAGCCAGAAATGTGTAATAGTGAGTGATACACACATTACACACTAGCGACTCGAGACTGTGGGGCGACGGACTAACAAACTATGTAAGTGATAAATTGATTTGTGTTTTGTTTTGTACCGGGACCTATACCAATACGTACGATTGTGGATGTGTGCGTGACGTCTTCCAAGCTCGCTTGATGTTGAAGTTCAAGTTTTCTAGAACATTAGCATGGACGCCTGAAGAAAAAGGAACGTTAATTGGAATCATATTTGAAATTTGTTGTCTTTTGTTAATTTTTGAAATTGAAATTTCTTATTTCGCAGATGACATTTGCTTGGTGCTGGATTCATATCTATGGATGTATACTAGAAGAAAAAAAAATGCTTTAATTTTTATTCAAAATTCATGCGTTTGTGCACGAAATAAATTTGAATGAAACTTTCAGAGGCTGGGGCTTCTATACATTACAGTAAAGCTGTTCGTGACCGTGGGGACTGCGGAACATAAGACAATGGAACGTCAGTGAGTTTTGAATAAAGCATTCTAGATCATTTGAGTTTCACAACTCAAAAGTTCTCGTCTGTAGTCCGTTGACATACACAAAAATGTCTTTCACCAAAAATTGGGTGTTAAATCTGGTCTGGGTCTCCGAGACAAAGATGTATGACATGCTACACAAGCATAGTCGTGGTAGCCTCGAGGTTCTGCATCCATTTCTAAAGATCAAGCTGTCAGCTGAAATTTTTCATGGACATACTAAGGTGATATTTCCATTGTCATCATAATTATGTACACGTAAATGTGACACTGGAAACTTCTGCACCCATTTATCAAGTGCCTCAAATTGTGAAGAAAATACCAGATTGACAGTTTCATTGTCGTAATTACGGACATTAAAGTTTTTTTTTTATACGCAGAGCAAGCGTGGTGATTCATGCTTGTTCCTGTATACTGTATGAGCAGTATTTGCCCTGCAGGTGGGACAATTAATAGGTAGGTAAGTATAACTTTTACTCGTGCCAATTGTAAATTTGCAGTTGTTTGTTTCCGTGGTTATTGTCTACTTCGAAATTCGAACGGTATAGAGATGTGAATTCGAAATTCGAATGAAATTCGCAATGACGTAATATATGATAGTGATAAATTAGCCCTAGACGTTTTGACCTTTTCTCCTAGGTGCAGTTATATCCGCAGCATATGTTTATTGTCTAATTTTAAGCCACAACTAATAGGGTGTCATCAATATGTCGTTGATGGCTTCGATACTACACTGTCTTTGGGTTATGCCAACTATTCCTTAAGATAATTATTACAAAGTCTTCTTTCAATAAAATTTCCTACATACGATATTTGAGGTACTTTCCTACCGTGTGTAATAAACTAAAACAGCTAAACTAATAACAAACTATTAAAGGGCTGGTAATGTGCCCAAGAGACTGGCGGCATTGCCACATTGTATGGTAATACTTAACCTCTGGCCAAGGGCTTCTGGTCACGGGAATCGTCAACTAGGCGTTTAGAAATTTCTTTAAAAAGGCTGCGAGCACTCGGGCCCCACGGCCCAAGAATTTCAACCCCAAATGGCTCTAAAATATAGTTTCCGCTGTTTGAGGTTCCCCGCAACCGCAGCGGCTGCGCCAGTACAGTACGATGAGCATGGAAGATGTGATGAGCAAGAGTATCCACATACGTTGCGTCATGTCTTCTAAGGAAACAAAGACATGCCATCCGGATGAATGAATGAGATGAATATGTTCTGTACCTAATCTGCAACAATTGAGCATCAATGAAATAAGAAATAATTCGGTTGGTGAATGGACTTCACTTTTAAACAGTAGCCACATCCGAAATGTTAACAAAGACAACAATAACACGAAAACGATTACGATACTACCGCCCAATTTGGATAACACCTGGTTTATGCCGCTGTATTAGAAACAGAGATCAACTCCTTAAAAAGCTTCGCAAAAACCCAGACAACGTTATTTAAAGGATCACTTAAAGAAGGTACCGTAACACATGTAATAATTTCCAAAAAAAAAACATAAAAACTACTATCTACGGTCTGAAGTCAATAAGCATAAAAACAATTTAAAGAAACAATGGTCCTTTTTTTTTTTTTTTTTTTTTTTCGGATGGGAAATCATCAAATAACCCCTCTCGCTCTGGGCGGAGCAGGAGGGAGTGTCAGACTTTTACTGACTAAAACCCATCCATGTTCCTTCATCGCCCTTTGTGTTCCGGGGCCGCGGTATCTCTTTCGAACTGTCCCGCAACCCCGGCAGGCATCGGTCCTTACGGACCCCTTCCTTTTTGCTGACTCTCTTTGAGGCGCGCGTGGAACACGAACGCGCCGTCGAGACGGCCTGTCGTCATGAGACGGACGGACGGCGAGCTAGCCCATAGCCCACCGTCCACAGGCCCGCGCCTACGGTGGCCGGGGGCCACGTGGTGGTGGCCCCCGACGCCCGGGGCGTCTCCCGCGGCGGCCGGGACGTTGAGAGGTTCGCTCCCTCTCACGTTCCGCCACCTCCTTCTCTAGCAGTACTGCTTCGCAGAAGGAGGTGACGGCGTCCCATTCCGTCTCGCTTCGGACCATGGCTTGCACCAGGGCCGGACGCGAGAGGTCGCCGCCGCCGATCGCCGCTTCGAGGACACGGCGGTGCTCCGCCCACGTGGGGCACACCTCCACCGTGTGCTGCACCGTGTCCTCCGGTCGATCCTCACAGTGGAAGCACCCGGACGTTTCCTCCCGCCCGATTCGGTGCAGGAGCCTCCCGAACACCCCGTGTCCGGTGAGGAGCTGCGTCAGGCGGAAGGTGAGGACGCCGTGGCGTCGCTCAAGCCACTCCTCAAAGAGGGGACTTATCGCCACTATCGTGGCGTGCCCTGCACGGGGTTGCGACAGTCGCTCTCTCCATGTCGCCATGAGATCCCGCCGGAAGTCTGTCCGCTGAGCGACAATTTGCCGCGGCAGCGGAGTTTCCCCCCAGCGAGCGTAGCGCCTCCGCGCGCCATTCATGAAGGCGCGCGAGGACTATTGCCTCCAGATCCCATGGCGGCAATCCGGCAAGGAGGCTCGCCGCCTCGCGGGAGATCGTGCGGTAGCCCCGGGCCAGCCTTATGGCTACCACCTTTTGGGGCGCGTTCAGGTAGTGGGCGGCTCGCCGCCTCAATGAACGCGCCCACACCGGGGCCCCGTAAAGGGCCATTGACCGCACGACTCCCGCGTAGAGCCTCCGGCAAGAGGCGTTTGGCCCCCCCAGATTGGGCAGGAGGAAACAATGGTCCTTAATTAAAGATGTCTGCAATTTCGCTGGTCTAAATAATGACAACAAAGAACTGCTAAAACTCAAACCTGATCCACAGAGCTCCTTTTTTTTTTTTTTTTTTTTTTTTTTTCGGCTGGGAAATCATCAAATAACCCCTCCCGCTCTGGGCGGAGCAGGAGGGAGTGTCAGACTTTTACTGACTAAAACCCATCCATGTTCCTTCATCGCCCTTTGTGTTCCGGGGCCACGGTATCCTCAACTTGCTCCAAAGCACATCGTAAGAAACGAGATCGAAAGCTTTGGAGAGGTCAAGGAAGCAGGCGTACACCCAGCGTCTTGTACTTGTACTGTCAGTGTAGTATTTGACAGTATTCTTGACACTTAGAATAGCACTTTCGGTTGATAATCTAGGGCAAAACCCAAACTGTGCATCGTGCAACTTAACATATTTCGCCAAACAAGAGTCAAGCATACTGTCCAACACTTTGGCCATAATAGTTGCAAGAGAGATTGGGCGGTAATAGGGAATATGCATGAATTTTCTTTTTTTATTTAGATACGGATTGTTAAAGTACTATAAAAATAATGACAAAAAGCGAAAACAAGACATAAATCGGCCAAACAACACAAAAGTTATAATCATTTAAACTTTTGTTTCTATCTCTTTCTAGATAAACGGAATTTAGTATGGATTTTGTTCGTACGCTTTACCAGATCTCTCTGACTAATCAGCAGTTTCAAATGTTTATAACTTAGTATTTTTTATAGATATTAAAAAAATAATTTCACTTTGATATTTCTGATATTTAAGCTTTGTTTGGAGTGATAAAAAAAATCTTGCATATACCCTATTGCTTATGTCCGAGATGTCTCCTGTCCTATTCTTCACGATGGGTACCACAATGGTTTTTATTAAATCTGCCGGTAGATACGAATGGCTGAGACACATCGTATAAAAAAACCGGCCAAGTGCGAGTCGGACTCGCGCACGAAGGGTTCCGTACCATTATTATCAAAAAAGGGCAAAAAAATCACGTTTGTTGTATGGGAGTCCCCCTTAAATATTTATTTTATTCTGTTTTTAGTATTTGTTGTTATAGCGGCAACAGAAATACATCATCTGTGAAAATTTTAACTGTCTAGCTGTCACGGTTCATGAGATAGAGCCTGGTGACAGACAGACGGACAGACGGACAGACAGCGAAGTCTTAGTAATAGGGTTCCGTTTTTACCCTTTGGGTACGGAACCCTAACAAGGACAGGACCCTCGGCATATGCATGCCTGCATATTTTAAATGCTCAATGCTAAGCCCATCATGCCCAGGGGATTTGCCCCTACTCATATCACTGATCCTACTTGCTTCGTGGTGAAGCGTAGCAGTGGCTCCTGCCCCCGGACATGAGACACAAAGCGGATTCCCGATACTGAGGGGCCAAGTGGAGACTTTACTTTGAAATGGTCTTTAAATAAGTTGGCGATTTCCGCATTCCCACCTACTTCCGCCGCAAGACCAGGCCTAGCAGACTTACCTGTGGACTTCCAAAATGCACTGAAATTATTTGTCGCCCGTTGTTCAGCTAATACGTCCATTTTTAATTGATCAAATTTAATTGATGAAAATTTTACGCGTCTCGTACATTTGGTCGTAAACCGTCCCAGATGTTGGTCGATCAGCCAAAACCCAAAGTTGGAATCTACACCTGGCCTCTCTGGTGAGCGTCTCGCACATGATTGATCCACCCACACGGACTACCACGCTTGGGTCTCTTGAATGCTTCATTAGATTCCTTCGCTGCCTCACAAAGGACATCAACAATATTCTTGTAGAGCTTATCAAGGACAAGTTTGTGATCATCCAAGCTGCATGACCCATGACTGCACACTAAAAACTCCTGTGGAAAGTCTATCTCCCGTCTCCCGTAATTTATCAGAAGACAACTCATGATATATGATATCTTTCGATCTCTGATTTATTTCTGACGCCTCAAACAACAGCATTTTGGGGTGCAGTCCCGGTCAAAAACTTTGGCCTAACTACATCTAAGTCACATGTAATATATTATATAGGTGATCATCAGACACGTAAATATCTTCATCAATTCCAAAAGTAAAATAAATCAAGGTTTTTTTTTAATTCGACCCTCTCAAAAGATATTAATAAAGCTCGTGCTACAATGAATGCGTCGTAAATACGCTTCAGATCGCAAGCGCTCGCTCCTGCTCCGGTGTACTCCGGTACTCCGGCACTCCGGATGTTAGCTCACAAACACCACTTTAAATCATCGGAAAACGACTTAGGACTCACGTTAGGGCTTGTGTACACGATTTGTACATTACACTTTTTATGACGTGCTTAAGTTTTTTTCAACATGGTTGAAGGAATGCGTTAGAGAAATTGACAAACTTTCATCTGAAAAATATTCTAAGTTACTTTTATATCAATAAATAGATAGAATTTAAATATACTCAATTGGTCAATGATTAGGGAATTCCATGACTTGCTTTTCTAAATATAAATCGACGGAAAGCCAGAGAGAGACATGAAGCTATCAAATCTTAATTTGTCCTTTTTGCAATAATAGTTACGCGTATAACCTAACAAACGACGCACTTATGGATGATTGTCCCAAAAATCTATTATCACCATCTTCCTGCCCTTGTCAATGTTGGATCATTCTCTGAAGATCCATTGGCTGGCCAATTCAAACAATTCCAAACAATTCTCACTAGATCCATTATGGATCTAGTGAGGATTGTGTTCTCATTGGATCCTGATTTCAAGATACTACTACTACTACCACTGAGAATCGTTCATTCTCAGAAGATCCATCGGCCAGATCCATGGTGGATCCAAAGACAATTTATTATTCTCATTGGATCCTGATTTCAAGATGTGGACTACTGATCGGTGCAACACGTTTGTTTCTTCCATTCTCCTTTTTCCTTTTTTACCCTTTTTAGGGTTCCGTACCCAAAGGGTAAAAACGGAACCCTATTACTAAGACTTCGCTGTCTGTCCGTCTGTCCGTCTGTCTGTCCGTCTGTCCGTCTGTCTGTCACCAGGCTGTATCTCATGAACCGTGATAGCTAGACAGTTGAAATTTTCACAGATGATGTATTTCTGTTGCCGCTATAACAACAAATACTAAATATAGTCAATGGTACGGAACCCTTCGTGTGCGAGTCCGACTCGCACTTGGCCGGTTTTTTTTCTTTCATATCATTCCTCCCAAAAATCTGTTAAAATAATATAAAAGCGCTTAATCGCCCCACATTGAAAAGTATAAAAGGACTATTTGTCAAACAAAATTTTCGGTGCGAATAATGTGTCCTGTGCACAACAGCGATCGAAAGCTGAGTCCCGGTGCGCTCACATGATTGTTTTGGAAATAAATGCCATGGTCGGGTCACGCGCGCGTGATTTTAACGTAAACAAAGCGGTCGGAGCGCCTGCGCGTCTGTGTGTACCAGGCTTAGTAACAAAACGAATTATTTGTCATACATTGGCACAAGATTATTCGCCTTCTTGTTGCGCTTGAAACAGATGGTATGCGTGCACGATTATTTTTATCGATTGTTTTTTTTATACCGATCGTTGTTTGAGTTATCATTATTTAGCGGTTTATCGTGTTTAAAGGCAGCCATACTCGTACACTCGGGTTGATCTCTATGTCATTTGTAGATCTTTGACAGTAGTTACAGGTAGTCAGTGGCCCGAAAGTCGGACAACCAGTCTTAACCAAGGGGTATCGTATTACCCACTACTAACTGTGTTGTGGAGGTCAAATAGGCAGTCGCTTCATCTATATCTATACTTCTATACTAATATTATAAATCTATACTATACTATAATATAATAATATCTATACTACTAATTACTATGTACTAATAATAATTATTATAAAGAGGTAACATTTGTTTGTAAGTTTGTAAGTTTGTATGTAGGGGGTAATCTCCGGAAGTAATGAACCGATTTCAAAAATTCTTTCACCATTATAAAGCTACATTATTCGTGAGTGCTATAGGCTATATTTTATTCCCGTACTCCCACGGGAACGGGAACTACGCGGGTGAAACCGCGGGACCTCAGCTAGTGTAAAATACTGGTATTCAGCTTGATCCGGTTGGACTGGAAGCCGTCCCAACATAGTTGGGAAAAGGCTAACCAGACGATGAATGACACATTTTCTACTATGCAGTAGCACCTCGCATTTCGTCCTGTACACATATCAGAATCATGATTATCTACACTAATACCATAAAGAGGAAAGATTTGTATTTTTATGTGTGTGTATATTTGTAATGAATAAACTCAAAAACTACTGCGCCGATTTCAAAAATTCTTTCACCATTAGAAAGCTACATTTACCCTAAGTAACATAGGCTATATTTTATCCCCGTTCTCCCACGGGAACAGGAACTACGCGGGCGAAACCGCGTGACGACCGCTAGTACGAAAATAAAATATCTATTCAGAAACTGATAAATTATACAGTGTTTCTGTGACCTAATGTTCTTTGTTAATTTATATTGGGACGGCGTTATAGACGTTTATTAGCTAGTTAAAATAAATAAGCTTAGGTAGTGACACTGAGTTTTGAAACAGCCACCGTGGTAATTTCTTGAAATCTAGAGATGAGACAAATGTTATGTAAGAATGTAATGGCTGTCGATGTGTATAGAGGACCGTTTTTGTTGTATATTACGAGATAAGACTGTGTGCATTGAACGCTAATCAAAAGAGTTTGCATGTCTTACTTAATACTTCCAGGATACACAAAGATAACAAAAGAAAATAAATCAGAGCAGTCTTTGGGGACTGCCGATCACGAAGTGAAAACAAAAAGTACACAGGCCCCGCCCCAGTCGTAGCACTGGTTATGCCCCGAGCATGTCTATGTGGTGCTACGCCGTAGCGGATGCTACGAGTGCTACGAAGCGTGACCGCACGTTACGTTACGTGACGATGAGTTCAATGTTTTTCCTTCACCCAAAAAGTGCTCAACGCACCTAAAGAAGTTTTCACTTCAAAAAAGGGAAAATATTCAATTAACACAAATAACAGCCTGAGCCAGAAAACGTTTTTTTTTTATTTTAAAAACTTCCCGTATCAAACGATGATTCCTTTGGTATTCATAGCGAACATCTTTACACACATAAACTTATCAACTCAGCGTATCAAAGGCCACTGCTGGACTCCCGGAGCTCCCAACCTGCGCCGCAACATTCGGTTTCTCGCATAGTTTTCCAAATAAGTATTAAGTATTTCACCCACGTAGTTCCCGTTCCCGTGGGAGTACGGGGATAAAATATAGCCTATGGTACTCGCTGATAATGTAGCTATCCATTGCTGAAAGAATTTTTCAAATCGTTCCAGAAGTCTTTAAGTTTATTCGTTACATACAAAAATACAAATCTTTCCTCTTTATAAAACTATATACAGAGTGGAATTTTAACGCCACCTGGAGGGAAAGTACTCTAAATACTGAAGACAGCAAATTTTACTCAAAGGAAACATTCCTTTATTTTTTTAAAGAAACAAATCTGCATTCACAGATTTTCGATATTTTTTTTTGCCACACTCGGGCATCGAACCCGGGGTGGATCGACTAAATTTCGAAAAAATAACATTCTGTACTTTTTTGACATCAATCGATAGGGTCAATCATATGGATCAAATCTTTCTAACAAACATGATAAATTAAATGATAGGAAAACCATGAATAAAAGTGCTTTATCTTATTGAATTTATCCCATTGAATTTATAACTTTGCTTTAGTTTTATTGGTTTTCCCTTCATTTAATTTATCATGTTTGTTAGAGAGATTTGATCCATATGATTGCACCTATCGATTGATGGAAAAAAAGTACAGTATGTTATTTTTTCGAACTTTAGTTGGTTCGATTCCCGAGTGTGGCAAGCGAATTTTCTAAAATCTGAGAATGCAGATTCGTTTCCTTTTAAAAATAAAGTAATGTTTCCTTTGAGTAAAATTTGCTATCTCCAGTATTTCGAGTACTTTCCCTCCAGGTGGCATTAAAAATTCCATCCTGTATATACTAGCGGACGTCACGCGGTTTCACCCGCGTAGTTCCCGTTCTCGTAGGAGTACGGGTATAAAATATCGCCTATGTTACTCAGGGTGAATGTAGCTTTCTAATGGTGAAAGAATTTTTGAAATCGGCGCAGTAGTTTTTGAGTTCATTCGTTACAAACATACACACACATAAAAATACAAATCTTTCCTCTTTATAATATTAGTGTAGAAGTGTAGATAAAGCTCGATATTATTATAAATATCGATTAAAATACTCGCTAGACTTTTTGAATTTCGTCCTTCTCCCTTCTCCAGAAACCTTCGGGCTTCGTCCATCTGGCCCCATAAGTACCCTCTAAAAAGGTCAAAGAGGCAAACAGTTTCTCTATATAGCGCAATAAACTAGGAATCGCTACTAAAAGGAGTAAGCACATAGTTCGCTGACCAGATTACCCGCTGGACACTTAACTGTTCTTACTGAAAGTGTAGAAAGTACTACGGTGTGTCACAAATGATTGGCTTCAAACATCAAGACACCTTGGGTTTTGTTGCAGATTTGTCAGCGGAGCTTCTCTTGCGTTACGGTCGAAAATTATCCCTCAGGAACATTTTACATGTAGCCTATGATACTCGGGGATGATATCCATCCTTCCCATTAGTGAAAGAATTTTCGGGATTAGATGAGTAGTTCCGAAGATCTTATCATCTCGTGAAACTTTAAGTAGTTTTCAAATAAAAGTGTTTCTTGGACACATAGTAGCGACGATGCGTTTTGGATTTGCGTTCCGTTTCACCAAAAACACGCTACATAAGATTGTAAAATAAGTGTTGTATTAGAAAGTTAAACAAGAGTACTACACTATTACTACAACAGCCCATAACGTCCAGTGCTGGACATAAGCCTCTCCCATGATGGAAGGAATTTGCCGTAATCTCCACGCTTGGCAGGCGGATTGGAGATCGCAGTGCTGAAAGACTAACAGAAAACGCTGCTGCCCATTCTCTGGTGTACGGAGGTGCAAGGTGTTCTGCCTCAGACATTAGTCGCCTTATACGACACCCGTGAGTGTAATGGGTTGGTTCTATTCTACTCTGCCGGATACCACACGGCTAAAAACAAGAGTACCACAATGTTATTATGGGCCAATACAAGGCATTTTTAAGGAATTAAAAAAGTTTTGAATTTCTTGCATATTTCCGACCGCACTTTTGCGTTGCAAGTTGCAAATTGCATTTGTGTGTCGATTCATAATATTCGATGACAACCCCGAAAATAATAAAACAAGTCTTTAAACACTTCATATAGCAATAAATAAAAATAGTTTTAATATATCGTCGTATCTGTTGGCAGGTAGCCAAGAGCAATTGTAAAGTTTAAGTAACAGGGCGGGCCTTTTAAATCATTTCGTGTTGATTTGGTCATTATTAATATTAGTGAAACTAAATAGTCTTGGTCATGTCTGTCATAGGAGTGATGGCAGATGAGCAGGCGAGCTCAGAACAAATAAAAAAAGTTAAGACGGAACTGTGAACAGAGAAGTGAGGCCGGTTTTGTAAACATGTGTGTGTGCATTTATTGAGACGTAGTTTCATTGTAGTTTGATGTAAATATGTGCGGGTGAGCGTGTATAAGTAAATATCGCTGGACATTACACACAGCGCCATCTAGTGCCATACTAAGCAACAAGGCTTGTGTCGTAGACACCAGATAGTTGAAATACTACATAGACATACTTTTGTTTGTAAATACTTACTTATTATACATGTAAACATCCATGACTCGGAAACAAATGTCCATGCTCATCACACAAACATTTACTCTTACCGGGATTCAAACCCGAGACTAGGGTTACCAGGGCCTAAAATCGGAAATCCGGTCTTAGAAGATAAAAAATCCTGATTTTCGACAAAAAAGTCCGGTCTTGCCTAAAGTTTACCTACGATCAAACAAAAAACTGAATTTTTTTTCAAAGCTAGAAAAAAAAACAATAAATCGTGTTCAGTAATCAAAAGTTAAACGTAAAAGTGTTAATTATATTTTTTATTACTAGAAATAGCTTTTAAAATTTGGTTTTGGCCTCAAAAATTTGATTAAAGAATTGTTCGCAACTAAAATCTTTCCAGTTATACTTCGTAATTACGATGGCTCTAATGGACTCCAATGATAGTCTGTTTCTTTCTTTCGTTCGGCATGAGTCGAAAAATCCGGCCTAACACAAAATCCGGGCGAAGTCCGGTATTGGCATTAAAAATCCGGTCAAGACCGGATTTATCCGGTCAGATGGTAACCCTACCCGGGACCCCAAGAACGTAAGCGAGCGGCCAGACAGAAAAGACGCAAGACAAGGGCAGGGCGCGGACCCGTCGCAGACAGGGCGCCGTCACAACTTTTTAACATATATAGAAAAGACACGGACGCGTCGCAGACAGGGCGCCGTCACGACTTTTTATGACGCAAGATGCACAATGGCGAGCGGGCGAGCGCGAGCGCTGTGAGAACCTGCCCTCCGCGCCCTTTCCGCTCCCCCGCTTGCGCCCGTGCAGGCCCGCGCCGTGCCCGCGCCCTGTCCTTTCTATATGTTTTCCAATAGGGCGCCGACGAGTTAACGTCGTGACGGCGTCCCGTCTTTTCTGTATGTTTTACGTCGCGACGGCTGTATACATTTTATATGCAAGTAGATTAAACGGGCGCCGCGACTGCGACGGGTCCGTGCCTTGCGTCTGTTCTGTGTGGCCGGTGCCTAAGGCAGCCCGGTTTATGCACTGAGCGAGACGTACTTTTGCGCTGGCCTCACTTTATTGTTCGCAGCGCTATGTCTTGGATTTTATTAGGTTTGAGTAGACGAGTACTTGAGTTAAAACTGACAGAAATACCAATGAGATCCGACGAACCGACGATCTTACAAAGGCACCTGGGACAGCCCACGTGAATCGTTGATTTCCAAATTTAGACTGCTAGCTGTTACCCGCGACTCCGTTCGTGTGGAAATTGACCCTCGGGAACGTTTTAACGGAACGGGGATAATGAAGCTTCCCGTTAGTGAAAGAATTTTCGGAATCCGATCAGTAGATCCGAAGATTACCCAAAATTTACCTCCATTATAATCTATAATATAATAAAACCGGCCAAGTGCGAGTCGGACTCGCGCACGAAGGGTTCCGTACCATCATTATCAAAAAAGGGCAAAAAAATCACGTTTGTTGTATGGGAGCCCCCCTTAAATATTAATTTTATTCTGTTTTTAGTATTTGTTGTTATAGCGGCAACAGAAATACATCATCTGTGAAAATTTCAACTGTCTAGCTGTCACGGTTCATGAGATACAGCCTGGTGACAGACAGACGGAGAGACGGACAGACGGACAGACAGCGAAGTCTTAGTAATAGGGTTCCGTTTTTAGGGTTCCGTACCCAAAGGGTAAAAACGGAACCCTATTACTAAGACTCAGTCTGTCCGTCTGTCCGTCTGTCCGTCTATAAATATAGATTATGTGGAATTCGGAGAATAGGCTGGTGTTTTGGTCTAGATACAATAGAAGAATGAGTTAGGTGAAAATCTGCGTAATCTACCCATCGATTACTTGATTGCCTTACCAGAGTTCCCGGTGATTGATATCCTCCGCAATAGGCTTTTCTAAATAAGATCCAATATCCTTTTACAGACCAATATCTGAAAGAATCTTTCATCTCAAACATTTCCTGTCTGCAGACAGTTAATTCCCACACATAGACAAATATTTTTATGTTTTCTTTCATAGATTTGCGACTGAAGTTTTTTATGGGATGTAAAATTTGCGCAAATAGAAATTGTGTTGGACGCGTCTCTAGTTGGCTTTTATGTTAACAAAGTTTCTACGTTTTCTGAAAACATTGATTCTATATAAATTTGCTCTCATCCAAATTACCAAGTTAAATAAAATAAAAGTTATTTCGACCTCATCAACCGATTTTATAGCCCATAATATTCGTACACAATGAAATTACCACTACGCTGTTATAGCCCTTAAATCATAAACACTAAAGGTCACTATGCCATGTTTATTTAATGTATTGTGTGACAAACTGTGTTAGTAGGTGTCTACTGCTCTCAATCAACCGCTGGGATTACAATGTCTTTATTTATAAACGCTGGTAACACTGGTTGGCACTGCAGTGACAGAAATGCATAAAATAAAATAAGGTTAACGGTTTTTTAGGGTGACAATACTCAAATGCAACAAGGACATAATGATGGACTATAAATTCATGAAATAGTTTACTTTTGCAGTGCCAAAGAGACCAAAAGAAAATTTTGCAAATATGGTGATTTATCATTTAATATAACAATAAACCTCTACACCTAAGCATGCAATAGTAACGTAGATAAATAATCGTAAAACTGGCTTGTTTTAAAAATCGTGCTATTTTCAAATAATTATGGGCACCTATAATTATTTGAAAAAAGCACGATTTTATTTATTTATATTATATTTATTATATTATATTATATTTATTGCACGATGAAATTAATTTTACTTTTTATCTTTTTTTTACATCTGATTTTTTTTTAACATTTGCCAGTTGTAGCAGTTGTTGTGTATATTACCAGTTTAGTAGTTGAGGTCAATTATATACATTTATAAACCGTGTCGTTGAAACTAAAACGGTAACTCAATTCCTCCATTTTCGTTTTCTTTTTCTAATCTAGGCAGAAAGCACTAGATCAAAATCTTTGAAACACACTGTATATTCTGTGGGGTCCTGATGCGTGACCATTGAGGTCTAAATCTAGTTTTATCGTTCATGCACCACAAACGAACAATAATAAATATAATAAATAAAAATATAAAGAATAATTTATGGAATACGGTAAGTATACATTTCCAATTATTACTAATTGGCAACTGTTTTATTAACACTAAACTGTTAATTAACTGGTCGTTAAGCCTCTCTTTAAGTGTGGAAAAGTAAATAATAAATTATTTGCTGCGTTAAACCTGTTAATCTTGCTAATTTCTTGGATCCGAAGAGAGGGGAAATTAAAATAGACTTTTATGAAATTATTTAATTCTCTTATGAATAAAACCTAGTAAACGGCGCACTAAGGGCCAAGTTCACCGAATAGATAACAGTCTGATTATCTAAAAACAGCTGTTCAAAACACATTTTCATGTACAAAAATGTGTTTTAAACAGTTGTTTTTAGATAATCAGACTGTTATCTTTTCGGTGAACTTGGCCCTAAGTGGAAGTACCTTAACCATTGCAGTTACACAAAAATGGTTTTGGGAGACTATCCATAATTTTTCGTGAAATTTTGATTCAGATTTACAGATTTCCGAAAAAATTTACAGTTGGCAAGAAAATGGCCATTTTACATAAAACATTATTTTCAACCCAAAGTCACAAATTGCATAAAACTTTTCCAAACATTTTCCCTAAAATAATTATCGATGAAAAATGTATATGTGGTTCAGTATGATGTAACCATTTGTGCGTCCTGTATTGGCTAGCTAGCTTGAGTTGCATTTTAACGAAAAATCTTACCAACAAATTTTGCTCAATTTTTTCCTATTCCATCAAGTTGAAACTTCCGATAATCATTCCTTTCCGATAACAAAAGATTTTTCACTTTAACTATTGTCACCACATCTTAACGAACTTGCAAACATCAGTGTTATAATAACAATTTATGTTCAAACTAGTCATCGGTCGTAAAACTGAGTTAGATATTAATTTAAAAACTGTCCAGTGTCCGCCGATGCTCGTAAATTAAGGACTTAGTCGCGTGGAACTGACTTCATACTGTATGGTACGCATGTCAATAAATCTTTTGACTTTTCACTTGACAGCCGTTTGGTATCCGGCAGAGTAGAATAGAACCAACCCATTGCACTCACGGGTGTCGTATAAGGCGACTAATGTAACACCTTGCGCCTCCGTAGACCAGAGAATGGGCAGCAGCGTTTTCTGTTAGTCTTTCATCACTGCGATCTCCAATCCGCCTGCCAAGCGTTGAGATTACGGCAAATTCGTCCCATCATGGGAGAGGCTTATGTCCAGCAGTGGACGTTATGGGCTGTTGTTGTTTCACTTGACACTTCCCTATCGTTATAATAATTATCTAGTATATCTTTCGGTTAGGCTGCGATTCCACCAATCACATAGCTTAGAATACCTCAAGCTGTGAAAAAGAAGCGATTTTTTTTTTTCATTTTTTTTTTCGCTGGACATTACACACAGCGCCATCCAGTGCCACACTAAGCAACGAGGCTTGTGTCGTGGACACCAGATAGTTGATATACTACATAGATACTTTTTGGTTGTAAATACAGACTTATTTATTATACATATACGTGTAGGTAAACATCCATGACTCGGAAACAAATGTCCATGCTCATCATAAAAACATTTGCTCTTACCGGGATTCGAACCCGGGACCCTAAGAACGTAAGGCAGCGTCACTGCCACTGCGCCATTCGGGTCGTCAAATATATTATTATATATTGGTTAGTTTCAGACACATCCGTCGCTGCACATCCTCGCTCATCTCAAGCAGAATGGTTAAGGCCTGAATTCTTGTCGTGCTGACGCGGTCGGTCGCGTACGGTCGGTCGTGACGTCAGCGGGAACAAAATATGGCTGTTGATCGCCGCTGACGTCAGCGTTGCAGTATGGTGCTATATAGAAAACAATGTTTACTCGTACGCGACCGGCCGTCAGCATGACAGTAATTCAGGCCGAAAGGTTGTGGAAGCCAAAACATAGTTCACGACAAGGCAATAATGATCGGTCGTGAGTTCTCAACAGTTCGAATTGTAGGGGTCGAGTCGTCCTAGGGCCCCGGCCGAAGGGTACTGATTATCACGGGGTCGAGGTGCCGGCGACTCCAGCACCTCGACCCTTCAGTGCAGGTCTTCGGGGCCAAGTTGTCCGTCGGTTGTGTTGTCTCAGGGTCGAGCTTACGCGACTCCTACCCGACCACAGTAAACCTGTAGTATTGGCCTATAAGTTTCCTCTAACGCAGTGGTTCCCAACCTATGGTCTGCTTAGAAGCTTAAAATATGGTCCGCGAATGGTTTAGTACATTTTGATACAAGTGGAGAGAGTTTGTTACTGCATTCGAGGCGGAATTATAACTGATAATTGTGTTTTTGAGCCGAGAACTGCAATAACAAATGTCCACGTGTATCAAACGACGTTTCAATTCTCAATTCTCAATTCTTTATTTGCGTACCATAATGTTTATAAGGTGGAAGGAAAATAGATATACTTAGTTACAATTATGGACGTATATAATTATAATTAATAATAATTATAATTAATAATAATTATAATTATAATCGTAATTATTACGTTTTTCAATACACTTTTGAAGAAATAAAAAAAAAATAACGAAGAATATTTTTGTCACGAATTATGAAACTATGATTTAATTTTCTTTTTTTTTTCGCGCTTTGCTTTCGCCAGGTTGAAGGAGAGGCAAGTATGAAGCTGTTAGACAGTCTAATATAGAAAATAGATTTATTTTATATTTTTGAATTCAGAACACAAATAAATGTTATTTTGTGTATAAAAGTAACATAGTATAGCAGTGGTAGCATAGTATTAGTTTTTAATAATCATGTTCATCTCTGATATTCTATTTACAAACACAATTAGAATATTAAAAAAAAATTATGCTGTAAAGACGCGTAGTGCCTTGCCGAAATAAAAAAAAAAACATTAACCTCAGACTATAGGCATTGAACCAATTTGGACTAAGTATAGGTATAATTATCTGTGGCAATTTTCATGAAAAAAAACGCACGCGTGTGAAATACATTGCATGTTGTAATGTACCTAATCGTAGTGCGTTATTTTATTATGGACCAGTTTTCGAGGAAGTGTATTGAAAAAAATGTTATTTGTACTTTTTAACTTGCACAAAAGATTCAAGCTCAACCCAACCTAATTGAAAACCTATAATATGAAAGGTGCTAAAATTTTTTGAGCTTGCTGCTCTCGCTCTTGCATGATTCATAAGTATTTCTGCAAATTGCTAAAGTTTTCGAGCTTCGATCGCTCTTGGATCTTTCACCATTTTAATTACTAGCTGACGTCCCGCGGTTTCACCCGCGTAGTTCCCGTTCCCGTGGGAGTATGGGAATAAAATATAGCCTATAGCACTTACGAATAACGAAGCTTTCTACCAGTGAAACAATTTTTAAAATTGGTTTCGTTACTTCCGGAGATTACAGGTAGATGCTGTGTACACGGGCTTTCGAAAAGCTTTTGACAAGGTGGACCATGAACTGCTTTTAACAAAAATTTCTTTCAACGGTATTCGGGATGATTTACTTCGTTGGTTTACATCGTATGTCTCAAATAGAACTCAAAAAGTAGTCATCAAAGGTTTTGAATCTATATCCATACATGTTACATCCGGTGTGCCTCAAGGCTCAATTTTGGGCCCTCTCTTGTTTATATTATTCATAAATGATATATATAAGTGTTTCAGATATTCCAAATTTCCACTATATGCCGACGACCTTAAAATTATTAGAAAAATTCAAAACAAAAATGATTGTCTCTTATTTCAAGAGGATCTGGATAGATTCTCGACATACTGTATCGAAAATAAAATTCAACTAAGTATTGCAAAGTGTTCATCAATAATATTTACCAAGAATATAAATGTAATAACTCACACATATAACTTAAATAACACCTTATTGCACAAATCAAATTTAGTTAGAGACCTTGGAGTGCTGCTGGATGACAAATTACATCTTGATCAACATTTAGCTAAGATTGTTAGTAATGCCTTTCGCATGTATGGGTTTGTGATGAGATGCATGACTGATTTTAAACGTACTCCTACATACATTCATTTATACAAATCTTTGGTGAGGTCACAGTTAGAGTATGTTGCAATGATTTGGAATCCGTTCTATACAAAATACAAAGAAAACCTTGAAACCGTACAATATAAATTTCATAGAGCCACTCATTACCGATGTTTCCGTAAATCTACCTCTTACCGTAATTTATTGAAACATTACAAACTCACTACTCTGAATATTAGACGCACCTTTTTGGAAAGCATGTTTCTTTATGACTTGTGTAATAACAAATACGATTGCTCAGATTTATCAAACAGATTATGTTATGTACCTAGTACCTAGGACTACTATAAGACGCGAGGCGCGCGGTCGCCCGCTGTTTGCTGTCTCCTTGTGTCGCACAAACGCGGGGGGACCGCGCACCTTTGCGTCGTTTAGCGAAAAATTATAACACCCTATTCTCAAATTTAGATTTATTTTCTTTGTCAACTTATAGATTTCGAAGTGATATCCTTAAAGCTATCAAAAACTTTGAGGATGAACCTACCTAAGTCTGTATTTTAAAGTTTTTTTGTTTTTTCTTTTTTTCTCCTTTCTTTAATTAAGAAAGCTAAGGCTTGTTGTACCCGTGCATGTATCTTAATTTTAATTATATAAGATGTGGATAACGTAGTTAGTTGCACACTGATGCAGTCTCGTACCAATTATTTGTTAACCATTTATAGTGTGTAATTGTTTGTTTTCCCTAATAAATAAAATAAAATAAAAATTACCCCCTACATACAAACTTACAAACAAATGTTACCTCTTTATAATATTAGTATAGATAGTATAGATAAAGGTTTTCATCTCATTTTCCAATTTTTGAATTTTGTCAGTAAAGTATTCATCCCCCTAGAAATAATCCTGTCGGTGTCCATGGTTATCTAGGACCTCATGGCCCCTGCTAACAATAAAAACACCAAAGTGGTCCCTGGTCCAAGAAAGGTTGAGAACCACTGCTCTAACCTGTACAAGGATAGACAGACAAAACTCGAAAATAAATCTAGTATCGACTGATGTGTTACATGGTGTCTTGATCGAAGTGCCTAATCGCGTAGCGTTTTACTCTATTTAGAATGAGTGATGAAGACAGTGAACATCTATTGTAAATTGATTACGATTTTTATTGTTTTCAAAGTTTATCACAAGTCTTAGGTTAGTACCACTCGTTTAGTACCTTCGCCTATATTTTCATTTGTGTAAGTTTAAGAACTTGAACGTCTATTACTACAAAAATGCCCATCTTTTATTACGATTGTTGCTTATTTAGTTCTTTGGAATAGCCCATAAAAATGTTATTTCAATATTCAGATACAAAAAGTTTTCTAAGTTTGTACAAAACGATATGCTTATTATAAACATTGCCATATTATTTGGAATCCTCCGGCAGCAAGCCGTAACGTAAATATTTCTGCATATTGAGCTATAATAGCCGGCTTTTCGGAGAAATATCGGAAGTCCGCTCAGTGTTGCCAGGTTAGAAAGTCATATTCCACTTAAGAGCCTATACCTACTACCTCAGATTAGCAACTCTATTTGTGGTGGTTCAAACTTCGTTTGTAATAATATTAAAGTAACGTTCTAATCAGCTTCCACTATAAAGCGGTTGTTACGTCAGTCACTGCGGCCGAGTAGAGCGAAATGAGTGGTTTTTATTCTTTATAAAATCAAATTTTCGTCTTTTGGAAAAAATAAAAAACATAAAACCTGCTTTATAGTTAGTTCAGTTAGTATGCAAAATTTCATGATTTAATTTGAAGTACTTTTTGAATACCAGCGGTTTATTGTTCGATTTGGAGGTAACTTTGGGATTTTTTCTATCGAGAAAATTTTATGAAATCGTGTTTTCGCCAAACATACTTTAACATATTTTATTTTAAAATTAATGCTGCAGTATTTTAGGCGTAACGGAAGATCATGCTAAGCCATTTGAGGTAGTATAGGCACTTACTTAACTGTTCAAAAAATTGCGTGAACATAAAAAAACGATGTTTGCTTTTAAAATTAGATACTATTCTAGCTTTTGCCCGCGGCACAACTCGCGTTAATTTTGAATTTGACAATCAATTCGGGTTGTATGTACTCTGATTGTAAAAATATACTTAATTCAATCATGGTTCGAAAGACACGTGGCGCCATCTATTATCATAAGAACGTTATTGCTGTTTTCCTCGGGAATAGTACTATTTTTCGGGATGAAAGGTAAACAAACTTACTTTCACATTTATAATATTAGTAAGAAGTAAGATAAGATATGAAAAAAGTAAGATATTAGATAGGATAGGATTTGTGGAGTGCAATATATGAGGTATATCTATTCATACACGAAATCTCTAAAGGGGTCATTGTCCTCATCATTATGAACAACTTTTACTATGGGACCAAACAACCATGAATCGTGAAAAAAAAAATTGGTTGTTCCATACATTTTGACGAGTTATGCGAACATATTGTAGGACAGCTGATTTTTTTGTATGAATAGATAGACCTTTTATTTATGGTTATTTAGATAAGTGAATAATAATAGAGAAAAAAAAACATCAATTTAAATATATCACATTATGTTTTGTTACTGCCTGCCTGAAGAGTAAAGCAGCAATCAACTCTAAACAAGCTTTATCCAACAAATTAAATTCAAACCAATCCCTAACAACTCGAGAAAGCAATTCCACGACAGTTTCCATTAATTTCACTCTATTCCAAATTAAAAACCTTTCTTGAAACCAGATGGCGTTCTGAAAAACCAACAAGCACTTCTGCAAAACCTATTCCTGGCAACACTGGTAGCTGGCAATAAAAATAAGTGGATGCAGCGTTTATCGCCCGTTTTATGGGACTTCGTATAACTTCGCGATACCAGCGTTACCATGATTAAACTATACCGTTTATAATCTTACTAAATTAAATTTCAACTGAATCTGGTGATCCTCTTTAGTTAGTGAACTAGTTATTTAGTCTCGTCTTGTATTAATTTAAAGTGGTTTATACTTCGTTTTTACTGCGTTTATATCTTGTTTTACGACGCAAAGTGTTGTGATTGCCACTCGCATGAATAACGATGTTGGAGGAAGGTTTATCATTGAAAAGGTTGATCTTAGTTTCAATTTTGTTTTTAATTAAATTATGGCGTTTTTATGGGCTGGGATAATAATAGAGGAGGACAAGTGCGTGTTGGTGTTGCCAGGTTAAGTTTAGTTGTGATGACACGAATACTGTTGATAATTATTGTGGGACTAGCACCCTAATTGAGCTTGCACATTTGCAATAGTAAAATATTCTAGATAAGTAATAATAATGGTGATAATCACGGGTTCCCAGGCGAGTTTGTTTTTAGTACAAAAGAGGCCTAAGTATTGTGAAACTTCCCTGTAAGGCAATGTAACTTTCAGTTTTGAATAAAAATATAAAGGACCACTTAAAGAATTGATTTAATTTTATTTAAAATCATTGATGATCCTGCGAATTACGAAATTAAAGGCGCTCTCTGATAAGCTGTTTTTATAGTAATCAAAAGAAGAAGTAAATCAGATAAATATTATATTTATTTATTTATTTTATTATGATAGAATATTTGTATCATTTTTCTTGCAGCCATAAATCTACAGGTTTATACGTTTTAATCATTTTGAATCATTGGAAATCTAAATAACACAGAAGAACCTGCAAATTAATATACATACAGACAGAAAGATTTTGGCTCACTGACAAAAACAAAAAGTCCAAAATTGGTTCGTAAAACAGCAAACATTTTAATTTTACCACAAATACCATTAAAAATAACAATACAAAGATAAAACTGTAAAACTCAGTTCCGACTGTTTTTAAAAAACGTCATAATCTGAGATAATGCACACTGGGCGATCGTTAAATGCCTACAAAATTATAATTTAGGTCATTTTGACTCGTAAAACTTATATTTCTTAAATGACATTCAATGTATAATGAATGATTCTGAGAACGTTACATTGATAGCTTTTCGGCTTTCGGCCTGCGTTCAATATTTAAATTAGTTTTTATTTTAATGTTTTATTTATTTTAAACGGCTTCGTTATTGGATTGTTTCGATTATTAGTTCGATAACGCGATAAAGCTCTTGGTTTAAAACGTTTCATAAAATTTTGTTACGTCTTTTTTTTGCAAAATCTTGGTTTCTCACCTGTTTATGCTTAAAATGTCTTTAGCCAGAGACGAGGCAGTTGCGTCTTCCTTTATGGTAATTACAACAAATCAACATAACGATTGCGATCGATGTGTGAGATCCATCTAGTCTAGTACAGTTGTACGAGAAGTACCATACGTCATAGTAGTACATAGGTCTTTTCGCGCGAGCCATACATTGGGGCTAAGGCTGCTAGCACACGGTGTGTTTTAAACGTGCAGGGACGCACAGATGTCGCGCGTATACGCGCTTAAACGAGATTTGGGCGTAACCTTGTAACCTAAGCACACGGGGCGATCGTGAAACTGCGCTTAGGTATATGCGCAGATACGGCGATAAAGACGCACTGTAGTCGCTCGCAGCTTCCGCCTTTTGGTCAGAGGACTCAGAGGCTCCTCGTCTGTTGTACAATGGCGTCGCTTGAGACAACACTGCTTACGTTGGCTTTGGCCCTTTGTACGGGCGGTTCGCGTTTTACGCGCGTTTTAATCTATAAAAAAAAAAACTAAAAAACACGCTTTACATAGAAAACCGAACTAAAAAATAGAAATTAATTTTAATAATAAATCATCTAAATCTTCTTGATCTCAAAATAAATGCCATATTCGAAATCAGCACCCCTGATAATCTCGGAATTGACACCCATTGATTTTTAGACATTTCAACCCCATCGCACCCCAACAGGGGATGATGGTATTTCAGTTACACATTAAATCTTAAAATCTCGTTGTTTTTGTAATACACCCGCTCGACCCGATACACCATACAAACAATAACCATGTTGATTTTCAGACGTCACCCCATTTCCCTCCTTAAGGGGTTGAATTCTGAAAAAATCTGAATTGTCATCGGTCTTTGACGGGTGTGCAAAATTTGAATGAAATCTGGCCGTTTAAAGTGGGTCAAAATCGCGCCCTAAGAAGTCGGTTACAAATATACAAACATACAAGTGAAGCTAATATAAAGCTTAATAATAAAAATGCAAACATCGTCTGCGCGTTTAAAATACGCCATGTGCTATTGTTTTTTATCAATAAAATTTGCACGCTTGGCAGGCGGGTTGGCGATTGCAATACTGTTGTTACAAGAGCCCAGAGTACGCTGCTGCCCATTCTCTGGTAAATTCCTTAGTCGCCTTCTACAACACTCATGGGAAGATATGGGACTAAAATAGTGATGAATAAAAATGTTGATGGCTCGAGAGGGAGAGGAAGACCAAAGAAACGATGGATGGATTGTGTGAGGAATGACATGAAGGAGAAAGGAGTAAATGATAGCGTGAAGATTGACAGGGGAGAATGGAGGAAAAATAAACGTGTGTTGGAACAAGGACACGAAGATGATGATTTGCGACCCTAGAAAAGGGTATAATACGGCGTAGATAAAGACCACATGTCTATGTTACGAATAAATACATTTTATCACGTTCTGTCAACTCTCCCATAAGTACGACCACAAGTTATTTAAAAGCCACATCTCCGTTACATAATTACGAGAAATCTCATCATTTTGTAGAGAACAAGATCTCGAAAGATATAAACATTCGGTTATAATTCTCGCTATGTTTACAGTCCCACTCAAACATTTGCCTGGTTTAATGTAAATCGATGATCTACTGACACTAATATTATTAAACATGTACTGTTATAATTTGAAACATCGTCTAATAACTTAGGACATTCAGAGAAAACGGTGGATACACACATTGCATGTTATTGTAGAATTATTATGAACATTGTAAAACAATGGATATCTTGTGAACTACTCGGGTTTGAGTTTAGTGTTACGTGAATGTTATTATCGCGGGTTACTCTTTAATTATTGCTGTGATCGGGGTAATTATAGCTGTGTTTGATATAGGTATCAGCTGTATGGATTGCATTTATTATTAAATGATAGGGAGATCTTCGGTAATAACGATGTACATAATAGTAACTATAAACTGTCGATCACTAGGAACCACAGAAAAACTGCAAGAATTGGAATTAACACTAGAAAAAAACCAGCCTAAGGAACAAGCTGGTTTCCGAAGCAAATTCTTAACTATTGCATGAATAAATAAATAGAACGGAGAATAACTAATACTTGGAAACGGTTTTGGTCTCTTATGGAAATAATGAAAGACAAAGATATGCCAATGGAAGGAAAAAAGAAAGTATACGAAATTTGCATTATGCCATGCTTACTATGCAGGTGCCAGATATTATGGGCGTTAACAGAACTACAAGAAAGTAAATTAAAAGTCTGCCAAAATGCAATAGAGAGGAGTATTTTAGGTATAAAAAGAAGGAATAGAGTGAAACTACAAGAAATTAAAAAAAAAAAAACGAAATTTAAAAATGCAGACAGCCTACAGGCAGCTTAAATAGCGTTGGATGGGACATATGTTAAGAGAAAGTAAAGAGAAATGGACTAAGTTAGTAACAGAATGGTATCCAAGAGTTAGCAAAAGAAATAGAGGCAGTCAAATCAAAAGATGGGAAGATGACCTCAACAAAATAGCTGGTCCGGTATGGACCCGTTTAGCAAGAGACAGGAATACGTGGAAATCTTTAGAGAGGCCTTTGTCGACAGACAAGCTTTTTCAGAGAAACATCCAGTTGCCCAGTTATTTCAAATGCAAGTTAGAATTTATTGAATCAATTTAGTTTTTTTAGTACTCAGTCATTTATTAATTGTAAGGAAAGAAACAGCAACAAAGGCTATTTTATTTAATTTATTTATTAGATCTTCTGTTTCTAGGATGGCATAGAAAATTAACACTTATTACTGGTGGCTGGTGGTATTTAAGAGTCCTATTACATTTTTTTGGCAGTTTTTTTATTTTTACTTCCTGGATCAAATTATTTCAGTCGGCGTACACGAGTCGATAATAATAGCGATATTTGGACGATTGTCGATTGATATTGACGAATATTAGAGACGAGACTGACATGAGACTGAGGAGCGAGCAGAATTGATAATTATAGTAGGTACTTTAATTTTATTTATTGTATTTTTGTCTTATTATATTGACAAACGAAAACTAATGAAACTTATTCATTGTAGATTGAAGTTTTATATCATATTAATTTGTTTGATAAAATTGAGTTTATTTGGAATATAATGGACGCTGAATTAAGACATTTATGGCTTAAATTACTATTTCTTTACGATTTTTTCCGCGAAAACTCAAGGAATTTAAAGAAATTCTAAAACTCCAATAAACAAGTAAAACATTCAACTTATCTTTTAGTAATTTTAGCTTTTATAAGAATTGAATGTAACTATGTGAATTTGAGCGTTAAAGTTCCATCGTCGACGGTTTTTCTTGCAAACTGAGTTCGTAAAATATTTATAGTAAATTACACGAAAAGAAAAATGAAAATGTGTAACTCCAACTTACAAGAAAGATAATGGCATTATCGGTATTCTTAAGAAAATAATTAAAATATCTTACTGCTGCTGAGAATTACTGCGTCAAAAATCATGAATTTACCAAAAAAAATGTAATAGGACTCTTAAGCGAAGGGTAAAAGTAAAAGGGGTTAAATTCAATCCCGTTTGTTTCTATTCTTGTTGGTTCAGATCGAAGAAAATTATAATAACTATTTTGTTTAGTCTATCCGTTTAATGTCTGTTTCTTACTTATTATAAATTATCTTATAGACATGTCGTGCCCTAATGGGATATTATACCGGCAGAGTTTACGAACCTTGGTATATTTCAACCGTTTATTTAGGAAATGTATTGTCAAAATCCATTCTTAGTACATAACGTAACATCACGCCTGTTATCTCAGAAGGGTTAGGCTTACGTTAACTGTAAGTAAATGTTTATTTCTGAAATTATACATATTTTTCACAGACTCTTTTCCGAGCTTTTATGTTCGTCTCGTCACTTCTAGACCCAAATATCATAAACCAGACCATGAAAATGAATGTCAAAGTACCCAATATATGAATGTCAAAGTACCCAATATCTTCATAATGTGTTCCATTGAATAGCAATAATGGCGTATCTGAGCCATAAAGAGAGCGGTGTTAAAACTTGCGCACTTGCGTCGCTATTCGAGAGGACTCTCGTAAATTATAACTAATGCAGGGTTATGGTTCTCTTGTGTAAGTTCAGGATGTTGGGTAGGTAGTACGTAGATTTTATTATGATGAATGTAAAATAAACCCCTAACGATGCCGAAAGACACTTGGTCTTCCCCGCCATTGCGTTAATTTTTTTGTTCTAGACCATGCTTGGGAACCTTTTAGTTATGGAGAATTTGGGGTCAAAGTTCCAACTTTCATTTTAAATACAGATTTCAAAAACGAGATTATTTTACTCCAAAAAACAAGTTAAGGTGGATGCTCAAGGGTAGCCCGCGAAATTCAAATTTCCTTATGTTTTTTGCAATTTGCAGGCCAGTGCTAGGTTGTATGTAGATTAAAATATTATTCGCGGCTGTAAGACGTACGTAGTTACAGAATTATATTCATCAAAATCATCAATACAACCCTCCAAGTTCATAAAGGTGTAAAAATTACTTTATCAAGGTCAAAATCATACCTGCACCTTTATGAACTTGGAGGGTTGTATTGATGATTTTGATCATTATAATTCTGTACCAGACTACATACGTCTTACAGTCGCGAACAATATTTTAATCAACATACAACCTAGCCCTGGCCTGCAAATTGCAAAAAACGTGAGAAAAATTGAATTTCGTGGACTACCCTTGAGCATCAGCCTTAACGATGCCGAAAGGCACTTGGTCATCCCCGCCATTGCGTTATTTTTTTTGTTCTGGACCGTGCCTGGGAACCTCTGTTATGGAGAATTTGGGGTCAAAGTTCCAACTTTCATTTTAAATACAGATTTCAAAAACGAGATCATTTTTCTCCAAAAAAAGAGTACCCACATTTTGTTGTAGGTACAGATTGCTTGGTTGACAGCTTCGTGAAGAATACGTCAACACCTTGTATGAGATGGTTTAGCTAACAGAGTTCTTTCATGTTCTTCTGGAGTACACACACAACCCCCACGTTATCAAGCTTGTTTATGGGGCATTGGTCCGTAGTAAGCTTGAGTCTAGTGCGTGCGTATAGAATCCTTTTGAGAGGCAGTATGCGTTAGCTTTAGAACAAGTTCAAAAAGCATTCCTTAGATACCTTTACAAGCACTTGTACAGGTTTTATTCTTTCTTGTATCCCACTAAATTCCTGTTGGGTTGCTTAGGTTGCAATTCTCTAGAAGATGACTGTAATATTTAAAATTCTTTGGGGTATTATTGATGTTCCTGATCTGCATAATGACATCTGCAAGCTATTTTTGTCCCAGACAATTACTGTCGTGGCAGGACACACCGCTTACTGGTTGTTCCAACTTGCCGTACTGTTGCACACTCCAAGTCACCCCTTTCCCGGACATTAGCCGCTATTAATGCTCTCCTGAACTCAAACACAGATCTTGATATGTTTGCGAATGAATGGAAGGTGATACTGTCAGAATGTTTGAATTTTTGTGAGAAGAATGCATGACTGTGTTAAATCTATACTAATATTATAAAGAGGTAGGTATCATTTGTTTGTAAGTTTGTATGTAGGGGGTAAACTCCGGAAGTTATGAACCAATTTTAAAAATTGTTTCACTGGTATAAAGCCACATTATTCGTGAGTGCTATAGGCTATATTTTATTCCCGTACTCCCACGGGAACGGGAACTACGCGGGTGAAACCGCGGGACGTCAGCTAGTAAACTATATGTTAAATAGTGTAATTGGCTTCGGCAGTTCTATTTGAATAAATAAATACACTTCGTAAATAATGTTTCCACACATTAGGTACCTATAACAGAGATCTATCGTGACTAGTATTCAAACTATTGATTAGTCAATGATACGTCATAGGGCACAATATCCGCAAAATGCAGGTACATATTAAAAATGGGTACCTAATTATTGTTTACCGCCTACAAGCTAGGGTGCACCCACGAATGGTTTCATACCCTGTGTTATAGACATAATTGTAGGTAGATAGGTATATTAATAACGGGGTAGAAATATGACAATACTTTCCCTCGTAATTTACCTTGCAATAATTCTACTAATGTTCATCATCTGCCTAGCCTTTTCCCAACTATGTTGGGGTCGGCTTCCAGTTTTACCGGATGCAGCTGAATACCAGTATTTTAAATGGAGCGACTACCTATCTGACCTCCACAACCCATTTAGTACCGGGTAATACGATACCCCTCGGTAAGACTAGTTGTCAGACTATTTTGGGCCTCTGACTACCTAACGACTGTCAAAGATCTACAAATGACAGCCGGGATCAAAAGCTTAACGTGCTTTCCGAGGCACGGAGGAAACCCAGTATGTAATGGGTGGTCACCCATCCACAGACCAACTTATGCAAGCATGGCTTAACCTAACAATCGACCCGAGCGGCTGTTATTGTTTAGCCACGAGCTCCTCAATAATTCTACTAATATTATAAATGCGGAAATTGTGAGGATGTATGGATGTCTGGATGTTTGTTACTCTTTCACGCAAAAACTACTAACCGGATTTGGATAAAATTTAGCACACATAAAGGGTGTAAAACACCTCTTAACGAAGCCGAAAGGCACTTGCTTCTCCCCGTCATTGCGATCATTTTTTTGTTCTACACCATACCTGGGAACCTTCTAGTTACGGAGATATTGGGGGTCAAAGTTCCAACTTTTTGACAAGTTTTTTTTTAATACAAGTTTTTAATGTAAGATTTTTACTTTAAACACCTCCACGACCCCCGTTCTATTCAATATATATTTTTATTGCAGAAAATGCATTTTAACTTCATGAGGATTTTGACTGACACCAGTCAAAAGTAGTTTTGGACTGTAACATAATTATACAAGGCACGGTTGTTTTATTTCTCAAGAACTAAGGTATCCAACTGATCAAGTGTGTGTTTTTTAATTGTGGTACTTTTTAGGTACTTATAATTTTTTGGTGTAATTATATTTTATGAGAAAAGGTTAAATAATAAAATATTATAGTACACCCGCCATTTTACCGTCAATATAGCGGGTGTACCTTAATTTCAAATGAATTTCGTTCTGAAGGAGGTACAGATTTTTTTAGAGCTAGGTACTAAATAGTATATTTAGGTTCATTTTTTTGGTAATTGGTATAATTTGATTCGCTATGGTACACCCGCCATTTTGACTCTCACAAATCTAAGGTTATAGAGGTGAGATAATAGCAACCGAACGTGTTCTGCCGAGACAGTTAGACTAGAATCCGGGCCCTCACAATTAGAGAAATTACAGACAGGTGAAGTGACATTAATAAAAGGAGTTCCCTTTAAATGAGTTCTAGCTGAGCATAAGCGACGGCTACTAAATGATAATAGAACACCTCAATGCTTTAATAAAAACTCGATAAAAACACACAAGTGATGATTAGCTAGCATTCTTCGTATCCTCTTAGACGTTTATACGATGAAAAAGGTGATGGGCGGGGAGATGTGTCTATGAAGTCAGCGATTATTACAAGCTCAAGAATCAAAGGTCCTTAAGGGCCTATACTCCCTCAAATGGCTTAGCATGATCCTCCGTTACGCCTAAAATACTGCAGCATTAATTTTGAAATAAATATATGGTAAAGTTGAGGATTAATGCTAAGTACTATGTGTGACGAAAACACGATTCCATAAACTTTTCTTGATAGAATAATAATCCAAAGTTACCTCCAAATCGAACAATAAACCGCTGGTATTCAAAAAGTACTTCAAATTAGATCATTAAACTTTGCTTACTAACCGAACTAACTATAAAGTAGGTCTTATGTGTTTATATTTTAGTCCAATCAATAGATTTTTTTAAATCGTAAAAAAAAACACTAATTTCGCACTATTCGGCCGCAGTGACTGATACGTCAGTCACTGCGTCAGTTGTTACGACATCCGCTTTGTAGTGCAAGCTGATTAGAACTTTATTCTAACAGTATTTCAAACGAAGTTTGAACCACCACAAATAGAGTTGCTCATTTTAGGGCTAAAGTTTAAAGTATCTTGCCTGTCTTTTAGGTCGTCTAAAGTGCAGTTGTTGGGACACTTCGAGACACTCCAGCAAGTGGAACATCGTGTGGTTGGAATAAGTGATTACTGTCCTTAATTTGTGATTGAACGCATCCAAATAATATTGGATACGTAAGTTCCATTGAAGTTGAGTAATTACTCAAATTACCAATACGGAAAAAATAGAGAGGAAATCGAAGACTGGGCTCCATTCCTTATCTAAGCCTATGATATAGACGAGGCTTGATTTGCGGTTTTATAAAAACCAAAATACAACCAACTTGATACAGCTGTTTGTGTGGCCACATGAGTTTACGAATAATTACTTAATTATTTGCTACATTGTAGTTATACATAAACTATCTTAGAACTCAAGTTCTATATCCTCTGCTACTTAAACAAAAACGCATAGAACTACTATAATTTTAACTAAGAGTAGGTATAGGTACAAATTACGTCTAGATGCCAGGAGACATAATTATGCTGTCGCCGACTAGGCCTAGGATACAGTGAAACAATTACACGCAGCAAATACAGACATAGATCGTTTAAGGTGAATGATCCAACCAGCCCGGGAAATTCAAATTTTCTTGATTAACTTGATTGAATGACAATTTTATGAAATAGTCATTCAATCGAGTTACATGAACTTGGAGGGTTGTATTGATGATTTTGATGATTATAATTCGTTACATTATATTCGTACATACGTTTTACAGCCGCGAATAATATTTTCATCAACATACGATCTAACACTGGCCTGCAAATTGCCAAAAAACGCATCAGCCTTAAGTAGTGGTTTTTACGTGGTTGACCAGAGAAAGCAATGTACAGCAGGAAAGAGTGAAAATATATGGTGGAAGACTTGCCTAGGTTAGGTTAGGTTGAAAATAATCAGCAAAGAGCATTATGGCAACTCACAGTTGAAACTGTGACTTGCCATAAACAGCACGACGCTTTTTTAGATACAATGGTGATTGCAGATTATAGCAAAATATGCTAGAGGGCGTTGCGGTGACTCTTCATGACACCTTTGGCGCCTTTTATGACATTCATGGTAATATTATGACTTACTAGGTTTTGCACGCTGGTATGCTAATTTAATCGAAATACGTTCAGCCGTTATGACGAGTAAAGATCACACACAGAGTTATTTTCTTGCAGTCACTTTCGTTTTCGAAAAAAACTGCAGCTGGGTTTGTGCGAGGAGTATAAATCATCATCATCATCATCATCAGCCTATTAATGTTCCCACTGCTGAGGCACATGCCTCCTCTCTATGAGAGGGAATGGGCTATAATCCACCACGCGGGCCCAGTGCGGATTGGTAGATGTCACATGTCTTCGAATTTTTGGTTCTAGGACATGCCGGTTTCCTCACGATGTTTTCCTTCACCGTTTTGAGAGCAGCGGTGATGAAATAAATTACACAAAGTAATGCGCCTGCCTGGATTCGAACCCACGACTTACTGTTCGTATACACGAACGTTTTACTGGAGTATAAATAATTATTATTATCTTCGAAATTGTATGTTATTTTGCGAAGGACTATTTTTTACTCTTAAGTGGTCGATAATAAATATGGTGCACTGTAACTAGTGCATTGTCTTGTCGTAGATATCTTGATCGAGTTGCTTCGTTCGCGCCGATAACTATTTATTGGGTTGAGTATACTATTATTGTGAATAAACTAGATCATTGACGTTACGGCAAAGTTCAAGATAAGAAATAGATACTATGCAGGCTTTTAGAAACCTTTGTTTATACCCAACTAGCTGATGCCTGCGGCTTCGCTCGCCCGCAAATTATATACTAAAACCTTCCTCTTGAATCACTCTATCTATTAAAAAAACCCGCATCAAAATCCGTTGTGTAGTTTTAAAGATCTAAGCATACATAGGGACAGACAGACGCGGGTGACTTTGTTTTATAATATGTAGTGATAGTGATAATTTGTTTGGGCTAAATCTCTACTAGATTATTTTGAATTAAAGTGGACTCAAATTAAAAATGTGTGGACCTTTAATATTGTATGACCTTTTACAATGTAATTATTGAAGTTTTCAGTTCTCTCATTAACACAGTCAGAATTCCCAAAAGCAAGATCCATCAAGATGGATGGCTCGTGAATATTAAAAAAGAATTCCAAAACCTTAAAGACCTTCATTAAATGGCGTTTTCTCATCATCGTTTTATACTGGCATTACATCACGAGGTGCATGTTGTCAGTTTTTATCGTGGATTGGTCAACCGGCGCGTGAGTCGAGCGCGGGAGCCCGAGCGTAGTGTAGCCGATTTTTAGTACTTTTGACGCACCCAAATATGGCTTTTTGATACAGGTCCGAATTTGGATGAGCCGAAATATTTGGTGATAAAATTGTTGATTTCAATTTATAACAAGGCAAATTAAATGAAAGCTTTTAATAACTATAGTAACTGCGTTCATTTACAAACACAATTGAAATTATTTCCAAGAATATTGTAGATGTTTCACGTGGCTTCAATGACATGGACAGTAATAAAGTGTACCTACTTATCATTTTAAAAGAAAATGATATGATTCTCTGAAAAAAAACTACGGAGTTTTAAAATAGTATTCTTAGTGAGTTATCTTACTAATCTTTGTTTTTTTGTTCCGGATGGAAAATCCTCTTGCCGCGCGTCATTGAATCGACATAATGACAGAGAAACAAAGGATTTGTCGATTCTCTTTCGTCTCTACGGTGGTCATGCTACGCGGGCTGGATGGCCTCCGCCCTGGGGCGGGCGGAGGGGTCTGTCGGACTCTACCACTAAAAACTACCCCGGTGAAAACTAACCCATTCCACCATTCATGGGAACTAGTGCGCCATCCACGATCCTCGGCTAGTGCCGACCCACGTCTGCGGGCCTCCTCAAAGATCCTGCTAATCTAAGCCAACTCTTTTATGAAATTAATAATTATTCATTCAATTTCTTTTAATATATTATTTTCGTAATTTTTTATGTGCCACCTAAGGATAATTAAAACTTAAAATAGACGACATGACATTACTGCGTATTTGACATTTAAAAAAGTAGTTACTAGGTTTAACAGTTAAGTTTATTTCAGAGACGAATTTGGAACAATCCAATGGAACAAACATTTTAAACTGAGAGTATTTTTTTTAATGAAAAATTGCATTAATAGAAACTGATTCAGTAAAATGTTTCATGTAAGTATGTTGCGAATTAATCAAATTAAATGATCCATTCCAATATATTCTAGCAATATGGAATAGCTATCAAGAATGACGTCTTAAACGGAATGGGCAGCCTCGTGGACATTTGTCAATTTCTCAGTAAGCAATAAAATGAAAATACAAATTTATTTTCAGTGCCCTTCCATGGAATCAATAAGGGAACACGTGTCGAACTCCCACTACTAGTTTTCTGTTCGAAGAAATTGTTCGCCCTATCACACCGTAAGCGAAAGACATCGTTTCACATAAAACAGTTTATCTGGCTTTGGAAATATACAAGCTCGACTACTTCATGTGTCTTGTTTGTTTCCTTAACACATGAATAATACTGTGTACCACCGTTTTTTTTTTGTCGTATGGGAAATCATCTAATGACTCCTCCCGCTCTGGGTGGAGCAGAAGGGAGGTACTTTTACTGTCTAAAACCCATCCATGTTTCTTCATCGCCCTTTGTGTTCCGGAGCCACGGTATCTCTTTCGAATAGTCCCGCAACCCCGGCAGGCACAGTCAGGCACTGTATCACCTTCAGTGGAGATTAAAACCAAGTCACAGATTTCTATTATTGATCGAAGTCACAGATCCTTAATTGCTACACCTGGTGGCGGATTTTCATACAAACTTCCAACCTTGGTTTCATCCGATAGGGGTTGAATTTTCTAAAATCCTTTCTTGGCGGATGTTTTCGTCCTAATAGCTATTTGTTTGACAAAGTTTAGCCCGATCCGTCCCAGTAGTTAGAGCTGTGCGTTGATAGTGGGTTAGGACAAGCGATATTATATCTACAAGAACAAATAACAACAATGGCCTTTAGATTGGGTCGTTTGGCACCGATACACTGGATTACGATACCGTGTGAAAGTCAGCCGCGGCCGTTCAATGTTTTATAGATTGCAGCAGGTAACTATCGACTGGCTTCGTCGTTTCTAACTAACAATTCAATAAACTAATAACATTATGTTTTGAATCCGACAAATGACTCATAGTTAATACTACGCTCACTTTACATTGCTGAGGATTGTTTTTTGTTCCGTATCTAGTTTAATAATATACGTTAAACATTTAACAAAAGTTCATTATGTTTAGTACAATTTTGTTAAAAAAAAAGTTGCTTCTATTCTATTCCTGGGCAATGTAAATTGAGCCTACATTTAGGTAGGTTGGTTTACGTTAATTGAAACTGAACTGCTGGTTGTTATTGTAAACGTGGTTTTAATTTAATATAAATTGATTCTTAAAAAACAATTAAGTATTTTTTTCAACAATTACAGAAATAATTGAACCAATGACTAAATTCCATAAAAACACAGTAAACTTACAAAAATATTTTTTTACGATATTTTAACGTCTCAAGCGACAGCTGTATTTCTCGCCCGCCAGCGAGTCCGTCCTAGTCCGGCCCAGTGCTGGGACAGGTTTGCAACATGGTTGCGGCGGCAACACATAATTGTTTTATTGCTTTTTATCCGAACAACTGTGCGAGCCGGTCCGTATTATACGTGTGTAGGACGTTGGCCTACTGACATATATTTTTAGAGGAAAATGGTTTTTGTTCCGTTTAGGCACAGAATGTCCAATTCGCAAAATGTCAAGTACTAAAGAAATTGTAATTAATTGTATAAATGTAAATGATGTGCAGAATTTCTTTGAGAAAAAGAAAACACTTTACTTTTTGCTCGACATGAATTAGATTCTTTTTATTTATTTTAGATTGTTTTTTTTTTGTTCCTGTGTGTACTACATGATTACTATTCCGATTACTCCGTGATTACTGGTCCGATTTGCGTGATTCTTTTTTCATTTGGTAGAAGAAACCCGCGCGGTGATCAGTAATTTCCCTATACTTACTACAAATAATACTACTTACTTACTAACTTACTTACTTATTAATTACAATTAATAAATAATGAAAATTACGCCAATTCTTAGCAGGTCTAGTATATTATTTGGTTTCATGCAACTAAGGAAACATGTATTAAAGATGTGTGTATTTGTGTATGTTTTGTTTGTTTGTGTGTGTGTGTGTGTGTGTGCAAAGGATGGCTACTGGCCGTAAAGTAAGGTCGGAGATCCGATCTTATAGATAAGTGACGGTAGAGAATAATAATAATTTGGTAGTTTATTGTCACCGGAACATGGAAAAATATCGATTATAAGAATACCTATAATTATGGCACATAATTTTGTCATCAGACTGTTTTCATTCCCAATACACTTTTCAACTATTCTCAGACTCTTTTTCTTTTCACTTTCCTGTATTCCGGGGAATTTTGAAGAAATCGTAATACATTGCTTCTCAAGTTTGAAAAGTTCGGATGCTCGACAGCGTAAAAACGTAATGGATGCTGTTGAAATACAAAAATGAATAGCAATGTGAATGTGTTACGTAAGTCAGGGAAAGGGGGAGTAAAAATTCCATAAAATGAATAAAATACTGGCCATCTGTCAATGTAGGCAATTAAGCATACAAGTACTGCTTTTTTAAAGGTTGTATACAATGATATTCTAATAAACATATGTGTTATACACCTAAAAAACCACCGAAAAAAGTGTTCCGCGGGGCAGAGCCAGCTCACATACACGCAGTGACGCAGAATAAAGGCAAAACGACCCAATTGGCCCGTTTTCGAGTCTTCACGATTGCGCGCTCACAACATTTATCTGTTTAATAGAATATCATTGGTTGTATACCTAATATCTGTAGTAGACAATTAATACTTTTTTCAAATTATTAAGACTTATTTGTTTTGTTTGTTGTGTCTTATTTGTCTAATTGTATAACTCTATATTTATTTACAAAAGACAGTTGCTGTTTTAATGTCAGCTCGACTATAACCCAACAAGACGCGTTCAAAGAGTATTATAAATAATCGCTACGTTCACGCACTGTTAGGACTTGACAAATTACCTACACTTGTGTGGTACGGGCATTGCAACCCTGTTTAAATTTCGAACTGTCAAATTAAACTGGTTTATTTTTTTCTTAAATGAGAATACAGTCCTTTCACAGTTATTTTACTAGCGATTCAGTTGGCTAACCTGCCGTTTTTGCAAAAAAATAATGGATGTAACGAAGCCGAACGTTACTTGTTCTCCCCATCATTGCGATATTTGTTTTGGTTCTAGAGTCTAGAACAAAAGGTCTAGAATCTCTTTGACCGGTCGACTTAGGAAGCATTTGAAGACAACAATTTAATATAAACCTTAACTACCTTGATATACGGTCAATATAAGAATAAATTCGCACGCGGTACTCGGAGCGCCCTCAAGCTACTACAAGAGCATGCGCGCGACCGTATATCAAGGTAGTTAAGGTTTATATTAAATTGTTGTCTTCAAATGTGCTCCGCTGCGCCTCAAGCGGTGTGCGCTGGGCCTATGGGTGATTTTATAGAAAAAAAAGGAGAGAGTACAATTTTGAGTATCGAAAATATAAGCCCCGCGTCCCTACCCTATGGCTTACCATAAATAACCTGATACTAACATGTCCGTTTTGTCTTTTCCAGGCGGCGCAAGAGCCCACAGCCCCCGCTTCGACGTCCACGTCGACGTCAGCGGCGGCCGACGGTGCCAGCACCTCATAGGGAGCTAGCGCCAAAGTTGGGACTCTGTGTATATTTCCAGGACACCTAGTGCTAGATCTGTTAAGTTACGCCCACACGAAAATGTACCTTATGTTATGTTGTTATAAGACTTGTATTTTTTTTTGCGCACTGACATGTGATTAGCCCTTTTTTATTTTGGAGATCTGGCTCGATAATGAAGGAGTGAATAGAATCTTGGAATGGATAATTCATTCATTCATTTGACGTAACATCCTCAATAAGTCCAGCAAGCTTATAATTAATCTGCCAACGTTTAATTTCGTAAATTCTCAACGAAATTTGGTATATTCGAGGATCCACTCATTGTATCAATGTCAGATCATTATTCCAAATTCAAATACCTTTAAAACCTCCATTACTACAAAAATCTCGAAGAATGTCCTCATACAAAACAATACAATGAATATACGTGCTATAAGGTTCTTGTAGCGCATAGCGCTAGTCAAAACTAACGACGCGGTCTTGTTTTTAAATTTTCGACAGATAATTTCACAATATATTTACCATCAGCGGCCTTCTGCTAACCGCCAAAAGAACTAAGCAGCAGCATTGTACGAAAATCCATTCAATAATGACAACGAAAAAATTGTCTATGCTCCGAAAATTGTAAAGTAAAAATAAGGTTGTATTCACATGTCGGTGCGTTGACGATCACAATCCTTAGAGAAATGTTTAATTTTTTTACAACACCTAGTAATTAGGAGTCATACGATGTTATCAATACTGTCTGTCCTATAATTACCATGTGTGAGCTTTACTTTGTATACTAACATATAAATCACCGGGTCCTTTAATTATTCGAAATCAGATAGCATTGAAGATCATTATCCTGCTATATTGGGAATATTGGACTATTTTGCGGGGTTGCAATTTGTAGTCACAAAATGATAGTGTAAAAATGTGGTGTGGAAAATAAATCAGTCAACTCAGCAGGGGATAAAAATAAGTAATATATATATTTTTTTTTATTGTTGTTGAAGTATTTCACATTCGTAGCTTATTTTTAACGGCCGTAGCTTAATTTTTAACTTCATCATGCAAATTCATGTATCCGGCTCGAAGGACCATGTGTTTTAGAGGCTTGTTGTATTAAACCAATGTAGTTAACACCGAATAAACTAATTGTTCCTGCACAGCGTATTCCTGCAGTTATTTTTTCAGTAAAACTGAAATTCCCGTACAACCAAGAAACATATATTTTTTTTTTCAATATTGTCTCTCTTCAGATAAAGAGGTACTCGTAACTACAGTCGAACGGTAATCTCGTCCGCGTCATTAAAAACATTAACGTTTAAAAGACACAATAAAACCCAAAGTCTCTCTCCATATCTCAAAGTAGCATGGTCACTTTTGATTTCTGATTTATTCGCGCGAAAGGACATTCGTCGATGTGTCATGTCCAAAAACCAGCACTTAAATTAATTATAGTCGTTACGTCGATATTTTTACATGCTTTTGAACATCTTAAACTGAACAGAGTGAATGAGGTGCATCTTTTATAACGGGCTTTTATTTTTGTCAAGCTTTCCATTATCATCTTGAATATTATGTTCCAACTCAAGGACAAAAGCAATTTCATCAATTTATCCCACTTTCCTAATGGGACACCGGTGATTTAAAATAGTCAGCCTTAAAATTCACATTGCAAGTTATCGAAAGTGTTCTAACTGTTATAGAATAATCTAAACATATAAGTGTTTGGTTTAAAGTGGCAACATTTATAGTTATGTTTAATTTTTAAGTACTGGCAACATTAGTAGTCTAAGAATCTCTCGCTCTCGGTGCAAAGTAACTTTGGCTCGTGTAATAATTAGAACTTATAATTTGGAAATACAGCAAACTAAAATAAAATCTAGCATTTTATTATACTCCATCTCTGATAATGTTCGCCTAGTGGCTAGCGGCCATTTGGCTAGTCGTCTAGCTATTAAAATGGCCTTTGACGAGTTTGACGTTAAGTCGTAACAATATTAATGTGCTAGACACAGCTAGGGATGTACGCAGGCGTCGGGCGGGGCACCGATAGCGCCGCCCCTTGTTACCAAGCACGTAATATAGCCAAGATAATAGATTTTCCACTTAACCCAACAACTAGGTTGTGGTGGTCAGATAGGCAGTCGCAATACTATGCCTTCCGTTTGACTGGAAGCTGTTTGAGAAAAAAAAAAATAGTTTCCATACCAAGTTTGTGGTACTCAAGTTTTTATTGAAGAGTAATATGCAATCAACAGGGAAATGAGGCTATATTGGCTAAGGTAATACTGGAATTGTGTGTACAAATTGCAACTTTGTAGTGTTGGCAGTAATAAGATTTTGCCATGCAGTCAAGATAAAGAAAACCCAGTGATTTATCGCAAAAATTATCTATGGTATAATATTGTGATTATGTTAGACAAAAAACTTGTATTTTTTCTTGGTGTTCTCCTAATTCAATATTGTAATATGTGCCCAAAATATTGTAACATTCAGGATTTTGTGCTATTTGTTTCCGTTTATATAAAATAACACAGTGTGTATTTATATAGTTCTCTGTAAATGTACTAATTTTAACTATGTTCATTCCATCCTGTATAACACCGTATTGCGTAGGTTTGGTCAAATGTGATATTTACTAAATTATGAATTGGTTTATGATCTCAAATTCATCAACAAAACTATTTTTTTTAATTCGAGTTTTTTATAAAAAAATGTTGTAAGGTGGCCAGAAAAGTATTTGATTCAAAATCAAAGAATCGTTTTGTAAAAAAAAAATACAATTAATAAAGCCGGCTAAGTGCGTGTCGTAACAAGCAGAGTGGTTCCGTAGTCAGTTTCATTAATTAAATAATTTATCTCACAAACAAACTTACATTTGCAGTTGAAAAAAATGTTAATGTTAATATTATACATAATAAACTACTACTTACTTACTTAACTTTGATAGTTTTACTTCGCTATAATAAACTACTGCTATGATTGTTTTCTCCTATCTAAAAACAACTGGAACTGGCACTTGATTCTAAAAAAAAATAGTACCTACTTTAAACTATTAGTTCTTTTATTTCGCAAATGCATCCCTGAATTGGCAAATAGTTTTCACACTCCTACAATATTTTTGAACGTCATAGTGACACACCACACGTGGGACAGACGAGAAAATAAAAACCACTTTGCGTGTAGGGGAGGTAACTCAAAAAAAATTGTATAGCCATGTCTAATGACAGTTTTCAAGTACTAAGAGTATCTGTGCTAAGCTGCGGGCAGACGGACATGGCGCACTATAAGGCTTGCTTATGGACTACAGAACCCTAAACCGGATGTAAGACCGGCCACTGTGGGTAAATAAGTACAGTCAAAGGTCAAAATTCCACTTCCACCGCAATGCACATTATCGTTTGCGCTATACGGGCGGCGGCGCCTATACACACATACGCATATTTATCCGTGTGAGTGATGTTCCAACGCTAACAACCGATTTGGCCACCGTATCACTTACACAACTCATTGAAATTTGTAATAACAATCTTAAGCGGGCAACAAGTTGCTAATGTGTAAGTGTTGTCAAACGTTCTTATAGAAGAAGGTCATAAGTACCACCAATATTGCTTTGCCATTGTGTTGCGAGATTGGCAGTCGACTTCTGACTGTTACTGTACCTACAATTAGGTATAAATTAAGTTAGATTTTCTAGCGATTATTTAATTAATTTAAACAAAAGTTTTATACATGATGTTGTATTTTATATTTTGATATTAAATAGTTGCTAGTCAAGACGAGAACATTAAATAAAAAAAAAACCTTTTCATTTCCAATATTTTTAGAGTTTTTGATTTTTATAAAACCAGTGTTATTAAAAACGAACATTAACATTTTTTGACGGTGTTTAAAACGTGGTTTGTTAAATTTATTTATCTATTATCTCAAAAATAGTAGAAGGCCTTGAAATAAAAACACGCACTTTCCCAGTTTTTAGCCTGTTAAATTAAAATTGTAAACTTAGTACGTCCATAGAAATTTATATTCAGCCGTACCAAACTTCGTCCTTTTAACAACATCCGTCTTTAAATACAAGATGGGGTAGTTACTAAATTTTGTCCCATACTTGATGTTAGTAGTACGTCTTCAACAACTTACACAAATATTGTAATATTTCTATGTACCTACGACAACTTGAATATATTCATCGCACCTTTATGTAAATATTTTGTAAATATACTATAATATTGTCGATTAACAGTCGGGATATTAATTAGTTTTAATTACTTAGGTACGGAAATCTCTGAACACGGAGTTGTTACCTAAACTGTTATATAAAAATTCTCTGAATATTCGTTTAATTAGTAAAAATGTGAAGTTTTTGTTAATAGCACAGTAAGAACTGAAATAATTGTACCCTAATCTAATTGTAGATATAAATCGTGAATGGATCCTAGTAATTTTTAAGATCTTATATTGTTAGGTCTAGATGTAACATTGACATTACTTATTTATGATTATTGTTGTAACGTTTAGATTTACATTCGAATGTTAAACTTCCGCCCAACGAGTCGAGGCATCACAAGTTTTGTGATAAACAAAAATAAAAATTTAACGTACTAGAATAAAAAAAAATGTTCTTAATTATTGTCCAATTCGTGAGTCCACTAAGATTTTAAGTAGTGACAAATTAAAAGTAGATTTTTTAACTTTACGCAAACATATTTAGAAAAAAACGCCAAAGTCCTTTAATGTCTAGCTGCTTTCTTTGAGAGAATAATTGTAAAAAGAGCATAAGTACCCCAATCGTCCGTAATGTCTGGTGCTTAAGTCACAATCTTCCTTATCTTACGATATACATCTTTTCTCTTTTGTATAGTAGGTAAGTAAGCAGTCAGTAACAGCACTTATAATAAGCGACAGTCCATCACAGTAGAGTAGCTAACAAAAATTAAATTAACGATTTTAATATGTAAGATAGATTTTAAGGACATTGAAGTAGGAATGAGTTGGTTTTGGGTCGTATCGGTAGTGGCGACATCTAAGTATTGCGGAAATGTTTAGTTCATTTTTATTTCGATTATTTTCTACCAGTCTTTTATTTGAGAGAAAGGAGGCTACAATATTTTGATTCAAGGTTAGAATTATGTAAGTATTTACCGGTTTTTTTCTCAAATAAACGGCTGATTTGTAAAACAAGTTCACATTTGCAGTTTCATAAAAATACCTACTCACATTCAATAAACTCGTGTTATGTTAAGCATTGTCAGTATAGTTAGTTCTACATAAAACATAGAAACTAAAATAACCAACAAAAAACACTGATCAAAAAGTATTGTGCCAACTGACTGAAGTTTTTTAAAAGATTTGTTACACCAGTGAAAAGAGAATAAGGACCTGGATACGATTCCCTGGTCGACCAAAGTGTTATTGGGTTGTTCCTTTAGGAATTTCTCAGTAGCAGCCTTGGAGTCTAGATTTGTGCCCGGTTGATGGCAATAGGCTTGCCCCTTATTACATGGGACTTGAACATAACTGGCGAAATGTGGGTGTACTTGGGTACACCTCTGCGTGATGTTGTTATGAAATAAAAACCTATTGAAAGTAAGTACACTACCTACTACAGTCTAAATATCTAAGGAACAATACAATAAAACATGGCAGTAGGTACCTAACACACAATTATACTTTTTTTGGGGGAAAATATAATGACCACCAAAAATAACTTTGTGACCACTAACATCTATCACCTAAAATATCAATTGATCACCAAATTTAGTAAATCGAGCACCAAATTTTAATGAGGTGGTTGATGACAAACTACTTTTGCCTCTAAGGCCGACTTGGGGCACCCCAATGAATTTTTTTATAAACCATTCAGAAGTAGGAGCAGAGTAGGGGCTCCGTCGACCGGGCCTCCCTCGACTCGGATGCAAGAGCATAACAGTTCAATTTTTGGTGGTCAATAACTAAATTTGGTTCTAATTTCACGATAAAATGGGGATTCTTTATTAATTTTGGCAATCAAAAGTGATTTTTTTGCGATTACATTTTGCTAAATCTGGTCGTTCGTTAATTGTGTGCCCTTTTTTCTTGGTCAGTGATCTTAGCCGTCCATAATAACTACTTAACAGTTTGTGTAACAAAAACTGCATTTGCGAACTTATTTAAATTCCCATTTTTGTACAATAATTTTAATTATTAAGTGGTTGACATATTTATTGTCTCAAAACATCTTTATCGTATTATGTTTTTTTAAGCCTCTCAATCAGGTAATTGCTCAATGGGATAGGAAAAAAATATTATTTAAGTAATATAAACAGAATTATTAAAAAAAAAAAACATTTTGGTAGGTAAATAATTCTGTTAAAATGCTTTCTGAGATTCTTGAGAAGTCTTTCTAGCTAATTTTGGTAAATGATGTTTAAATGGTTTGTACGATTTAATTTTTTGGTCCTTATTGAGTATTTCGGATAGAGAGCGCCTATGTATTGTGTCATCTTATGTTTAAAAATAAATATCAAATAAATTTTGAAATATGAAATATTTCTGCAAGTTTGCTGGTTTTCTAATGTGAAAAGTGATATTTAAACTATTTCTTGTCAAATAAACGGTTTCAATGATCGTTGTTATTTTGTTTTATTTGTGTTACACCCATTTCCAAGTATTACCTGCCTAGTTTTATAAAATACTAGCGGACGTCACGCGGTTTCACCCGCGTAGTTTCCGTTCCCGTGGGAGTACGGGGATAAAATATAGCCTATGTTACTAGCTGATAATGTAGCTATCCATTGCTGAAAGAATTTTTAAAATCGGTCGAGTAGTTTTAGAGTTAAATCGTAACAAACAAACAATCAAATCATTCCTCTTTATAATATTAAAGACGTCGCCTCGGCCGGGCCAAAGGTACAGTCTGGAGCATCAATATGTAAACACTTAACAACCTTTATGAGTCCTATTACATTTTTTACGCAAATTCATGGATTTTTGATGCAGTAGTTTTCAGCAGCAGTAAGATATTTTAATTATTTGCTTATGAATAACGATAGTGCCATTCTCTTTCTTGTAAGTTGGAGTTACACATTTTCATTTTTTTTTTTCGTGTAATTTACTATAAATATTTTACGAACTCATTTTGCAAGAAAAACCGTCGGCGATGGAATGTTGAGTGTTGACGCTCAAATTTACATTGTTTGATTCAATTCTTATAAAAGCTAAAATTAATGTTTTACTTGTTTATTGGAGTTCTAGAATTTCTTTAAATTCCTTGAGTTTTCACGGAGAAAATCGTAAAGAAAGCGTAATTTAAGACATAAATGTCTTGATTCAGCGTCCATTATATTCCAAATAAACTTAATTTTATCAAATAAATATTTACATAATTAATTAAAAACTAAGTATTAAATAAACTAAAATAAATAAACTAACAATAAACTATAAAAGGGCATCGAAAAACTCCTCCTCAACGCTAAAAATAAATAAATCAAATAAATTAATATGATATAAAACTTCGATCTACAATGAATACGCTTCATTCGTTTTCGTTTGTCAATATAATAAGACAAAATTACAATAAATAAAATTGAAGTAAGTACTATAATTCTGTGTCAATTCAGCTCGCTCCTCAGTCTCATGTCAGTCTCGTCTCTAATTTTCATCAATAACAATCGACAATCGTCCGGAGATCGCTATTATTATCGACTCGTGTACGCCGATCGAAATAATTTGATCCAGGAAGTAAAAATCTAAAATTTGCAAAAAAAATGTAATAGGACTCTTAAGGCCCAGCGCACACCGCTGGAGGCGCAACGGAGCGCATTTGAAGACAACAATTTAATATAAACCTTAACTACCTTGATATACGGTCGCGCGCATGCTCTTGTAGTAGCTTGAGCGCGCTCAGAGTACCGCGTGCGAATTTATTCTTATATTGACCGTATATCATCACGCCTATAGCCTTTCTCTATAATGGGCTATCCAACACTAAAATAATTTTTCAATTCGGATTTTCGTTCCTGAGATTACCGCTTTCAACCAAACAAACAAACAAACTCTTCAGCTTTATAATATATTATGTAAGTAGTTACAGAGTTATAATCATCAATACAACCCTCCATGACTCCAAGATCATTAAGGTCTAGGAATGACTGACCTTGAAAAGTCGTTCCTCGACCTTTACCTATGAACTTGTATTGATGATTATAATTCTGTAACTAAATACTTCTTACAGCCGCGAATAATATTTTAATCAACACACAACCTAGCACTGGCCTGCAAATTGCAAAAAACGTAAGAAATTTTAATTTCGCGGGCTACTCTGAAGCATCTACCTACCCTATCATAAAGGTGGAGATATTAGGTATCCACACTCACAATTCACAATTGTTGACAGTTACGTTTAAGTTTCAAGGGGACGAAACTAATGCTAAGTACTTACATTTTATGCTTCTTCAGATTCCACCTGTCTATCGAAAAGCTAATAACACACCTGGGGACCAGTTTTATGGCCCTAAGCTTTGAAGTTGCGCTTGTGAACATCGCCTCAAGTCACCTGCCTCCCCTTTTTCCTATCCAAGAGATGGGGGAAACTTGGTAAATAATGAGTGGTCACCCATCCACGAATCGACCTCGGCAAGTACTGCTTAGCCTTGAAGATCGAAGACGTGTTTTTGATATCCTACTCTTAGCGGTTTAGTCAGTAAAAGCAGATTGCAGCTATATACTACTACAATTCCATTGCTTCTGCCTACCCCGTAAGCAAACAATTGCCACATAAATACTAAAGCGCCATCTGTTGCCTTTTTGTAAAATTACTTTGGTGGTGAGCGAGCTTCATAAAGACAGGATGCCAAATGGTTCACTACGTAGTTTTTAACGTTTCCGCTAGATGGCAGAGTAAAAGTTGTGGAAATTATAACATAGATGGCGCTGTTTTAAATTGTGTGGTCCTTTATGAGAATAGCAATAAAGCAAAATATTTTATGTTGTCTTTATTATTAAGAAAATTGACGTCTGAATACAAAAATTACGTATTTAAATTGAAAAGATTTTATGGGACATACGGATTGTGGCATCTTGTAAAAAATATTTTTATTGAACAGACTAGACTTGAGTTTAAATTAAACTGTCTTTGTAAACAGTAATCACTTGTAATTGCTGTCAGTGTCAATAAAAACTCAAAACTTCGTGTGCAAAGAAATGTGAGAGAAATCAAACAGAAAACTACTTTTCTACGTACAAACAGTGTGATAATAGTTATAAAGAGCCTAACGTAACTATTTACGTATTTTTCTGAAAAATCATTTGAGGTTAAGTACGTAAATGCGGCGACGCAATATTTCATCAAATAACTCAAAAACTTGAATTGTTTACGATGTCAAACCTTAGCATTGATGAAACTATACTAAAATACGAGACATTCATCAACGATGTACTCAAAGAAGACTTACGCAAACTGGAATTTCGTCTCGAACAAGTCAACGCGGAGATAACCGACTTGGTACAACAAAAACACACTTTAAAAGTTATCACAGACAAAGAAATTCATCCTAACGGTTTCAAAACTCAAGTAAACATTGGTTGTAACTTTTTCATGGAAGCATCGGTCCCGGACACATCAAAATTACTTATGAATGTGGGTTTAAATCATCATTTAGAGTTCACTGTTGAAGAAGCAAATAAGTATTTGGATGTGAGAATAAAGGCCTTTGAGTTGAAGGCAGCAGAACTGCAGACAAAGGGAGCAGAGACTAAAGCACATATAAAATTAATGTTGATTGGTATCGGAGAGTTACAGGATAAGGTTGTGGGGGGAAGTTGATGGTGCGAATCTACGGGTTACTGTAATTGTAAACTGTGCCAGAGTAGATTGTTAATCATGTTCTTTAAGGTGAATGCTCCAGGGTAGCCTGCGTAATTCATTTTTTTTTTATGTTTTTCCAATTTACAGGCCAGTGCTAGATTGTATGTTGATTAAAATATTATTCGCGGTAATTGTAAGACTTATGTAGTTACAGATTTATATTCATCAAAATCATCAATACAACCCTTAAAGTTCATAAAGGTGTAAAAATGACTTTATCAAGGTCAAAATCATTCCTGCACCTTTATGAACTTGGAGGGTAGTACTGATGATTTTGATCATTATAATTCTTTAACTACATAATTATGTCTTACAGTCGCGAACAACATTTTAATCAACATACAACTTAGCACTGGCCTGCAAATTGCAAAAAACATGAGAAAATTTGAATTTCGCGGACTACCCTTGAGCATCAGCCTTAAACATAACATTGTTGAAGCTCTATCACTAAATAAGTTTGTCTATCATGGGGCTTAGGTTTCCGGACTTTGTTCTTGAAGTGGACCATTGTGCATGACTACTTATGTCATTTTTTTTATGCCTTATGATAGAGAATCCGATGATGGATTGTTTCAGCCAATCACAGAAACAACGTCTCCCTAATTTGAAGTTAATACAAAATAATTATAATATGGTAATTTAATATTACATATTGTATAATTATGCTGTTTTTTCAATGTCCTGTAAAGTTGGTATTTTTGATTTATGTGGTGATAGAATTTTAATGATGTTAAGTCTTTTAGAGTTAAGGGTACTTAAAACATTGTAAACTAGAAAAATAATACATTGTAACTTTTGATAATTATGTAATTCATAGGTCAAGTCAATAATAATAATAGGGCAATTTGGTTGTTGTTTTTAGGGTTCTGTACCCAAAGGGTAAAACGGGACCCTATTACTAAGTTTCCACTGTCCGTCTGTCTGTCACCAGGCTGTATCTCATGAACCGTGGTAGCTAGACTGTTGAAATTTTCACAGATGATGTATTTCTGTTGCCGCTATAACAAAAAATACTAAAGCCAGAATAAAATTAATATTTAAGGGGGGCTCCCACACAACAAACGTGATTTTTTTGTCGTTTTGTGTAATGTTGTGTAGATACGGAATGAGATATGGTACGGAACACGCACTTGGTCGGTTTTTTATATCCAGGTTCATGACTGATGATTTTATTGAACACGAGGAAATTGTTTTAGCCAGAGGCGTCTCTAGCCAATGTAGTGCCCGTGTGCAAACATTACCCTAGTGCCCCCTAGTAATGTTGTATAGATATAATGGTACGGAACCCTTTGTGCGCGAGTCTGACTCGCACTTGGCCGGTTTTTTAAGATGTGTGCAGAAAAAATAAAGTAGTAATTTAAGCAAATAGTAGGTATAGTCAAGTGTAAGCCAAGTACATAGTACAGTTAGAAGAATGAAATTTAATGGAGATTTGACTGGTAAGGGATTTAAAGCTGGATTCATCAAATTAAAATCAAACTGAATTATTGAATCTTTAATTGCTCTTATGGCTATCTTCCTTTTTTAAGCCTCTTCAAACATTGTTTCCAAGGTCCTATTGTAACTCATGACATAAGAGAACTATAGAAGGCTACATTGTATACTTCTATAGTTATTTCATTTGTATTATTTTATAAATAAATGATAGGTAAGATATTTTGTACACAATTCAAGGTACTATTATATCAATAAAATATTTTTGTTGTATTTTGGTTTTTCATTTCATCTCAATGAAGAAAACAATTTCAACAGTTCTTATCAAAAAGTTCTGTCGACTTTCGCCAGAGGCGCCACTGTCAAACAAAAAAAAATACCGCACCAGTCCTGTTAGTATTTAGAGTTTTATGTAGTGAACATAGTACTTACATATCAAATTTAATCAAATCAAATCAAAATATTTTATTTCACACAGGCCTAGATGGGCACTTATCATACCTATCCATCTATACTAATATTATAAAGAGGAAAACTTTGTTTGTTTGTTTGTTTGTAATGAATAGGCTCAAAAACTACTGGACCGATTTAAAAAAATCTTTCACCATTCGAAAGCTACATTATCCACGAGTAACATAGGCTATATTTTATCCCCGTACTCCCACGGGAACGGGAACTACGCGGGTGAAACCGCGGGACGTCCGCTAGTACCTTATATACTTATCTTACTTTAGATGGGCGTCGAAAAAGGTGCTCGGTTCACGTTGGTCGTTTCCATTTAGAAGAACCGGCAAGAAACTTCATGGTTACTCTTCAAATCCGCAATCCAGACCTGCTGCAGAGTAGTTATGGGTCCGTTTCCACCAACCGGAAAATCCTCTCGCACTTTTCTGGTACATAACATAACATTGCGCCTGTAATCCCGGAAGGGTAAGGCAGAGGTGTACATAACACAGTACACCCACATTTCGCCAGTTATACATTATTGGGAAAAACCTATTTGTTCGAAATTTTATATGATGACATACAATTATTCAGATGGAGATCTGGAGATGAATATATTGTCTTTAAATTAAGACCATGAAATCTTCACATATGTGATTGCCTAGACATTAAAATGGTACCTGAAAAACACTGTTATTTGTAGAAAAATGTTAAAGCGTCCTTAAGTCCCATGTGATAGGGGGCGAGCCTATTGCCATCAACTGGGCACACCCAATAATACTTACTGACCAACCTGGGAATCAAATCAATCAATTCTATCTCTATTCTACCAAGAATAGACAAAGCTTTTTCTATAGAACTCGACATGTCTTCTGCCCGAGAATGGGGCGACCCGTAGATTCGAGTTTCTACGAACACAAAGACATAATAACCCGGTCCACTGCAACGGGGAAGTGGCGTGCGAGTTCTACGAATCTCGATGGTGAAAACGGGCACTAGGCATTTAGTTAGATGTCACTTAGTGCTATTGAAAACGGACAATGGTATCGATTCCTTTGTGCACAAATTAAACTTAATTAAGGCTATTGCTATGTTTTACTAAAAGGCAATGCGAGAAAAGGACGGACTTAGCTATGAACTAAGTTGTCAAACTAGTTTATGCCTTGCCCTTCAGTCCCTTCACCGTGTTTTTAGTCGACATGTTTTTACGTGCACCCTTCATTTGTATGGAAATATTAGTTCCAACTAAATTTGACAGCTCTAAATTACGTCCGTCTCTTTTTCGTTATATTATAGCAATAGACTAAATCAAGTTTAGTTTGTGCACAACAGAATCGACACCATTATGCATTCATTTAGGTGACACTTAGTGTTGGTGAAAAAAACGGGTATTAGGCATTCAGTTAGGTGACACTTAGTGTTGGTAAAAAAGGGCATAAGGCATTCACTTAGGTGACACTTAGAGTTAGTGAAAACGGGCATTAGGCATTCAGTTAGGTGACACTTAGTGTTGGTGAAAACGGACATTAGGCATTCATTTAGGTGACACTTAGTGTTGGTGAAAATGGACATTAGGCATTCATTTAGGTGACACTTAGTGTTGGTGAAAACGGACATTAGGCATTCATTTAGGTGACACTTAGAGTTGGTGAAAACGGACATTAGGCATTCATTTAGGTGACACTTAGTGTTGGTGAAAACGGACATTAGGCATTCATTTAGGTGACACTTAGAGTTGGTGAAAACGGACATTAGGCATTCATTTAGGTGACACTTAGTGTTGGTGAAAACGGACATTAGGCATTCATTTAGGTGACACTTAGAGTTGGTGAAAACGGACATTAGGCATTCATTTAGGTGACACTTAGCGTTGGTGAAAATGGGCTTAGGCATTCAGTTAGGTGACTCTTAGTGTTGCTGAAAACGGACATTAGGCATTCATTTAGGTGACACTTAGTGTTGGTGAAAATGGGCTTAGGCATTCAGTTAGGTGACTCTTAGTGTTGGTGAAAACGGACATTAGGCATTCATTTAGGTGACACTTAGAGTTGATGAAAACGGGCATTAGGCATTCATTTAGTTGACACTTAGTGTTGGTGATAACGGGCTTAGGCATTCATTTAGACGACACTTAGAGTTGGTGAAAACGGGCATTAGGCATTCAGTCAGGTGATCAAAGAGAAAAATCAATTTATCAAAATAAGCGTAGGGTAAGTCCGGGGTAGTTGGCCATAATTTTCCCTAAGCATTCCTAAAAAAAAAGCTTACATATTATTACAGAATTTTTTATTTATAATTAAACTTTGAACAATCAACTATAATATACTTAGCACAAAAGTAACAATTACTAATGAGATCGCCTTAAAAAACACTTATTTTTTAAAATCACAATTGGCCATCTCTCCCGGGGTATCCGGGTGTGATGACCATAGCATTAGAGGTAAGATAGCCATAACTTAAAACTCATAAGCTATTTTTCTTACGTCATCTATTGTCAAGGGAAAGCCCTTGGTATGCATTGATTTGATATAAGCAGCCAATTTCTTTTCGTTTTCTTCACCAAATAAAGAAGGTGGCCCCATAGGCCCTTTTTTATCATTATTCTTCATTAATCTTCTTTCTAAAGTTTTTCTTGGTATTCCGAACTGAATAGCTGCACCACGTACAGAAAAACTATCATTCTGCACTGCACTAATAGCTGCTTTCAGAGATTCTTCTGACCAATTACCTCTGACGGCTACTGTCTTTCTCTTGTATTTATTAGGCATCCATATGGCCATCACATACCGATTTCAACTGGCTATCTCTCCTTTTTTTCCGGGAGAGATGACCATGCCTAATATAAAAACGAATCAAAACACAACACGAGTAATTTTGAGGTTAGAACAATAAGTTGACTGTTTATTTGACAACAAATGCAAAAAACACTATTATTTTATGAAACTAATATCACAATCTAGTAAAACACGAAACCTCTAATATATTTTTAAACTAGTTCAAACAATAAACAAGGTTTTTACTCACTTTTGGATTTTTTTTCGCCGAAATGGCGGTCGTAGGTTAGCTCCCGCGCACAATGCCAAGCGCACTGAACTGTAACTGGCGACATCTAGTCAACGACTCCTTAAATTATTTGAGCGGGCCATCTCTCCCTTATGGCCATCTACCCCGGAATTACCCTAATTAAATCAATAGAAATGGCCGCGACTTACGAAGTGCTGGTCGTATTCGAACTTATATACAAAAACAGTGAAGGAAAACATTGTGATGCAATCGGCAGGTCCTAGAATCAATTCGAAGACGTCACAACTACCAACGCGCATTGTGCCCGCGTGGTGGAATGCAGCGCACTCCCTCTCATAGAGAATAAAGATGAGGTCTGTGCCCCAGCTGTGAGAACAGTTCTTTCTAAGCCGGGTATCGGATCAAAGAAGATATTGCTCTTGCGCAACAGTCATTGAGTATTGGCGGAGGTATACGGCAGCACCAGCGACCTGAGACCGTTGTCAAAGTATCGTTGGATTGTTTTCTTTCGATTTTCTCACTTTTACTACTTATATATTCCATAAAACTCGATTCCTGGCCTTTTTTTTTGGGGACAAGCCCGCCACACTATTCCCAAACCACTGTAACTCCTGAAAGCCAGAATCAACAGTGCGACCACCAGAAAAGCGCGGAGACAATGAAGCTCAACGAAGTCCCAGAGAATGAACCAAACTGTCTTGGATCCCGCAACGAAATTAATCAGAAAAGTATAGCGGAGGAGTAGGAGAATACCGTAATTTCCACTTCCCTCCATATCAGCAGGAGACACAAAGAAACAAGGCCAATAGGCACAAAGGGACGTTCACAACTGGGATAGGCCCAGTTGCCTAGCACCACGGATAAATATTAACATTAATGGGTCCTAAGTTGTGAGTTATTATATTTGATTCCAGTAATAGGTATGGCAAATATTGATTCCTGGGCTGTAAAATGTCATTCCGCCAAATTTTCAGAGACATGTTGTTGCGTTCTCTCTCAAATAATTCCTTTCATTTAGTTAACACCTGCCCGCGTAGCATGACTTATTGACCACCGTAGAAACGGGTTTCTTCGAAGACGGATTTGTCTATTCAATGAAAGAAAGAGTCGACAATTCGTTCTCTTGAGAGAGAACGTAACAACACAATCCGGGACAGAATGGAGCCGAGCCTTTCTCCTTTGGCATACAAATAGTTTATAACCTGGAATAACACTTGGGATAGGTATACCTACTTTATATATTACTAGCGGACGTCCCGCGGTTTCACCCGCGTAGTTCCAGTTCCCGTGAGAGTACGGGGATAAAATATAGCCTATGTTACTCGTGGATAATGTAGCTTTCGAATGGTGAAAGAATTTTTTAAATCGGTCCAGTAGTTTTTGAGCCTATTCATTACAAACAAACAAACAAACAAAGTTTTCCTCTTTATAATATTAGTATAGACTAGCGGACGTCACGCGGTTTCACCCGCGTAGCTCCATATAGCCTATGTTACTCAGGATGAATGTAGCTTTCTAATGGTGAAAGAATTTTTAAAATCGGTGCAATATTTTTTGAGTTTATACATTACAAACATACACACAAAAATACAAATCTTTCATCTTTCTAATATTTGTGTAGACTAGCGGACGTCACGCGGTTTCACCCGCGTAGTTCCATATACCTAGCCTATGTTACTCAGGGTGAATGTAGCTTTCTAATGGTGAAAGAATGTTTAAAATCGGTGCAGTATTTGTTGAGTTTATACATTACAAACATATACAAAAGTACAAATCTTTTCTCTTTCTAATATTAGTGTAGATATAGTGTAGATTTTCATCATGGTATTAAGTTTCTAGGATCTAGTGGGACAATTACCGAGCTTATGCTAGTATTACAGATATATCGTAGGTGGGCTCGTACCAGTACGCTCATAAATGGGGACTATATTTCTTGTCACCAAAATTTATATTTGTCATCAAGTTGTATCACATAATAAATAGATCTATCGCCACGAAATATGTTCGTTCTCAGATAAACAAAAAGTGTTCCCAGGTTCCAATTATCAAATTAATGTTAATATATGTGTAAAATAAGAGATGGATTACCAATAACATTGTAGTGCATTACATTAATTTAAACATCGTTCTTATAATAATAGTTTTATTACTTAAATAATAGCTTTGTGCTCAGAATGGTAGATCTGTCACCAATTTATAATTTTAATGAGGTGGTTGATGACAAACTAGTTTTGCCTAGGCCGACTTGGGGCCCTTTTTTTATAAACCATTCAGAAGTAGGTCCGTCGATTGGTGATCTCTTTAAATTAGTTTGCTTAAATACTTATTAGGACAAACCTTTTATATTACATACAAAGACATTTATTTGGTACTAGACCCTATATCTTCATGATTTTAGGTGATTTATTGTGGAATTGATTTTATATTGTTTGGTGACTACATTTTGGTGACAAATCTACTATTTTGAGGGCAAACCCTATTATTTAAGGAACGCAAAAATAATTAAATTGGTGATAGCTTAAATGATACCCCTCATAAATACAGTGAAATGATAACCCTCCTCTGTGAACTCGGCGAAAGGGTGAAGAGTTTTAATTATTAATCAGTATCCCCTAAGAACTTATTAAAAGTCTAATAAAAATCAAGTGGCTACTCCAGACTTAATATTATGAAGGTCCTAAATGACAGCTAATGTCAGCTCAAAAGTCGCTGGCCTAAGCGGTTGGCGACAAATTAGGGTTAATTTGAATATTTGATAGTCTCAAGATGCAAGGGGTTGATTATTACCCATTTGGTTGGAAACTACTTGAATAAAATTAGCATTGGATATGATTTTAGGGTTTAGAATGTTGTATGAAGACGCAGTGCTCACTAGAAACTGCAGAACATTGTCTTTTTAGGGTTCCGTAGTCAACTAGGAACCCTTATAATTTCGCCATGTCTGTCCGTCCGTCCGTCCGTCTGTCCGTCCTCGCTTAATCTCTGTGACCGTTAGCACTAGAAAGCTGAAATTTGGTACCAATATGTATATCAATCACGCCGACAAAGTGGTAAAATAAAAATTGGAAAAAAATGTTTTATTAGGGTAGCCCCCCTAAGTGGGAAGTGATTTTTTTTTTAATTTCAACCCTAACGTGTGATATATTGTTGGAAAGGCTTTAAAAATGAATAGGGGTTTCCTAAAATCATTTTTTGATAATATCAATAATTTCGGAAATAATCGCTCCAAAAGTAAAAAACAATGTGTCCCCCCTCTAACTTTTGAACCATAAGTTTAGAAAATATGAAAAAAATCTGAAAAGTAGAACTTTATAAGGACTTTCTAGGAAAATCATTTTGAACTTGATGGAAACAACAGTTTTTGTACTTTTTGTACAAAAAAGACAAAAAGTTGTACAAAATAATTTCTGAACTAAGTTTGTAGTATATTCGTATATGCAAGCATTTTTACATAATGGATACCCACCTTTAAACTCATAAGTGGGAACACTTATTGTGACGGACGGGAAACTACGAAACCCTACACTGAGCGTGACCCGACACGCTCTTGGCCGGTTTTTTTATTTAAAATTTCACGATCAGAACACATTATAAAACACATGTAAACGGGTATTTATCGCGAATTTTACCTTCGACACTCTACCTTAGACATCAGTCTTCCCGCGACCACGGCTGGTGCAATCCGGTCGAAACGTCGGGCTTATTTAAAGGTAAAATTCGAGATAAATACCCGTTTACATGTGTATTATACTGCAGAACATTTTTATCTAACCAAGTAACCAACACAGGTTTTTAAGTGTATCCATATTTTGACGCCCAATGTTTTCAGTGTTCGTGCGTCGACTGCTGAGCGTAGGGTTCTGGGTTCAATTCCCGGGGCGGGTAAACAGTGCTAGAGGTCCTTTTAGAAATTTCTCAGTAGTAGCTCGGAGTTTGGAAGTTGGCGGTATCGGCATGATATCCCGTGCCTCGGAAAGCACGTTATGCCGTTGATCCTGCACCTGATCTCTCTCCGGTCGTGTCGGATTGCCGTCCCATCGGACTATGAGAGTAAAGGAACAGAGAGTGCACATGTACCATCACAACGGACGAAATCTTACCACCGATACTCTTCGGCTCTTTTTGTTTGCAGCACCCGGTCGCTATTGAAGCGCTTATGTACGCTCATCAACCAATAGCATCATCAGCATCTGATCCCTTGTCTTGGTTAATGAAAAAAAGGGTCGAACGAAAAAAATACAATACAATACGGGTGGTAAACACATGTGGGCATCGTCTCCACGGGATTTTGTTTAAAACATGGTAAGATTTCGTCCGAGCTGATGGTACCTGCGCACACACTTGTGCATAAGATCTCCCGTGCCGATGGCTTATCTCCGCTACGATTGGGCGCCGTGACGTGGCCGAAAACGGTTACGGTGGCGACGAAATGTATGTGACTTCCTTGTTACGTTATATACGTATAGTAAAGGATCCCGTTAAGAACGACCTTCACCGAGCTGGTTAATGGATGAAAAGTATTTTATATCAAATTAAATATGTCAAAAAATATATTGCAAATGGGTTGTCTAAAAAATTTCAGTCCAGTTTTTTTTTTTAAAGATTTCACTGGTTTGGCTAGTAGACAAATTCCATACCAATCGAAAGTATGAAACCTGTAAAATATGCAAACGGTAGGTCAACCTAACATTTGCATATATACGTATTCTATAGGCCTCATACTTACAATTGGTATGGAATTTGTCTATTAAGCAAACCAGAGAATGTTTAAAAAAAAAAATTGCTAATTAATCATATTCTGGACTGAACTTTTTTAGACAACCCATTTGCAATATATTTTTTGACATATTTATTTTGATATAAAATACTTTCCACCCATTAACCAGCTCGGTGAAGGTCATTCTTCAAGGGATCTTAGAGTAATACGCCGTCTTTGTGTTCATAGACCGAGATTTTCATAGACTGGACAGTTTACAGTTCCTGTAGTGCACAGTGACATCTAGCGGTGATGTTTAGTACTACAATACCAACGCAAACACTCTCACAAGACCCACCCACGATTCTGGCACTCAGCAGTAGGTACTATCAAACTGATTTCACAACACACATTCGTTGTCGCGGAAGAGATGGCGTTACAGTCTGTGAAGCTCCATCTCTTTTTCGCTCTGGAAGAATTACGTCAGACTCTTCCCTGAACGGTTTCAGGAAAATGCTAATCCATCTTTTATCTCTGAGCTTCTCTGTATGGACGGTTTGTTGATAAAGCTGGAGTCACTCAGAAGCAAATCCTGCGCAAGACACGTCTTATTTATTATTTATTTTATAAATTACATGTTCAAAAACACAACAAAGCACACAATTAGAGCTCTGGGGTCTGTCTTAGCATGCCATGACCTGAGATTTGATCAACGCGCTATTAAAAGTTAAGTTATAATCGACTTGATGTAATATTCTTTTAGCTAATGCTTTATGTTTTTACTATTCATTGAGTCTCTGATGTCTACAGGTATTTGATTTAGTAAAGTGGGTATTGCGAAAGAAGCGGTACGCCTGCCATAAAAGTTATTTTTGCGTGGCACTTGAAGTGACTTTGATTTGGCTTGTCGTGTGTTCACGTCATATTTAATTGGAATTTGAATATCACTGTTATCATAATGTTCCAAAAGGAACAGATACTCAGCGCGCGCTAGGACTTTGCAATGTTTAAATAACCCTGTGTAATTGTCAAGCATTGCATTACATTGTCTGAAACTGACAAGCGAATCCCGCAATTAGTTGTACAGACGCCAGCACTTCAAGTTACCTGAACTGTAAAATTTTCCCAATCAATCTTGAACCTAAAGAAATTTGACAGAATTATGATTTGCTGCATTTTGTGTGGGATTCGCTTGTTTGAAGCCCATTATACTGAAGAAAATGCGTAGGTAAATTTTGCAATATTTATGCCATTTCTTTTATACTTGTGCATAACATCACGCTTCTATTCCTAGTGTTGTTAGGCAGAGATGTATCTAAAGGGTGTAAAACACCTCTTAACGAAGCCGAAAGGCACTTGTTCTCCTCGTCATTGCGATAATTTTTGTTCTATACCATACCTGGGCAGGCAGTCTCGACATAGATAGCGACAAATTCGCTAACTTTTGATTGCTAATTACTCACGAAAGAATTCGGTTGCAATAATGATGCTTGCGAGAAACGCATCTTGGATATAGAAACTTGCATTTCCCGCAAGCATCGTTATTGCAACCGAATTCTTTCGTGAGTAATTAGCAATCAAAAGTTAGCGAATTTGTCGCTATCTTTGTCGAGACTGCCTGCCCTGGGCAGGCAGTCTCGACAGAGTTAACGACAAAATCGCTAAATTTAGATTGCTAATTACTAACGAATAAATTCGGTTGCAATGATGATGCTTGCCAGTAACGCAAGTCTTTACATCCAAGATGCGATTTTCACAAAAATCTTTATTGAAACCGATTTTATTTGGTAGTAATCAGCGATTGAAAGTTAACGATTTTGTCGTTATCTCTGTCGAGACTGCCGGCCCTGGGAACCTTCTAGTTACGGAGATATTGGGGGTTGAAGTTCCAACTTTTTGACAAATATTTTTTAAATACAAGTTTTTAATGTAAGATTTTTACTATAAACACCTACACGACCCCTGAACTATTCAATCCATCCATCAGCACAATGTTTTGAGTGCGTTACATTGTGTTCTACCACAAAACATGATTTCTCACCCCAAAAAAAAAGTCGTTTCCCAGCAATAATTTTTGCGTAAAGTTACTTACGTATAGTTTGATGTACAGAATGTACGGCTTCGTGATGAGGTCTTTTACACCCTGTATGTATAATACCACGTATTCAGGTTCAGGTTCTGAACCGGCTTATTCGTCAACTGGCGACTGTGAAACTCTCGAGCTGGCACTTTCTGTTTTTTTTTTTGTCGTCAACTCGCTTGCACGTTATAGTACAGTCAAATGAAAAATATTTTTGTTTTAAAGTCAAGTCGTATAACATTTCTTTTACATTTAAACTGTACATATTTTATATACTATCTGGTAAGACAGTGACACCGCGAGCATCCTCTTATCGTAAGGTAGGTAGGTAAGGTAGTTAGGTAGTAGGTAGGTAGGTACTACATTTCGCCTGTTCGGTTTTTGACCAACCTTTTTTTTAATAAAATATTTGCTGGCAGCTTGTGAACAAATAACAAAACCAACAAATACTCTAATTTTCACATACCTACTTATGATGTGAAAATTAGAGTATTTGTGGGTGGAAATCGTTCGTTCCTACTATCTCCAAGAACACCTTGTCTCAACTCCCAGGTCAGCAGAAGAGCTGCAGCATGTACCACGTGTCCACGTCACAGATGGGCAGTCTAGATAGATGTATTTTGGGTTCTTTAAGATCGCACACCACACGGTCCACAAATACGTATATAGTATATGTATGCTAGAACGTCTAGCTTGAAGAGACGATCACAAAAGTGAGGAAAAAACGTCCATCCAGTTCAGGGCATACAATCATGCTGCTCGTCTCGGATATACAGAGCCGTCTCTAGCCCATGTAGCGCCCGTGTGCAAACATTACCCAAGCGCCCCCTAGTAAGCGCGCAGTCAAAATGGAATGGGTACAAGTAACCACAAACTGTCAAATTTCCCCAAGAAATAATAAATAAATAAATAACTCTATTGTTTGGAGATGAAGAAGAAATTTGTCGGATACCATGATGTATTTGTTGTTGACTGTATTTAGAATTATACAGGCTGTTCTGGTGTTTACCCTAACAAGCCAAAACCTAACCATGTTAACATGTATAATAGATTTTACATCATCAATGTCCAAATTTTGAAATTTCTTCATTCTAATTACGACCTCATAGAAACATACAAAGTTCAATTTCAATTGGAAACATTTGACAAATTTGGGAAGGTAAGCTCACTGCGAGCGAGGTCCACTGTACACGGGTAAAAACATTTTTGGGAAGGCGCCGTGCGGTGCTCCATAGCGAGTGCCGTTCGGCGCGCCCTAGGACCGCTGCGCCCGTGTGCAACGCACACCCTGCACACTAGGTAAAGATGGCCCTGCGGATATATATAAAGCTGCGACGAAGGTTGAGAGCAAGTTTAGTGAAGATTAACCAACTAGCCTCAACTAGTGTTGCCCAAAATCGGTCTTGGTCTTGCAGTCTTGGTCTTGTTCTTGCATTTTTGCAAGACCAAGACCGACTTATTGTAGCAAGACAAAGACCAAGACTGAACCCTGCAAGACTTGAGCAAGAACAAGACTAAGCCTGCAAGACTCTTGCGTCTTGCAGTTACATTTCAATATCAATTATTTTATTTCATAAATCAGGTGATTTTTTTAAAGTGGGATAAATAACTAATAGGTGCTTAAAATTCCTAAAAACAATTTTCGTTCGTCACAAGCCACAATAGATATCCAAAAAATTATATGTCTGATACATTTTAATGTAGGTATCAAAAATTTAATTCATGTTTTAGATGTTTGTGCTGGTAATTAAAAGTCTAGCTGGCGACAAATTTCATTAGTTAGAAGTGTCAAGTCCGCCGTGTGGTATCCGGCAGAGTAGAAATAGCCGTGTGGTATCCGGCGGAGTAGAATAGAACCAACCCATTACACTACGGGTGTCGTATAAGGCGACTAATGTCTGAGGCAGAACACCTTGCGCCTCCGTAGACCTGAGAACGGGCAGCAGCGTTTTCTGTTAGTCTTTCATCACAACTGTGATCTCCAATCCGCCTGCCAAGCGTGGAGATTACGGCAAATTCCTCCCATCATGGGAGAGGCTTATGTCCAGCAGTGGACGTTATGGGCTGTTGTTGTTGTTGTTGTTGTCAAGTCCAGATGAACATGAAAAGTATACGTATATGTGATATTTTTTTTTAACCGCTAGCCGCACTGGGCCCGCGTGGTGGATTATAGCCCACTCCCTCTCATAGAGAGGAGGCCTGTGTCCCAGCAGTGGGAACATTAATAGGCTGATGATGATGATGATGATGAGCTGTTTGTGAAGAGTTTAGTATCCTAAACTCTTCACAAACAGCTAGCGCCAGTACACGTACAGAAAATCATAAAGGGACCTACATTGAGTCAGTAATTACGCTTAGGTACTAAATTGCGTTTTTTTTTTTAATTATTGTCAAGTTAATTTTATTAATTTGGTGGTTCACTATGTCTATGTCAATTTAAGCTCAACATGTACTATCGGGGTCTTTTCCGCCTGACCATTTAAAAAAAAATTCGCTTAAAACATGTGAAGGCGCCGAGCCACACCCCCTTAAAGTTTGGGCCTATTAGGAAAGCCTCAACTTTGGCGCGCAAAATAACAATAACTCTCGTTTGGCGTGCGTCGTCAGTGCGCTCGTCCGATTCGGTATCTTTTCATTCATTATTTCTATACAAAGTCAACGGGGCGGGGCTAGAGAGCGTTTCTATGTTGCGAGTGCAAGCAAAAATAAGCTTAGTGGTGGTCAGGCGGGAGTGTCCTCGATAGTACCTACTCTGTTACATTGTTCTAAGATCTAAACTAATGTGTTTATTATATAGCAATAGGCTAATAGGTATTTGAAAGTTGTCTAGTCGAAGTAGTAGAGTCTCGCAAGACTTGCGAGACCAAGACCAAGACCATGACTGAGAGCGCAATACCAAGACCAAGACTGGCTAAGGTCTCGTCTTGGTCTTGCATTTGGGAAACACTAGCCTCAATCCGATAATAAGAATCGAACATCGCCTGTTATGTTTAAGTTCCATAATATTGGGGACCCGATTGCCATCAACCGGGCGCAAATCCAAACTCCAAGATGTAAGCTGTAACTGAGATTTTTTTTAACACATTTGTCCGATCTGGGAATCGAACCCAGGATCTCTCGGTCGCCAGTAGAGCTGGTGTCCACTAGACTAACAAGGGTAAGATATCTATAGTTCAAGGTAGCGAAGTATTACGAGGAAACGTTTAGCATTAGCGTCTGATAAATCTTCTATACTAACATCTCAGACCAAATAAAAAACCAAGACAGCGCGCTGCAGCGCGCTGGCTAGCGATGCGAATAATAAAATGAAGCCAGCGCAAAACTACGCTCTGCTCTGTGCGTATACACGCTCACATTTACGTCAAATCAATTAAGGCGACTACAGGAGCTAAATTAGCAACTCTATTTGTGGTGGTTCAAACTTCGTTTCAAATACTGTTAGAATAAAGTTCTAATCAGCTTGCACTACAAAGTGCTTGTTACGTCAGTCACTGCGGGGCGAATAGTGCGAAATGAGTGGTTTTTTTGCGATTTAAAAAAAAATCTATTGATTAAACTTAAAAAAATAAAACACTATCATGCTAATATGTTGCTTGTTGAATTATTTGCCAAAAAAAACAGAATTATGGCATGTATTTTTAGTATGGTTTTTACTTGTTAAAAGAAATTTTTAGAGCTAAGTTCGTGATTTTTTTTTTATCGAGTAAAATTAATTTTATTATGTTTTTAAAACACTATCATACTAGCATATATCCTGAGGAATATCATATATTTTTCTGGTTTTGTTTATTGTAGTGAATCACATGCTTTTTTGCATTATAAAACACGCGTTTAGCTTCTGTAGTCCACTTAAACTACGCTCAAAAAATGTACACATGTTTACAAAACCGCCATCACTTTATTGTTCGCAGCGGTATGTCTTGGTTGTTTATTTGGTCTGAGACTAACATCAAGCCAGGACATCAAGATACTACAATCTTTAATAGACTTTCAATTTTATCTCTAAAGCATTAGGTTCAAGGTTGATTGTGAAAATTTGTCAGTTTTGTGAAGCTTGATAAGTATGGAAATTATGATTGTCGAGATTATAATACGAATGTATTTAAAACTCTGTTTATGTCTGTGTTATTATGTTTAAAGACATTTCCTCAATGATTTTTGAAACAAAACTGGTCGCCCAGTGGGTTGGTGTGATGATTTCTTTGGAAAAAGTTTTGCCTTATTATTTAATTAATTTAATTGATTATAAGATTTATTTATTTATTTATTTCAGGCCAACCAACAATTGTTCATACTATTACATGTTTAAATAAAGATTCTTATATCAAAGGTTAGTATAACACTATCTTATAGGATCTCTAGGGATCTAAGGAGGATCTAAGATCTTATGAGACCCATAGAGAAGCCTAATTCAATTGGTGATTTGTTATCATGATCTGTTATCTGATCGACTGGAAACTCTAATTATTTGGGTTTCTTATATAGTCGGATATTATTTTCGTTTTCAAAATCATTTCTTTTTTGGAGTTTATTTATTAATCCCAATTGGACTAAGATATTATTTCAGGACAGGCATTGTTGCGCTCTTTTCACTCAAATTAATTATGTAAAATACTGCGACCATTTAGCAAATATTCTTGTAATTATATTGTTGACTAGCGGACGTCACTCGGTTTCACCCGCGTAGTTCCCATTCTCGTGACAGTACGGGGATAATATAGCCTATGTTACCCGCTGATAATGTAGCTATCCATTGCTGAAAGAATTTTTCAAATCGGTCCAGTAGTTTTTAAGTTTATTCGTTACATACAAAAAATCAAAAATATAAATATTTCCTCTTTATAATATTAGTATAGATAGAATATAGATAAAGATGAGTTGAGTTGCTGAGAATCGAGTTGATTGGTGTGCGATTGAGGGGGCCTATGTCCAGCAGTGGACTACTTGATGATGATGATGATGATGATTATTGATGAGGTGGGGAAAGGTAGGTCAGAAATAAAATAGCATAATTCAAATAAAAGCTTAGCTTTATTACTCGTTATATTACGAAGAAACATCACTCACTGGTATCAACAAGTCCCCATGCTGACATTGCTAGTAGAGATACGACTTATGTTTCACCGTACTTCCTTCCATCCAATAATTTTGATAAAATTTTGATCAACAGACTTTTGAAACCGCCAATGTGTTTGCCAATAAACGAACGCAATTTGCACGAGTGGCCGATCACACGACCGACGCACTCAAATTTAGATACAATTTTTCATTCTCAATATTCCACTTTATGTCTAATACAACGAACAGTGGTTAGATCCTAAAACATTCACGGACAAAGACACACGCTCGTAAATTATAAGCATTATGACAATGTGATATTATATTAATGTATAAGTATTGTTGTAGTATTAAGAACCGTAATAATTAATGCGTAGTTAGTTTAGGTTAGTTTCCTGACATTAGGTATAACTTGTCTGAGGCCCACAGATTACAATAGTGACCCGCTATCAGCCATTCTAACACAAATACCGAAGAATCGTTTACAATTTTTTCCACATTTTTTTTCACCTTAAAATTGCTTTTAAATTTATCTTTTTTACATCCAGAACCATATAAACATCTTTGAGTTATTTATATATTTTTTTACCTATATAACGGGCCGGCCGCGCCGCCGCCCTCAGCCGCGCCGCTCAACTTTTTATTTACAAATGGTTAATGCTCCTAAACGTTTTATATCCGACGCTATTCTTAAAATTAAATACAAAAAACGCATGACATTCTAAATTTACCTAATGTCCCATTTTGTCACCGCTATAATTTATGAATTTTGACCTTTACACCAACTTTAGAAATATTCAATACAAAAATACTCTTTTTGAATAAAATTTTATACACGACTCATTATATCGTAGGCGCGTACCGGGGGCGGTTGTGCGGGCGCCTCAAAAGAAAAGCTTTGAGCCTCGTAACCTTAACATCATGAAATTTGTACTAAATATATCAAAACAAGCGGACGCGGGCACTTAACACTTAGCCGAAATGCGAGGATACCGAAATGACGCCTAAACACTAGTCAAAATCTCAATTTTATTAATGGCACATCACCTTTTGTCCAGTGCACGACCACAGAGGGCCGAAATGGGTCGTGATGTGAACAAAAGATATCGCGTCACTATCAAAAATAATTTTGTATTTTTTTAAATTTTGTCACTAATTTTATCACTGGCGTCCGCGTCCGCTCGCTATAGTTTACAAATATATTATAAAAATGTCGCCACATTATGGACTGTGGCTCACCAAAATAACTAAATCAAAACATTACATACGAACACACAATACTGAACTGAACGTGTATCGCTGTTACCAATGAAGACCACAAGGATATTTAAAATATTGTTTGAAACCCACTACAGTATGTTAACCTCGTATATAAAATGATGAACGCTTAGTCCCGGTCTGTGGGGCTTGTGCTACGTTCACTACCTTACATAGTTCACATAGTCATACAATTGGGCGTTCGAGCTTATCTTACTAAATTTTATTGATAAGCGTCGGCAGTATTTTGTTTCAAGACATCCTAATAGTATATCCGTGCTCAATTTTGTCATTTTTATGAGATAAAATATATATATTATTAAGAATGATACTTATTTCCATAACTACCTAAACTTCAGCAATTTCCCTTATTGATTTTTCACGTATAGAAAAGTTGATACAGCTATTTGGTACATCTAAATGTCCTAACCTCCAAAAAATGAAACGCTACATACAATAGAGTCTATTACAATTTCGAAAATTTAGGAACCATAATACCCAAACGTGAAACCGAATACTTTCTACATATATTGTTTTTTTTTTATTTATAATTAATTTTGAAAATAATTACAATATTTATTTCATTTTACATTGATAATCCAAACATTTTCATCGACGGATTCCAAAATACTAAAAGTGTAAAGCAAACATTTAGATTAGTACATTCTCGTGAAACATAAATAAACTATCATCTAGATAAAGCATATGGAAACAATCAGAAATGACGCCGAAACGGGCAATTTCAATAAATCTACATACATATTATTATAAATAGATACAAACATGAGATTTAAAGTCAACACCGAATTTTGTACTTTTTCTGCGGGATTAGCCCCCATGATCACTGTGGACTAAATATTTCGATGTTTCAAACTTGAGTCTTAATTTTTTATTAAATTTAGAAAAATTGTCAACCGATAACTTACAAAATAATTGAACATCGAATAAATTTAAAAAATCGGCTCGATCGCATGTTATATCCATTGTGGTCTTTTTATATTGCACAGTGAGTCACTCAAGTATAAAATCCGGACAAAAATTGTATTAAATTACAAAAAAAATATAAGTACATATTCTGAGTTTTGACCTTGAAACTATACATTGTAGTACTAAAACATTTTAATACGGCTCCAAGTATCTGCAAATTACGGCATGTCGGTTGATAACTGTTAATGGGAAACCAATACATTTCTATTGTAATATGTGTGTATAGCCTGCGTAACAGTTCTATTAGATATGAAGAAATCTATGGAGAGATCGGAATAACGAATTCATTACTTACTAGACAAGGAATTAATCGGTAAATGTCAGTTTAGAGCTAACAAGTCGGGATAATTAAACAATGCTACCATACCGCTAGGTCTTAATGAATCTAGTGCTTAGGAATACTAGTCATCAATTCCGTTACTCAACTCAGATACTGGTACACTTCTCAGCTCTAAAACGCCAGTGCCTATGTTACGGAGAAACAAACAACTTGTAACAAAATACAATCGTAAACGTAACATTGAACGTTTGCTCGATCTCGAATAAGCCCAGCGACGACTGAGTACTGACGTACTGGCGCGAATCGTGGAAACTGAACCTGGGCTATTGTCTGGGGGGGTAGTCGTGTGTGGGGACGCGTGGGCCAGCGTGGCCCACGTTGGGAACAATTTGGAAATAAAAACCGGTTTTGCCGAAAGGGAGAGGCTGCGTGTTAATGTATGTGTCGATGTCTCAAAAACTTCAGTATCCCTAAATGTCCTAACCTGAGCTATTAAGCACACCAGTCGACGCCTAGTCCATCCTAAACTGAGGTACTCTTATATTATCGTAATAGTTCAAAATGGTTACAAATGAAACGATAACAAACGTGTAATATCAAATGAAGTATGCTTACTCGCTTAACTAGGGCCGGCCGCCCTCACGCGCGGTTCCGTACATATAAATTAGGATGGTTTAAACATTTTGTACATTCTGCAAAACAATAGATATTTCCTGTTTGTCTATTGTCTTCTTAATTAAATACCATTAACGCTAAGATAGTTATTCGATATTATCTCATCTGTATTAAAACTATCGTTATATGTACAAATGTGTATACATTTCTGTACAACTATCTATCTTATCGTGTTATAATCTATTTGAGAAGCGAAATAATTTTATATTGTTTGTTCTGTGAACTGAGGATGTGAACTGAAAGTGTTCCCGCATGGCGGGTTGGCGGCCGGCAACTACATGATATAACAAATACATCGAGATTGCGATGCTGCTAGGGCTTGCTCCCTGACTGGTCTGCTTCATTCATCCGTCTGTGCTTCTCGAGTCATGTCATATCCTCCAACCATCAGTCAGGGAACAAGAGTCCAGCGTCCCGCGCTACATATATCTACGAATCAAACTAATTATTCTTCTATAGTATAATAGTAAGTGTGTATGTATACTGATCGTTCGATACGGGCGAACTGGGGATGCGCGGGCGGCGGATCGCGGGCGCTTCGTGACGGCCCTGGTTGGGCGGTTAGGTCTATTGAGGGCCCTTTTTTGTATTTAATTTCTTATTTTTTTCGTAAAAAATCAATATTTTCTTTGAAGGCACTTCTGTTCGGACGAGGTGGCCCAGTGCGAGAGGTTTACTGTCGGATGCCAAATAATGTAGCTGTAATTTTGAGAATTTGGATGTTTTTTTTTGGGATTTAGATTCTATTGTATTGTGTTGCCTTCAACTATTGCTGCTGTTTGGATGTGGGTCAAATGTCTATGTGTTTGATAGCCGCCGCGAAGCGCTCGCCTGCCGAGTACGGCCGTCACTGTGGGCTAAATTAACTAAATCGTAGACGAAAATAACGGTTATTGTTAAAGTAAAATTAAGAGTGTTACAGTAGTTTGCCTTATCATTATCGGATATATGGTGTAGTATTGTGTATATGGGTAATATTAGATAAAGTAATGTCTTGATTAACGTGTAAGGGGTGACGGCCCGCACTCGCGTGTTGTCAGTAAAGCCCGCGCATGTTTTGAGTAGTATTATCTAACAAATAAACTTAACCCTAATCCGGAGCGAACTCCGGACGAACTGAACTTGCGATCCGAACATTGCCGAAATATTGTAAATACAAATCAGGATGTTTACATTAATCGTTACTTAAGATGTGTAATCTTTTCGAATTTTGTGTCTTCATTATAGTTATTCTATTGATAAATCCTCTGCATGAACATAAAACCGGCTATCAGTATAAAAATAATCTTTAAATTCTTTGTTTGTGGATCGAAAAATAACCCTGCTCTATTGTACTAATGACTATGGTTAACTTTAATTAATTACTCCTAAAATAAGTATGACGAGGTAAAGGTTGACAATTTCCGGCCGCTCGTGGCGAGCCTTCAAAGTAAATACTACCAGGGATAAACAAACTCAGCATGCTCCAAAGGACAAGGAAACCAAGGAAAACCAAAAATAAAAACAACAAAATGTTCAAAACTTAAGCAATTAATATATTAATCGTTTTTTTCCTTAAAGAATAAATCAATAAATGATTTTAAGATATACACAACTATAAAAACCATTTTAAGATAATACTTAATAATAATATAATAATAATTATATATAGCGAAATATATTATGTGCAGAAATAAAATTCTAGGTGACTTAAATTTTCTCTTACTCGTATAACCTAATGAATTTCCTAGTAGAGCGCAGTTTGTGGCGCGGGGTGTCCGCGCCACTCGACGTCCAACGTACAAATCCAAAAATTTGTTTTTAATAATTTAATTTTAACTTTTTTATCAATAATTTTGAATCTGAAGGCCTAAATGCGAGTGTCGTAAAATTTTGGTGTGCGAAACAATCGTCCAATGATTTGTTTTTTTAAATATAATTTAGTTTGCCGAAACAATGTGCGTCGCGTCGATTTGCTCACTCCAACTGCTCGAGAAAGTTCGGCGACTTGAAGTACTCGGGCACTGGATCGTCAAGCCGTGAGATCACCTTGTAGATGGACTTCTTCCAGCTCTGCTCCGCGTCCTTGCCGCCCTGGATGGCGCGGAAGAACTCTCGTAGTGTCTGTTCAACCACATATCTGAAGTTTGGTGGCACCTGGAAGCGTACGAAATGCATACTTAGAAACCACTTCAGGGTTACTCCAGCAACTGATTTTGGGACTGTTTTAAAACTGCAACATATATGTAGATGACTAAAAAGTATTTGGATTTTTCGGGTCGAAATAATTATAAAGTTTTATCACCTGCTGCATGCTCACCTCAATGTGGTTGTTTCGGTTGTAGTGCAGGTTGAGCACCCTGTAAAGTTCGGAGTCACCGGCTACATGCAGGTCCTCCGCCGTCTTCAGACCTTCGCTGATGGCCTGTCGTGCATACTTCTCCATTTGGATGTAGTAAAATTCTCTGTAAAGAAGAAAGAACATAAATTAGAAAAAAGTAAAAATAGGAGAAAAAACGCACACATCAGTCTTCAAATAAAATGTTGATGAAGCTTGGCTAACGAGTTATATGTATATCAAACTTTATACGTATCTACGTCGTGACACTTCACGGCACAATGAAAATAAAAAGCCCTCGAATACCGTCGAGAGCGGGAAAGGATTTGATTAGCCATTTTCGCTCTCTCGGCGTCGCATCGCTCCGCTATCTTCGCTCCGGTTCGCTTACGAGAGCGAGTTGAGCGAATCGAGAGTCTCGCGAGGCTAATTACTTACGAGTTCGCATTCAGACAAGCTAATTCGGTTTTTCACGTTCCTGCAAGTGACGAGCTAGTTGCTGGGGGTAATTTTATGAGCTTTTTTAGGGTTGCGTTTGACAAAAAGTTGAGTTTAATTACGAAAACGCCTTAATAAACTGTTTGGTATTAATTAATCTTTCAGATTACCTTTTTGGTCTCAAAGATTCTTTAGTAAAAACCAAATCTATATTATTTTTGCCAATCAATGAATATTGCCCACTTTATCAAAAACAAAAAAACTTTTTTTTCTTATAGCTTTACAAATACGCGTCAAGCAATATTAGCGAATAACGCGACACTCATGTGTCAATGAGCACGGATCATCTCTAAACCTCTCGTGACACTCCTCTCTCTCGCACACCGGGGGCTTCTATTATTTTTTAATTGGCACTCCACGAGATATCGCAGCCTTACTAATTGAATAAGTAAATGAAGTGTCTAAATAATTAGATGTCTTTTTGGCTGGCGCGGGAGCCGGTGTAACCACTGTGCAATTTTGAGTAGGCTCGAAATACTTTTGCCTGTAATTAGTCATTGATATTTCTTTGATTAAGTTTTCCGTTTTGCGTAATTAGCTTTCGTGAAACGTCGGTGGATTATTTTCTTTGAAATGGAACGATACTTCGTATTAATACTAATTTAGTTTTGCTACGTGAGTGAATTCACGATTTATGGGATAAACCTCTCGTGTTATCGAACCTTTGCGTTAAATTATCCTCATAATTAATAGTAGTATATTATTCTCAGGTACACGTATTCCCAAGGAAAGCTTTACTGTATGACTAACAAACTTTAGTTACTTATTACTCATATCTGTAACTCATTAGTTACATGAGTAACTTCGATATTAAAAATATTGATAAGTGGGAATGGGAGACACATTTGGATATCTTCGTTGGCGGCCATTAGGGACATGTGGTGTGTTATCACATGTTTTATAAGTGGTTGATATATTAATTATAGTAATTAATATACTTTAATAGATCAACAGGCGTTATGTGGACTTTGACTCGCGGTAAGAGAAAGTGTTGATGAATGAAATTACGCCTGATTACTTAATTTGTAAAAATGTGTCAGGAATTGAAGCAGGAAATATAATTCATATTTTATTAATATACCGATAGGTATTTAAGACTTTTTCCACCTAAAATATTGCGAGGGGAAAGAATACCTTGGTACTGTTACACATGATTATGCGAAAAAAAAAAAACTACATAAAAACACTATCAAAATTGTAAACTTCTCAATTCAAAGTCTGCCCGTTGTAGGTCACCGATAATATCGACGTTTTGGATAGCAATCGACGTAAATGTGACGTATTAGTAAGCGGTGAACGTACTGACGCTTAGGTTATGCTAATTGCATGCGGGCTAGCGATTGCAAAAAGAAAAAGTTTTGCCTTTACGTAAACAAGATACGTAGCCATAAACCTAGTTTTAAGAATAACAGTAAAATAATTGAAAATGTGTCGATTTTTTTCTATGTGTTGACTGAAATTTGCCCAGTGTGTTTTATGGAGCTGTCATTACTTGTACAAGAATTTCGGAAAGAAAACTTAGAATTGCAATAAGATGATTGATGGTTACTTTTTAATTCACTCTTAGTAAAATACAACATTGTGTACAATTCTGAAATTATTTTCATAAATTATGAGTATTGTTTCCAATCACTTTCTCAGCCAAATAAAAGAAGTCGTAAGCAGAACTTGGTAACAAAACTAGTATTTTAAATAAAACCGTTAACTGTGGGAATCAGCTGTTGCATTGTTCACACAAAACTACCCTTATAAGAATATTTTGGCGAAGAAAGTTGCGAAGAAATATAAAGTTTAAAACTTACACGTTAAAGTACAATATTCCTTGAACAGTCAGCAATTACAATAGTCAAAGACTTAAAACGGGTAATGTGATGTTGTAACTGATTTTGAACTTAAACTTGGATGAAACAAAGTTTATGTTACTTTAGCAGTGTCTGCTATTGTTGTTTTCTTAAGGATTCGCATCTTGCCTACCTGGACCCCAACGTCTTGGTTTATTGTTTGTGAGATTTTTTGCAAAAGTTTCTTTTCATCAATTGAACCGGAATCGAAAGTTGGAAGATGTCTTCGAAATAAAGATTTTGTTTGCAATAGAAAATATCTTGCGATCCTATTTTGAGGTAGAATCGAATTGAGAAAGAGAAAAAAGAAAATCTGGATGTCATTAGAAAAAGTCATAGCAAAATATCAAAACATTGAACATTTTAGTAAGAAAGTTAACTAAACGACGATGACGTATTGATTTTGAAAATAAAACTACGTATCGTAAGGTGCGTCACAAAGGCGTAGGTCCTACTCCCTAACGCTTCGTCCGTAATTCGGATCTATCCGTCTCTCTCACTCGCACTTATCTGCAGACGTGCGCGAGATAGACGGATAGATCCGAATTACGGACGTAGCGTTAGAGAGTAGGGCTTCTGGTTCGAGGTGGCGCAAGAGAAGTAGCTGTAAGGATATGGAGGAGGCCTTTGCGCAGCAGTGAGACATACAAGACTGTTGAAAAAAAAAATGGGAACGTATCTAACGTTACCGAAATACCGACTACCCTGTTCTTTTCAAACTTGTAAAAATAAAAAATAAAACTGTAGACGGACATTTCTTTCATCAAGGTGAAAACAAAATGGTTTCCATAGTTTATTGCCTTCTCTCAAATAAAACCACGACATTAAACTCTGTATTTAATTTTGCTTTGACACATTAAAACCGCCATTAGGGTGGCTAAACATTGTCAGTGATATCGCCTCCTTGGGCACAGAGCGACGGGGCCCCTCAAGAAAGCTATTTGATTCCCGTGTGAAACTCTATAGGACCACAGATTATAAAATATGTCAGAGAAGTGACAGAGTAGAACAGATATTATTGCCGTTAAAAATGTCTACGTCACAATTAGGTACACTAACCTTACCTTTTGTTAAAGCGGTTGGTTTAGGTTAAATTATTCAGTAACTGTGGAGGTCAGATAGGTATTAACTCCATGTGAAATACTGGAATTGAACTGCACGCGGTTAGACTGGAAGCCAAACCCAACAAAGTTAGGAAAATGAAGGGCAGATGATGATGATAATGGTGTCAATTCTGTTGTGCACAAACTAAACTTATTTTAGGCTATTGCTATCTTTTACTAAAAGGCAGTGTGAGAAAAGGACGGCTATAGCTATGAACTAAGTTACAGATGTCAAACTAGTTTATGCCTTGCGCTTCACCGTGTTTTTAGTCGACATGTTTTTACGAGCACCCTTCATTTGTATGGAAATATTAGTTATTATATAATATAATATTAGTTATTACTAAATTTAACAGCTCTAAATTACGTCCGTCTCTTTCTCATTTAATTAGAGAGAAAAATATAGCAATAGCCTAAATTAAGTTTAGTTTGTACATAACAGAATTGACAACAATAGTAATTAAGGCATAAGTTATTATTAATAAGCCGCCATTTTCTTACAAAGGTATTTCATAGTATATTTCAATTTTAGGTTAAAGATCTTTTTTCCTCATATACACCGAAGTTAGGAAGTTATTAATTTCTTCATCGCGTCAACACGTTATTTTCCTTAATTTATCAGTAGAAACTTTAATATAGGTAAATCCAAAGTAATATATATACCTCCTTACAACCAGTCCGCAAGTAGGCACGCGAACCACATAAGTTACTATTTATAACTGTAAAGGTATTTACAGAAATTCGCACGATAAACAATAATAAAAGTATTTTTTAAGCAGTTGTCCCGTCTTAATCTTGTATACTCTATGTCCAAGGAGCTAAGCATAGAGATAGAATTCTCAAGTCAATGGAGCTAAGACGTTGCTCAGGGGTCACACATTGTTTTTTTTTTCTGGTTTCTTTTCATCCCTTCGTATTGTTCGCTAGTACGAACGTGTGGACTTTTTGTGTCGATTTTTAACTTCGATTTACAGTTTTAAAAGTGTTTGCGATCTTGGAAATATCCGTTGCGGTTTGTTTCTTTATATCAAATTAATATTTTGTGCCTACCTATTTGATACTGCCACACAGCTTTACTTTTATCGACGACAAAAAAAAAGAATCTTTAAAAAAAACGACAACTTAAAAAAAAAAAAAAGGAAATTTAAGAACCTTCGAAAATGGAATTGCCATTTCTCTTTTTTTTTCAACGTCAGTGTATTTAAAGAAAATTATAGCGCGAACTGTAGTTGATTAGTAACAGCCAGTATGTAGGGCAGATAGTCGATCGACGATCTTTATTTTCATAGCTTACGGTGCTGAAAACAAAAGAATCTTTAAAAAAACGACAACTAAAAACAAAAAAAAACAAAAGAAAATCTAAGAACGTTCGAAAATGGAATTGTCATTTTTCTTTTTTTTTTCAACGTCTGTGTATTTAAAGAAAATTATAGCGCGAATTGTAGTTGATTAGTAACAGCCAGTATGTAGGGCAGAGAGTCGATCGACGATCTTTATTTCTATAGCTTACGGTGCTTGCAGATGCGGGCGCACGCGCATACCGCTAGCTGATAACACAGGGTAAGAACCTCTACACTTGAAGGTTTTTATTCAAAACCTTAGGTTTGTCTTTGAATACCTCTACCATCTAGAACTCAACATCATCATCTGCCTAGCCTTTTCCCAACTATGTTGGGGTTGGCTTCCAGTTTTACCGGATGCAGCTGAATACCAGTATTTTACATGGAGCGACTGCCTATCTGACCTCCACAACCCAGTTAGTACCGGGTAATACGATACCCCTTGGTAAGACTAGTTGTCAGACTTTTTTTTTGGGCCTCTGACAACCTAACGACTGTCAAAGATCTACAAATGACAGCCGAGACCAACGGCTTAACGTGCTTTCAGAGGCACGGAGGAAACTCGGTATGTCATGGGTGGTCACCCATCCGCAGACCAACCTAGGCAAGCACAACTTAACTTAACGATCGACCTGAGCGGCTGTTATTATTTAGCCACGAGATCCTCGAGAAAAGGTAATTTGTCTTAGTTCCTCTACCATCTTATAGAACTACTAAGACAACTTACCTTTTCTTCAGTAATTATTGCAGAAATCCTAGAATTTCAAGGTCCTAAGATTTTGTTACTAAGCAAAGGTAAATACCTCTCTTACATTTAACATTATAAACCTAAGTTATTTATAACGCTAAAACCCAAGACGCAATAAAATGACGCATAATTTTATTTCAATATTTTCAGTAATACAACATTAAAACTAAAGATCTGGGACAAGCTTCCTTTGTCATATTATTATGTTACTTGCAAGAACTTGTGCGATAATAATATTATTAATATATGCGCACTTTATTATTTCATTCGCTGTGTTTTTCCTTAATATGATACAACGCAAGATTATTAAGTATTTTAATTAGGAACGTGGCTCCTTTTGTATGTAGGTACTTGTATACCTAGGTATTGGGGAAATACTGGAGCGGCCATTGTTTTAAATATTATGTATCTTGACAATGGTTTAGTTATAATGGAAGAATAGCTTTGAAATACCTGTTTTTTTTAATTAAAATGATTTTTGTCTTCTGTATTGTTATAGGTAGAAAAAAGTGTTCCTTGTACTTTAAGCTGTTTACTGGAATGCATATTAGGTGACAATAATTTCAACGTCATTATGTGAATAATAATTCATATAATGACAAAAAAATCCAATTAGTCCGTCAGATAGATAGATAGATAAAAAAATATTAAATAAATAAATAAAATTCATTTAATTCAGACAACAAAGATCCATATTTTGTTAGTATTACACACAGCTTATATTCTAGTGTTAGTAACATTGATATATTGTATATTAGACACATATTTTTTCTTTTTTCACGTTAACAAAAAACGAAGACGATGCCGTGACTGAATGACGTGCGTAGAAAACTCGTGTGACGTCACATTTGAGTACATTTTTTACTCAAATGTGACATCACAAGCTTCCACTCATGATATTTGACACGTTTTATTTTCGTATTCTTTTATTAATTAGATAAAACAAAAAAACACGTATCCAATATTTTTCGATAATCTAACTGACGGACTAAACAGAATCATATTTTTTTAGTCAGTTATCATCCCTATTAAATACCTTAGCTTTCACTCAATCACCAAACTATAAAGTCAATGAACTAAAAAAATTAAACCGACTTCAAAAAACACAAAAAAGTGAAAAATAACTTTAGCTTCAGAAGTCGGTAACTCTTGTTTGATTGATTTCGTTTTTTTTTGTCACCGACTTCTGAAGCTAAAGTTATTTTTCACTTTTTTGTGTTTTTTGAAGTCGGTTTAATTTTTTGCAAAAAAGTTTTTTATTTTTCCATTTTTAGTTGTTCATATTTGCCATGAATTTATTTGCCATTGTTAACAATACATGTCATGGTAATAGGCGTATCCCCAATATATGGAACTTAACATACCTTTTTTTTTTCGGATGGGAAATTATCAAATTCTCGCTCTGGGCGGAGCGGAAGGGAGTGTCAGACTTTTACTGACTAAAACCCATCCATGTTCTTTCTTAGCCCTGTGTTCCAGGGCCGCAGTATCTCTTTAGAACAGTCCCTTTTGCTGACATCTCTTTGAGGCGTGCACGGAACACGAACGAACTGTCGAAATCTGGGTGTATTGTACACATCTGCGTACCCCCTCAGACCATACAGGCGTGATGTTAAGTTATTTGAGTCGCGCGCTGAACACGATCGCGCCAACTTAGCATACCTAACTGTCGAAATCTCGGTGTATTGTATACATCTGCATACCCCCTCAGAGCGTACAGGCGTGATGTTACGTCATGATGTTGTATAAACAATAAACATCCAAGCGATTGCAACGTTCACGGCACATTTGCCGTCTATTTTTGAAGAGTTCCATTGTATATCTCCGAAGATCAGCATCAGATGTTCACAAAATTGAAATGGGACCACACGGGAAGCACCAGCTTTCAAATAAAAAAAGAATTGTCAAAATCGGTTTACCCAGTCGAAAGTTCTGAGGTAACAAACACAAAAAAAAAAAAAAAAAAAAAAAAAAAAAAAAAAAATACAGTCGAATTGAGAACCTCCTTTTTTTGGAAGTCGGTTGAAAATAGAGATATGATTTCCACGGGTATATTTATATGTATCTCTCCAAAACACCGTAGGCCGGTGTAAAACAAACTTCAACAGCTGCCGAAAAGCTCATAAAATTCGCCGTACGCACGAAATTGGCGAAAAAAATAGTTTCCAGACGTTTTTCAAGCCGGACTTCACCAAACACACTCATTTCGATCGCTCCCAAATACAATAGTTATTAAACGTGATACTCGTACCTAAAGGCCAGGTATTACTGCATACATAGATGTGTATGTGTGTGTGTGTGTATGGGTGTGAGTGTGTGTGTGTGTGAGTGGACGGCGTCCAGGTTTCGAGGAGCACGCCAGAATGAGCCGACAGACTGCATTTCACAGAGCACTGCGATTAAACAGAGACGGCATGTTTTTTTTTTTTTGTACTTAATGTGGTATTGAATGACGTGTTTTTTCTTTTTGGTTCTGCTTATCGATTTGTGTGGTGGAATTACGTCCGGTTTCTATAGGTAAGTAACTTCATTATGGAGGTAAAACTTACAATTTTAGGGGTAAACCGCTTGCAATCAATTCAGAGTTGTAACAACTACTTAGGTATTCACAACTGATGGTAACAAAATGGGGTGATTTCCTGTACAGTCAAGTTATTAGCCGTGTGGTATCTGGCAGAGTAGAATAGAACCAACCCATTACACTCACGGGTGTCGTATAAGGCGACTAATGTCTGAGGCAGAGAGACCAGAGAATGGGCAGCAGCGTTTTCTATTAGTCTTTCATTACTGCGGTCTCCAATCCGCCTGCCAAGCGTGGAGATTACGGCAAATTCCTCCTATCATGGGAGAGGCTTATGTCCAGCAGTGAACGTTATGGGCTGTTGTAGTAGTTATTAACAGTTTACTATAAGACTTCATAGACCAAAGACTTAAAAACCAATATCGCATCGCTAAACCATCTTAAATCACTCTCCATCACCTTTCATAAAAGCGAACGCATCTGCATTTTGCGTACTCTATACAAAAAAGTTGGCCGGCGTAGCGCACACATACTCACTACGCACACATAGGCAAGTAAAAGCGAGTAAACTAATACCAGGCCGGATTAATGCTTCAGTTTGTGAAAAAACTTTTTTTCAGACTACGCCGTCCGACACAGGGCCGTAATCAGACGGCGGGAAATGTGAAAATTATGATATAATGAGAACGGTGCACGGTGGGGGCGTTTGAGAATAAGTTGTTTTTGTTATTTTTTTTTATTGTTGTGACGGTTTAGAGTTTGGTGTGTTGTATTTGGTGTTATGTCTCGTATGATAGGTAGTTTTTGAATTTGTTAATTTTTTTGTAACGACTTGTTAGCTGCCTAAGAAAGTTTCTAAGGGTGTTGATTGGATTAATGGGATAAGAATTATGAGGAAGATAGGTATATCAAAATTAAAAACTCATGAGGAATTCACAAATGTTAGGTAGATACATTTTGGGATTTCCTTTTTCCATTTGGCAATTTCCTGTATCATTTTCAGCAAATTAGGTATAAGTTGGACTGAAATTATCGTCATTGAAGTACGAATAATGCTATTTTCAATACTTTCATTGCTATTTTTACGACTTTTACTTCTGTGAAAATATTTTCAAGTCACGCTTCATGCGGGTGGCAGATATCTACGGCTAACGGCTTGCGCATGGGCAACTTTCTCGCAAAACTAACGTTATCAAGCAACACTTGGGGAAAACCAGTTGACGTTGTCGACAAATAAGTAGATATGAAGTTATAAATACCATCGATTAGCGACAAAGCAAGGAAAAACATCAGTTAAAGTTATTTTCATCAGAATATACATGAGTATAGGTTTAATTAGCGCTAAACTGACCGCTAAACGGTTATTATTATCTTGTTATTGTCGCGATTACCCAATAATCTATAAATAATATGATTAATAAGGAAACTTCAAACTATTCAAGTACTTAAATGGTCCTTTCGTTTATTAAAATTTTCAGTAGGCACTACCAGATGATTTAAATAAATCTTTAATGAGGTAGAACAATGTTTTCTCGTACTTCTAGTCGTTTCAGTGTTTTAAATTAAATAACCCAGGAAACATCCCCAACATAATAACAGCTGAATCAGCCTCTTTACATGTTTATATTTTGTTTTGTTCTTTAGTTAATGAACAATAAAATAACTACACTACAACAGCCCATAACGTCCACTGCTGGACATAAGCCTCTCCCATGATGGGAGGAATTTGCCGTAATCTCCACGCTTGGCAGGCGGATTGGAGATCGCAGTTTTAAAAGACTAACAGAAAACGCTGCTGCCCATTCTCTGGTCTACGGAGGCGCAAGGTGTTCTGCCTCAGACATTAGTCGCCTTATACGACACCCGTGAGTGTAATGGGTTGGTTCTATTCTACTCTGCCGGATACCACACGGCTATAAAATAAAAAAAAAAACATAATACAGTCCTAGATCCATCCCTGTCGACCGTCTCCCTCCTCGCTGACCCGTCTGTCTTGTACCCTAGGCTTCAAAAGTTCAGCTCATTTGAGTGGCTGCCGAGATTTTATTACCCCAACTACTACTCGCTTCGGTATTAAATTTTTTTTTTTCGAAAAAAAAAGGGTTAAACGTACGCGTAGCCTTTAAGGGCCACATAAAGCTGACCATTCACGGTTACTTGATCGTTGAATTAGTTCGTTAATTACTGTCGGGAGACAGTTTCAAAACAGTTTTTTCGAGTGTCACTTTATTATGATATTTCTGTTTGTGAATGTCCCGCTTTAAGACGGAAGTCTGTAGTTTTGGTTGAGTGTGGACATGTTTTTTTGTGTCCATAAATGCATTCTTTTTGAATTTTAATGAGGCTAAATATTTTGGTTTAACCTTTTAGGTACGGACCTAACAGAAATTGATAACCGTAACTACTTAAAAGGTAAAGGAAATTTCATTTCATTTTCGCTTATAAGGTAATTTAGCAGCAGTTTTTACAACCACGAACAGAAAGTTACAAAAAAGTGCATATAAAACCTTTTTACAATGTCTAAAAGTTGGATTCATAAATGTCACAATCACTAAAACCGATGGAACCATCGATCTCAATCAGATTGCCACAACGTTATGTGGAATTCTGAATAAAAAAGAAAATTTCATAAGTTACGCATCACCCTGTATTAATATACAGGGTGTGTCTAACGATAATTACTTTAATGCGACTAGATATAAGCTTGCCTGCTGTCTCTACTTAAGTTTATTTCCCGAGGGCTGTGATCATTGCCACTCGTCAAGATTTTACTATTTACTAGATATTTAATATATTTTAATAGATGTCTTTGTTTTTTAGATACTTGCAGTATAGAATTACATGGTTCTTGACACGTGATTGGTGAAGATTTTTGGAGATTAAGAAATAAAGAATGCTATTGGCCACTTAGAAATTGTGGAAAAGTCACTTTCATCTTTTTTTAAATCTGTTTTGGTTTAGTTGGTGCCAGTTCAGATGAGAATAGCGGTCATTGACCCACCTACATTTATTAAAGTTCTTAACTTTGTAAATTAAAAATAAGCCTGTTCAAGTCTTGAATCGTCATCTATAGTGATCTATTCAACATTTTTTCTAATGAAAAACGATGCATGGTTTGTTTTGGTTCGTACGAAGAGATATTAGGGAAAGGGCAATGACCGCTATTCTCATCTTAACTGGCACCAACTATATGATTCCATTTTTAAACATTACTTTGATTTGGTGATTAAAGTGATACGCAAATGTACAAAATTAAAAAAAAAAAACTATAGAGAACGGGCACTCTTTTGTTTATCTATGAAATGTAACTATACGTAAATTTTATATGATTAGAAGTAATCACATTGCTGGACACCTAACATTAAAGTAATAGGCAGGTAAGCAAGCATGATACACGACACTACAATAATAAAAAAAAAACTATAACATTTTTATAACATCATTCTCATAAACATACCTAAGGGTAGTTATACATATTAATTAATTATGTCTTAGGGCGGGTCGGCGACAAGTCGCGTTTCCCTAATTTCCCATGTGAATACAGCCTACCACACCTGTTTGCCTTCATCGTGCATGATTCCTTACGAGCCATAAGTTTTTTGTTACTAAAACTTACATTAAGAAATGAGAAATCGTGAATATTGCTACGAAATGAAACATAAAAAAAACTGGGAAATGTATACAGTGTGTTTCAGATGTGATTGGCGAGACTTCAACGAGATTTTGACGATCCATTTATTTTTCGGTAATGCTTAAAAGAAAACGTTTTTTCAACTGGCTAAATCTAAAGCATATAAATACTGTTGGACAGCCTTGAAATCCAAGAAAGATGACATTCACCTAAAATAATAATTAGGAGTGAAATGCACGTTAATAAACTTTAAATGCAGGAAATATGACTGGTTCTAAGTTATCTATGTGCTACATGTGTATCGTTCATATAAAGATTAATCAATGTAGAGTTTATGAATCAAGTTAATTTTATTTTAGGTTATTCAGTCTTTAATAATATATGATGGTTGAAATATATACTTTGAATTTATTTCTATTATCCTTGAGACACATGGCAGTGCAATGATATTATATGCTCAAGGATTAATTAATTAACGACGCGATACTCTTGTTTATATAAGTGAAGTCAGTGCCTTATAAATAATAATTGAGTAAATTGTTTACTAATTTAATTAAGTACTAGAGTACCCCCCGGAGATTTTTTTATTTTTCAGTATTAAATGTACGGCACCAACTGTTATGTGAAGAAGAAGAAGTCATGAGAATTTGTGAAGTAGTTTAGCAGTTCGGTCGTACCAAACACACGGATACCCAAAAAGGACTATGGTGTCGATTCTCTTGTGCAAAAACTAAACTTAGTTTAGGCTATTGCTATCTTTTTTTCTCTAATAAAACTAGAAAGAGATGGACGTAATTTAGAGCTGTCAAATTTAGTTGGAACTAATATTTCCATACAAATGAAGGGTGCACGTAAAAACATGTCGACTAAAAGGACGGTGAAGCGCAAAGCATAAACTAGTTTGACATCTCTAACTTAGTTCATAGCTATAGCCGTCCTTTTCTCGCACTGCCTTTTAGTAAAAGATAGCAATAGCCTAAATTAGTTTAGTTTGTGCACAACAGAATCGACTCCAATGTATCATAAAATTGATTAACATGAGGCAAATTTTAACGATTTTCTTGTCGAATTTAGCACTGGCATTTCCTGGTGACCCGTTTTAATTAACTAGTTATAAATGCCAAATTAATGATGTAAACAGTCAATCATTAATATTTGAAGCTACGATCAGTTTGGAACTCAGCTTGATATTGTTATTGTTAAAATATAAGTAGGTACCTATTATACAAGATATTATTTTCCTATTTACTATTAAAAATAAATGTCGCCTGGTCTGTTTAAAAATAGGGATACTCAAACTTTCAAATTTCGGGGAATTCTAAATTTCGATTAAGTAACTACATAGTGCGTATGTACTTATGTAACATACACCGATAAAAAACTGTATACGTATATTCGTTTTTGTCTTGAAAATTTGAGAGTGATATCGTATTTAGTTGAAAAATATGAGAAATTAATTGTTGAACGTTTAAAATAACTACTTTAAGGTATTATACCTTCATACTAGAACACAATTTTATAGGCTGCAAATTATAAACCAAAGAATGAAGACCCTTCGATAGTAAACAAAACAATCGAATGGTGTCTGAAAAACCAAGTGTTACAGATCTATAATAACTGGTTGATAGATAGAGTTCCTCGTAAATTGTGAACCGTAAAAAACTGATATTATGTCCTTATCGATATGTTGTTTACTATACATTTACTTCAGAAACATTAACAACCATAATAAAATATATTTTGAGTGAAATTTTTGAAATACAGAAAAAGAACATCATGTAGGTTTAAACTGTCAAAATAATACTCATCATTGTACATTTAGATTCTTAACGTCCTTCTTTGAAATTCATATTTAGAACAAATTTTTAGCGGTAAAATATCGATGCAGAATTTGCATTCGATTACAAAACATTTGTTTGAACAATCGTTCCTCACAGCCATAGCCAAGTGCTGCGCCAGATAAGACCAGTGGTCAACATCCGTTGCTACCGATAGTGGCCATTACAGTAAGGATAGAATAAGGACAAAACAATATTACAGATATTTAAATTCTAAGAAATATTCATTTCGACGTAACAAGTTGATTTGACTTAATTCTTTTTTTATTGAAGTTGAAATTTTTAGTTTTATGATAACGTAGTAATTGGAACTCAATTAAAGTCAACGCTTGTATTAAATTATATTCTTTATCTTGTTAAAATATGCAACTGTTTTCATGAAGAAATGCTAGTAACTTTACTACAACCTACTATAATCTCATTAACACACTTTAAAACCATAAACAATATGTTAAACTTCGTGTCATACTGATATCATGTCCTCGTAAAAAAAAGTCGCGTGACGTTCCCGCCCAAAACGAACTGTCACTGTCAGGCTAAGGTGTTGTAAGGTGGAGGCTAATGAAAAGAACGCACCCGCTCCTTCGAGACCGACTACAAGGTGTGCCCTCGCATGACAAAACACGAGCTCAAAATATACTTGGATAACGTGAAAAAATTCATGTGAACATTCCTGGGTTTATTAATTACTTGACTGAACTTATATTTCCTTAAGTTTTGCGGTGTAAAATGTACGTCTACGTGACGAATTGAATATATTTCAGTATACCTGACTACATAGGTACCAACTACATATTTTAGTTTCTTATTATCCTTTTTATAAATCTATTTTTAGTTTTATTTTAATAAACGTATTTTATGTATGAATCAACCAATCATGATGTTTAAAGCGACGTAACAGTAAGTTCCTAATAGCCTTTGTCCATACGATGCATAGGCTCGGCGAAGGGTGGAGTAATTAAAAAACTTAATGCCGCATCGAAGACAAGATAAGGTCGGTCGTCGGAAGAAACCGCCACTTTTCTAATTACTCACTCATTAGCTGATGGATGCTACATCGCGTGTGTTACATCGGCCGTTTGCTTGTGTTTGCGGTTGCCGGGCGGCGAGGCTTGTGAGCCAATTGCAAGGCCGATTTTTCTATAGATGCAACGTGAATTACCTTGATTGATCTTATTGAGATGCAAGCAAGGAAAACGAACAGGCTTTTATCTTTTCCAGAAAAACAGTAGGCGTCAGGCTTTTTTTCTTTTCTTTTTCTTTTAAGGTTTCGAGTTCGAACCCAAGACACACACCTCTGATTTTTCGGCTTCATGTGCGTAATATATAATTATCACTTGCTTCGGTGAAGGAAACATCGTGAGGAAACCTGTATGCCTGAGAGATAGTTCTTGACTGCTAAAGCGAAGCCATGGGCGGCATAAAAACACTGACACCAGCTGGCGTAGCACGACCACCGTAGAAACAGGTTTCTTCGAAGAAAGAATCGACACATCTTTTGTTTATCTGACATTTTATCGATTCAATGAGGTTACTAACCACACGATAAAGAAGAAGACTTTTCCAGAATTTTAAATTCAGAAAAAAAACAAACGAATCCTATTCGATATTCAAAAATTAGATAAAGTAGGACACGTAAAGTAATTCGGATGTAACATAAACCCCCTTCTACACGACTCACTCCTTGATCGCTGCGATAAGTAAGACCGCGCCTTCGCGTGTTTTAATTATATTATTAACGACGATGGCCGGCGAAAGGCTAATATTTTATAATGGCTAGCGTATCGCAATGATATGTAAATATAATGCCGCGCCTTCTTCACCTATTACGTACGTGGTTGCGTGCGTGTGAACTTTAATTCGGAAGTAAAGACACGTTAGCGAGAATTTAGTACTAAGGCGTGACGTTCTTTTTGGCCCACGTATGGTGCTTTAGACGAATTCTTATGCTAAATAAACTCGCCCGCTAATGGGATTGGTGTTGAGTGGCCGGCGCTCCTATAGCGACATTTTCCGCAGAAGAGAAAACTTCTGACGTGTAATTAGCAGGTTTTTGAAGGAAAACTACTCATAAGCTTCCTCGAAAGGGTCGTATTAATTACTGGAGGTGCTCGTATGAGCGTGGCGCGATATAAATGGCCGGCCACTTGGCGCCCTAGCCTCGCCGGGCCTTATTAAAAATGTTAACACGTAAATTAGACTCCACACGGTGCAGTGTATTAGCCAACCAATTAAATTTTACAGTTTCTGTATACAATACGGCGCGAGGAGACTGTAAGGTGGGGGATGCATTAGTGACACTAACTAGACTCGTCTATACATGCCCTTACGAGTATGACTGACTTCACCCGCCTAGTTATGCGTTAGAGTTTACTTTAATTCTTTTTCCTTTACACTTTGATAACGTTTCAAGTATGTCAAAGCGTGTTTACGTTAAATAGCGAACCGATAAATTGTACACTTAAGTTTTTAATTACAACATTAAAATATTGAACTAAATATGTACAGCCTCTGGCTGTTAACACGGTAAGTTAAAAAGGCATGTGGAAATTGCGACGTAAGGTTGGCAACATTTCCGTATCCGCGTGTAAGAGTCCTTACAGATGAGAGATTTAAATCTCAGTTTAAAATATTCGCTGCCGATAATCGTTGTAAAATGTTTCGGTTGTTGGTTCTGTTTATTTTTCTGTTCTGAATTTAAAACTTCAGCTCTTGACTTGAAAAGTACATGGTACTTCGTAGTAATTATTCAAAAATATCTTTTCAAATTACTTCAAAAGAGAATATAATAATTTGGTATTGATATAATTTAATACGCGAATGTTGACTGTAGGGTGAGCACACACTTGATGTATGTACATTTCGCAGCCGCGACCGCACACGGCCGTGTGTAAGCGCTTAAAAGGTTTTTACCTCGGTTGGTCTAAGTGCACACCCTCATGCGACTAGTTGGATGTGTAAAAAGATTAATTGGAGTGTTGCCCGTGTTTCTAACAATTTACGACGCCTTCTCGGGGCGGGCCGGCCGCAGACCACTTCTGCGCAACTTAATTAAGCGAAATAACTTAAACGAGTCACCGTTGCTAATTAGTGCTATCGTCGCGCCGGCTAATTCTACGAGTGACTCTTTGTTTGCAAGCCCGCGCATTTCTTTGAGTTCTCGCGCCAAAAGAATTTGTCTTTGCATCGACTTTGAGCAAAGGATGTTTGTTTTGCCCCCGGGAGAGTTTCTGTGAAGACTTTTGTGTTTGTTTGAACTTTTGCGGCGTTGCTTTTTAAATGAGCTGAAGACGTAAACATCGCCAGTGGACTCGTTTAGAAAAGATGCATTGTAATTGTTTTGAATATTATTTTCTGGTTTTCTTTTTCTTCTTTCATCTTAAAACATAAAATATTTCAAAATGAACTGCTCTTTCACTATAGTAGGAGACTCATTGTTTTGCGACACAAGCGAACATTCATTTATATAGAATCTACAGAATTCAGATTTTCAGGCCCCGGATTTTAGGGTAACAAGATCCATTTGTTTAACGTCTGTAGTTTCAAGCGTATAATAACTCGCTCATAGACTTAGCCACTCCAGCCCAACAAGCTTGTTAGCAGGCTAAACATTAAAGAAAACAAATATGAAGGCGGCTCACACGAGCCGAGCGTCTAAAAGACACAAGGAGAGCTCTCGGCGGCTAGAGCCCTCGAGGTGTCCTACACGTCAACAAGTGGCCGGTCGTGTGTGCGGGGCTTACGTCTTCGAATGTCGAACGCTGAGAAATTGACAGCAGTTTATTATTTGACATTAGATTTCGAAGATGGTAGCGATTGGAGTGCGTTCCAAATTAAAAGGAAAGGAACTCTTTGGAATGTCTATGGTATTTTGATTGATATAGTTCTAAATGATAAAAAGCTTTCGAAATAATAAATCTTTTTGACTTGATTAGCTTATTATAATGTTATCACAAAGTTTATCGCTGACTTTTAGCCCCGTTTTGTTAAATCCTATTAAAACAACACAAATCGCTTAGTGTAACACTGATTAGGTCTAATTAAAAAAAAAGTAGTTAGGTACCTATTCTAATCAGTGTAAAGTCAAAGTTAACGATAGCCTTAGATAAGTATAATGATGTGAATTCGATAATAACAATAACAAAGCATTAATTATCGATAAATGAAAGTTATCGGAAAATAATTAGAATAATGGAGGAAGAAAGTTCAGAAATCGACATTTTTTTTTTCACACTTACCATTATTTTCTATCGAAAAAAAAAAATTTCGTAGATAAAGAGTTCCAGAATATGTTTAGGTTCTAATTAAAATTAAATACCAGTATGAGTCAGCGATTATCACAAACAATAAGCGGATAGATTCAAGTTATTAATAAAACCTATTCCTAAACTAAAACGTTTACCGAAGTTGACGTAATAGAATTTATCATTATTAGATTGTATAGGTAATTTATATAAAAAAAATACCTGTATTACGGCACCTATATTATTTTTGTGTTGATAGGTGATATTTTTTTAGGAATAGGTTCGACCTAACCCAACCTTTCGTTATTTATTTTTTTCTTTTTTAACCCCAAAAAACATCCGAGTCTTTAAATGTAACAGGCAACCTTTAAAAACGTTCTTTATTCAAACCTTCATTGACCACAGAGTAGTTTAAACTTAGCCTAATCGATGTTGAAAAACGTCATTCGTCAGACACCTTTGTAATTGCCTTTCGTGCGATTATAGAACTACCCTCACCCCTTTAGCCCTTTCAGAGATGTTTATCGCGAAGGAAATGGTCGTTTTCCGATGTCCACAATGTGACCATTAAGGGGACAATGCTAATGGACTAAGTTGTCCAAGTCGTGTAAGGAAGATTTCCCGCGTAGCGGCAGCCATTTTGTTTTTTTTTTATTTTACTTTATTTTTGGATTGGTGTTTTCAGTTGAGTCATGCTTGACCAGTCATTTTGTGGTTGTTAAGTTTGGGTTTTGATCAAGAAGTAAAATCTACTTGAAATTAGGACACACAGATTTTCAAGATTTTTTTTTCAAAATTGACAACCTAAACTAAAAGAAAAAAAGTCTGACGTAACAGGTTTTTTTCTTTCTCAACTTTGCCCCACACTTGGAATATTTTAAACTTAAGATTCATATAAGTAAATTAAACACAAAGTTTAAAAATTTAGCCCCTACACAACACAAATTATATTAGTGCGTAAAAACTATGTTAAACAAACGTTCGTTATCAAAGCTTTCACTCACAGTATCGTTTATCTAACTTAGATAATGATAATACAAGCTTGAGATAGCAGTAGAAAGCTTTAATAATATGAAAGTCGATATATCAACAACGTCAAGTGTTTGGCACACATCACGACAGTGGGTGTATTCCGGCAAGCGATATTATTGCGATAGCTGAGCGGTATTGAAACGATATTGAAAAATGGGGGAAATAAAACTTGGTTATTTTTAATTTTGTACATTTAATATTAAATAAAGTACCTAGAGCAGGTATTGTAAAAATTAAAACACACAAATACTTTTCGTAGTATCTTAATTGTAAGACTAAAATCTTCATCAGTTAGGCACTATTGTTGTTAATAATTATTATTTGATCAATCGCAAGTTCAGTGTGTTCGAAATTCAATTTGAAGATTTAAATCTTAAGAATGACTTTTTAAAAAATCTGTAGCTAGGAAATCCACGTAGACTTAAGAAAACTAAATTGTTTGAAAAGCGAGAGAACCGAAGAAAAATATAAACCGGTTCTTCAATAATGACGTGAGTCGCAGGTGAGTGCGAAAGCGTTAAAATCGATGCGGACTCGAGTGAATCAGAATAACCAGATAGTGTGAAAGAAGGGGGGAAGGTGTTTATCATAGGAGCACGCCTCTTATCATAGGACTTAGATAACGTGGAAAATTAGTCGAGTAGAAATCAATACTGGGGCCGATTTTTCCGTAACTTGTTACAAAGTGTCGGATATGTTTTGCGTTATCGCATTAAAATGTTCATAATTTTTCTTTAAAACTTATTACTAAGATTTTTTTTTTAACTTATTATCATATCAGTCAAATTATTTCCATTGGGTGGACGTATATCGTGGATGTTTGTGTGTCTGTGAGAAGATGCATGAAAGATTATTTTTTCTAGTTATTTTATTTTTTGGTTCTTATTTAATTATTTTATAATTTCTTATTGTAAATTATATGTTTCTTTTAATCTGTGTTTGGTTTGTACAATAATGGCTTGGATTTATTATTATACTATATAAAGCTCGATTACCACTGACTGACTGACTGACTCACTCACTGACATAATTGTTCTCCCAGATGGTGGATGGGGAGGTGGGTATATTTTGACAGATTCGTAAACAAGTAACTCCCGCGAGTATGGGAAAAGTGCCAAACTTCCCCTTTTCACCCTCCTTCCTCCCCCTCCCTATCGTATCACGGAAACCAAGAGACCCGTATTTTTCGTTTTTTACGGATTCGTATAGAGGAGGCTCGGAAAAGTAAAAACCAGTTTTCAAAATTGACTCCTTTTTCCCCCTTCTCCCCCCTTTAGGCGGATCTCGGAAGTTGAGAGACTTGGAACATTTTTTTTTTCAGATTCATATAAAGGGGCAACGCGATAGTCAAATTCATTTTTCTAAAAACGCCCCACTCTCCCCCACTTCACCCCCCCCCCTTTTCACCCCTTTTTTTTCTACTGAAAAATGTTTTAATTCTTACCTAAAACTATTGAGGGGCGTTGAAATTAAAAATTTGTATACCATTTCCTCCCCTCCCCAACCTCCCCTAAAACTGAAAGGGCTGTAACTTCGTAACGGTTAGAGATAGCCATTGGGTGTTTTAACAAATATTATAGTAGGCGTCGAAACCTGTCTGGTGGTAGGTAGGTTCTGAGTGGAGCGAACCTGCGAGACCGAGTGGAGCGAAGGGGGGAGGTGGCGAGCGAAGCGAGCCGGCGACCTCCGCAGCGTAACGAAGGTTGAGTGGGTGAAGCGTAACTCAAGCCGACGACAAGCAAACTTTAGGGACTGTTTTTTTTTATGGGTCTCAGTTTTTATGTAAGGTTTTTTACTTTTATTTTATTAGGTTTTTTTTTATATTAATTTTATAATGTTTTAGGGGTTCTTAAGGGTTTTCATACTGATCTAGGGGTAGTTGTAACGGTTTTTCCAATTCGTTTAAGGATTCTTATGGATTCTCAAAATTTATAAGGGTATGGAATACGTCTCAAGAACACGACGAAACGCGAGCTGCGCGCAGCTCGCGCGCCCAAGCAAATACTAGTCTGTTATATTGTTCATGTTTTCTCAAATAAATAAATAGGTCTCAAATATGTTTCGATCGGTCTACTCCTCTTTAAGGAGAAGTACGTGTGTATTTTGTAGTTTTTCCAGATGTTTTTACAACGTAGAGTTAACTTCCCTTAGCGTCTAATAACATAAGCTTTCTATATTTTTCTTGATAAATCGTAAACAGCTGTATTTAATTTTAGATTTTATTAAAGGGCAGAGTTCACGTACCCTTTGTGTTCGAAGTGAATGAGTGTTTGTTGTGTAATTTCTTGTTATTGCAATTTCTTCATTTTTTATTCTCTTAGGTCTTAGGGAAAGACGGGCGTAGTCTATAATTACGTTGGGTTACTTTGTTTACATTGTTTCGAAACCAAGCAATAATTACGTTTTGTTTTGTAGAAAAAATCATCATCTGCCTAGCCTTTTCCCAACTGTGTTGGGGTCGGCTTCCAGTTTTACCGGATGCAGCTGAATACCAGTATTTTACATGGAGCGACTGCCTATCTGACCTCCGCAACCCAGTTAGTACCGGGTAATACGATATCCCTAGGTAAGACTGGTTGTCAGACTTTTCGGGCCTCTGACTACCTAACGACTGTCAAAGATCTACAAATGACAGCCGGGACCAACGGCTTAACGTGCTTTCCGAGGCACGGAGGAAACTCGGTATGTAATGGGCGGTCACCCATCCACAGACCAACCTAGGCAAGCACGGCTTAACCTAACGATCGACCCGAGCGGCTGTTATTATTTAGCCACGAGCTCTTTTGTTTTGTAGAAAAAAAATGACGCAAAATTATTTTCAAATCTGTGTTATTAAACATTAAGTCGTCAAAGTAAATGCCACTGAATTCCCCATTTGTTTACTGTTACCCGTTTAAATTTTAGTTGGGGTGACTTTCCCCTTCGGAGAATTTGATAATTAGGAAATAGTGAATTCAAAACCCTTTACTGTAAAGGAAGATGGCAGAATTGGTATTAATCAATTGATTTACCCTGGTACGAGGGTATTATTGAGTTTACTTACCCGAACTCTTCGAACGCTACATTCGAATATGTAGAAAGGAAAATATAGAAAATTTATGGTCGATTTTTTTTATAACATGAAGTAGAAAATGTTTCCAGGTATGTAGTATATTTGTCAGTGTTTTAAATACAAGATAACAGGTAACTAACTCCCTCATATACCCAGATGGACAGGGATAAATAAATAAAATTAAATCCATTTGTATAAAACAGTACCTACCTATTAGCGTTATTTAAATAATCATTTATGGTGATATACAGGAATGTTTTTCACCGTCAACAAGCTTATATATCTAAAATGAATTAACCACAAGATTAAAATAGGGAAAGGAAAACGTTTCAAAAATAATCTAAAAGGATAGTGATATAGTATTATTAATATAGCATTTACCGCTAATTAAGATATTTTGGCCTTGTTATTTAGTTCATTATCAGTATAGTATTGTATAGTGTTACATCAAATGGAATTTTTAGAGGATAAGATTTAACTAAACTATTTTGCTATACTCTAATCAGCATCCTACTCGCAAACCGCGTACACCAATAATAATAAGTAGGCATAAATCCTTTTTGGCTGAAAAAAACAACAAGAAAAATCTATGACTCACCGGAAATTAGAGAACCACTTGACAAGCTGCGCCGTGTTGTTCTTGTTAAACTTGATGTCGGGGAAGTACATCTTCAGGACTGCGGAACTGGGGTACCGCACCCAGAAGAACATCAGCTTGGCTTTGCGCAGGTGCATCGGCGTCAGCGTTGAGGAGTACACAGGAGTTAAAGGCTTATTGTGTTTAAAAGATGGCAATACATAGAAAGAAAAAAATGGTTTGATATCGCAAAATGCAAACATTGGTCGTTCCTTTTTTGAATGAGAAAAGTTACTGGCCAATAATTTTATAAAAATAAAATATTTGGTAATGTTCGAAGTTTCATAATTTGTTTTTTTTTTGTACGTTTATGACTGAGTGTATTTTCAGGCCGTTTCATATTTTGAATTGTTATAAATTGTCGATTTCTTGGTCACGTTGAAAGAAAAAAATAATCTTACGCAAGGCACTGAAAATCGAGGCCAACTTGTAATAATGCTGTACGATTACTGAAACATTATAATTAGAATCTTACGACTGCTTCCTGCTTAGGTACCTACATAAATATTTTATAGACTAAACTACGTATGTATCGAAGAATGTATTAGGTATTGTTTATAGCTAGCTCATAGTAAAGTTATGGCGTAATCACATAACTTTACTGTATTTCCTTAAGAAAATATAAATGAAGACAGTAAATTGAATAAACTTTCCGTTCTGCAATTTCTAAACAAGTATATCTCCAAGGATTGTCCCTCAAAGATATATAAAATCTGATTAGATCCCGGCTTGTCGTGGGCGCGCTACGAAGCACCACAAATACTTAATCCGTTTGCATTTTCTAATCTTATAATGTGCCTTAGCCGTCTGTAGTTATGAGGTGGATTATGTTTGTTTATACTATTTGATATACGTCTTAGAATTTCGAATCCGGAAATTATTTTGATTAGAAAGATCTGAGTATTGTGTGTGGTAGAGTGTGCTAGTAATTTCTTAGGAGAGTTTAATTTTAAAAGTTGGGCTTTCCTTTATTTCTGAGAAATACATCTTGTTCAGTTGCTTTTAACTCATCTTGTTGCTATTAAGTTGCATAGTTTAATCAAGGAAAAAATTAAATGTTTATATAATTCTATTCTACCCGTAATAAGTACGCGATAGGCTTGGGATCGTGGAAAACGTAGAAACCGCAGCATTTGTGAGGTTTCCTCAGTCGTAATACCTAACCAGTAAGTAGGAAGTAGGCGGTGGCAGTCGTAAGGTTAAAAACTACAGAAATAAGATATGAGTGGGCGTGCAGGGTTCGTGCCCTGTCGGCCGGGCTCGGGTTTCATCGGCAAGTTGACCTCGATACTAGATAGATCGCTGAAAGAAAGGTTACGTTTGTAATTCTATTGAAAAGGATATAGTAGGCTGGACTCCGTCGTAGGGCAGGTCCGTGGAGTTGCAGTCGGAGTGCGGGTCCTGCGCGTCCATGAGCGGATGGTGCGGAGGGCCGGCGTGGTGCGCCACGTTGGCGTGGTGGTGGCGCAGGTAGTCGGGCGAGGCGTGGTGCGCTAGCAGCGCGGGGTGCAGCAGCGCGGGCGCGTGCGGCAGCGGCGGAGACTCGCGCTCCGGCGCCGCAGGGGGCGACCGCGCCAGCCCGCCCCCCGCGCCGAAGAATGGCGAGTACGGGGAGAACACCTGGCTCTCGTGCAGGGCTGGGTTGGGGATGGCCACCGGCGTCGGTAGCCCCGCCATGCCGCCCGGGTACGGCCGCGGCGACGGCGACTCCGGGAACTTGCTCTCGGGCGAGTGGCCCACCCCTTCCCCCAGGATCCGGCTAACAGTTCTAGGCGTGATTCTCGTGTCCGTCACCTTATGCCGCTTCTTCTTGGGCGTGACGACTAGACTCAGGGCCTCGTTCTGCTCGGGGTTAGGTTCGCGGTCGAAGTGTCCGTTCATGTAGAGCTGTCCGAGCGGTTTGGGCGGCGTCTGGAACATTCCTGTGGGAGGCCGTATGTGAGCTCCGTGGCCCGGCCCGCTCGCCTCGGCGTGCATCGAGAACGGTGCACCGCTCGGCGCGCGGGGGCCGTTCATCTGGCTCATCATCATTGGGTTATGTGTCAGAAACGACGGGACGCCATTGGGCGCGCCCGGGTGATGGACGGGTTGGTTACCTGACATTTGCCCTGAAGGCCTCTGCGGGGGCTTCGACGGCGGGGACTTTCTGTCGAGCATTTGCGTCGCTATCATGATGTCTTTGTTGAGCTGCTCGGCGGCCGCTGCTGCCGCCTCCGACTGCTTGCCCATGACACGTCGCTGATGCATGAAGCGCGTCACAATAGAGTCGATAAGACTGGCGAGTGACGCCGTGATTTCACTTTTCAGCACTTCGGCTAGTCCTTCTAGGTCAGCGCCAGTGACGGGGCCCACGGAGCCCGCATTGCTGCGGAGCGCATCTAACCGCTCAGCTAGCTCTGAGGATAGCGGCGGTTTCGGCGTCGGTCCATGTTGTCGCTGCTGCGGTGAGTGTTGGTTGGACTGCGGCCTCTGCTGCTGTTTGTTTTGTTGATGCTGATGTTGTTGCTGTTGTTGTTGGTGATGTTGCTGCTGCTGCTCGGCCGCTTCTTTCATGCGCGCCTCCTGCTCTAGGAACAGCTTTTGACTGACGTTGAGGTACATGGCTGCTGCGTTATTAAGGTGTTGGTGCGGATGCGGCGCGTGTATGTGTTCGGGCGGCAGGTGCGGCATCATGGGAAGTGCGCCATTAAAGCCGGGCGGTAGGTGCGGATGGCCAACAGCGTGCGCGTGCATCTTAGCCGACATCATCTTGCTCATCACTTGCGAGAGCATGTTCGGCGCGACACTGTTGGGTATTGATATCGGCGGGGGCACCTCCTTGGCCGGCGAGGCGGGCTCAGACTTGGGCACAGGGTCGTCATTCTGTTCTACATCACTAGAAGCACCGTCATTGTCGTTCGTCTCAGATTCTTGTCCCATTCGGTTACATAATTGCATATATTTTTCTTGCATTTCTGCGAGTTGTTCTTGCATAGTTCTAAGTTGTGATTTAAGTGCATTCTTTTCTACTAACTTTCTTTCGATGGGCGGTGGTCTGTCTGCGTCGTCCTCCGAGTCGTCCGAAACTGTCTGCGCGCTGCTGCTGTGGCTGGTGCCGTAGCGCTCGTGCGCGCCGTCGTGCTGCTGCGGGTGATACAGTTTCCGCTTCTTACAGCCGTTCACTTGTGGAGGCTGGGGCGCGGGACTAGAACGCATCGTCGACACTATGTTCTCAACACGGGCACGTTTCACATCTAGCGGTCGCGGCGAGGACCGCTGAGCGTCACTATCACGATCTTCAGGTTCAGACTTGGGTGCGAGCAAGGACTCGGAGCCCTGCGAGGGATGCGCAGGCGGCGGCGAAGTGCGCGAATCGCCGGCGCTGTCGAGCGCCAGCAGCGCGTCGTCCAGGTCTGGTCGCGAGTCCCGGGACTGTGGTCGTTCCGGAGACATCTTGAGCTTAGGCTCGTCGTTGTTGTTGTTGGCGAGCACATTGTTATTGTCCGGGGAGAGCCGCATGAGTTCCTTCTTGCGGCTCTGCAGGATATCGCGCAGCACTCGGTGCGCGATGTCGCCGCCGGCAGTTTCATCGCCGGCGTCCTCCTGCTTGGGTGTCCGTCCGAGTAGTTCGTTGATCATCTCGGCCGGAGGGTAGCCCGGGCCGAACAGGCCGAAGTGTTGGCGGCCCTCGAAGATGGCGCCGTAAAGTCCGCCACTCATGTGTGCGACGCGCGCGGGCGCGAGTCCGTTCGTCGTGAGAGTCGAGTAAGAATTGCGCGGCTCACCGGCGTCCACGCGCTGTCTGGCGCGCTTCTGTTTCCTAAGCAGTTGATCCGAGTACGAATCCTCCTCCTCCGATGACATCATAGGCAAGACGGGCCACGATTGGCCGGCTGGGCGGCGGGTAGCACCCCACCGCTCTACTCGCGCCGCATCGCCCGCACTGTAAGAGGAGGGGAGCGATCAGAGCACACCTGCCCGTGCGCGCCGCTGCCGGCGCGTGCGCCTCAGAATGCATCGCCTTGTAAGCGATGTATTATGAAACGTGAATAATAGAAATGCATTCAACTTCGTTACTAGCAATTTTCCAAATATTTTAACAAGTCTAGTTAGATATTTTATACATATTTTAAAATACAGTTAGGTACTGTTTATCTTCATATCTACAATCTCTATCTTATATTCAGTAAAACACACAATACAAACCAACTAGACTTAATTTTCGTTTTATATGTAGATACGTAGGTAGGTAGATTGTTATCAAGAAATCGATCGCCTATTAGCCGGCACTGCTAGACATCGATACTGAACTAAAAAAGTTTCCAGCTATCATATGAACATCTGGATAATTTCTCGTAATGACTGGTCGTAAAACAAAATCACATGGTATTGGAAAGTATAAGGAAAGTGCGATGGGGTTGCAGATAAAAAGCCACGATTTACTGGCTCACTCGTAATTGGTATCAATTTCTGTGAGCAATTGAAAGTAATGACTGAAAAAGTCTAACTAGAAACCAAAAAAAGTTTTGATAGAAAATATTGTTCATATCGACTGAGCCATCAAGATTTCGCTTGAAGATCTACTTGTAATCCTAATAGATAACATTACAGTATGTACAAGTTTTAACTGTAACTATGTACTAGCGATGACAAACGCTGGACATACATGATGGCGTTAATTTCTCCTGGAGCGTGACTTCGTGTGCAGATGACAATGAAGCTAAAAATGTCAGGAATAATTCTGTGAGACACATGTTTTTGTGCGAGTCCATTGTTAGTACGATACGAGTTTCTGTGGTAATAATTACAGACGGTTTTTAAAGGAGTTTTTGACAATCAAAGACATTCAAATTAATACCCAGCAGTAGTAGCAATATTATGCTGCCTTATAAGAATTTCAACGTATACTTTGCCTTTTCCAATAAGAAAGTAGTATCCTTCAAGCAGCTTAATTTCTTTTCCTAACTAATCTTTGAATTTTCAGTAAAAACTGCTTCACAGCCAAAGCTGTGTTTAACACATGAACCCTGTCTTTTAAACTTCGAAAAGTGTCATGAAGTTTATTGGTTAGATTTTTTTAAATTCATGATATTTTTATTTTCACTTTTTCCTTATTTACCAAAGAGTACATATATAAGCGAGTATGGAGCTTGTTCGTCTCGGACATCCGGCGGCAATTTGCTGCTGACAATGAGATGGTATCAATAGCGGATGACTTCCGATGGTGGCGTGACCGTCCACTTGCGACCGGCGTCACGGCTCGCGGCCTGCTTGTGCCACCGGGAAACTGTAGCGTGAGGATATCGACAACATTACTGGAAGAGGCGGAGTAGATGAAACTATGGCATAACTCGTGGATGCAGTACGTATATACAAATGATTCTCGTACCATTAGCATTCCCCTTCTAACCCTAAAATTAGCAACTCTATTTGTGGTGGTTCAAACTTTGTTTGAAATACTGTTACAATAAAGTTCTAATCAGCTTGCACTACAAAGCGGTTGTTACATCAGTCACTGCGGCCGAATAGTGCGAAATGAGTGGATTTTTGCGATTTACAAAAATTCTATTTATTGGACTAAAAAAATAAAACACATAAGACCTACTTTATAGTTGGTTCAGTTAGTATGCAAAGTTTCATGATCTAATTTGAAGTAGGTACTTTTTGAATACCAGCGGTTTATTGTTCGATTTGGAGGTAACTTTGGGTTTTTTTTCTATCGAGAAAAGTTTATGCAATCGTGTTTTCGTCACACATAGTACTTAGCATTAATCCTCAACTTTACCATATATTTATTTCAAAATTAATGCTGCAGTATTTTAGGCGTAACGGAGCATCATGCGAAGCCATTTGAGGGAGTATAGGCCCTTAAAAGTTTTTGACGCATGGTATAAAAGATATCAACAATACGACGTTCATGCTTTTTGTCTCGAAGACAAGTATGGAAAATAATTAATTGTTCTTGATTGTGTTGTGCTTGTGTTGTGTCTGTTCTTGCATGCCTAATAGTAATTATATAATTTATATTTAATCTGAAATGGAATTAGAATTTGAGACTCATATTTTGCATTATGTTATTTAATAATTTCATGGAATGGACATTACTTGTATGTAATTATGTAATGAACAACTGCATTTAACCCATGCATCACAAGTAAACGTTTGATTTGATTTGATTTGATGAAGAAGAAATGCTAAATGAAATGGGATAGGTAATGGCAAAAGAATGATGATGTCTCGATGACCCTCACTCCGTATATCTATGATTACTAATAGGAGTAGGTATATCTGTGGTAGCAGCCTTTTAATGAAAGTTCAGTGTGGACAGGAAATGTACCACTTTCCTAATCATCAATATTGATTGTGATAGTATTTGGATTAGATATTGTATCAGGAAATATTGGTAGTTTTCGTGATTGTGTACTAGAGATATATCATTGTGTTGTTATTGTGTTACTGAGATAAACGGTATGTTGATTAACTTCCGTATACTTAGATATAAATCTGTATTATAATGTAGTTCTATTTCTGTTGTAATTAGATTATCTTCAACCATTTCTTTTTTTCTCTAGTAGACTTTTAAATTTTTCTCAATATAAGACTTAGATTGCACTACACTAACTTGCTTTTAAAACTTTCTAAACCACATCAAATTCAAGACTTTCTTCAACACAAGATTTTCTCACACCCTGACTATAGTTGGTGCCAGTTAAGATGAGAATAGCGGTCATTGCCCTTTCCCTAATATCTCTTTGTATGAACCAAAACAAATAAACCATGTATCGTTTTTCATTACAAAAAACCGGCTAAGTGCGAGTCGGACTCGCGCACGAAGGGTTCCGTACCATTATCTATACATTAGACAAAACGGCAATAAAATCACGTTTGTTGTATGGGAGCCCCCCTTAAATATTAATTTTATTCTGTTGTTATAGCGGCAACAGAAATACATCATCTGTGAAAATTTCAACTGTCTAGCTGTCACGGTTCATGAGATACAGCCTGGTGACAGACAGATGGACAGACGGACAGACGGACAGACAGCGAAGTCTTAGTAATAGGGTTCCGTTTTTACCCTTTGGGTACGGAACCCTAAAAATGTTGAAGAGCACGATAAATGACGATTCCAGACTTGAACAGGCTTATTTTTGGTTTACAAAGTTAAGAAGTTTAATAAATGTACGTGGGTCAATGACCGCTATTCTCATCTTAACCGGCACCAACTATACCAGCCAGATATTTCTCATTCCACCAACATTTCTACTTTACCTGCAACTGTGATACATCTCAACATCGGCACACACAGATATTTTTCATGTGTTGTCTATTCGTTTACAGAACATGTCCAATTAGACCTTATGTACTTGATATAGAGCATATATTGTGAGCTACATAATGAAACAAAGTACCTACTTGCGAGCCAGCGGTCTTTGTTGTGATGAGTACATAGGTACGAGGCTAAAGTTGTTTACGGACTTGAAAAATTATGCCTTCCTATGTATGAATGAAGGAAAATTGATCTTTGTGGGTTGGATTGAAATTATGATTGTGAAATTGTGGGGTGTTTTCTATTTTTGACATTTTTGTAGTGGCTGATTCTGTGTTGTCGTTTCTTTGGTTGTTTCGTCTTAGTTAAATCAGCTTTAGGTTTCCTTTTTTAATATCATTTTTGTAGTGGCCGACTCTGTGTTGTCGTTTCTTTGGTTGTTTCGTCTTAGTTAAATCAGCTTTACGTTTCCTTTTTTAATATAATTTTTGTAGTGGCCGATTCTGTGTTGTCGTTTCTTTGGTTGTTTCGTGTTAGTTAAATCAGCTTTACGTTTCCTTTTTTAATATCATTTTTGTAGTGGCCGATTCTGTGTTGTCGTTTCTTTGGTTGTTTCGTCTTAGTTAAATCAGCTTTAGGTTTACTTTTTTTAATATGTTAGGGCCTTTTGTTTTATCAAGATATTTCAAATTCAAATTCATTTATTTTGTGAACATAAGTAAAAAATAGGTGGTAAAAATACGTAAAAACATATTTCCTGGTTTTGTTTGACTCAATTCCTCGAGGTATTCTTATAAGACACAACATGTTTCAAACAAGTCTTATCAGTAGTTTCTCTATCTGACCAAATTACTTTGTAGATTTAATCATTTAATTTAATTTCTATTAATTTTACTTTTTACATCAGAATTTTCCAGAACTCGAAACGAGACACACCCTGTATAGGTACCTCATCTGCGAACATTAGACCGAGTCGCCTGCGCATATCATTACGAACTCTTTTGGTCATTGTACTGCATAATTTGCGGCCATTTTAGTACGATTGCCAAACAAGAGATTGCGAGATGCGTACAGTCAACCACCCAAGTCCTGCCACTGCTGTCTGGAAGTATATTGAGCTTTATGTTTTTCGAAATAAAGGTGAGTTTACTTTGAAATGTTTGTGGTAAGGTGTAAACGGTGACTCGCTGGACCATCTCGAAATTGTTCCGGTACTTCCTGCTCTTTATAATTGTTTCACATTGTATGGTTTATAGGAGGTCGATATACTTTGTGGGAAGATAAAATGACCGGGTTTTGTTTAGCGAAAAATGTGAAAATATTTTTCTTTTGTTAGGTTTTATTGTTGCAACGGACTAGTGCGTCGTGGAAACATGTCAGTTGGGTTGGTATGGGCTACTTATTTTAAATAACGTGAGTAGTTCTGTATAGTGTCGGACGTAAAGAATAGCACCATCCCATATCTTCCCGTGGGTGTCGTAAGAGGCGACTAAGGGACTTACCAGAGAATGGGCAGCAGTGTTCTCTGTGGTTTTGTAACAACCGTACTGCGATCGCCAACCCGCCTGCCAAGCGTGGCGATTATGGCAAAAACAATAACTCTCGTTTGGCGTGCGTCGTCGTCAGTGCGCTAGGCCGATTTGGTATCTTTTCATTCATTATTTCTATACAAAGTCAACGGGGTGGGGCTAGAGAGCGTTTCTATGTTGCAAGTGCAAGCAAAAATAAGCTTAGTGGTGGTCAGGCGTGAGTGTCCTCGATAGTACGTATTCCCGCGATCATGATGCTTGCAACAGCGTCGAAATATCGGGAGCTCGTAAAAATAAAAGAAAATCACGGTTATTATGCCCTAAGTACTTTAAGTGTAATATAAACTAATAAAAATCCCCAAATTCCTTTACATTCCGACCTCTACACTCGTATAATAAAACAATTTCGGTAATTAACCTCATGAATAAGCAATGGGCTGTCAAATACGATCGGTTGCGCTTTCCGATTGCGACTCGTAACTATGTGGGGTGATGGTGGGATGTGGTATTAGTGGGTATGGGGCAGTTGCTGGTGGGTTTGGGTTATTTGAGTGAGAAGAAAAAGATGTAGCTGATCTTAATATGATGTTGGACACGTAGGAAGATATATAGGAAGTTTTGAGATATGCAGACTACGGTAGCAATTTGTCTAAAGAAGCAAATATGAAGACTTGGATTTGCAAAGTTGATATTTTGTCTATTAACGCTAATAAGTAGACTTTATATAGCAACGATGTAAGGGAATAGACCAGACCACCACCGTAGACCAGAGAATGGGCAGCAGCGTTTTCTGTTAGTCTTTCATCACTGGGATCTCCAATCCGCCTGCCAAGCGTGGAGATTACGGCAAATTCCTCCCATCATGGGAGAGGCTTATGTCCAGCAGTGGACGTTATGGGCTGTTCTAGTAGTAAGGGAATACAGTTGCTGCGTAAAACTTGTGACTAAAAATGTTTAATAGCGAAATCTGGGTGTGCTATTAGGTACATCTCTGCCTAACTTGTCGTCGATTATAGGCGTGATGTTATTTAAGTATGTGAAAAAGTATAATTTAAGTTCAGAAAAGTAATGACACTTATTTTTTTTTTTTTTTTTTTTTTTTTTTTTAGGAGGGACCACTCGCAGTTGCAACTCTAGACGGTTGCTTGACTGCTTAACCGGACAATCCTGTGGTGGCCAAAAATTACTTTAAGGCCCCCAGCCAGGGCTTACAAACTAACAGGAATTACACATTAAATGAACCGTCACTAAGGGCACCCCCTGTGGGGTTCGGGCCTCGGCTTAGTGGGTCATTGGCAAGGGGGCAGCAAGGGACAACAACAGGCTGGGTCGGATCATTAGTTGGCTCATCGAGCATGTCGGGCTGGGGTCGGGCAGTGATGTTACTGGGGGGTCGCGGGGGTCCACGCCGGCGGGACCGGATTCGCGGTTTAAATCGGTTTTTGTATTTGTACCTACGTAGTGTACTCGTTTCCCTACAGCTCTCTTGGTAAAGGGTGATAGGGTCATCGGGAGTGGCAAGGGTAAGTCTGGGTCTACGAATCCTAGATATGTTAGAGGGGGCATAACTGGCTGCTGAGGAGATCAGCAGATTAGGGTGTTTTTCGGCTGAATCGAAAAAGCCCTTGGTCAGACGTTTCATGTACTGCATCATGGTGGGGATTTTGAGATCAACATGGAGTTGCTCATTCCTAACGTAAGGTGGGGCACCTGTGGCCTTTCGCAAGAACCTATTCTGGAGGGTCTGCATCTTATGAAGATGGTAGGGTTTGGTGTGCGCAAAAACGGGACATGCGAAAGTCATGATAGGCCTGATGCACGCGGTGTAAATACGCAATTTGCACTTGAGTGACAATTTGCTACGTGCGTTCAGAATATAGTGAAGCCTACCGAGAGCAAAGGCGGCACGCGAACGCACCGTCTTTATGTGCTCACTAAAGTTCAGACGTCGGTCTAGGATAACACCCAAGTACTTGGCTCGCTTCGTCCAAGGGATCGGCTTGCCAAGCATGGTGATCGGACTGGGGGTATCGGGGAAGAGTTGGCGGGGGCTTGAGAAAAGTACCGCCTGGCTCTTGTCGGGATTGACCTCGATTCTCCATTTCCGGAACCAATCGCCTAAGGCGTTTGCGGACTTCTGGAGAATGCGAGTAATACTAGTGGGAGTTCTACCGGAGTAAAAAATGGCCGTGTCGTCGGCGAAGAGTGCTAGCTCGGACGCTGCACTCTTGGGGATGTCGCTGGTGTACAGCGTGAATGCTAGTGGGGAGATCACCGATCCCTGAGGGACACCGGCGCGAATCGGATGAGGGGCTGAGAGTGCACCTTCGATGCGGTATCGGAATGTGCGGTTTGACAGAAAGTCACGAAGGATGAGCACGAGACGATCGGGCACACCGAGCTGGTATAGCTTGTATATCAGCCCGTTGTGCCAGACCTTGTCGAATGCTTTCGCGATATCGAAGAACAAGGCACCGGTCATCAGGCCTCGCTGAAAGCGGGCGCTGATGTGCTCGACAATGCGATGCACTTGTTGGACACAAGAGTGTTGGGATCTAAATCCAAACTGCTCCTTTGGAATTAAACTCTTTGCCTCGGCGTAGTCTTTGAGACGCTTATAAATAAGCCTCTCGTAGATTTTGCCTATGACATTGAGGAGACTAATGGGGCGGTAACTACTCGGAGAAGACTTAGGCTTGCCCGGTTTGGGAATACCAATAACGGTAGCCTGTTTCCACGATTGTGGGAAGATGTTGTTAGTTAAGGCGCTATTGAAGATAGCGGTCAATAACACTATAAGAGCGGGGGAGAAAAGTTTGAACACCCTATTGGTGATTCCATCAGAGCCAGGGGCTTTTCTAGATTTGAGACCTTTTATGATGTCCTCTACCTCGTCTGGAGTGACTGGGGGAATGGGATCATCAGGGTCTTCGACGGGCGGTAGTGAGGTTCTGCGTTCAACTTCAGCATCCACCTTTGTGAGGTGAGCTATGTCTACTGGCAGGGTACTGGGGGAGCATTGGGACTCTAGGCTGTCGGCTAGGCACTCGGCTTTGTCGTCGTCATCAAAAGCGACGGTGTTGTCGGAACGAATGAGAGGAGGCATAGCGGCGACTTCAGTGGAACGAAGTTTCCTCTGCAAGTCCCAGAAAGCCGTATGGGTCGGTTCGAGTTCACCGAGCATCTTGTCCCAGCGCTCCTCACGCAGCTTTTTGATGCATCCGCTTACTTTGCGTTGTAAGCGGCGCATAAAAGCTTTGTTAGCGGCGCAGGGAAAAGAGCTGTAGGCACGGACGGCCGCGTTCTTCTCAGTCACAAGATCACGCACATCATCCGGGAGTTTCCAGCGGTAATCATCCGCCGGAACTTCCCTTGAACAATCGTTCAGGACTGATTGTACGTGTTCTGTGAATAAGCTGATCGCGGCCTCCGTGTCGGCTACAGTTTCGATGTTGTCGGGGATGGTAATGACACTGATAGGATGAGTGGTTTTATATGACTTTTTATTAGTATGGACATTGATTAAACCCATCATCTGCCTAGCCTTTTCCCAACTATGTTGGGGTCGGCTTCCAGTCTAACCGGATGCAGCTGAGTATCAGTATTTTACATGGAGCGACTGCCTATCTGACCTCCACAACCCAGTTCATACTGGGTAATACGATACCACTTTGGTAAGACTGGTTGTCAGACTTTCTGGGTCACTGACTACCTGTAACGACTGTCAAAGATGGACAAATGACAGCCGGGACCAACAGCTTAACGTGCTTTCCGAGGCACGGAGGAAACTCTGTATGTAAGGGTGGTCACCCATCCACAGACCAACCTAGGCAAGTACAGCTTAACCTAAAGATCGACCCGAGCGGCTGTTATTATTTAGCCACGAGATCCTCATTGATTAAACCCATCACTACATATTATAAAAAAAAGTCCCCAGTCGCGTCTGTCTGTCCCTAATAAGCTTAGATCTTTAAAACTACGCAACGGATTTTAATGCGGTTTTTTTTAATAGATATAGTGATTTAAGAGGAAGGTTTCGTATACAATTTGCGGGCGGGCGAAGCCGCGGGCATCATCTAGTATTTAATATTTGAAACAAACGTGTCAAAAAGGACCAACTTTGGAAGGTAACATTGTCGCAGACAAAAAATCTGCCCAAGAACAGCAAACCACCTCGTCATACAATATCCTTTCGTCTTACTAAAGTCTAAAGCCAGTGTTTCTTAGTCGTCGCATATGAACGTGACAGGCCTGTCGACGGGAACCTGTTGATTTCAGCAGAACAGGGGTGCGGCGTAGGCATGTCCAGGAGGAATGTCGATAATGTGGACTGTCGATGTGTTGGGGGAGGAATTTGTGGGATGTTGGGGTGGGAACGGGAAAAAAATTGCATCCTACATTCTTAAAAATTGTTTTTGTTTATTGTATGCATATTTTATTAAAGATTTAATATAAGGTAGGTAATTAGCTGTAATAACGTTAGTTTTAGTATTTAAGTTTCAGTTTTTATTTACATAAAAACTACCTACACCACATAGGTGTAGTGTAAACATTATTTTTGTTGGCTGGCAAGGCAACACGTAGTGAGCCATATTTTTTTTTTTGATAAAACCTATTTATTTTTACCCGACTGCGCCAGAAGGAGGTATGTTTTTACCTATGTCACAAAAAACTATTTTGAATTTGAATTAATTCACGCTTTTTTCCCATGGGTTGGTAGAAACTACAGAACGTATCGGTACAATAATAAATCTATTTGTTTCTCTCAAGACTAGGTCTTGTAAGTAAAAGTAAATTACTTTGAATTCTTATACCAACTTAACACGATAATTAAGGCAAGATAAATTGATGTGAACAATCTTCTTACTAATTTATTATAAATGCAAAAGTTTGTGAGAATGTATTGGATGTTGTTCCTCTTTCACGTGAAAACGGTTGAACGAATTTGGGTTGATATTTGTTACACGGATACTTTATAACCTGGATGAACACATAAAATACTATTTATCCTGGCACTACGATTCCGTGGGATATTTACCGAAATCGGCGCGGCCACTGTCATAAGCTACTTTATTAAAATAAACTGATCACTACTCGTCTATTGTCTTTCAACGCTGTATTCTATCCTATCCTGTTATCTAATACGTCTAAAACCTCCTTAGTGGCGACGAGACGATGGTAGCTTCGCTTCACAGCCTAGCTCAATGGCGTAATGTTGCCTGCCTGTTTGTCTTCTACAGACTGTACTTCGGTGAGTGTGCGCAGGAGCTCTACGACCATCACCCTTTTACCACCGGACTAACAGACGTACTGGGGCGTACCATCCGCACTTGGTTGATATCCCTACGAGTCGTACTAAGCGCTTCTCCTCCACTTTTATTATGCGCACAGCCAAAGTGTGGAACTCTCTGCCAGCGCCTGTCTTCAAAGCAAGAGTGAGCAGGCATCTTCTGGGCACGCTCGTCCCATCATAGATCTCATCCATTGCTTTCCATCAGGCGTGATCGAGGTCAAGAGCAGGCCCATATAAAAATAAAAAAAAATCTTTAACATAACAGATCTAACCTATTACAAAAAACTTAGACATTTGCACAACACGCTCACAACTGTCAGTGAATTCCTTACTGAGAAAGAATTTTGGTAACTTATTTGACATTGATATTATTTTTATTGACATTGTAAATTTTATTCTATCACATTGTATTATTGACATTGTATTTTTATCTTTATTTCCATTCATTATGTAAATGTATACCCAATTGTTAATTTTTGCTTGTTTTTTCTGTCATAAGTTTTTTTGTGTTTTAATTTAATTATTTCGTTTTAAGTTGATTATCTTTTTTTTATAATAATGACTGATTATGTGGAAGAGTAAGGTAGATTTTTGAGAAACTAATTAATTATTATTAAGCTCCCATGTAAAATGTACCAACAGTCACACCAATAAAACAAAAATAAAAATATAGAGAGAATATTTCATTTATTTTATTTTTCTCTTTGTTTAATTTTTATTAGTTGTACTGTTCGTTTAACCATTTTATTTTATGGGTTTTGTCCTGTGCGGGCTAATAAATGCTTTTTCTTTCTTTCTTTCAATAAATGAATTTGAATTTGATGTATCCCGATATTCCCCCACGAACATCGATAGATTCCCAACACTAGCGCCTCAACCCGGGCGTGCTTAATTTGGCGTGACCCGACGTCGTCTAATTTTTACGGAAACATTTCTTTTCCCACCCATACTCACGGAAAACGACCCGTAGCTAGAACTTAACATAAGTAAGTAGGATTTTATATGATATTATAGCCCTAGAGTTGGTAAATAGTGGTACTGGTCCGTGCCTAGCTTGGCTGTAGGTAAAGGCGATGGAATATTTTGAGCTACGCATTTAAGGCTGGATAACTGAAAGACGAAGGTGTATCTTCTTTGCATTTTGAACAGTTTCACACACACGCATACACATACACATCCTCCTAGCTAAGTTGTATTTCTTTTTTTATATTACACTCCTAAATTATTATTGTTTCTAGTTTTAGAAGAGCGGGGTCTCCTAACACAGGTATTTATCATACTTAAAAGAAGGTCTTTATGCAAGGTTATATAATTTAGAAGTTTGTAAAGTTAACTGAAATAAAATTATTATTTCGTTCTGTATCTGACTGACTAATCTTAACCATGGATGATATTATAAACACGACATTATGAATATGTACTCTATATCTACTAGCTTACAAGATGTAACTGAATTATCTACAAACATTTTAAGGTGTAATGAAATATCAAGACTAGCGGACGTCACGTGGTTTCACCCACGTAGTTCCCGTTCCCGTGGGAGTACGGAAATAAAATATAGCCTATGTTACTCAAGGTGAATGTAGCTTTCTAATGATGAAATAATTTTTGAAATCGGCGCAGTATTTTTTGAGTTTATTCATGACAAACATACATACACACACAAAAATACAATACATCTTTTCTCTTTATAATATTAGTGTAGATGTCGATTAAGTATAGATATGGAATTCCAATGATGGTGTTGCAAAAGTAACAATGGTAATAGAGAACTAAAAAAGCAATTGTGTTTACGGTTATTTAATTTACTGTGAACGACGATTGTTACTTCCATAAACTTTTATTACTGGTTCATTAAAATTCCAAATAAATATAATTGTTTCATGTATCGCAACCGACTTCTCTACTTAAAAACAACATATTTTATTTGTTATTCTTTATCAAAAAACAAGAAACAAAACATTTTCCTTAATTCACATGAACTGCGCACTAAATAAACTAAGTATTAAAACAATTTCCGATAAGATCATGTGCCATATGGCATACTAACGTGGGGTGGTGTATGGGAATGTGTGGGAAAACTGGCCCACCCTTTGCAATAATTATGTATCTGTCTTTGTTCACCTTATTCCAACGGTGACTTATGGTCATTTGACCATATGGTGGGAGTCACGCTATGGTGGTACTGAACAAGGAAGTTTTAATCGACAAGTTGAAGATAATGTATCTAATGCAATATGGTGAAATTGTGTTTTTAATAACGGTAATTTTTCACCATTTTACCTGCAAGTTTACTTTTAAAGATTGCAACTGGCCACATGACATAATATGAATCGATTTTCAAATGTTTGATCATTTTCTGATAAGGAAGATTTTGACGATTCGGAGCTCTTTTCATGTATCTTACAAACATTTTGTAAGATACATGAAGATATACATGAAGATCTTTATACATGAAGATCTTACAAAATCTACTTTGAAATGACTTAGGCAGAGAAAACAATACTCAATTTTTAAAAGAGATGCTTTGAAATGACTTTTTTACCGTCGCCAACTGAGTGAATTAAAACATTTTGAATTTGGAACAATAAAACGTGCCGCCAAGAATAGAACACTGCAATAATTAAAAAAAAATTGTACATTTTGATACAAGTGGAGAAAGTTTGTTATTGCATTCGAGGCGGAATTATAACACACGAGCCGTAGGCGAGGGTGTTTTTGAGCCGAGAATTGCAATAACAAATGTCCACGTGTATCAAACGACGTTTTACAATACACTTTTGAAGAAATAAAATAAAATAACGAAAAATATTTTTGTCACGATTTCACGAACCATGAAACTATGATTTTCATTTTTTTTTTTCGCGCTTTGGTTTCGGCAGTATGAAGGAGAGGCAAAGGTATGAAGCCGTTAAACAGCCTAATATAAAAAATAGATTTATTTTATATTTTTGAATTAAGAACACAAATAAATGTTAATTTGTGTATAAAAGTAACTATTAGTTTTTAATAATCATGTTTATCTATGATATTCTATTTATAAACACAATTTGAATATTCAAAAAATATTTATGCCATAAAGACGCGTAGTGCTTTGCCGAAATTAAAAAAGAAAACATTTACCTCAGACTATAGGCATTGAACCAATTTGGATTAAGTATAGGTATAGTTATCTGTGGCAATTTTCATTCCCGCACACGTGCGGGAAAGTGGAAAAAATCGCACGTGTGTGAAATACATTGCATGTTGTACCTAATCGTAGTGCGTTATGGACCAGTTTTCGAGGAAGTGTATTGAAATAGTACATTTTGATACAAGTGGAGAAAGTTTGTTATTGCAATTGAGGCGGAATTATAACACCCGAGCCGCAGGCGTGGGTGTTTTTGAGCCGAGAATTGCAATAACAAATGTCCACGTGTATCAAACGACGTTTTTCAATACACTTTTGAAGAAATAAAATAAAATAACGAATAATATTTTTGTCACGAACTATGAATGCTATGATTTAAATTTACTTTTTTTCTTCTGCCATTCGTAGTTTGATGTGAACAATCTTTTTCTTCATTTTTCTATTGTTCGGTTTTTCTGGAATTATACAAATGGACCTATTTATCATAAATTTGTGTACTAGGTATGCTATTCAACCGTCATTTTGTAAATCGTCAGTAGTTTCGATATTACGCCACCCATGGCCTTTATTTAGTGATAACTGAACAGGTAAACTAGACCATTTACTAAGTATAACAGAATGATTACCTAATTAAGGCATACGGGATTTTAATAACGTCTAAAAACAATGGTAATATATCTACTGAATTCGTACGTACTTAGTAGAATTTCCGGAGCCGTGTGTTATCCGGCAGAGTAGAATAGAACCAACTCATTACACTCACGGGTGTCGTATAAGGCGACTAATGTATGCGGTAGAACACCTTGCGCCTCCGTAGACCAGAGAATGGGCAGCAGCGGTTTCTGCTAGTCTTTCATCACTGCGATCTCCAATTCGCCTGCCAAGCGTGGCGATTACGGCAAATTCCTCCCATCATGGGAGAGGCTTATGTCCAACAGTGGACGTTATGGGCTGTTGTTGTTGTAGTAGAATTTAAACAAGGCTCTGGAAAAGGACTATGTATTTTTGCATATTTTTAATTGAGAAACAAAACTGTTTCTAAAAAAAATAAGTTGTGACACGCGTACTTTTTAGATCTTAGTATAGTGACGGCACAGCTTTAAAATTTTTGATATGAAGTAGTATTTTGTTTCCACATTAAACATTTGGTCCCATAGTAAAAGCTTTTCATGTCCTGAAATGCTTTTAAACCCCGGGCAAGATTGCCAAGACTTCAAAGACAGCCTGAACAGCATTAAGCCGTCTCGATTCATGCTGCCTGCTACAGATCGCGGCACGTAAGTTGAACCAAAATGGCGGTCGTTCGCATAGGTACAATTATTGAAAAAAATGACCCGAAAATGTGCAACTGTGCATTCAAGGTCATAGTTAAACTTACGGGATACAATCTGTAACACATTATTGGGTCTCAATCGACTTTTTTCATAATTGTAGCTTCGCGAACGACCGCCATTTTGGTTCAACTTACGTGCCGCGATCTATACGATTCTTTTGTTTCTTTCGCCTCGTCTATGTTCATACAGACCATTCCCTCTCATATAGAGGAGGCCTGTGTCCCAGCAGTGGGAACATTAATAGGCTGATGATGATGATGTTAGCTTATACATACACGCACACTGGTTGCGAGTACTACGCATCTGATCTTTCTGAAGAACCTCTCCAATAAGGTCAGTGAATGCCCTTCAAGAGCGTCTCCTCCCGGCGTTGTTATATTCACATCTACCTTTTTCTGCATTCGCCCTAAGAATCCTACTTCCTACTAATATTATAAATGTGAAAGTTTCTGAGGATGGATGATTTGTATCGATTTGTTTGTAACTTATCAATTTACCCATTTAATATAATTTTAGTATATTTTTTACTTATAATGTCATTTTGGTTTTGTCATAATTCTGTTTTTACTGTTTCAAGGTTAATTTAATTTAATTGAATGTTGGCGCTCAGTAATTACTAAGTTAGCTTATCTTCCGAATTTATTGTTTTGTGCATGTGATGTTTACCTTTAAGTAATTGTTGCGCTGTTATTTAATTTTAAGAATGAATTATGTCGCTGTATCCAGTGTGAACAATTGTTGGTACACCTCTAATAAATAAATGGATGGATGTTTGTTACTCTTTCACGAAAAAACTACTGAACGGACTTAAATTAAATTTGGCACCTAAATAGTTTTTAACATGGATTAATACATAGGATACTTTTTATCCCGGCTTTTGATCCCGTGGGACAGTTACCGAACTTCACGCGGACGAAGCCGCGGGCAACAGTTAGTAAGCTTATCATTCCAAACACAATTACCTACTGCGACAATAATTTTAAATTATATTATAGTGTGCAAACGGTTGAAGGCTGCGAATGACAAGACATGCACGACATATGAAAAAGGTCTGATACTCGCGTGTATCCAATGATTTGTAACCGTATTTACTAATAATTACACATATAATGTCTGTTTGTTTAGCTACGTGATCTGTTTATTTTATGGGCTGATAAGGAAAATTGGGAAATCGGAAAATCAAATTAAAGAGCATATTCTTGCTACAAATGCATTGGTAGACAAAGTGGACTCGCTGACTCTCAGCAACACTCAGTGTACTTGTCAGAGGGAATCCAGCAATGATGCCCTCCAGCTTGAGGCAACGGAGGACCCGTCCCTAGCTGTGAGTACTCAGGACTGTATTTCCACCCAAGATACAATACCTGACTTAGGTAATTTGGTCTCACCTAATAGTCTTGGTTCTAATCTTTCAGTTATGTTCTCTGATAGTATAGGTAGAGGGTTAGGGAAATTGATCAGTAATAACCTGAGTTATTGTACCCAAAATTATTGCATGCCAGGATCAACCTACAAACAGATTATGGCATCAGTAACAAAGACCGTTTGTGATCCTAGTACCACCATTACTATATGTGTTGGTAATAGTTCTAAGATTAAAAAGGAAGACATCACTGACTGTGTTTCAGAGTTGTTAAAGTTAAATTGTAACAAAATAATATTGTGTGGTTTTCCATTTTTTGAAAATTTGGGTAATAGAAAAAATAATTATATACATATGTTAAATAACCATGTACATTTTTTAGTAGGTCACTATAGTGACAGACTTATATATCTGGATATCAACACTATTGTTGGTAAACTGAAGTCGACACGGGGTAAGGTGTATCTACCTATTAGATGTAGACACAAAATAGCTCGGCTATTAGCTTATAATATTCACACAGACATAAATAGTATGTCTAAGTTTAGTTCTATTATTAACACTGCGACTATTAGTAGTAATACTAATATACAGGTGACTTTCAATGAATATAGCACTAGTGCTATAAATGTTTACAAACATTGTACTGAGGAGGATCCATGTGTCACCGTGGAGAATTCTCAATTAGGGTATATTAGTATTAGTGATAGGGTCTTGTTGTCTGAGGATGGTACGGGTGTCTCCAGCCTCACTCCAAAAATTAATTTAAACTAGGAAATGAGACAACAGGAGGTACGATTAACAATATTGTTAATCCTACCAACGTATCTTCTTGCACTCAATTAGTTAGTAAAAAAGGGCCTCAGCAGAACACTTTGAAATTATTCCACCAAAATATCCAAGGCATTTCTTCCAAATTATTAGAAATTGAATTGTTTTTAGAAAATAGTAAGTTTGACATTATATGTTTTACTGAACATTGGCTTAAGGATTACCAAATGCTTATCAATTATGAGAACTATATGGTGGGTAGCTGCTTTAACCGTAAAACTATGCTTCGTGGAGGTTCCCTAATATTAATAAGAAATTGTTTTAAATATAAGCAACGTAATGACATAGTAGGTCTCTCGGTTGAACATTGCGTTGAACTGTCCTGTGTTGAGCTAGATAAGCATGTAATTGTGTGTGTGTACAGACCCCCAAACTATCAAAACTTTTCTTTGTTTGAATCAATAATGGAAGATGTGATGGCAAAACTTGCAGTCAGTAATAAATCTATAATTATTTGTGGTGATTTTAATATCAATATTTTAGAAGAATGTGCAAATAGCAGTCGCTTATTAAATCTTTTTAAGTCATTTGACTTGACCAACACTTTTACAGAACCTACTAGAGTCACTCCATCTTCTGCTACTTGTATAGATAATATTTTCTGCGATTGTGATTACTTAGAGAAAGCAATAGTAAATTGTCTACCCTCTGACCATAGTGGACAAACTGTAACCTTCAGGTGTAATACACCCCCATCGCAAAAAGTTCAAATTAAATTTAGACCTATAACTTCTAGCAGATTAAATAGGTATAATATTTTGCTACAGAACAAGTTAAGCGTTATGGGCCTTGATGATATTAATATAGATCAATTGTATGATCGTTTCTTTTCAATAGTTCACACGGAATTCAATAAAACTTTTGAAAAGAAGACAAAAAGTATTTGCCCTAAATTCATATTTAGTGATTGGGCAACTAGAGGTATCAGAAAAAGTAGGGAAAGACTATTTGAGCTTTATGGCCTTAAGCCTTTTATAAACACTGAAACTTTTAACAAGTATGTTGCTAAGTATTCAAACATTTTTAGAAATACATGCAGGGTTGCTAAAGCACTGCACATTAGCAACAAGATCAAAACAGCAGAAAATAAAATAAAGACAGTTTGGAAAGTTATAAATAATGAGACTAACAGGAAGAAAATACGTAACACTAGCTACACATTAGATACAGCATGTGGTCCTAAAAGCTCTAATCAGGAAGTAGCTCAAGAATTTGTAAAATTCTTTACCGATATACCACAAAAAACAACGGAGGCTCTTATTTCCTCACCTGAACTCTCAATTGGTTTATTAAAGGCGAATGTGTCTGGCTGCCTGGTTGAATTTAAATTTAAACACATTAACCCTATGATTGTTATTAAAACTTTCCGGCAAATAAAGATCAAACTAACCGAAGATCTATGGGGAATGTCTGTCAAAGTTTGTACATCCATACTTGAGACTATAGCCCCTTACTTAGCTTTAATTTTTAATTTATGTGTAGACCAAGGAGTTTTCCCTGATTTAATGAAATACAGTAAAGTCATACCTCTTTTCAAATCCGGGGACAGTAAAGATACTAATAATTATAGACCTGTATCCGTGTTACCAGTTTTTAGCAAGGTTTTTGAAAAAGTAATGCTTAATCAAATGCTCTATCATTTTAACACCAACAGAATCTTACATGATCAACAGTATGGCTTCACCAAGGGACGTTGTACAACTGACGCCGGTGTAACCTTATTAAAGCACATATTTACTGCGTGGGAAGAGTCTCAAGACGCCATAGGAATTTTTTGTGACCTCTCCAAAGCGTTTGATTGCGTAAATCACGACACATTACTTTTGAAACTTGAGCATTACGGACTGGGTAAACTTGCACTTAGTTTGGTAAAATCTTATTTGAATGATAGACAACAACATGTTCAAATAAATGGTGTTAATTCACAGGGGTTAAAAGTAAAAATGGGGGTTCCACAAGGCTCAATATTGGGTCCTTTCCTCTTTCTAGTATATATAAATGATCTACCCTATTTACTGAAAAACCAACCTCAAAATATGGTGTTATTTGCTGATGACACTTCCCTAATTTTTAAGATAAATAGGCGGCCCCAAAATCTAGATGACGTGAATAATGCCCTACTTCAGGTCCAAAATTGGTTCACAGCAAACAATTTGGTATTAAATGAAAAAAAAACCAAATGCATAAGATTTGCTTTACCGAATGTTAAAAGTAGTGATTGTGATATAATATTGAATAAAGAGAAACTTGAATTCGTAGATAAAACGGTTTTCCTGGGGATTACGCTTGATTCAAGGCTACAATGGGGTTCTCATTTGACATCTCTTGCGGGGCGGCTAAGTTCAGCAGCCTTTGCCATTAGAAAAATCCGTCAGTATACTGATGTAGATACCGCTAGACTGGTTTATTTTAGTTACTTTCATAGTATAATGTCTTATGGCATTTTGCTGTGGGGACGGGCTGCTGATATTGAGTCTATATTTATTCTGCAGAAAAGAGCCATCAGAGCCATATATAATCTTCGTAGGCGCGATTCTCTAAGGGAACTGTTTAAGGATATTGGCATCATGACGGTACATTGTCAATACATCTACGAAAACATAATGTACGTCAGAAAAAATCTGCACCTTTTTGGTAAAAGGGGTGACAGACATAATTACAGTACTAGAAATAGGGACCAACTAGTTCAGCCAGGTTTCAGACTCGCTAAAGTAGACTCATCTTTCATGGGGTACTGTTTGAGATGCTATAATAAAATTCCACAAAGTATTCTTGAACTGAATGAGACGAAATTTAAAACATGCATTAAACGCACACTATGTAAGCAAGCATATTACAAGTTGAGCGATTATATCGATGATAAAAATGCTTGGCTCAATGCTGGTCCTGCTCCACATGGACAGGGGCGCATAAATTGATAGCATTAAATTGTATTGTTGGAGCTGCTGAAGATTGTACAACTATCTTTGCATTGTATAGAATCAATCTCTTTAGTATTATATAAATGCATAGCCCATATTGTGTGAGTACTATGTACTAGAAAGCTATCATTCACTGGAAACCTACGTCTTTTTTTTGACTTGAATGTGCCCTGGCGGTTTGGAGTATGTCATGCTCACTCTATTGTCTCGCTGATGGTGGCGCATGTGTCGGATCATTTAGTTCCCTTCAAAATGGTTGAGTTGAATGGTGCTGATCCATGCGTCATGTCCGTGAACGGGCGCTGTCAGTTGTGACTGGTCATCTCTTGGTTGCCATGGCTTATTTGAATGAATTATTTTGAATTGTATTTTTTTTTTGTTTGTGTTTTTTTGCTGTGGACACTTTTACCGTGCACATCTTGCTACATTGTTCTCACATAATATACCATCTCAACGTGAATGATGTAACCAAGATTTTGTAACAATATTCTGATTTAAAAGAGTGTCCATGGAGTTTCTTGCCCATTCTTCTCCATAGAGATCTACGCTAGGGAATGGGCAACTACAGTACTTTCACAGTTTTTATGTCTTGTGACTGGGACTGTAGCTACATTTAATTTTCATCTTTGTTTCGACAATTCAAAAGTGCCTGTAACTGGCTTACTTGAAATAAATGCTTTGATTTTGATTTTGATTTTGATTTTGGGACGCCATTTTTTATAGAATTTGTTGATGAAGATATATTAGATGTCTTTTTCTGGTTAGCTTTGATTCATCATCATCATCATCATTTCAGCCGAAAGACGTCCACTGCTGGACATAGGCCTCCCCCAAGTGTCGCCACATTGAACGGTCACGTGCGACTCGCATCCAGCGGATTCCCGCAGCCTTCACCAGGTCATCGGTCCACCTAGTGGGAGGCCTTCCAACGCAACGTCTTCCGGTTCGCGGTCGCCACTCCAGAACTTTTCGGCCCCATCGGCCATCCGTTCTGCGAGCAATGTGCCCTGCCCACTGCCACTTAAGTTTGGCAATTCTTCGGGCTACGTCGGTAACCTTGGTTCTCTTGCGGATGTCTTCATTTCTGATTCGATCGCGCAAGGAAACTCCGAGCATAGCCCTCTCCATTGCCCTTTGGGTGACTTTAAGCCTTCTGATGAGGCCCATTGTAAGCGACCACGTTTCGGTCCCGTATGTAATCACTGGCAACACACACTGGTCATAGACTTTCGTCTTGAGACACTGCGGTAGATTGGACGAGAAGATACCGCGCAACTTCCCGAACGCTGCCCAGCCGAGTCGGATTCGACGATTGACCTCTTTCTCGAAGTTAGACCTACCTAACTGGACCGTTTGTCCCAGGTACACATAATCGTCTACAACTTCGAGTGTAGAGTCTCCGATCTTGATAGGAGTGGGTGTGACATGGGCATTCAACATGACCTTGGTTTTGTCCATGTTCATTTTAAGACCCACTCTTCCGGAAGCTCTACTGAGGTCATCGAGCATTGTACTGAGGTCCTCCATGGTCTCAGCCATGACCACTATGTCGTCGGCAAACCGAAGGTGAGTGATGTACTCGCCATTGACGTTGATGCCTAGCCCTCTCCAGTCCAGAACCTTGAAGACATCCTCCAGTGCAGCAGTAAACAGTTTCGGAGATATGACGTCTCCCTGTCTCACACCTCGCTGCAGGAGGATAGGTTCTGAGACTTGGTCTTGAAGTCGGACTGACATGGTGGCGTTTTTGTACAAACACTTCAACACCTCGATGTACCGATAGTCGATTTGGCACCGTTGGAGAGACTGCAGTACAGCCCAGGTCTCGATCGAATCGAAGGCTTTCTCGTAGTCCACAAACGCTAAACAGAGAGGCAGGTTATACTCTTCGGTCTTCTGTATAACTTGCCGCAGCGTATGTATGTGGTCTACGGTGCTATAGCCTTTTCGGAAACCGGCTTGTTCGGGTGGCTGGAAATCGTCAAACCTGCGCGCGAGACGATTCGTGATGACTCTAGAAAACAACTTGTAGACATGGCTTAGAAGTGAGATGTGCCTATAATTCTTCAACCGGGCATTGTCACCCTTTTTGAAGAAGAGCACCACCACACCCCTGCACCATGCCTGTGGCGTTTTTCCCTCAAGTATGACGGAATTAAACAGCTTCTGAAGGGCCTTAAGTACCGGTTTTCCACCCGCCTTCAGGAATTCGGCCGTAATCCCGTCATCACCCGGTGCCTTGTTGTTTTTGAGCTGCTTCAGAGCCATCCTAATCTCGTACAGGCTGACGTCCGGGATGTCTTCAGTATAGTGTCGGGTCAGTCTAGCTCTTGGGTCGTTTGCTAGATCTACGACGGGTTTACTAGTATTTTCAGCTTTGATTATCTGTGCCTAAATCGACTTCTTCGTTGGTTTCTACCATTTATCATAGGTTTTTTTTAGTTTTCAGGCACTTACCTAATATGTTTCTTTTTTTGTAATTTGCTATAGTACCTTTCAATATTTTTCCTCTTGCTATCGTTAAAGTTCTTGGAATAAATAAATTATAATTGAATAATTCTCACATCAATAGGTACTTGTTACAAATATTAAAGTCAACGTGCTGAACTGAGCTACCTATCAAATTAAAAATACGTACTCCTTGTTTTTCCTTCTTGAAACTAAAATACCGTTACTAAGGTTCATAAAGCATAAAAAAAAACAAATTCGTCAACTTTGAATTACGATCCATGCTTGATCACGGCCATTCCAGAACACGCGCCTTAAATTCAAAAATCGAATCAATTTTAGAGATGTCAAGATAGATATCGACATTGGAAGACAAAAAATACATACGATAAAACGTGTCCAGTAAAGGGTGGAAGTAGAGCAATCAGTATGCATAAGTTATAAGCATGGATGGCGTGCCTCCTAGCCCATTACTGTGCTTCTATGAAAAAGGACATTTCAGCTTATCGGTGGATATCACGAGAATAAAAACCGAGCGATAAGATCGCGGCGAGGGCGGTGAGGTGGTGGTTCTATCGATAAGTTTGTAAGGTCGTCGTGTAAAGGGTAGGCTATTTAAAAATGTCGATAGAATTATGCAGAGCATGATAACTAACGTGTTTATGCCTTATATGTTTTGTTGAGTTAGTTTTGGGTTTGGAAAGAGTTATATTTGTTTCGGGGTTGTACTTTAGGTTATTCAATACTCCTAAAACATTAGGTCATCCTAAAACCCAATGTTGTATACCTATCATAAGGATTTACATTCTCTTGATCCAATGCGGCTCATAAAAACTTATTCCATTTCGCAAACGCTCCAGGCCCGTCCCAGATAGCAGCTTATCGACATTTTCCCCGCACTAGCATGGTGTGTTGGAAGACAGGCACTTATTAGCCGTCATTATCTACGGCGGTATCGCCTGTGACATATGGCTAATATCGGACACGAGCGTCGGGTCATGCGAGAGAGCCACGCTACTTCTATGTGTATGAAAATATGCTTTAATTACTTATTTGTACTGCAGAACATGGTATATTGTCCTTTAACAGTTACATATAAGCGTTTGAGTATTCAAACAGCTTTTTTCCCTAGCTACAGTGGCGCCATGGTAAGATATATCAGGCACACTACAATCTTTTTACAGATATGTATTAGGTTGGCTAACCTGTTTGTGTAAAAAGTCTCTACACGAATCATTCAAACTTCAGGTTTGCCAACTTAATAGCTAGGTGTAAAATAACGTGATGGGGCTGTAGTGAAATCGAGGTCATCAGTCAGAGAACGAGAGTTGGGGGCCCCTTTTTTTTTTTTTTTTTTTTTTTTTTTTTTTTTTTCGGATGGGAAATCATCAAATAACCCCTCCCGCTCTGGGCGGAGCAAGAGGGAGTGTCAGACTTTTACTGACTAAAACCCATCCATGTTCCTTCATCGCCCTTTGTATTCCGGGGCCACGATATCTCTTTCGAATAGTCCCGCAACCCCGGCAGGCATCGGTCCTCACGGACCCCTTCCCTTTTGCTGACTCTCTTTGAGGCGCGCGTGGAACACGAACGCGCCGTCGACACGGCCTGTCGTCATGAGACGGACGGACGGCGAGCTAGCCCATAGCCCACCGTCCACAGGCCCGCGCCTACGGTGGCCGGGGGCCACGTGGTGGTGGCCCCCGACGCCCGGGGCGTCTCCCGCGGCGGCCGGGACGTTGAGAGTTTCTCTCCCTCTCACGTTCCGCCACCTCCTTCTCTAGCATTACTGCTTCGCAGAAGGAGGTGACGGCGTCCCATTCCGTCTCGCTCCGGACCATGGCTTGCACCAGGGCCGGACGCGAGAGGTCGCCGCCGCCGATCGCCGCTTCGAGGACACGGCGGTGCTCCGCCCACGCGGGGCACCCCTCCACCGTGTGTTCCACCGTGTCCTCCGGTCGATCCTCACAATGGAAGCACCCGGGCGTTTCCTCCCGCCCGATTCGGTGCAGGAACCTCCCGAACACTCCGTGTCCGGTGAGGACCTGCGTCAGGCGGAAGGTGAGGACGCCGTGGCGTCTCTCAAGCCACTCCTCAAAGAGGGGACTTATCGCCACTATCGTGGCGTGCCCTGCACGGGGTTGCGACAGTCGCTCTCTCCATGTCGCCATGAGATCCCGCCGGAAGTCTGTCCGTTGAGCGACAATTTGTCGCGTCAGCGGAGTTTCCCCCCGGCGTAGCGCCTCCGCGCGCCATTCATGTAGGCGCGCGAGGACTATCGCCTCTAGATCCCATGGCGGCAATCCGGCAAGGAGGCTCGCCGCCTCGCGGGAGATCGTACGGTACCCCCGGGCCAGCCTTACGGCTACTACCTTTTGGGGCGCGTTCAAATAGTGGGCGGCTCGCAGCCTCAATGAACGCGCCCACACCGGGGCCCCGTAAAGGGCCATTGACCGCACGACTCCCGCGTAGAGCCTCCGGCAGGAGGCGTTCGGCCCCCCCAGATTGGGCAGGAGCCGCCTGAAGGCAGCCCCAGTCCGTTCCAGTTTGGGGGCCAAACGTCGGAAATGTTCTACGAAGTTCCACCGGCTGTCAAGGACAAGTCCCAAGTACTTTAACGTCGACTCAACGCCGATGGATACCCCTCCTACCGTCAGTGAGGATCCCGGAGGTGGCGCATTCCGAGGCCCATGAAAGCACATGGCCTCGGACTTGTGCAGTGCCACCTCGAGACCCAGTTGCCGGATCCTCTCAACGACTATCGCAACCCCGCGTGTCATCGCTTCGGCCGCCGCCTCGTGCGACCTCCCCTGTGCCAGCACCAGCGTGTCGTCAGCGTAGCACACTACGCTGACACCGCTAGGGAGGTCGGCGCGCAGCCCCCAGTCGTACCCGATGTTCCACAAGGGCGGCCCTAGGACCGATCCCTGCGGAACACCGCACGACATCTCTCGCCGGTTCCATTCTCCGCTGCGACCGGGGTAGATGACGGCTCTGTCCGTCAGATAGTCCCCGACCACTCGACGGAGGTGGGTTGGCACCCGGTGATACCGGAGTGCCTCCCTAATGCAGCTCCAGGGCATGGAGTTGAAGGCGTTGGCGATGTCGAGAGACACCGCCAAGACAACCCCACCCCTGGAAACCGCATCCCGAGTTGGGGGCCCCCTCCACGAGCTAGAGAATCGCGGCGATATTATCGTCCTTGCCACGTTTTTCTATACTCTCTCTTTTGGACGGTCTCCACGAGCGAGAGAATCGCGGCGATATTCTCGTATACAAATACGTTGAATCGCCGCGATTCGCTCGCTCATGGAGGCGGCTCCTTGTTGTCATAGTTCGCAGAATAAGTAAGCTAAAGTGGCAATGGACCGGCCAAATTAGCCGTAGAATCGATGACCGTAGAGACCACGAATCGGCAAGCGTAAGATGAGATGCCCTCAAGCTCGGTGGAGCGACGATCTTCGCAGGGTGGCTGGTACCAACTGGATGAGAGTTGCCGAGAATCGAGTTGAGTGGCGTGCGATTGGGGAGGCCTATGTCCAGCTGTGGACTGTTGTAGGCTGATGATGATGAAGACTGTAGTGTGCCTGCTATATCTTGGATTATGCAGTTTTATAGCGAATCAAGGTCATCCACAAGCATCATGAATTCAGTACATGGTCCTACTAAAGGCGCTTGTTATGCTCGGTTTAAAGGGGTTAAGAATCCCATGTTAAATTCGTGGAAACAGTTCCGTACATGGCAAACAAGGACACACACTGATGTCATAGTCAATAATTTTAGGTTATTGCAGCCATATTTAGGTTTATGGGTATCCTAGGGTTTCTCCCGTGCTCAGGTGCTGTTTTATTAGGTGAGCAGAGTAACCGCTATCTCGTGCCCCATTTATTGTTACTTACAAGGAGAATGGAGGAAGATTTCTCTGTTTTATTACATAAGCCGATAAGAAATAGCTTGGATTGGAAGTTCAAATATTAACTAATGATTGTCGACTCGAACGGCGCAGTGGTAGTGAGGCTGCCTTACGTTCTTAGGGTTCGAATCCCGGTAAGAGCTAATGTTTGTGTGATGAGCATGGACATTTGTTTCCGAGTTATGGATGTTTATATGTATAATAAGTATGTATTTACAAACAATAAGTATCTATGTAGTTTATCAACTATCTGGTGTCCACGACACAAGCCTCGCTGCTTAGTGTGGCACTAGATAAATTAAATAAATTAATTAATATCGCTGGACATTTCCAGCGATATTAATTTATTTATTTATAATATAACATCACGCCTGTAATCCCCATAGAGTTAGGCAGTGGTGTATCAATAGTACACTCACATTTCCAGTTATGTTTAAGTCCCATGTAATAGGGGGCGATCCTATTGCCATCAACCAGGCGTAAATCCAGACTCCGTAGCTGCTACTGAGAAATTCCTGATGGATAAACTCAATAACATTTTGGCCGACCCGGGAATCGAACCCAGGACCTCATGCTCAGCAGTCGTACTTGCGACCACTAAACTAACGTCATCGTCGACGACGTCGTCGTCGTTATCAGTAATGAATGATTAAAAAGGATTAAAGCGGAATCACGGGAAAATTTCTAGTTTTAAATACTAATTATAATAAACTGTCCTTTGCTTTATAAGTACAAAAAAACTGACCAAGTGCGAGTCGGACTCGCACACGAAGGGTTCCGTACCATTGACTATATTTAGTATTTGTTGTTATAGCCGCAACAGAAATACATCATCTGTGAAAATTTCAACTGTCTAGCTGTCACGGTTCATGCCTGGTGACAGACAGACGGACAGACGGACAGACAGCGAAGTCTTAGTAATAGGGTTCCATTTTTACCCTTTGGGTACGGAACCCTAAAAAACATAAAGCACCACATCTTAAAAAAAATCTCTATGTTTTAAATTGAACCCGTTGTGAGTCTACCAATTAATTTAATTTAATTTAAATCTACATCAATTGTTATTATTTACTCATTTGCTAAGTATAAAACTAACTAGGATACCTACTCTGTATTTCCGAAACATATATAAATATAACAGCACATATAAATAGTTCAATGTGTAATTGCTATTGACTTGCCTTCAAGAATCGATATGTAGGTACACTCACTTTTTCCTTTTACCCAAAATACTGTAAAAATTGTGTACCCAGTATCTACTACTCAAGTAATTTATTTACGAGTACCTACCTTCTTCATAAGTAATTCTTATATTTAGTTTTAAGATCACCTCGTATTTCTCATATTAAGTGAATAGGCTTGTGTACTGAAAAAATCTATTTAGTCCGTCAATTAGATTATCAAAAAATATTTGACCCATATTTTTTCTTTTGTTACTTAGACCAAAATTGACGAAGATACGGCGATTTTAAAATTCTCAATACGTCACGCCGTGGTATAATTTTAGGTGCATTCTGACGTCATGAGCCTCCACTCCCAAGTTTTGATGCGTTTTATCTTTGTCAATATTCATTGATTTACAAAAACAAAAAATACGTGTCCATTACTTTCCAATACTCTAACTGACGGACTAAATAGATTTGCAATTTATTGATGGTGGAAACTAGCCTATTGTATTATTTTTCAGAAATAAATGACCTTGACCTTGACCTTTTCTTAGACCGTAATATTCATAATTATCACCCGCAATAAAGTAGCATGTTTCCTGTACGTGTACGTCTAGATTACAGTCTTTATCTCAGAAAATGCTAGCTTACTACCTAATGTTTTTTTCCTGAATACCAAAACAATATGGCTGCGGCCGCTTTGGACTGAGGGCACAAGTACCTAAAAACCTCATATCAGTAAAAAACTAATTTAAGTGCAGATGGAATTAAGTTAGGTATAAGTACATACTTTTTCCTTCCTTTTTGGCTCAACGAGTCTTAAATAGGTACCTAATATCAAATCGATCGATGTAAAAGTATTAAATAGGATAGCATTGCCATTTTCCTTAAAGGGGCCTATACAGGAGCTAAACGCGAGTTTTATAATGCAAAAAAATCATATGATCACTGCAATAAACAAAACCAGAAAATTATGTGATTTTCTTCAGGATATATGCTAGTATGATAGTGTTTTTTAAACATAATACAACTAATTTAACTCGATAAAAAAAAATTACGAGCTTATCTCAAAAAAATCTTTTAACGAGTAAAACCATACTAAAATACATGCGATGATTCTGATTTTTTGGCAAATAATTCTACAAGCAACATTAGCATGATTATAGTGTTTTATTTTTTTAGTCCAATCAATAGATTTTTTGTAAATCGCAAAAACACACTTATTTCGCACTATTCGACCGTGTGACTGACGTAACAACCACTTTATAGTGCAAGCTGATTAGAACTTTATCCTAACAGTATTTCAAACGAAGTTTGAACCATAACAAATAGAGTTGCTAATTTAGCTATTAGTCAGTGTCGGAAGGTGTACATAAAAAGGCAAAACAGGGTTTTTTCTGCATTACTTCATCCGTTATAAAAATTAAATTGATTCAGGTGGGTAATCAATAAATGAAGTAATCTAACCTAACCAAATGTAATTTAACGATTACCTAACAAAGTTTATTACCTATAGATGAAAATAATAATCTATGGGAAACCGTAATTCCTTCAAAAAAAATTGGTAGGTAGAGTCGAGGACTTTAATTGATAAGCCACTTTCACTACTTCCCAATTTTGCACTTTTATACATTCACGAGTACCTACGAATATTACCGACTAAACCCGATTCGCATTACACGGCTAAAATACGAACAGTGGCAAGTGGCTCATCAATTAAAGTCCTCGACTGTAACATAAAGTAGCAAGTAAAACAGCTCATTATAGCAGTTCACTACTACTTATAAAATTAACGATAAATATTATGTGAGTAAATCAAACGACTTGAAATGAACCAAAGAAAAAACTCAGAACAAAAAACATAATCCATCGTTGAGTTCAAGTTCAAACTACTCGTAAAAAAAACACTAGTTTTGTTACCCGCTAAATCAATAACTCAATCAATCCATACTGTTTTTTTTTAAACTCATTTTTATCTTTTGAACATCGAACTCTTGTAATTCGAAACACATGAAAATATGGGTTACGCCTGTCCTGTGTTGCCAGTTACATTAATAGATTGCGAAACACGACATGCTATGCCTCACTCACACTTCTTATCGTTTTGTCCGTCTGTCCTGCACAGAAAAATGATAAAACATATCTGGTTACAATTTAATATGGTGCTGTCCAATTTGTGAGTGGTAGCGAGTATTCAAGAGGGTGCTTCAAGGATAATGCTGGTGAAAGATTATGGTGATTGATTTGTAGCGGCCATTAATTTTAACAGCTAAACAACAGGCATTCTTCTGGTCTAAGAATTTAAATTTTATTGATTCAGAAAAGCTTCTTCAATTTCGTTTAATATCTTGGCCTAAAACGGGACGATTAATTGTGTGAATATAGGATAGATGCAGCAGTACCTACATATGCCAATTACAAAAAGCTAAAATCTGTACTAGGATTGATCAACACCCCCTGAGCATAAAAACCATCATATTTTTATTTTAGAGAGGGAGCGAATTTTGTGGAATATTCTTCAAGAGTATTGCTATTGAAATTGAGATTTACAAGATTGATTGGTGATGAATAGGAGCCATATCTTTGGTCGAAGAATTTGGATTTAATTGATTCAGAAAAGCTTCTCCAATTTCGTGAAATGTCTTATCCATAAAATAGATGTGTAACTTCATACATACACCTTTTTCCCATGGGTGTAGGCGGAAAGCACAGAACACCAATGATGACGCCGAAAGGGCAATGGAGAGGGCTATGCTCGGAGTTTCCTTGCGCTATCGAATCAGAAATAAAGACATTCGCAAGAATACCAAGGTTAACGACATAGCCCGAAGAATTGCCAAACTTAAGTAGCAGTGGGCAGGGTACATTGCTCGCAGAACAGATGGCAGATGGGGCCGAAAAGTTCTGGAGTGGCGACCGCGAAACGGAAGACGTTGCGTTGGAAGGCCTCCCACTAGGTGGACCGATGACCTGGTTGCGGGAATCTGCTGGATGCGAGTCCCACGGGACCGGTAAATGAGGCGACACTTGGGGGAGGCCTTTGTCCAGCAGTGGACGTCTTTCGGCTGAAATGATGATGATGAAGATGACAGAACGCCACATGCTTCGATCCTTACATATTTCACCTCGTCCACGTTTCTACATCTGGTCTTATAGGCAGTTCCAAGTACTACGAATCTACATGAAAAGTAAAATTAGCACTTAAAGTAGCACTTATACAGAGCCATGATCTGTAATAGACCATTAGTTCGTTGTCTTTCTTCCACCGGCCCCACTCGCTTGTCGCCCATGCCTCAACGGTCCTCGTGCCCGACACTGGACAATAACTGAGTACCACATCTGGTGGTTTCTTATCAAACAGAAACACCAGTTATTGTGTGTTTGAAGGAAAACATTGGATATTATCGCTGACACCATTATTCATACATCCGTACTGTGCTTAAGTTTTTATACTGTCATGATGTTTTATTTTATGTTCCTTGTACGGGTTTTTGTAAGTTTACTGTAGATAAAGTGTTAGTTAATTATTTTATAGTTGTTTATACTATGGTCTCTTGGGGCGTAATAAGTCGTAACATGTTTATATTGGAATGGTTATTCAGTAGTTTGTTTGGGAGTTTAAATGTCATTGTTATCTTGGGTGCAGTGTAAACAAAGATTTTGTTTTTGTGTTATCCTTTTTGGTCATAAATTATGTTTGAAAGCCCACCAAGTGTCCTCCCTTGAGTATTAAGACAGACACATTTTCGCCGAACAAGACACTTTTTCCTAGGAAACCCTGAGTTCAAATTGCAGTTACTTGCACGAATCCAAAATCTCGCCACGTCTAAACAACATCCTAATCATTTCATGCACATGCGTGAACTGACTCATGATGACTACCTCGTTAGTCTAGTGGTCGCAAGTACGGCTGGGCATGAGGTCCTGGTTCGATTCCCAGGTCGGGCAAAGTGCATTGGGTTTTCCCATCAAGAATTTCTCAGTAGCAATAGACTCGCTCCTTATTACATGGGACTTAAGAGCCTATACTACCTCAGATTAGCAACTCTATTTGTGGTGGTTCAAACTTCGTTTGAAATACTGTTAGAATAACGTTCTAATCAGCTTGCACTACAAAGCGGTTGTTAAGTCAGTCACTGCGGCCGAATAGTGCGAAATGAGTAGTTTTTATTTATACTAATATTATAAAGAGGAAACCTTTGTATTTTTGTATGTTTGTATTGATTAGGCTCAAAAACTACTGGACCGATTTCAAAATTTCTTTTACCATTACTTAGAGGGATTCTTCCGAATCCGTATAGGCTATATTTTATTCCCGTAATCCCACGGGAACGGGAACTACGCGGGTGAAACCGCGTGACGTCCGCTAGTTCTTTATAAAATCAAATTTTCGTCTTTTGAAAAAAATAAAAAACATAAGACCTGTTTTATAGTTAGTTCAGTTAGTAAGTATGCAAAGTTTCATGATCTAATTTGAAGTAATTTTTGAATACCAGCGGTTTATTGTTCGATTTGGAGGTAACTTTGGGATTTTTTTCTATCGAGAAAATTTTATGAAATCGTGTTTTCGCCAAACCAATCAATCAATTCAATAAGACCTAACATTAATCCTCAACTTTACCATATATTTATTTCAAAATGAATGCTGCAGTATTTTAGGCGTAACGGAGGATCATGCTAAGCCATTTGAGGTAGTATAGGCCCTTAAGTATAACTAGCGAAGTGTGTGATGATTTTTAGGACGGCTTTACCCCAAAGTGGTCAGCAGGAACTATAGATCACCACCTGCTACGATCCCTAACTACTCCTTTCATCTCATCCTTTACACACCAAAACCTACCAAAAGAGACATCTACACGAAGAATCTATCCAACAAATCCCACACAAAACACGCTCTAACAAATATTATGACAGCGCATACACACAGCGCTCTACGGCTCTATCAATTACTCTAATAGAGACATCCTAGCGTCGCGGACGGGCCGTCACAACACAACCCATTACCTTATATAACCACTTGTACTTAGGACACTACTTCCACTGCCATTGGAATTGTCTCTTCCTCCCATCCCGATGTAGGGCTGGTACATTGGTAAACATCTAGGCTTGCCTTAAATTATCATCCTAACTTCTGCCTGTGTCGTCCGTAGTTCGAAACATACTCTACGTCACCCGACAAAAGTATAGGTTTATATTAATTAAAGATTTTTTTAAAGTGAGATTGGGTATTTTCAAGATGGAACAATTTTTATGGGGTTTTGGGCCCAGGGAAAATCGGGCTGATACTGAATGAAATCTAGGTTATGTTCAAGTATGAGTTATTGACATTAATTTAGCTCCTAATGCTGTTTCGATCAAGCAGGGTTTTCAAAATAATTAATTTAAAAAAAATGCGAATTGGACTAGGTATTGCCATTTTTACTACTTTAACTAAATTAATGTATTTTCTTCGTAAATTCTTTCCGCAACACAAAAATCTAGTCTACAAATTATTTTTTTCTTTCGTGTTTTATCCCTAGCCCTATCACTTCATCCGTTGTGCATCACTCTCGCGCAGCTGAGATTGACTGGAGTTCCGTCACAAGCGGAGCGCGTGCAAGATTGTTTCCTCGTTAGCCCGCAATTGAACGGAGGTTCCGTTCCTTGCCCGCGGAACCCCAACTGTAATAGTTCAATTGCTTTCAAGTACGTATTTTAAATTATTTGTTTGTTTGCTGCTTGTGTGTGGATTATAAGTATTAGGTTGATACTTTAGAATGTTATGGGCAACTACAGTACTTTCTCAAGTTATTATGTCTTGTGACCAAGAAAAATAAAGCTACAGTCTCAACTGTAGCTTTGTTTTTTTTTTGTATTTTTGACATTCAAAAGTGCCGTAATGGTCTTATTGAAATAAATGCTTTGAGTTTGAGTTTATTAAATTAACTGTTCAATGCATTTAAAAGTTTTTAATTTTTGAATATATTGTCACCTTATTTTAAAGGAGTATGGTGAAACTTCCCTTTGCCCAATTTCCTGCAAAGTGGTTCAGTATTTTACCCGAAATACACCAAACTGGAGAGCAGCGGTGGCCCAGTGGTTGCGGCCCCGACTTACGAACAGTAAGTCGTGGGTTCGAACCGAGACAGTCGCATTACTTTGTGTAATTTATTTCATCACCACTGCTCTCAAAACGGTGAAGGAAAACATCGTGAGGAAACCGGCATGTCCTAGAACCAAAAAATTCGAAGACATGTGACATCTACCAATCCGCACTGGGCCCGCGTGGTGGATTATAGCCCATTCCCTCTCATAGAGAGGAGGCCTGTGTCCCAGCAGTGGGAACATTAATAGGCTGATGATGATGATGATGACACCAAACTGAGAGAGAGAAAGCGAGACAATTTTTTTCCTTAACACTGAGTTTCACAAAAAATACTGTTTTCCTACAGTTAAAGTTATTTGACAGTAAAGCAATTATGTCAACGACACTATTTTCCCTTTTCTAGAGTCACATGTTAAAAAAAAAACCATAAAACGTGTCTGCAGTTCCTTCCACAGATATAAATACGCTTATGTGCTTGTTAGTACACAAATCAGTTGTTTTAAGGAAACTGAAGGATAAGTAATAATGGTACGTAAAATCCCTGGGTTTCTTGGAGGAAGAACACATTGGTTTTTAGCTATGATAGTTAACTTAACAATGGAAGAGCCCGTGGCTAAATAATAACAGCCACTCGGGTCGATCTTTAGGTTAAGCCGTGCTTGTCTAGGTTGGTCTGTGGATGGGTCCATTACATACCGGGTTTCCTCCGTGCCTCGGAAATCACGTTAAGCTGTTGGTCCCGGCTGTCATTTGTAGATATTTGACAGTCGTTACAGGTTGTCAGTGACCCAAAAAGTCTGACAACCAAGGGGTATCGTATTACCCAGTACTAACTGGGTTGTGGAGGTCAGATAGGCAGTCGCTCCATGTAAAATACAGGTATTCAGCTGCACCCGGTTAGACTGGAAGCCGACCCCAACATAGTTGGGAAAACGCTAGGCAGATGATGATGTTAACTTAACAATGAAGGCTAAAAAAACAATGTTTTCTTTGCGTTCGAGTTCATTTGCTGCTTATGTATGTCTCTGTGATTTTAGAAGACCATTCTTATGGGTGTCGAAAATTACAACTGGTCCCAGAGATTTTGATAGGTAGGGCACCCTTTTTTTTTCAGATGGGAAATCATCAAATGACTCCTCCCGCTCTGGGCGGACCAGGTGGGAGTGTCAGACTTTTACTGACTAAAACCCATCCATGTTCCTTCTTCGCCCTTTGTGTTCCGGGGCCACGGTATCTCTTTCGAACAGTCCCGCAACCCCGGATAGGTCTATCCCCTGGGGGTCGTTTAATGCTTCTCATAAAGTCATAGAAGTATATCCAACACAAGATAGTGCAAATAAGAAAGACAACCAGTTACGTCATGTTGTCAGGGCCATAAATGTGACGATAGCGACTTTTTTTTGCAGTTTCAGACGTTTATAGTGTAATAAATGTTGACACTAGTTATGCGTTGAGTGATCTCCTTCGCAGATTTATTGTGGGTTACTTTTTTCAACTGTGTTCCTTTGTTATTCCAAATTAACGAATTTCTTTGTTTCTGTCACAGTCTTAAATGGTTAAACAAACAGAGGACAGGAAAATGATTTGTTTTCTTTTTTTTTGTCTACATAAATTAAAGAGACGAAATATAACCGAACAGTTTATGTTCAAAGGCGAGATTAAGCCAGGATTGGATTTTCTACTGTTCTTACAGGAAATTCCAGTGAGAATTTGACTAAAAAATTGAAGTAAAATTACTATAGTTGGTGCCAGTTAAGATGAGAATAGCGGTCATTGTCCTTTCCCTATTATCTCTTCGTACGAACCAAAACAAATAAACCATGTACCGTTTTTCATTAAAAAAAAAATGTTGAAGATCACGATAGATGACGATTCAAGAGTTGAACAGGCTTATTTTTGGTTTTCAAAGTTAAGAAGTTTAATTAATGTAGGTGGGTCCCAGAGAGGACCTAACAGTAGACCCATAATTTCACCAGTTATATTTAAGTCCCATATAATAAGGGGCGAGCCTATTGCCATTCAACCGAGCGCAAAACCAAACTCTGAAGCTGTTAAAGAAAAAATTTTGATAGAAAAACCCAATAGCACTTTGCCCGACCTGGGAATCGAACCTCATGCACAGCAGTTGCACTTGCCACCACTAGACCTACGAGGCAGTCACATTATAGGGTACCATAGTCATCATCATCCTATTAATGTTCCCACTGCTGGGACACAGGCCTCCTCTCTATGAGAGGGGCTATAATCCACCACGCGGGTCCAGTGCGGATTGGTAGATGTCACATGTCTTCGAATTTTTTGGTTCTAGGACATGCCGGTTTCCTCACGATGATTTCCTTCACCGTTTTGAGAGCAGTGGTGATCAAATAAATTACACAAAGGTAATGCGCCTGTCTAAGTTCGAACCCATGACTTACTGTTCGTAAGTCGGGGTCGCCACCACTGGGCCACCGCTGCTCTTCTGGTTACCATAGTAATAATTATGATTATTTTCAAATGTTTTAGTATGATTGATGATTTTAAAATATTGAGTCACAGTGTCCATATTCAGAATACTTCGTAAGTGGGTTTTTATCACGGTTTTGCCAACCGCTTATCCACCCCTTTTTATAAATAATACCACTTACGTCTGTAATCGTACTGACCTAATCATATCCGGTAATACACATTTGTCGCCCACATTCTATCAGAATTCCTCCTGAAGTCATGCCAAGGTCATGAAGTTTATTTCAGTTTGATAAAGATTACGCCATTTTTTTTTGGGATTTGCTCGCTTCTGTATCCCCAAACCACTGCAACTCCTGAAAGCGAGAACCAAAAGTGACTACCCCCAGAAATACGCCGCAACAATGTAGTTCGACGAAGTCACAGATAAACTGTCTTGGATCTCGCAACGAAATAATCAGAACAGAATAATGGAGGAGTAAGAAAATCATTTACGCAATATTTTCAGTTTTACAGCAAATTACAAACATCAGGAGTGATTATAGAAAGCTCATAACACCAGTTTTTATTTTCAGTATCATCTTCAGCAGTGATAGCTTATTGGTGTGAAGTAATCAAGTTCGAACCCAACGCTCGCACTTCTGATTTTTCGGATTAATGTGCGTATTGTATAATTATCACTTGCTTCGGTGAAGGAAAACATCGTGAGGAAACCAGCATGCTTGAGAGACATTTCTCGACGGCATGTAAAGCCAAGTCAGAGGCTCATGGGATTAAACTCCTGCAATTTTCTATGACAGTTCAAACGTCCGTAGCTGTCGCGGCCATGATGTGACGTCATTTACCACAATCTGCCTTGTTTACATCTAATCTTTTTCCCTTATTAGAATAATTTTACTAATTGTATGTGATTGAGTCAAGTAAAAATTGCAATAGCAATATTATAATAAAATCTTAGTGAAACTTTAAGCACTTTTCAAATAAAAGTATTTTTTTTTACACATCGACTTTGACGTCACTATTCCGGCGTTATCAAGGACGACGCGTTTTGAGAGTGCGTTCCATTTTACCAAAAACATGCTACATAAAACAGTAAATTGTAAAATAAGTGATCTATTAGCAACTTAAACCACAACGCCACCACAATGTTTTTATGGGCCAATCAAACAAGGCATTTTTAATAAATAAAAAGAGTTTTTCATGCATATTCCCTATTCTCATTAACTTTTGAGGAGTCCAAGCTTAATGCAGTATCAATAAAATGATAAATGATGTTTATTTTGCAAGTAGGTTTTTACAAACACTTTTACACGTCATTTTTTAAAACTAGATGGGGCCGGTGTTTCGTACCTGACTACTCTGAGAAGAAACAGCCGAAACAAACTCAGAGGTCATAGTCTCTTTTAAAGTCCAGACAATCTTGCTCAATTCACATGAGGACTATGCAGATTAGTGTCTGAGATGGTCTTTTGAAGAAAGAACCATACAGATTTGAGTGGACCTGTCCAGTCAGTGCAAGCATTTGTCAGTTAACGTGTAGCTCGACTTATAACTCAAGGAGCTCAACGAAACGACGAACAATACCAAAGAAAGGACATTTGGGAAGGTCGCTTATAGTACTCAAACTGCCAGACAGTTGTGGGAAAAAAAAAGCAAACAAAAAATAAAAATGTGACCCACATGGTCCCCACATTCACATTCACTAAGTACGGAGTAATAGCAGTACATACTACTTTTTGCGACAAGTGCGTTCTTGGGTACCGTTCAATCTCAAGGCTTCTCTGCCAGTCCTTTAAAAGCTATTATATATTTACCACCCATGGAACATCATGAGTATTACTTATTGTATTGTAGTATTCAGCCAATAGTGTAATAGGATTACATATTGCTATTTGGAACAACCAATATTATTACAGGATTTAATTCTGAGAGGTAGCTCTTCGTGGATTAAAAATTAACAAACATAGGCTGAAACAGATAACAAAATAAATCATGTATATTTTGCCTATATAGTCGTTATTATTTGATATGTCCTTCATAAGGCCTGGCAACAGAAATATCCTGAAATTCTTCCTTACAAGTTGTGCATGCTAAAAACCACGTTCATGAAAATGTACTCTATATAAAACCACAATTTGTAATGTGGTTATAATAATACATCGTTGCAAAAAATAACCACAAATTACTATTCAATTTAACATGAGAAATAAATAACTTTAGAATTCGCCACGACAAATATGACACATTCATTGCCATACAACTTTATTTTAATACAAATAAGGTGTCGTTTCGAACGATACAACATTATAAGTACACTACAAGTGTCTGGCCGTATACATTTCGCTAGACAACAAACCATATAAGTTTTCCTCGTCTAATTCCTTTTTCAAAGCAAGGTATGTTCTAATTCCCGAATAATATGTAAATTCAAAAACTTTGGAACTAAAGGCCGGGACTCAAGTGCACTATATCTAGAAATAAAGCGGGTGCACACTGCAGTCGATTGCGCCACGGCTCACTAAACACACATTCTCTTGCGGTATTACCGAAGTTGGTTCAAACGACATCTTGAGGCCAAAAAGACTTCTGGCTACCTTCCAAAGTATACTGGGGTATTTGCAATAGAGATATCTATCTGACACACGGGTGGTTAGTTAGGCAAACTGATATTTGGGCGCAAAATTTTATATATAACTGGCGAAATGTGGGTGTTCTGTTAGGTCCACTTCTGCTTTACCCTTCGGGGAATATAGGCGTGATGTTTATGTGTAATTTTAGATATATCTTGAAGTATTTGTGTTTTTGAAACAGTGGTGATGACTGTAAGAACCAGGTTTGTTTTGAGTATTTTATAACTAAGGATAGCTCTATTTCCGGGGTTGCGGGACTGTTCAAAAGAGATACCGTGGCCCCGGAACACAAAGAGCGATGAAGGAACATGGATGGGTTTTAGTCAGTAAACGTCTGACACTCCCTCCTGCTCCGCCCAGAGCGGGAAGAGTCATTTGATGATTTCCTATCCGAAAAAAAAGGATAGCTCTATTTAGCTAGGTTAGCAATGTATTAACCCAACTGCGGCGGGTTATGTATTTGATTTACTTGAGCGTAGTCTCTTTTTCAGACCGAGTAAAGTCGCTCACTGGCCTATCAATAGCTGAAGCTTTTAAGACTGCCGAGGACAGACAAACGTGGAAGAGCATAGTGCACCGAGTGATGAATACCTCAGACACAGACTAGACATGACCTTCAATAATGATGAGAACGAATGTGAGTGAAAATGAAGATGAGTCTCTTTTTATACATTTGTTTTTTTTTATTAATTTTCCACTTCAGCCAAGCACCTAAGATATGAAGATAGCCATAGTACTCATTTCTATAAATGAAGATGAACACACAACTTCTCCATGAATTACCGAAGTGTCGCAAACACCAAGTTACCAAGTCTGTCACTTAACATTGCATCTATCTTCCACAAATTTCATTATCAGTACAACAAAGACTTGCTTCATAACTAAGTTCCCTTCCCAACATGTCACCCGTTCCAGAAGTCCGTATAACTAACTTAGACTTGGTTACGAATGACCCGACAAGGCGCTTGTCTACGCAAGTGTACCGGGACAAGTTCCCAGCATTAATGGCGTTTGTTGCTAAGTGTAATATGTGTAATAACCGCTGTGCACGACTGCCCCTGGCTGTTTGCTACGGAATTATTTGAGGATTTTCTAAAAAGCTGTTAGGCTTGAAGACTTTGGTTAAGTTGCTGGGAATTTGAGCCTTTAGTAGGAGACTCGCTCTGACGGTTAAAATCTAGTAGACTCCACAAAATATTCCAGAACTTTTCAGGCAGATTTACTCCGCTGTTCTTTTGTTTTCTTTGCGAAACATGTAAAAAAACGAGTACCTATTGTTGAACACCAAAGTACTCAGAGTTACCGTTAACTGACCTCCGCAAACCCATCTAGTATAAAAACTAGACCATTCGTTTATTCAAATTTAGTTCACGACAGTGTATGAGTAAATTATGCATTTAATGTGTTATGAATTAAAAGAGTGCATTTATGAGGAACCATACTTACTTCTGTAGTTATTTTTGGCATGCTAAGTTTTTTTTTCCTACTCCTCCGCTATACTTTTCTGATTAATTTCGTTGTGGGATCCAAGACAGTAAAAATTTATTCTCTGGGACTTCGTCGAGCTTCATTGTCTCACCGGTCGCCACTGTTGATTCTGGCTTTCAGGAGTTACAGTGGTTTGAGAATAGTGTGGCGGGCTTGTCACAAAAAAAAATGCTAAAAGTAAGAAAGAAGATCGGCAGTAAACCTCCAATACTAGATTTTACAAATAAGATAAAATCTTTTTTTTTTCATAGTTTTAGACAAATTTTCAACCTTATTACTTACGGCATGAGGATGAAAGTAGCAGACCCTCAGTGAACTTGGTAGTACCTACTTCTATCTTTTGGCGACCCGAAAGTATAATCATAATAAGTAACCTACTACATACTTTACGAGTACATACAGGGTTTAAACAGACTCTTCACGAAGCCGTCCACCAAGCATTCAGTACACCAAACAAGTAACTCTACGCAAAAAATGTTGCTAGGAAATTACTTTTTTTTTGGGGTGTAAAATCACGTTTTACGGTAAAACTCAATGTAATGCACTCAAAACATTGTGCTATTGGATGGATTGAATAGCGTGGGGGTCGTGGAGGTGTTCAAAGGAAAGTTCTTACATTAGGTACATATTTAAAAAAAAACACTTGTGAAAAAGTTAAAACTTTGACGCCCAATATCCCCAGATATGGTCTAGAACAAAAATATCGCAATGATGGGGAGAGTAGAATAGAACCAACCCATTACACTCACGGGTGTCGTATAAGGCGACTAATGTCTGAGGCAGAACACCTTGCGCCTCCGTAGGTATACCAGAGAATGGTCAGCAGCGTTTTCTGTTAGTCTTTCATCACTGCGATCTCCAATCCGCCTGCCAAGCGTGGAGATTACGGCAAATTCCTCCCATCATGGGAGAGACTTATGTCCAGCAGTGGATGTTATGGGCTGATGTAGTGTAGTGATGGGGAGAACAAGTGCCTTTCGGCTTCGTTATGTCTTTTTACACCCTTTATAATGTGACCCGTTCACAGGAAAGCGACGACCTTTTCTGAAGAACTCATCTATAAATAAAACATGACCGTCATCATCACCCATCGCTCATTTTAGCTCTCAAACCGACGATAAACCCAAATTACAAAGAAACTAATTGATGTAAACGTTTAAATGAGTACAATTAGACATAATATGGCTGAATTGAGCGCATCTTGTAAAACATATGTGTGAAACACCTATTCTATTTTAGCGACGGAAGCGGGCGACGCGTAATTAGGACATCTAATAACCTGTTACTGTTAATAGAACGGTTTAAGGCCATTGCAGTCTTTTATTTCATTGTGTACGTATATATGTTGGTACTTTTATATATAACAGCCGCTCGGGTCGATCTTTAGGTTAAGCCTTGCTTGCCTAGGTTGGTCTGTGGATGGGTGACCACCCTCACATACCGAGTTTCCTCCGTGCCTCGGAAAGCACGTTAAGCCGTTGGTCCCGGCTGTCATTTGTAGATCTTTGACAGTCGTTACAGATAGTCAGTGGCCCATAAAAATCTGACAACCAGTCTTACCAAGGGGTATCGTATTATCCAGTACCAACTGGGTTGTGAAGGTCAGATTAGATAGGCAGTCGCTCCATGTAAAATACTAGTATTCAGCTGCATCCGGTTAGACTGGAAGCCAACCCCAACATAGTTGGGAAAAGTCTATGCAGATGATGATATGTTGATACTTTTAATTTATACTTATATTATAAAGAGGTATTTGTTTGTAAGTTTGTATATAGGGGTTAATCTCAAGCACGAACGATAAAATTCTAAAAATGCTTTCATCAGCCGAAAGCTACATTTTCCTCGGTGCTATAAGATATACATTATATTTATATCATGAATATTAGCAGAGCTATCACAATTTTTGCGGGCGAAGTCGCGGGCGAAGATGCTTGTATTACATACATACATTACAAATCGAGTTTTGTCCATGCTTCGGAAAGCACTTTAAGCCGTTGGTATCGGCTGCCATTTGTAGATCTTTGACAGTCGTTACAGGTAGTCAGTGGCCCGACAGTCTGACAACCAGTCTTACTAAGGAGTATCGTATTATCCAGTACCAACTGGGTTGTGTAGGTCAGATTAGATAGGCAGTCGCTCCATGTTAAATACTGGTATTCAGAAGGTCCCCGACATAGTTGGGAAAATACTATGCAGATTATGATGTTAGGTACTTTTAATAATAATATGTGTATCATTTTATTAATTCGTCATTATTTTAATTTGTATGAGAATGAGTAGATGAGGAAGACGTGCTGATTCATTCTTTGTTTGTATACGTTAGTCAAGTACAAGATAAATCTTCCAAAAGATCATTAAAACTACGTAGACTAAACACCTGATTTTGAAATATCCACTTTCTCATGATATCCTGAAAATAAATTCAGGCAAAACGAGTGACAAAAAATACCCAATAAATGACTCTACCAGGTTTTTGAGAGAGTTTGAATAGTTCTAAAACAACAATATGCATTTCCTAATGCACTCTACTTGAACAAAGCGTCATCTACTTGCCAAAGTGTCCATTAGATGAGTGCCGTCCGTATAATCTTGCAGCTTAATCACTCATTAAGGATATATCCTTTTTACAAATTAATACGCGCGCTCAATTCACGCGAGTTAGTTTTGCGGATGTGTGTACAGATATGGACGACGGGACGATGTTGTGAGGACACAGAGTAACAATATTGCTACTTTATGTGTTAGTACACTGTTCTTAGCCGTGTGGTATCCGGCAGAGTAGAATAGAACCAACCCATCATACTCACGAGTGTCGTATAAGGCGACTAATGTCTGAGGCAGAACACCTTGCGCCTCCGTAGACCAGAGAATGGACAGCAGCGTTTTCTGTTAGTCTTTCATCACTGCGATCTCCAATCCGCCTGCCAAGCGTGGAGGTTACGGCAAATTCCTCCCATCATGGGAGAGGCTTATATCCAGCAGTGGACGTAAGGGGCTGTTGTTGTTGTTGTTGTACACTGTTCCTTATTACTTCATGGAAAAGACGTATTGTTATCATATGTGAAAGTGGCTCTATTAGTGTTAAATACGTTTGACACTTACTCAATTAACACATTTACATGTTCCCAATGATAATATCGTAACGGCACGTTAACATGTCGGCAATCGAACTCAGTCGTACCTATTTATACGTCTCTCTCTTTTTAATAAAAAAATAAAAAGGCACATCTTTATTTACATTACTTTCGACAACCAACAAACAATGTAACCAGATCAACTCACGCCAATTACATAGCTGTCTCCGCTACACTGTGGCATGCAAATTACAAACAACACGACATGCGAACGACCACAGTCAATTAACACGCAGTATTTAAACAGGAAGCTCGCGAGGATGTGACGATATAGATTTAACCTTTGCCACATCCTATATCGTCTTGGTTTTGACGCAACGCCATCATTTGGGGCAAGGATTAATTGTTGACTCACTGAGATGATTATGCTGTGGCGCCGACATTTTCTTAAACAGGATTGCGTGACCCCTTTTGATGAGGTTGATGTGGTGAATCTTTCCAGTTCTAGTTGCGTTGTATATTGTTTGTCTCGACGTCCTAAATTGGAGCTTGAGTCATACAAAGAAAATGTGTCGTTGGGAAATTCCCTTCAACCAACTAAATAATAGATGTATGTACCAAGTTTGACATATCGATGCATTTTTGCTTGGCAAGCAGCGACACCTGGAACTGCACACTTAGAGTGGTCTTACTGTGTTTTTCCAAGCAGTCCGTTTTAAATTTTTAGCCAACCTGAACAACTCTTATGTTTTTTTTCTTTTTCCAATATACTGGGTAAAAACGGACTCTTCAGCCGTTAACCAAGCATTCTGTACATCAAACTAAGTACCCTACGCAAAAATGTATTGCTGGAAAATGACTTTTTTTTTGGGGTGAAAAATAACATTTTACGCTAAAACTCAATGTAACGCACTCAAAACATTGTGCCGATGGATGGACTGAATAGTGTGGGGGTCGTGGAGGTGTTAAAAGTGAAGTTCTTACATTAAAACATGTATTAAAAAAAAAGCCAATATCTCCGAAACTAGAAGGCTCCCCTAGGTATAGTCTTAATCAGAAAAATGATCGCAATGATGTGAAGAACAAGTGCCTTTCAGCTTCGTTAAGAGTCTTTTTACACCCATTATTAATCACACCTACGTACGACTGAACTCTCTAAGGTCAACAAAACCCTAAAACAATACAAACAAAAACAAAACTTAAACTTAGTTCAAGACAACGATCTCCGGTCTTAATCCGTAACTTAGCTTATTGCTAGTTGTCTCGGAGGCAAGTTTAACTGCGCTAAGTTAAAGGTAAGTTCAAGTTAAGATAAGCCTCGGTTACAGATTAAGTTAGAGGTCAGTTAAAGGGAAATGGCTTGTTGGGGTAGGCCAGGGACTTGTAATGTCTTGGGAGGAGTTGTGTAAGTTGGCGTAATCTGGGCCCTGTTTTATGAAGCTGACAATCCGACAAGTCGACATATGTCAAAAAGTGACAATTGATTTTTTTTCTGTTTTATGAAGCTGACAGGTGACAATCAATGATAAATTATCATGGTGGAAAATTCACAAGTGGCTAACTAATAACTGCCACATGGGTCGATCTTAAAGGTTAAGCCACGCTTGCCAAGGTCAGTCTGTGGATGGGTGACCTGACATGCCGAGTTTCCTCCGTGCCTCGGAAAGACCGTCAGAACGTCAGTGGCCCGAACGTCTGAAAACCAGTCTTACCAAGGGGTATCGCTCCGTACTAACTGCAGGGTTGTGGAGGTCAGATAGGCAGTCACTCCGTGTAAAATAGCGGTATTCAGCTGCATCTGGTTAGACTGGAAGCCTACTCCAACATATTTGGGAAATGTCTAGGCAGATGAGCCAGATGATAGTACCTATCTATCTCTTCGGTTCGTGTACTCTAATTTGAAGACTACCTTACCCAAACAGACAAATAGTCTAAAATGTTAATTAAACGATTAGAAACGCAATTCGCAGTACAAAGTCAAAACTTCTAAACAGCCTAACTTGTACTACTTGAAAGTGCTAGCATTCGGTACAAAACGCATGTAAAACGAAAGTTTAGTGCTTATCGGTGATCAGAACTAGCACTTACTAAGTGCGAAAGATAAGACCCACGCGAATTTAGCCTGAACTGGAGGTTTCAAGTGCTTTTCAGGTTATTTAAAGCATTCGTTAATGACTTCTTCGTGATGAAAGTCTTCATTAAAGAAAAATAATTGCGAGGTTCTGAAAATTTGCTCTGAGATAGTGTTATTACGAAGCGAGGTAGTTTCTAGCACCGGATAGTAGGTTGGGTGGAGTCTTTTGTTAATAGGGAATATGCATGAATTTTCTACAGAATAATAATAAATAAATATCGCTGGACATTAACACACAGCGCCATCTAACACTAAGCAACGAGGCTTGTGTCGTGGACACCAGATAGTTGATATACTACATAGATACTTGTAGTTTGTAAATACATACTTATTATACATGTAAACATCCATGATTTGGAAACAAATGTCCATGCTCATCACACAAACATTTGCTCCAACCGGGATTCGAACCCGGGACCCTAAGAATGTAAGGCAGCCTCACCACCGCTGCGCCATTCGGGTCGTCAAAGAATGTCAAAGTATTATAAAAATAATGACAAAAATCGGAAACAAGACATAAATCGGCCAAACAACACGAAAGTTTTATAACCATTTAAACTTTTGTTTCTATCTCTTTCTAGATAAACGGAATTTAGTATGAATTTTGTAGTGTCGATGCAGCGAATGCCGTCATTCGCTGTATCGGATCTCTCTGTCTAATCAGCAGTTTCCAATGCTTATAACTTAGTATTTTTTATAGATATTAAAAAAGTAATTTCACTTTACTATTTCTAATGTAAATACGCTTTGTTTAGAGTGATAAAAAAATCATGCATATACCCTATTCTCGTTGATAATACTACCAGGTACGCAAGCATTATGCTGTTTTACGTAACATAATAACATCAAGCCTTGTAATCCCTGAAGGATTAGGCAGAAGTGTACTTAACGTACACCCACAGTTTACTAGTTATGTTTAAGTCCCATGTAGAGGAGCTCGTGGCTAAATAATAACAGCCACTCGGGTCGATCTTTAGGTTAAGCCGTGCTTGCCTAGGTTGGTCTGTGGATGGGTGACCACCCTTACATACCGAGTTTCCTCCGTGCCTCGGAAAGCACGTTAAGCAGTTGGTCCCGGCTGTCATTTGTCCTTCTTTGACAGTCGTTATAGGTAGTCAGTGGCCTAAAAAGTCTGACAACCAGTCTTACCAAGTGGTATCGTATTACCCAGTATGACCTGGGTTGTGGAGGTCAGATAGGCAGTCGCTTTATGTAAAATACTGGTATTCAGCTGCATCCAGTTAGACTGGAAGCCGACCCCAACGTAGTTGGGAGGCTAGGTAGATGATGTTTAAGTCCCATGTAATTGGGCGCGAGCCTATTGCCATCAACCGGGCACAAATCCAGACTCCGTGGCTGCTATTAAAGAATTCCTGGTCCACCACTAGGACAACTAGATCGCGAGTGCTGAGTATGAGGAACTGGGTTCGATTCCCGGGTCGGGCAAATTTTTATTGGGTTTTTCCATCAAGGATTTCTCTTTTTTTTTTTTTTTTCACGAAGTTTGGATTTGTGCCCGATTGATGGTAATAGGCTCGTCCCCTATTACACAGGACTTAAACATACCTGCCGCAGCCGTGTGGTATCCGGCAGAGTAGAATAGAACCAACCCATTACACTCACGGGTGTCGTATAAGGCGACTAATGTCTGAGGCAGAACACCTTGCGCCTCCGTAAACCAGAGAATGGGCAGCAGCGTTTTCTGTTAGTCTTTCATCACTGCGATATCCAATCCGCCTGCCAAGCGTGGAGATTACGGCAAATTCCTCCCATCATGGGAGAGGCTTATGTCCAGCAGTGGACGTTATGGGCTGTTGTAGTAGTAGTAGTTGAGTAAACAGACCTGGCAAAATGTGGGTGTACTATTAGGTACACCCACACCCCACCCCCACACCCCCTGCGGGGATTAGAGGTATGATGTTATGTAGAACAACCACATATTTCAACGAAAGTAACTTTTAATCGTCTAAAACTGCAGTTTACAACTCTCCTTCCACTTATCGTTAATTACAGTGACATGTAAACTACACGACCTCTTTACAAAGCGTTCATAAAGATGCGCATCTCAAGAAAGTGAGGTCAATTGACGAGGCGAGGCAAGGCAAGAGGCGTAGATGAGGCAAAGCACAGCCGAGGCGTGAGGCAGACTCAAAGAGCGAAGAAATTCAGTTCATTACCGTCTTACAAGCTCCTTGCATCGTGTAGGGAGGGGACAGTTGGTGCTGTTATTTTTTATCGATGGAAATGAGCTAGGGTTTTTGTTGTTTAATGGTGTGTCGGAGGAGCTCGTGGCTAAATAATAACAGCCACCAGGGTCAATCTTTAGGTTAAGCCGTACTTGCCTAGGTTGGTCTGTGGATGGGTGACCACCCATTACATGCCAAGTTTCTTTGGAAAGCACGTTAAGCTATTGGTCCCGGCTGTCATTTGTAGCAGACAACTTTGACAGTCGTTACCGGTAGTCAGTGGCCTAAAAATTCTGACAACCAGTCTTACCAGCACCACTAGCCAAGTTACAAACGTTTCGTATCGATTCTCTTTCTACAATCGTAAACGCCTCGGCGTAAGCGATTGTAGAAAGCGCTAAATTGGTAGCCAAGTTGACACGACTGAGTCGATCACTCGTTCTCTAATGTCTGTAGAAAAAACCTACACTTTAGTCTATGGTGAGCGTTCCTACCAAAGAGTTTAGCGATCAACATTGTAGAAACGATAACATTCTATTCTATTATTTTGAACGATGTAAACTTGTCTACGAATTTTCTATTCGTTTGTGTTGATCACGTGATTTAACGTTGAAATGATGTCATTCCCATTCATTTGAATAGTTTTCTACTAGCGTTAACGATTGTAGATTGTCAACTTGGCTAGGGGTGCAGGGGTATCGTATTACCCAGTACTAACTGGGTTGTGGAGGTCAGATAGGCAGTCGCTTTATGTAAAATACTGGTATTCAGCTGCATCCGGTTAGACTGGAAGCCGACCCCAACGTAATTGGGAAAAGGCTAGGCCGATGAATGGTGTGTCAAAATATACATAGTTGCTTGTGCTGAGTTCTGGGATTATTTCAAGGGACTATGAAAACAAACAGTAAATGTGTTATAGAGTTGAACAGATTTATATGGAGTGTTTCCGAAAACAAAATAGACGTTTACTTTTATAATACCACTGTCGTTACGTACATGTATGTGTGTTATAGGTATGTCTTAAAATTAGCATGTTCCGTCATATATTCTGATAGCACGAAATAATCACCGGAATTAGGTATACATTATTCATAAACTTTACGATGACGTCATTCCTCGCTTAACACTAAACCGAAAATGACATCCGCAATGCAAAACGAACTAAGATAAGAATTACATTTTACTAACAACAAACAAACTTGTCTGATGTCGAGCTAGCAAAAATAATCAACGAAATTACTATCCCGGCGTTCTCAAAAGCCGAAAGTCACTCGAACTATCATCGTTGCAGCAAGCGGAACAAACTACAGCCAAGTGTGTCGATTTCCAACGACGTCGCCTCGAGTAGTGTAGAAAAAAAAATATTCTCGAGTCGCAAGTTCAGGGTGGGGGGAGGGGGGTGCCTTCCCTTCCTACGGACCTCCTTAACTGCTGGCAGCGGACAAAAAGAATGAATGGATCCGCCCCTTAACGAATACACCGAGCGGCATAATTCATACTTAGGAAAGTGCAAGGAGTTGACATGGACTTTTTTTTTTTTTTTCGTTTTAATTACGATAGCGTCGCCAATGAGGTTAGGTTTTGCTTTCGGTGGAATATTTTTATTTGTTGTTTTTTTTTTTTTGCGAGTTTTTAGTCGACTTTTCTCTTCCATGCGTGAGGCTGGTCGGGAATTTTAGAAGTTTTTTTTCTGTTTTCATTCCCCAAACTTACTCGTATCGTTGGAAACTGCACGTATGCTGTTTAATTTTTTGTTCCTTCTTTAGTTTAATTTTATGCACTCCTTCGTCAACTAAATAAAAATGATGTCAGCAAAAGTCATCGCTTGTAAAATACGTCATAATTAAAAAGTTTTATCTTGGTCGTCTCTAACGACGAGCCGAATTAAAATATCTTATGCACCATTTAAATCAGTAGAACAACTGTCTGCAGAGGGTATTCCAGTACTTGTACACAATTGATTACTTGCTGGGCGTTAGTGCTCGTTTGAGATTGACATGCACTTACTCTCAAAATAAAGACCAATTATTTTAATTATGAAAAAGTGTTTAAGTTAGAAGGGGAAGTAGAAAACCATGTGATTACTTTCAGTGTCTTGCCTGTGGTAAATTTGAACTGTTTTGAAGATATCATCAAAGATTCAGTACTTGTGGGAAAACAACTGAGTTCTTATTAATCTCTCCAACTCATAATGTATTCATTGTCCATCCTTATTAGTTAGTCTACCATCTGCTAGCACTTTATAAATAAAATCCCGCCACTCAAAAGCACTATTACAAGACAGTGCCAGTACCAAGTGCACTGGCCATTGCAAACGGACCACGGAAGGCAGCCTCGGAAGTTAAGATGCGTCGGTTGCCACGTATAATTTTTTCCACTCTCTTTCAATTCACTCCCCCTATCAACCCCCACACCCCCTTCTCAACCCTTCCGTCTGTCAATCTTAACTACAAGGCGGGAAGCCTCCGTATTACAGGGTTCAGTACTGAGCCTACATTTTTTTATTTCACTATCGAGATTTTAATAGGACTCGACTAGAATTTCTGAGAATCGATGATTCGAGCGGGATTACGAGTTGGATGGGCTTCCGAATAGTTTTTGAAGAATGAATTTCGTTCGTTCTGAAATTAAGGAGGTTTTTTTTTGTTATTTGATCGAAGCTTATTGCCTGTGCCTCGTTTGGTGCGTAATGCGTGCACTGGCGTGGAAAATATGTTTTAAACGAGTCTTGGTGGTTTTGTTTTGTTTTGCATAGTAACAGTTATGTGCTGTATTAACTATGAATGTACTATTACTTTGACAGTTTCGCTACACAAAGGCATTGATTTCATTTTATAATATCTTTAAAATATAATAAAAAACACAGATAAAACATTTAAAAAAAACATATCCAACCAAAAGTAATCTCAGTTCAAAATCCTCTACGTCTACGCACCATAGACAAAAACAATCATCGGTCATTTTTTTAAAGTGAAAGTCCAAAAAGGCTATAAGTTGCCGTCTGGGCACTAATCAGTGGTATTGTGGAGGCTGTTTGAAGTCTCAGCGTAATGGAAGACCAGACAAGCCAAGGGGAGAAGGAAATAAAAAAAATACTCAACGCACGCATAAGTAGGCGGACGTCGCGGGGAAAGTGCGAAATATTTTGGCTAGACGTTTGGGGAAAATGCTGAAATGGTTTCCGTTTTTAGATGGGATTTTTGCAAGAGGAAAATTATGTTTTTTGTCTGTTGAGTTGGGTATGATTTTCCATTTTAAAAGACTTTTTATTATTGCTAGATCAATATTACTGAAGCGCAAGGATATAAAAAAAAAGTTTTCAGGAAACACACAAAATACGCGCTTTGGACTAGGAGTTGCGGACACCAGCCCGTTATACAATACAAAACAATTTCAGGAAACATGTTCCTATCAAAAAGTTTTGCAACAACTAACCTAACCATAAAAGTATCATGGTTTTAAGTAGAAAAACTTGTCACGTCAATCAACCTAAGTACCTACTGTTATCACAACGAAAATTACAATGACAAAACACTTTTTAAATCTCCCCGTAAAAGTCCAAACATGTTCACATCCTCTTTAAATTTAGGTTATATGAACAAACTACACCAAAATTATTATAAAACTAGCTTATGCACGCGGCTTCGCCCACGTGAAGGTCGGTATTTGTCCGACGAGATCATACTACCGGTATAAAAAGTAACCTTTATGTTAATTTAGGTTATAAACTATCTAAGTGCCAAATTTCATCCAAATTCGTTAAGTAGTTTTCACGTGAAAGAGTGACAAACATCTATCCATTCTCATCATAAGTAGGATTCTCAAAATTTTCCCAAAACGTCCACCCAAATCTTGCCTTGCCCCGTGACACGAGACTCAAGATACATCACCAAAGGGGGTCCCCTACGAAGCACTACACTATACAAACTTACTACAGATAAGGGCCTGAAGGACCCCCCAAAAGGGGTAAGACAGGCCCCCGAAGTCTAGGCAGACTTTAGTGCAAGAAAAAATAATGCGCGACGGGGTGACTTCGACGGGCGGACGTTTTAATTTCGTCATCGCATATTTTTAGTTTCACTGAGTATTGGAGGGTTTTTTTTATTTATTTTGTTACGTCAATGTTTTCGTGTTCTTGGTAAAGTCAGTTTTCATTTTGTTGGTAGTTACTGCAGTAACATTAATTATTTCATATTTAAGTGAGTCATATTAATTTTCTTCATTACTTTGGTTAATTGAAGACTTATGACCAAAATAATGTTTCAGTTTAATAATATCAGATATGGTGTTCAAGTCGCTTTGATCGCTGGTCTATTCATGGTTTTTTTTCTTGTAAAACTGGTAGATCACGAATACCTAACCCTATAATTACCAAACCTTTGTTAAAAAAATGACCCCACATTAAAAACGTGTCCTTAAATCGTTAAACAAAAGGGTCATTGTCTCAAAATGTTCTCAAATAGTCCTGAGAAAGCCGCGACGCTCTAATTGTCCCACAGTGCGGCTGATATTGTGTTACCCTAGCATTGTCCTTCGCCACACTGTGCCGTTTCTGAATCTTATACGGAAAGGAATCAATTTCAAAGTACAGTTGGTGGGACAAACATGTATTAAGTTTGTTTCATTTAGGCAGTCTTTATTTTTCTTATAAGAAAATTATCGACTGTCCTTAGTGTGCTTTCGGAGACATCATCCTCGTATTTGCCGAAAGCAGTATAATAATTATAAATTTCTCTAATTTATAAGAGCAATGAATTTTAAAAGCTATCAGAATATTTTGAAAATCGATTTGATAAAAGATGTAATGTCCAAGAAAATTAAATTATTTGAAAAAGAGAACTTTGATTCGACATCAAATTCCACGAATTTAAATGTCTTTTTTGGTAATAAATCTTAACGGTCTAGACCGTTCATTGACATACTAATAGCAATTTAACAAAGTTAAGTCATTACTTTTACTGCAGTATAATTCAAAAGGGTTCAATAGGTAAACCATTTTGCAATGTATAAGATGCAATTCAAGACGAGCATAGTTTTTACTCAGTCAAATGATTTTTGTTGTGTTTCTAGCGGTCAGATAGACAGTAGATCCATGTAAAATACTGGTATTCAGCTGAATCTGGTTAGACTGGAAGCTGACCCATAACATAGTTGGGAAAAGGCTAGGCTTTTTATTCTGGTTTGTCATCAAGAGTCACTTTCTATACACCTCCAATAATCACCATTTTGGTTTCCTAAAAATACGAAACCAATACGTTTATTAACAGAGGGCTTATTTCACTAATAAAACTGAACACAATCCGAACATCTAAACCAAGTTCACGAACAGTCAGTAGACGAAAACCAAAGCCACAAACTAAAATACGAAAACGATGTGAAGTACATTTGTTTTCTATTTCTATTCTAACGTCATTTGTTCCGATTTCAAACTAGCCTATGTCATTCTTTATTTTTTTTTTCTGGAACTACAAATTCTCGTATCTTTTCCCAGAACTATGTTGATCCGTCTGTCTGTACCAGAGGCCGTAGTCTCTGAACTTGATACATGACATTGTCTGCCCTTTTCACGCAATCTGCGGCCGCCCCGTCTTTTGTCTTACCTTCTTGCTTACACCTCTTTTAGTATTCGACTAGTGTGACGAGTATTTCGTGGACTTTATTAGACTAGTTTATACTTTTTATTTATTTATCTTTTCGTAAATCTGGAGTGACCTCGGGTTAATTCTATTATTCTTTGGTGACTTCTTATACAAAAATACACGGGCTGTTTTTTTGAAGGTTTGAAATCTTTATTGGATAAATTTTTGGTGTTACGGCCATTTTATTTAGTTAGTAAGAATTCTGATGAAAGAATTTTAACATTTTATACATTATTTGTTTATAAAACACTAATTATTTTTAATGTGTGAGTTAGTTGGACACAAGACAAGTATTATTAATATTTAATAATATAAGTAAATTAATGTTTAATTATTCCAGTAGGCAATATGCCTTTATTGGTTTAAATTATATAGCTACTTAATAACTGGACCACAAAGAATTGTTCCTGCAGGAAAACCAAGAATAGGTATTTAAATATTTCAAGAATCGCAGTAGGAAATTACCTTTCGTAATAACGATGCTGACTCATCTAAAATTACGGAAAACCCAAATAAAATAAAGTGTTAATTTAGTTTGCTCAGAAGTCCCTTATTTGGAGAAAGATTCAATCTATATATAATTGAGTGACTACAACAGTAAAGTCCACTAATGTTGTTTTTTTTTCATTCTGCAAATCATTACCTGGAATTTGTTAAATGCAATAGTGGAAAAAACTTTCAGAATAGGAACGCATTTATAAACACAATTACCAATTCACAGGGTATTCAGGGAATTTCAGGGACTGCTTTCCTTCACCGCATCTTCAATGAATTGCATCAAGCTGACTTTAAAAAAGGACATATCATACGAAAAAGCAAAACAGCGAAAATAAAAATTGAAATATTTTTGTGCCCAAAAAAGTAAGCCTCTTGGTGACAACAAAACTTCAAATGGACAGAATTTTATCGTAACTTTTATTTGGACAAGAACTTCAAAAGGACAAATATTGGCAGAACAAAACAACCCTCAAATGCTAACCGTCCTTAGAGACGACGCTTTTTAAGTATTAAAGAAAACTTTCACGCGATCCTTTCTTTCATTGAAAACCACATCATTAGACAGTCTCAGAAACGGTTATAGAGTTAAATTTTGTGTTTTGGTTAAAATATTTATTTATTTAATTAATGTGAATGAAATTAATTTTGAAGAATATAATATACTTAATGAATATTACTGTTTGGGAAGCAATAAATGTATCTATAATGTAAATCATAAGTCCATCAAACTAGCGACGATATTAGAACAGTTAAATAATCATAAATCATTTAGATGGAAAACTAATAAAAAGATAAAAATACCCTATCTTACTAACATAAAATTGTTTCTTTTATTAGTAACACGCACAATAATCATTACAAGAATGACGTGTGAGAACTTTTTTGTTAGTAAAATCTTTTATGAAAAACGAATCACCAACTTATGTCAATATTTCTTAACTCGTCGCATCGCTATCATATTTTCCTCATAATTTAGCATTCTCCGGTACGTAGGGTGGAAGATGGGGGTGCACTTGACCACCCCGGCTACCCTTCATCGCCTCAAGAACTACATCGTGATTTTAATAAAGTCTCGTTTTAACTCGGAGATAGTAACTGTTTATTTTTTATGGATTTTCTTGTTTAAGCTGTTAAGTTTTTTTTAGGAATGTTGTTTGAAAGACTTAGGTTTAGTGACACAGATTAAAATAATTATGTTTAAATGTATATTCCTATTATTAATTATATATAATTAAAAAATCATACACATTTTTTTTTAAGTTTAGTTTTTGCATCAGATAAAGCAATCTTTGTGTCATTTTCTAGGTGTGCTACCATACTACCTACACATGTTTTCCAGTATTGAATAAGATAAGAATTCCCTATTTCTTATATCAAAATCAATATACTCCGAACTACTACAAAACAACATCAACCAAAATGCCGATATTTAAAAATAAATCGCAATTAAAAAATAAGCTCCCATTAGAAAAATAGTGGGGCTCTCACATGTTTAACTAGCGTTTCTCAAGTCGACGCCAAATGAGGGTGAGCAGGTTTAATGAATAATTAATGTGCACACTGTTCGCGCCAATTATAATTACGTAAGGAAAGCAATTATGCCAGGCACCCTGTTTGTTCCTCATGATTTGCACATAGTTTAGGGAAAAACTATGCATACGCGCGAACTTGTCTGAGAAGATTGATGTTGTGACGTAACTGGCTTCTTTGTGGCGAAAATATTCAGATTAAAGAAAGCGTCTCTTGTTGTTCTTGGTAACATTTTGTCTTATCACATATCCACATTATATGTGTAAGGAAAAGATAATCTATTACTGAAAACTATTTATGCTTTTGGTTTGGAAAAAAAATATTTGCAAGATTTCTAATTGGGAAAAAACGTATTGTTATAACAGGTCACAACTACCTTGATTTGCACTGACTTAAATATATCCTGAAATATTCAGGAAAACAATTGTAGAAAAATAAAAACATTGTCGTCATGTTTGACGTTTGTCAATACATTTTGTTTTGATCAACTATTGATACTTATGTACAACATTGGTTTCCCTGTAATTTACAATAACATTAATCTTAGCTTACATATTTATTATATTCTATAATCCATACCTAATCTAAATATAAAAACAACTAACAATCAAACAAAGAACTCTCCTGGTTACAGAAATAGATAGCTTGAACAATGCATTTACCTTTGTTTAAGTCTATTTAAAACGTCAAAACTCCCGCGAATATCAGAAAAGGATCGTGGCGGGTGACGCAACAGAAATACACTGGACTTTGATTTATAAAGGACTTGAAGATGAAATGGACTTCACTTTTTCTTAGCACTTTGTGAAAGTAAGACTAAATTTATGAAATCAAAATGATTTTAAATAAAAATAGTTTATCTTGAAAAACGGTGCGCACTTGAACGGTTAAAATTAAAGTTGTTGATTCAAGATAGATTGGAGTCACAGTGTCAAATAATTGAGGTCACTTAATTTTTCATAGACTCAAGTAATAAATGATACTATTTTGTGTGTCAACTTCTGAAGGTGTTCTACAGCAATATTTTCATAAGCTCAAGATGGAAGCCTACGTAAGTTTTTTTTTTAAATTCACATCAAATTTTTTTATACTCTTTTTATAAAATAATATAAATGACTAATTACGTTGTTTTAAACTAGCATTACTGATGGCACCAACTTCTAATTTGAATAACAATACCTCAATTCACTGATCCATCTCGCTGCGCTAGTCAAAACACTTCCCCAGTAATTACAACCGGAAAGCGCATTTTACCAACTTGTTCGTAAAAATCAGTGCATGTATCTAATTAACAACAAAAGCGACGCGTGCGCAGGACAGGGGCCCGCGCGTCACGCCTTGCTTCGCCGGAAGTACCGCCGGACGTCGAGATTGTGGCCCCAGCCCCTGATTCCTTCCGGTGGACCCAATGGGCTCTTTGCCGGTAAAATGGTTGAGGCATGAGAGAAAGGAGTGTTGAGGTAAAAAAGCCATTAATGTTTTTTTTTTTAAGTTTTTTTTTTTTAATGTTTTTTTTTTGAAGTTTTTCTTTTTGTTGTTGTTGTTGTTGTAGAGGTTGAACAGTGTTTTGGGGTTAATTATGTGGTGTTGGTTTTTTTTAATAAAGAAATAACACCTTTTTTAAATATACTTGTAATTTGGACCGTTATTGTCCTGCTATGTTTTTTTACTAAAAGATTTAATTTTAGTTTAACTAATAGGTTTTTGGATTGTCATTGGGTAAATATAGAAAGTATATTACATCAACTTGGATGCGTTTCGAGACGTCTTTATAATCGAAAGTGAATTTAAAACTTTTTAATAAATTAAGTCAAGCTACCATTTACAACATGATAATGCAAGACATCTAAATATGAATCGTCAAAATATATAAATAAAATTGGAGATTTGAGACTGTTCCTAAATTACTCTAGACTGATAAAATTTTCGTTTTTAACTAATTCATTTTAATATTTTAGTACATATTAAGAGGAGCTCGTGGCTAAATAATAACAGCCGCTCGGGTCGATCTTTAGGTTAAGCCGTGCTTGCCTAGGTTGGTCTGTGGATGGGTGACCACTCTTACATACCGAGTTTCCTCCGTGCCTCGGAAAGCACGTTAAGCTGTTGGTCCCGGCTGTCATTTGTAGATCTTTGACAGTCGTTACAAGTAGTCAGTGACCCAAAAAGTCTGACAACCAGTCTTACCAAGAGGTATCGTATTACCCAGTACTAACTGCGCTGTGGAGGTCAGATAGGCAGTCGCTCCATGTAAAATACTGGTATTCAGCTGCATCCGGTTAGACTGGAAGCAGACCCTAATATAGTTGGGAAAAGGCTAGGGAGAAGATATTAAGGCCGGTTTCCCCGAAATTTATAGTAACCAAAGCTCGAAGGCCTTGTCAGCACCCGCTTCAGTTTATACCCTACACCAAACCTAAGGTCGACGCTCCGATCTTTAGCCCAGAACGATTGACTGTGATCTTTTTTTTATTACTTGTCATGTACCGTGACTACATCGAGTCGAGAGTGAGTCATGTGTCACGTCGGGATGTAAGCATGAGGCGACCTCTTTGCAATTGATATAGGTACTTGGTACTTGTGTAGTTCGCAAAGAGGAACCTGTTTATTGTAGTGAATTGTGGGTAGGGTGCTTTTGTTGTGTTTTTTTAATTATTACTTTTATTTACTGCGTGAAGGATGGTATGGCAAGAAAGGAGGTGTCTGCCTGCTGAGATGACGAGTCATAGAGAAGAATGGACGAAGAAGATAAGGCAGGAAAATTATGACGACATTATCAAAAAATTGCAAATCTATTTAGTTCGTCAGTTAGAGTATTGGAAAATAATGGACACGTATTTTTTTTATTTGTAAATCAATAAAAAAGTTCTGGAGTGGTGACCGCGAACCGGAAGACGTTGCGTTGGAAGGCCTTCCACTAGGTGGACCGATGACCTGGTGAAGGTTGCGGGAATCCGCTGGATGCGAGTCGCACGGGACCGGTTAATGTGTTGACACTTGGGGGAGGCCTATGTCCAGCAGTGGACGTCTTTCGGCTGAAATGATGATGATGATGAAATCAATAAATATTGAAAGAGATAAAACGCATCAAAACTCGGAAGTGGGGGCTCCTGACGTCAGAACTAGCTAAAAATTATACCAAGGCGTGACGTATTGAGAATTTTAAGTCCAATATTTTTTGGAAATCTATCTGACGGACTAATTAGATTTTTTTTGTCGTCTCGTCTATTAAAGTATTGGATTTTGCGTAATTTTGTAAGGGAGAAACTTAGATAATTACCGACTGAACAAACATATCAACGCAGAATCGGTTGCAGCCGATCTTGGCGTGGTGTATTTGTGCAACTGACATCTTTTCGCTTTTTTGCATATACAGTCTTTTTCTGACTGGCTCAAGCATATTCTTCGTTGATAAGTTTGAGAATCGGCTGCAGCCGATCTTGGCGTTTTGTATTTGTGCAACTGACGTCTTTTCTCTTTTTCTGCATATACAGTCTTTTTCTGACTGGCTCAAGCATATTCTTCGTTGATAAATTTGAGAATCGGCTGCAGCCGATCTTGGCGTTGTGTATTTGTGCAACTGACGTCTTTTCGCCTTTTCTGCATATACAGTCTTTTTCTGACTGGCTCAAGCATATTCTTCGTTGATAAATTTGAGAATCGGCTGCAGCCGATCTTGGCGTTGTGTATTTGTGCAACTGACGTCTTTTCGCCTTTTCTGCATATACAGTCTTTTTCTGACTGGCTCAAGCATATTCTTCGTTGATAAATTTGAGAATCGGCTGCAGCCGATCTTGGCGTTGTGTATTTGTGCAACTGACGTCTTTTCGCCTTTTCTGCATATACAGTCTTTTTCTGACTGGCTCAAGCATATTCTTCGTTGATAAATTTGAGAATCGGCTGCAGCCGATCTTGGCGTTGTGTATTTGTGCAACTGACGTCTTTTCGCCTTTTCTGCATATACAGTCTTTTCTGACTGGCTCAAGCATATTCTCCGTTGATAAGTTTGAGAATCGGCTGCAGCCGATCTTGGCGTGGTGTATTTGTGCAACTGACGTCTTTTCGCTCTTCACTCCCATAGTTGATTTCCAATGCCAAATTATTACCTTTTCTAGGGATTTACAAAAGATTATGAGAAATAGGTAGTAAATATGCTTTTATAAAACTTAGATACTTAGCGACTGAACGAACGCATCAACGCAGAATCCGTTGCAGCCGATCTTGGCGTGGTGTATTTGTGCAACTGACGTCTTTTCGCTTTTTCTGAATATACAGTCTTTTTTCTAAATGGCTCAGGCATATTCTCCGTTGATAGATAAGTATTCACACTCCCATAGTTGATTTCCAATGCCAAATTATTACCTTTTCTAGGGGATTACAAAAGATTATGGGAATTAGGTAGTAAATATGCTTTTAAACCTTGCTCTATATGTCATTTAATAGTACACTGACCTCGTGGCACCGCACGCGTAACCATTTTAAACTAAAAACCAGTTTAAAATAATTGCTCTCAGTGTGAAACCTTCGAGAATATTGTGGTTATTAGCACGCTACTAATATTGACATTTTACAATTAATTCATTCATTTTACATTTAGAGCAGCGGTGGCCTAGAGGTGACGGCTCCGACTTATGAACAGTAAGTCGTGGGTTCGAACCCAGACAGGCGCATTACTTTGTGTAATTTATTTCATCACCGCTGCTCTCAAAACGGTGAAGGAAAACATCGTGAGTAAACCGGCATGTCCTAGAAGCAAAAAAATCGAACACATGTAACATTACCAATCCGCACTGGGCCCGCGTGGTGGATTATAGCCCATTCCCTCAGAGAATGGAGGCATGTGTCCCAGCAGTGGGAACATTAATAGGGTGATGAAGATTTTACAATTCATTAGCGTCAATCATCTTTATTTCAGCCGAAAGACATCCACTGCTGGACATAGGCCTCCTCCAAGTGTCGCCACATCGTCCGATCCATCGTTTATCCTTACAGAAAGAACCATTAAATGCAGCATTACTCTTCTAGCTCCCCCATTCTTCAAACAGCATTAAGATCTCAAAAACCTTAAAAACGTTTTAACAAAACCTAACCTTTAAAAGCCACAGTCTTTCTACAAGTCTCACTAAGATCGCTATCCGTCGTAACAAGACCACGAATAAATATCAATAGAGTCTCCGGCGGTAGACCACAAGCGTACTTGGATCACCTGTGTGCTATTGCGGGTCACACGGCGCCGGCGCAGTTCCCACGCGATCGCCTTACGCTTCCTTCCTGTGTCTGAGCAGTGGGCAGGCGTAGGGTTGGCCCTAGTGTCATTTATTTACGACAATTTTGTTGGTGTTGGTAATTATATGTTATGATATATCTGTGATTTGGGGTTGTTTAGTGGTTGTGTTTTTTTAAGTGGGTAATTTGAATATAAAAAGTTGTGTGACCTTCTTTAAGTTTTTTTTCAAGAGAGAAAACTCTATAATGATAAAAATTGGTTGCCTGTAAAGTCGGTATACGGGCGAAAGTTTTACGTGACAACGACTTTGAGTGGTAAAATAAACTTTTTATGTCTGTCTCTCTCGCTCTTAGGCGGGCTCTCACTCGCTCTCATTGTGAGCGCATAACGTGAGCGGAGCGTAACGCAGTTTCTTGAAGTGTCACCCGGCAAACCAATTTATAAGACGTTGTCACGTCAAAATTGACTCCTAAAAAGTTTGGCTTCGGTAAACTTTTCGTAGAAAAATATTAATAGCTTACTATTTTGTTTATTTTTATAAAGCTATCGCCTTACTTTTGTTTTTAAGAAAATTTACTTTTCGTGTTTTTTTTAATATTTGTAAGCACTGTCAAAATCCGTTTAGCACAAAAAAAAAATCGTCAATATTCGAAAATATATTCGCCAAACAAAAAAATCTCATTTTAAAAGACCTATCTACTTTATATTTTATCCTTGTACCCGATCATAACCCTCAAGGGTCATCCAGTGGTTAAGGGTGATAATAGTTAGCTGCCCCATTGCCTGGGAACCACTCCTTCCGTTCGACGTAAGTGACAAATCTTTTTTTGATTGTGTGAACCCGTAAGTAAGTTGACGGATACTAGGAGGATACTGTTAGTATCCGGCTATTACGGATACTACTTGTACTTAGGAAGGAAGTGATTTGTGCGGGAAACTGCAATGTTCTTCAGTTTTTGGAGACGCTCTTATTGATGATTAGCTCTTAACGATACATTGAGGATAGAGGGGCTTGAAGGAGGTCGGTTTTGTGAGTGAAATTAGGGGATGATTTAAGAAAATATGTGGAGGTTCGGGATAAGGATAGTAATGTTTACTGTTTGTAGGATAACGTGTTGTAAGAAAGAAGTCTTCGATTCAAAAGAATAATATTATATTGATACTCTACATAGAGGAGCTCGTGGCTAAATAATAACAGCCGCTCGGGTCGATCGTTAGCTTAAGCCGTATTTGCCTAGGTTGGTCTGTGGATGGGTGACCGCCCATTACATACCGAGTTTCCTCCGTGCCTCGGAAAGCACGTTAAGCCGTTGGTCCCGGCTGTCATTTCTAGATCTTTGACAGTCGTTAGGTAGTCAGAGGCCCTAAAAGTCTGCCAACCAGTCTTACCAAGGGGTATCGTATTACCCGGGTTATGGAGGTCAGATAGGCAGTCGCTCCATGTAAAATACTGGTATTCAGCTGCATCCGGTAAAACTTGAAGCCGACCCCAACATAGTTGGGAAAAGGCTAGGCAGATGATGACTCTACATTCTCAAAATCTCAAAAGGTGAAAAAACCTGTTCATCTCTAAAGAGCTTCAACATAAAGGAATAAAATCTTAAAACTTTTAAACTAAAGAAATCTCCTTCGGAATTCCTTTTCAGCGCGGCATTTGGTTCCGTCTTATTTCTTGGCAGTTAACCCCTTTGTCGCCGCGGTTAAGGAGCCCATTGTTTCACGGCGGCCGGTCTCACGGGCCCCCGTCTCAGGCAAACGGGTCAGGTTTGTTACACTGTTTAAGTAGGCTAATATTCCCATGGGAGTGGAGGGTTGGACGAAGTGATATTGAAGACCTGTGTTGATGTGTTTGGAGAGTTAATACTTATTTTTTGCGCGACAGCAAAGACAGGGATGTGTTTTTTTGTTATATTTAAATCTGTATTGAAATAAGGAACAACATTATTTTAGAATATTACTTACTTAATTCTATTTTAAATCTATTGAAAAGCCTTTGTCACGTTAGTTCAAAGTGTTGGAAAATATATACAATTCTTACCAAACGAAAGAAAGAAATAAAACTAGATACGAGTTGATGATGAATTTTATCAATTCAGTAAAAAAATATCCCTAAAATGCATAACAGATATCATTCTCCTAATCACTTACAACCAAAGCAATATGGACATTTAATTTCATAATAATTACGTACGGAACCGTCTCAAGATTGTGATCATCGCGTGCTGGGGTGTCATTAGGGTGCGTCCACACTGTCATATTGTGTGGATCGCTTACAACGGCGTATCTTGAGGGTGGCAATCTGGGCGATGAATGGATATTATACAGTAGTGTAGGTAAAGAATGAGTTTAAGGTTAAAGTAGATTGTTAGATGAGAGGCATTCATTATCCAGTGTAATTGATCACAGTTAAATTATATCGAAGCGGGATTCAATTTCAAATTTTAAACTAAAAGAAAATGAATAGGTTCCGCTGGCTACTCAACTTAATGCGAGTATTTAACTTAGGATTTCAGACCATAATGTAGTATGTTTAAACGAAGTAGAACAGAACCGGGAAGTGTGGCAGAAAAAAGGGGAAGCCTATTTCCAGTATTGGAGAATCCGGGCTGATATCATGATGATGATGAAACAAAGTAGAGTTTACTTTGTTTTGTATTCACAATCTTGTTTCGGTCTTTTTAGTGCTACTACACTACACTACAACAGCTCATAACGTCCACTGCTGGACATAAGCCTCTCCCATGATGGGAGGAATTTGCCGTAATCTCCACGCTTGGCAGGCGGATTGGAGATCGCAGTGAAGAAAGACTAATAGAAAACGCTGCTGCCCATTCTCTGGTCTACGAAGGCGCAAGGTGTTTTGCCTCAGACATTAGTCGCCTTATACGACCCCCGTGAGTGTAATGGGTTGGTTCTATTCTACTCTGCCGGATACCACACGGCTACTTTTAGTGCATTTTAGTGCATTACTTTTAAATTGTCTTTTTTCAGTCGAGTTTTTGATTTTTAAATTGTATTGGATTCAAATATCATAAACTGAAAAATATTCCACCACAAATGGCTGTCCTAGCAGTCGAAACCAATAGTTGAGAAAAACGACAAGTATCAATAACAAATTAAAACTCAAATCCAATTTTCAGCGTACTAAAACTCATGCAAGCCACCATCATACATTATTACAACCTCATTAACAATAAAACGTCTCACAGCACACTCGAATAATAATCATTCCCACATCGAAACTGTCCGCCTTCATTTTTAGCGCATAATTACGTCTACAACGCCAACGGTGGGACAAGCTGTCGCGTGGCGTACCGGTCGCTGCGCATCTGTCGCACCGTCTGAACTCAGCCTTATGACACGGAACGTTATTATAAAATATTGTAAAAACAAAAGAATTTAAATGTACGGTTTACGGGTGCTTTTTATGGTAGTGAGTTTTTTTTATTTATTGCGGTTTGGGAGTTTTTATGGGTAATGCATTTTTAGAATTGTTTCCAAATTGTACATACATGTAATTAAAGGACTTATGTACAAAACGTAAAAATTACTAGGAAGTAATTTTATAAGACGTACTACGAACCGCAAGAAGAAGAGAATAGTTTTGTCTACAGATTCACGATCATCATCATCATCATTAGCCTATTAATGTTCCCACTGCTGGGACCGACCTACTCTCTATGAGAGGGAATGGGCTAATAATAAATAATCCACCACGCGGGCCCAGTGCGGGTTGGTAGATGTCACATGTCTTCGAATTGTTTGGTTCTAGGACATGCCGGTTTCTTCACGATGTTTTCCTTCACCGTTTTGAGAGCAGCGGTGATGAAATAAATTACACAAAGTAATGCGCCTGTCTGGGTTCGAACCTACGAGTTACTGTGTACAGACTGCACATCAAGCTACTATAGTCTGTCAAATTTCTTTAATAGATTTTCAACTTTATAGCTAAAGAATTAGGTTCAAGATTGATTTGGAAATTGTGACTTTTGTTGAATACCACCAACCAAGACAATGTTTTGCAAACAAAAAATAAATGCATACAACATTCCAAAATATCGATATCTACGTATAATTTGTTCGCTAAGAAACCGAAGCATCTACGTAGCACATCGTAGCACCTTCGTAGTATTTCGTAGCACCTTCGTAGTATTTCGTAGCACCTTCGTAGCGGCAGGTAAACAGAAAGTTACTCGTTTTGCAATACAGACGCGTTTTGATTTATCATTATTCATACCATATTCCAATTATGATGCATTTTTTCGAGCTTTCCGTCTCGGTTTGTTGAGGTAAAGCGGAGTTGTAATAAAAGGATTTTTCGCTAATTTTTGAATAAAAATAATCACAAGAATCATAACATGTCGCCCAGAAATCCCCGAAGGCAAAGGCAGAGGTTTAACCTATCAAATAGGTACACCCACTTTATACCATATATGTTTAAGTCCCATCATGTAATAAGGAGCGAGCCTATTGCCATAAACCGGGTCCAAATTCCAGATACTTTGCCCGACCCAGGAATTGAACCCCAGGACCAACGAGGCATCAAAAATCATTCGGAATCAAATATATTATGTACAACATTCGGTCGTGAAATCAAAAGGGTGAAACCTCAATCGTCATTCTCACGAATTTCTTTCTTTCAAAACATGATTTGCCAAAACTGTTAACTTTGGGGTTACTTGTTAATTATAAAGAATTGTATTCTCCAATTAATCTAGTATTTCAAAACGTAACATATGTGCTTTACGTTTGCCCTTAGTGACTTGCAAGAAACCACCTTTACAAATTTATATACGCAGTTTTAGTAACCCCTATTACGAGAAAATAGGGTTCACAATTCAATGTTTTGTGTGATAATACGCTTGATTAGTTTTAATTTTACGCCCTTTTCGAGTGAACAATGATGTGGAATGAAGATCTTTGTCTTGGAAGATGGGAATAAGAGAAGGGTAAGACAGCATAGAACAATGGTGACAAGAAATGTGTGTGTTTTTGTCTCAACTGAATTAAATTAAGTTTCTTTAGTCGAGATCAGCTGTGGAAAGGAGCTCGTGGCTAAATAATAACAGCCGCGGGTCGGGTCAATCTTTAGGGTACGCCGGGCTTGCCTAGGTTGGTCTGTGGATGGGTGACCACCCATTCGAGTTTCCTCCGTGCCTCGGAAAGCACGTTAAGCAGTTGGTCCCGGCTGTCATTTGTGATCTTCGACAGTCGTTACAATCAGTGGCCCAAAAAGTCTGACAACCAGTCTTACCAATGGGTATCGTATTACCCAATACTAACGGGGTTGTGGAGGTCAGATAGGCAGTCGCTCCATGTAAAATACTGGTATCCAGCTGCATCCGGTTAGACTGGAAGCCGACCCCAATAAAACTTGGGAAAAGGCTAGGCAGATGATCAGTCGAGATCAGCTGTTTGTTGCTGGATTTAAGGCAAAAGAATTGATAACTCCTTCGGCTTTGTGTAGTAGTTAAAATCTAGTCTCTACCACTAGACCAGAGATGTAGACAGATGTCTACATCTCTGGTCTAGTGGTCGCAATCCCGACTACTGAGCAGTCCTGGGTTCGATTCCCGGGTCGGGGAAATTGTTATGGGTTTTTCTGTTTTTCTGAGCAGCAGTTACGGAGTCTGGATTTGTGCCCGGTTGATGGAAATAGGCTCCATCCCTATTACATGGGACTTCAACATAACTGGCGAAATGTGGGTGTACCTACCTTCGGGGCTTACAACGCGTGATTTTATGCTACTAACGTACGTTAAGAACAGTACCTGTTAGTATTATTAACGAGAATTAAAAACAGACTCCACCCAACTTACTGTCCGTTGCGAGAAGCATTAGACGTATTAAGACTATCTCGGAGCAAATTTTCAGATCCTCACAATAATTTTTCTTCAACATAACTGGCTGGCGAAATGTGGGTGTACTTCTTAGGTACACCTCTGTTCTTCGGAGATTACAGGCGCGAAATTATGGAAACTTATTTTCAAGAAAATAAATTCAAAGATCGAATGTGTAAGGATCTAAGGTACTCATTCAATAATTTAGACTGCCTTGACGGACCTCATTAGAGTTTTATACACTCAAAATTGTTAATGGCCAGTATAAAAACAACAAACTGTTACTTTTACTTTTTATGGCACAGGAAGATATAAAAAAATAACAAATAACTATTGGAACGTGTCTTAAGTTTTAAATTGATACCGGCAGGCGGTGAAGGAACCATGAGTGGACAAGTTTCAATTTCGAATTCGGAAGTCTTGGCTTGATTAGTTAGTTTTTGTGGAGCACAAAGCGCACTTCCGGCTTGTCACGTTCTATATACGAATTGTGGAAATGACGTCGATCCGTCGATGCGCTCCAACGGTTTATTAGAAATTGATATTTGGAATCTTAGATGGTCATTAGACCGTCTGTCTTCCGGTTCAAGCGGAGGGCGCGTGCCACTTAATTGCTTCATTTGTCCTCATAATGCGGGATCAATATAGTTTTTTCATTCCTTTGAGGTGTTATGCTCTACTGATGATTGAAATTTATTCATCAATTTCCTAATATAGTCCCTAATAAATAACCAGCGGCGGAACAAACAATATCAATCGTCATCCGCCATCAATACATCACAATCACGGCGCATCGTAAACAAAATTCGATAAAACTCATCATTTTATACCTAAACGAATTATCTGGTAGCAAATTTTAAGCCAGGCCTACACAGTGCGTCCGCTTATACAAACAAAATACCAACCAATCACGATTTTGTGAATTTGAAATTTGTTAAAGCCCAACGGTTGTACAGAAAACCAATACGGTGTGTACATGTATGAGTACATGGTAAAACTACGCACGGGCTAAGCAAAGTAGTGTGTGTGTGTGAGGCACACTCTCGCACGCACCTCCCACGTACACTCACTCACACAATGCGATATTGCAAATGGGCTAGTCGAATGTATTCGTTCGCCCGCCGTCCACCGGGGGATGAGGCGCCCGCCGGGGGGAGGAAGATGCGTTTTTGTGCAGTACTCTCCGCTTTAGCAGTAAATATAAGTGCGTAACCGATAACGTCCTTAATACGAACTACGTCAGTGTGAGTTCCCCGCTTTCGGACTCAATTATACCTGTCTGTGCAGCCGACATCTAGACTTTCTTCACAATAGGGCTGTCACCGACATTGTATAACTATCTGTTCGGAACTGTTATCATAAACATTTGTTTGAGCCATAGTAATTCTCTTTCAGTAGTTTCCACGAGCCTTTTAACTCATTCCGGGAACAGACGCAACAATACATCAGTATTAGTGTAACATAATTGAAACACGGAGTAAACAAAAGGAATCAGATTCCCAATTCGAGAAATTTCTAGCTGTAGATAGTTCTGAATTTGAAACACATGCTCTGCGCGGCCAATTCGCTTAATCTTTCATAGTGTACTATCATTCTGCATCCATAATCCAGCGTCAATTCTAAAGTCAAAAATCATTTATTCAACGCGCGCGGAACAACTTACAAACACGGTGTATGTTTGCTGGCTGCTGCCAGTTAAAAGGTTTGCAGATTTGGTGGCGACTGGCTGGCTGGCGGCAGGCCCTATGGCGCACAGCCGGCCGGAACGGTAGGCCTTTTAAAAATAAACGAGCTGTTATTTTTAGTGACAGAAGCAGACTAAGTGGCTTCGACCCGGGGAAAGTCCGACGTCCTCTGGGAGTTAACCACACCTGACTAGCGATGCTCACGGCCCGATTCACACTTCTTTCAGCGCAGAAGCGGCCGAATGGAAAGTACATGAAAGGCCTGTTACTTCGTTACTAAGAAAAAGAGTAAAACGAGCGCGAAAAATGCTCAGCGAACGGGAATTCGGGTGACGTTCCGTAATATTAGATAACTTGGGAGACGCCTGTCGGCTCCGTACGGACGCGTGTTAGTCCCCGGCCTACGCTCTATACTCCTCTATTTGTTGTCAAAACTGCTCGACGTAAGCCTCACACGTGCCTCTTGTCTGTCGATATTAATTTTTGAACGCCATACTAGCTAACATTTCACGATCTACTTTTGTGTAACGAGTCAAAATTTAAATAAGGACATTGTTGTTGTTCCATCCAAATATTGAATATGGAACGCAAAATCGTGAAAAGTTTGTATCAATAATTCATAGCTAAGTGTCAATGTCAGAAATAATAAAGAATGAAAGAACAGAAATGTATTTGTAGAACGCAACCACAGCAAGCGGTCAACCCAGAATCTATTTCATTATAAGGACGTTTAACTAACCTCACGTCAATGAACCGCGTTGTTTCTACTATAAAATTTATTTTGATTAATCCGTAACATTCTCGTATCTCTGGTAGGCTCGGTGCCATTTCCGTAGGTACACGACGCATACACAAAGCAATAGTGGACAGTGTCCACTCCTCTTACGGGACGAACACGAATTTTCGCACACACACAACCGCCTATTTCAGTTTTACCGCACACTGGTGCTTGTATAAAATTTATGGTGCACACTTTTGCATCCGAGCCGCTATAGCTACGTAGATCTGTGGAAGGGGGACGGCGCTGGTCAGCCATTCCGTGTCGACGAGATTTATAACCTCTAGCTGTGCGTTGGCGCTAACTTCAGTATAAGATGCGTGCATTTGACGTTGGAAGGCTTTATTAGTGAAACTACGGTTTGTATTTTTCGAATTACGTTTTGAAATTCGATATTTGTCGGACGATAAAATTGGAAAATAGTGGTAGGGGTAGGTAACAGAGCCGTTGGGGGCATTATTTCAAAATGTACGGTTAGGTGGGGGGGATTTAGGGTGGCGGGTGGGGGTCAGCCCGGTTGTTTGTCTATCGCCGCGCTTTCCCATTCACCGGGTGAATTTTCCGAAGCCCATTGCGCTTCCGGCCCCACGGCCCCCCTTGAGCCTTCCTCTCTGTATTTTTATTAACGGAATTATGGCGTCTGAATGAGTAGTGCCTACTTATATTGATTAGGCCTCCAGCGCATGGTAACGTGTACGCTCAGCTTTTATTTGGAACCAAATATTTTCCAGCATAATTGCTGCTGATTTCCTTCGCTCTTATGTTTTCAATCAAGTTGAGTTTGGAAACTTTGAATGTGTATAGCGTTTTGTGTTTTAGTTTTGTATGTGTTCAACTAAAGAGAAGACTCATATGAAATGGTTTTTCTCATTGTTGCTGTAAATGCTGTAAACACTGTTATATTAATCTTCTTTCTGTATGTTTTTATTTTTATTATGATGCGGGGTATGCTTAGCAAGCTAATAATATTTTATATCATATTTCAATTTATGTTTTATAATAACGGCTCAGATACTTTCTCTGCCCTTAATATTACCGACAAGAACCACCTAATAAAAACTAAAATAATTTTCACATAAACAAAAAAAAGCAATATTTGAAATACAAATCCCCAATTCTCTTTTTGAACGGAATCGAAAGCCCTGTATAGTCTATGGGCGTTTCCAAACGCAAGGTTCCGATCAGAAACTCATAACGGACACGTCATGTCTTATCTATGGCGAAAAGTTGGGCCATAGAGTGCGCGGGAAAGCGCTTATACGCCGTAGTTTACCGTCACCCGCTTCCGAATGCGTTTTGGTAAATGAAAAACTGTTGTTTTCATGTTATTTTTGTTAGTTTGGTCTCATAACAAAGCTGTGAACCTATTCAATGATTGTTGAAAACAAGAATTGGACAAAGTAAATAATAAAGGTAGGTATGTATTTTGTCAAGCAAACTTTAAAAAAATCTTGTAAATTATATGTTGAACGTTTGCGTTGAAGATTTAAAAAACCGGCCAAGTGCGTGTCGGACTCGCGCACGAAGGGTTCCGTACCATTATCTATACATTAGACAAAACGGCAAAAAAATCACGTTTGTTGTATGGGAGCCCCCCTTAAATATTAATTTTATTCTGTATTTGTTGTTATAGCGGCAACATAAATACATCATCTGTGAAAATTTCAACTGTCTAGCTGTCACGGTTCATGAGATACAGCCTGGTGACAGACAGACGGACAGACGGACAGATGGACAGACGGACAGACGGACAGACAGCGAAGTCTTAGTAATAGGGTTCCGTTTTTACCCTTTGGGTACGGAACCCTAAAAAGGGTGTCCATGGAGTTTCTTGCCCATTCTTCTGCATAGAGATCTACGTTTTGGAAAGGGCAACTAAAAAACTTTTTCAAGTTTGTTTATTTTACTGACAGTCAAAAGTGCCTATAATGGTCTAATTGAAAAAAAAAATGCGTTGAGTTTGAGTTTTTGAGTTTAATACAAAGCCTTGATAGCATGTTTAAGTATAATATATCTATTATTTGCCGTTCTAACAACAGTCGTGGGTATTAAATAATTTTCTGTAATTAATAGTTGTACGTTTAGGCTCATTATGAGACGCCTACGATGGGCTAGGCTAGGTATTACGTCAGTGTCGTGTTTATTACGGAAGTTTCGGTAAGGTGTTGTCGTTTATTGAAAAAACAAACATTGTTAATAGATACAATTTAGAAATATGTTGTATTTAGCGGTCAAACAAATTGTTTTTTTTTTAATGGTCGTTGGGAAATAACTTAAACGTTTCAGTTTTTTCAGAATTTAACACGATAAGATTCAAGATAGATGCAACGGATAGCTAATAGTTAGGTATTACAAGGCCAATGTATTATTATGACATCTTATATCATGACATCTCATCACCGTACGCTTGATAAAAGAGTACCTTATCTTCTTAACCGATTGCCTGCTGACATAAGAAGTCAGAAAATAAAAGGCAAATTCGCCAAATTACTTAAGCAGTTCTTTCTTAAGAGTCTGTAAACCATCTTCTTAGGAAAGTGGTTTACAGATTGTTGAGTGAGAGCAAATAGGTAACTAGTTAAGTAAGTAATTATTATATTAGATTTATGTACTGTAGATAAAGTAGTTATTCCGTTCTGATATCATGTAATCGTGTTCCATTCGTGTTCCGTTCCCGCAGACAAACCGTGAAAACGGTTTTGTGGGTAGTAATAAATTTAAGACTGCTGTAAACTTTCATTTAATAAATAAATAATAATAAAAAATAAAAAAAATAAAAACATCTTAAAGCAGTATTATCTCGAGTGTGTGTAACAGACGGAACTATTGACGTCATCTCTTTCCCACTCCGGAATAAGACTCAAGCAACTGCTAAGGTATGGGATTATTTTTCTACGCTTTTTATTAACAAATCTTTCCCGCGATCTTCCTAGCCCACCGCGCTCGCCTCGAATTCGCGATGACTGTGCACTGATACGCCGTCGATAGCTTAAAACGTGGGTTTTCGATGCTCAAAACTGTACTACTGATTAATGTTCGGTTTATCGGTTTCAACTGTTAATTATGGCTTTTTGAGGAACAGATATCGGTTGTTGTTTACCTGTTAGATTTCTTGCAAATGGTTATGTACTACTTTAAATGGGTTTCTCTTGTTTGATTATAAATTGTCTGCATGTCGAAAAATTTTTTGTGTCATTCTAATATACAGTAACCCTGGTATATACGTATAGCCAAGTTTAAATAGTTACTTGAGTATAAGTAATTACTTATGCAACCATTTTTATGCAATAGACATGAATTTAAACGAAGTAACAACCGTCTAAGGAAGCAAAATTAAGAATTCTAAGTTTTGACAGTTCTAACTCCAAGCAATTACTAAACTACGGAATGAATATTGTATCATAAATAATTAATTTTCCTTAAGTAATCACTTTGATGTGTTTATAGATACGGTTGTAAGTGTTGGTTTAAAATTAAATAAAGCGTTCTGTCCGACCGTTAACTAATTTCATTTCGCTACATGACACAAACCAAATACCGTCAAAAACTTCACAGATTTTCCTAAAAAACCCTAAACTATCCGTCACTAGACAAGCTTTTAAAACTATACAACACAAAAAGTACATACAGATATGTCGGAACCGTCGGCAAAACGACGTAACATTATAACCGCGACTGTAGTAACAAGTCAACAGATATAGGTACAGTAAGCACCGAAAATTCCTTTCAAATATTCACAACTTTTCCCGTCCGGGAAAGGGGGGATGAAAAACTGACGGCCATGTCCACCGCGTCTACTAAGTAACTAATGTGTGTGATAATGTGATTATTTTTACCCCTGACATTGTGGACAGTGAATATAATTAGATAGATATTGTACTCTGTAAAGAACAAACCATAATTACTTGACCTAGGTATTGTGTTTTTCCAGATTCAAGGATAATGTACGGGAAAATAAAATAATTGAAAGAAACCCGAACATTTATCAGGAATTTACTAGAATCAGTTATCCTCGTCACGTCATTTTTTGTTGTGTTATAAATACGGATTAATATCTAAATGATAAAAATACTTTGATAAGTTTAAATAATGTATTTTTATGAAAAACTTTATGTAACAAAAATAACCACAAAGAATTTTATATGAGATTTTTAATAATGAAAAAGGGAATAATTAACAAGTCCGTACCAAGGCACAAATTCAATTTTATGACAAGCGACAAGTACATGTCACATAAGTCTATGGCGGCAAGTGTCCTAGCACATATGCACGTCTGATTATTCGAAAATTCATGCCCTGTCCACCCCTGTCAGGCCGCAGACAAAATACGGGTATATGTACGAAATTCACCCGGTTTTATTCCGGCGTTCGGCCGTCGAAAACCGGTGCTAGCCGGTTCATACTGCCTAAAACTGCGTATGTACGTAACAAAGGAATTATAAAAGGCCGGTCAAGTCAGAATTGAAATTGGATTTTATTGTTCGACTGTACTTTACTTTCGCTTCGTGGTGTCTGAGGTAATTTGATTAGATTATTGACTCTTGCATGAAAAATCTAAGCCTGAAATACGAAATCATTATGCTGGAAAATGGAAAAGATAAGTTTGCTGCAGTTTTGAAATTAACTTAGTAAGTCTGGTTGGAAAGTTATTTTGGAAAGTTGCTAGTAATTAGACAGTTAACGTATTAATGTTGCTTACGATTATAATTATCTTACCATTAATATGATTTTGAAATCTTATACGCTGCGAAATTTGCCCGTAGCTTGCGGTTGATCTGCAAAGATGAGAAAACATTACGTTATTTTTCCATTTTTATCAGTATTATGACGACCATTTTAAAATTACAAAACAATAATTATATAAAAGACCATAAAACCAGATAAGACAGGTCAGAAGTCGTCAAAACCCATTTTAACACATTTATTTTTCCACCCGTCTATCGAGAATCGATAAGAAGTTACAACACTACTTATCGATATCGATCAGATAGGGGTGGCCACGTGCGCGACCACCCGGCGAGAGCGCGTGCGCAGGGTATAGCAAATCTATGGGGTTTTTTGTTTCTTCCGATTAATGGCGATAAAGGCAATCTTTTTGTGAATTACCCCTATCAAAACTTATAAAATATTATCAATGTTTAAATACCTATATGACGATTTGGGGACGAAAATATTAAAATTACAATTCTTATTGATTATTAAATAAAAGTATAAAATAAAATAAAATAAAAATGTTTATTTCAGACTTGGTAATGTCCATACTTTGTTAGTAGCATATTAAATATCTTAAGACTAAGTTAGTAGGCAGTCCAGATGAATACGAATAATTTAAATAACTTGATAGGATAAATTAAATTGAATTATTTACAATTATTTTTTTCTAAAGTCGAAATATGGAACAAGAGTAAAATTCTAGTGTACTCGTTTTTATGCACCATGACGCTATGGTGACATTTTTACTCTTAGATAATAAGTTTAATTTTTCACAAAAACATGGCGGATTTTTTGTCTTACACTCGAGTTTTCAAAAGTTGTAAATATAATTGCAAACCAATCGAAACAATTGGCGAAGAATTATTGCCAGCAATAAAAATAACTTTCGCAATTTGTTTATACAAGCAGCTGATCTTACCTTCAATTATCTATTCCTACAAACCAACAACTTATGCATTACAATAGGTATATGTATATTATAACTCACACTCAAAACTAAGTACCCAAAGATGTTTCTATACCAGGTGCCATGGGGTGCTTTAGTACCTCATTCATCGCTTTACGGTCTATTAGGAGCTCGGTACAGTTCAAGGACCTAATTGTCAGGTAAAGGAAGCTCTGTAGTGCAGGAAGTAATTTGTTAAGTATCATTTTTGAAGAGGTGTGGGTGATTTGTGCGCTGCTGACTGTACCGAGAATATTGTGAGTTCTGTTGTTGTCATTATTGGCTTATTATTACATTTAAAGCTTCTCATTGTCGGTTGTGTTGTTTTGGTCAACAAACAGAAAAATAAGTGCTTGTTTTCAATATTTAAAAAAATCCGATAAGGAATTATCGGCATTTTTTTTTTTTACTGCCTCGTTGGGGTATTGGTCGAAAACGCGACTGCTTATCAAGAGGTCCTGGGTTCGTTTCCCGGGTCGAGCAAATGATTGGTGGGATTAGGTTTTTCCATTAGGAATTTCTCAATAGTCTGAATCTGTGCCTTGTTGATGGCAATAGGGTCACCCCCTATTACATGGGACTTAAACATTACTGGTGAAATGTGGGTGTACTATTACGTGACGCTCTTACTTATCAGGGCATATCTAAACTCACTGTAATTTTTATATTTCTTTTCCTATTTTTGTTGCTGTTTTCAAAAAGAAATTCTGATCGAGGATTGCGAATGTCCTTTACCAAATGTGCAAAACTGCAAAGGACACTCATCATCTGCCTAGCCTTTTCCCAACTATGTTGGGGTTGGCTTCCAGTCTGAAGCTGAGTACCAGTATTTTACACTAGCGGACGTCACGCAGTTTCACCCGCGTAGTTCCTTACTCGCTGCTAATGTAGCTGTCCATTGCTGAAAGAATTTTTAAAATCGGTCAGTAGTTTTCGAGTTAAATCGTAACAAACACACAAACAAACAAAAAATCAAATATTGTCCTCTTTATAATATTAGTATAGATGAAGCGATTGCCTCCAAAACTAGTAGGACACTATAAATCCTAAAAACATCTGTTTCTATTAATCGTATCAACGCTGTCTATCCTATTTGCGACACTTGAAATCGACAAAAGGTGGTATACGTGTCAAATTAGTTCTATACAGGATCAATATTTTGCACAAATTAGGCAAAAACACGCAGATGTTTTACAATGACTTCTGGTTGTGAGTAGCTTGTGGGTCTTTTGTCAGATCAGTTTCGATTTCTGTAAGATGTTAATGCGATTTGTTGATTTTATTATTTTTGTATAAAATGTAATCTATGTAAGTACAATATTTTTCTATTCGTATCTAAGTATTTTTGCCCCTGGATGGGGTCCTACACTCAAGGCTGCCACAGGAGAGACCGGTTCAGGTGGATGCTCCAGGGTAGCCCGTGAAAGGTCGAGGAACGACTTTTTCCAGGTCAAAGTCGTTCCTCGACCTTTATGAACTTGGAGGGTTGTATTGATGATTTTGATGATTATAATTCTGTAACTGCATACGTCTTACAGTCGCGAACAATATTTTAATAATCATATAACCTAGCACTGGCCTGCAAATTGCAAAAAACGTAAGTAAGAAAATTTCAATTTCGCGGGCTACCCTAACGCTTTCACCTTAAGCAGACGACAGCCTCATAGGATGTCCTTCGAGATGCCATTATAAAAAAAAAGTTATTCCTTTTTTGGTGAAAGCTATAAACGTCCCTTATTGTCATTGTTTGGTTTTTTAGGCTGGGATTATATAGAAAATTCTCATCATGACTATATCAAAAGCTGAACTAAGCCAATTTTGTCATCAATTAATCGGGTTTGATGTAGTATGATTAACTTAGCTTGTAGTGGTTTAGTTCTCTATCAACAATGACCCCCATGTAAAACTACTTCTAAAACAGTCACAAGATCGCAAACTATCAAATCAAGACCGAAAAAGAACTCCAAAGGTCCCACAACGACAAGGACTCTTCACCATTAATATTTATTCGCGGGATGCGGGCGAACATTCAAGGAACCATTCTTGGCCCCTTCACACAATGGGCCAGGAATTGGCCTACTTGGCCCACATTCCCACAAAGCCAATATTGGTCTACTTACACCAAATTACCAGTATCGTCCCGCATCCTTAGACCCCTGCGGAGACAAATTAAATTTTAATGGTTTTTTGCAAGAGTTGACGCAGGAAGTAGTTCCATTATTGTACTGCACAAGGTTATAAATAACGCTTTTTTTGGTCCATCGGTTGTGCAAGAGATTTATCAAAAGATTCGGTGATAATGCGACAAATTGGCACAAGAATAAAATTGTAACTCGATACCCATATGAGGCGGTTTGTTAGGGGGTTGGGTTTTTTGATTGACAACTGACTGCGAATTATCATGTAAAAAGTTCACAGTAATTATTAAAACGCCTCCCGACCGGACGCGAAATCAGTCTAATAACAGCACAACTAAACCAAGAAAGTCAAACCAAAATTACATGTTACATAACCTTAACCCTTCACTTATCTCGTCAACGGAATTGTCAAAACACATTCCGTGTTGGGGCGCGTTCACACGACCATTTGTAAGTCTTGTGACGTCAGCGGATGCGACGTAAGGACTGCCGTCTTGAATGGGCACGCACACACGCATACCTTTGCACTGACGTCTTAGACATGTGTGCGTGAATGAACGTACGTCGTGTTTACGTCGAGATTGTAGACAGCCCGACTATGGAGATTGACGGCCGACTAACGTGAACAAACATACTCGATCCGACTAATTGAAACACGTCCGTTATCCGGATTGGCAACAAACAGTTTCAAAAAAACTTCCTAATGAGCAAACATACCAGTTTTCCATCATAAATTCACACTTGAATTGCGACGATACGAGTCGAAAAACTGTTTCGTCATTTCCGAATTTTAATAGTGTATGTTACGATGAATGACGGGGGCATTGGACCTTGTGCCAAATCCATAATACACGGACAAACTTCTCGGTGCTGTCAAATAAGTTAATTTCGACTTTATTGCTGTTCAGATAGTGCTTTAAAAATAAAATGGGGTGTCATAAACTATGTTGTAGTTGCAGTATCGGTATGGAGCATACGAGGGGTGAAGTCGGGCGCTCAGGCAGGTGTGAGGCCAGATGTCTTGAACAAATTGCCGTGCCATAAGGTACGCGTGGACACACCCTTACTTCTGTGGGCTCGGCGTGTGCCAAGTTTTAATTTTATGCTTGATTAAGACTCCGATACCGGGAGCCACTAATTAATGGCCAGGAGATCAACTGTGCGGTTTTTCGAGTGCTTTGCCGCATTACTGCTTTGCTGGTAGTTCTTAGTTTTTGGGAGTTTCGGGTTAAAAGACTGCGGCAGTTTATATGAAAGAGAATTAATGGGTAATTGAAAATTAAACGCCATGCGCCATGTTTACTTTTTTAAATACTTTTTTTTCGTTTATTATTTTTTCTCACAGACTATTTCCATTTTTAAATATTTTTATTAAGAAAAATTATTTAAAAAACCAGTCAAGTGCAAGTCAGACTCGCGCATGTGGGGTACCATACCATCATAGTAGGGGCACCCCCTTTAATTTTTAATTGTATTATTTGTTGTTATAGCGGCAACAGAAATACATCATCTGTGAACATTTTAACTGTCTAGCTATCACGGTACATGAGATACAGCCTGGTGACAGACAGACTGACAGTGAAGTCTTAGTGATAGAGTCCTATTTTTACCCTTTGGGTACGGAACCCTAAAAACATTTCAAAATATAAAAAATAGTAATCATAATTTTGTTTTATTATTAATATACCTATCTATTTTTGTTTTGTCCTATGTGAGGCGAATATATATACTTGTTTCTTTCCTTGCATAAGAGCGTGTTTAACAATAAATCTATACTATATCTATACTAATATTATAAAGAGGAAAACTTTGTTTGTTTGGTTGTTTGTTTGGTTGTAATGAATAGGCTCAAAAACTACTGGACCGATTTAAAAAATTCTTTCACCATTTGAAAGCTACATTATCCACGAGTAACATAGGCTATATTTTATCCCCGTTCTCCCACTGGAACGGGAACTACGCGGGTGAAACCGCGGGACGTCCGCTAGTAATATTATAAAGAGGAAAACTTTGTTTGTTTGTTTGTTTGTTTGTAATGAATAGGCTCAAAAACTACTGGACCGATTTAAAAAATTCTTTCACCATTCGAAAGCTACATTATCCACGAGTAACATAGGCTATATTTTATTCCCGTACTCTTACGGGAACGGGAACTACGCGGGTGAAACCGCGGGAAGTCCGCTAGTTATAGATATAATAGATGACACCATAAAACAATAATTCCAAGACAGCAATCTTAAAAAAAAACCACTTAATTTTGGGCCTGACAACCCGATTTATTTTCAATTAATTGCCAAATTCGATTTTTAGTTGCTTTGAAATAAAAAAAAAATATATAATATATAATTCAATAAATAGTCGAGTCATTCAGTTGACAAACAGTGACGTCACAGTTTGCTATTGCCATACAAAATTTACGGGAGAACCGCGTTTTGACAGTCTTAAAAAGTATCTCAACTGATTGGTGTGTCATCTATCCCATTCGCCGTTTAAGCCGTGTGGTATCCGGCAGAGTAGAATAGAACCAACCCATTACACTCACGGGTGTCGTATAAGGCGACTAATGTCACCTTGCGCCTCCGTAGACCAGATAATGGGCAGCAGCGTTTTCTATTAGTCTTTCATCACTGCGATCTCCAATCCGCCTGCCAAGCGTGGAGATTACGACAAATTCCTCCCATCATGGGAGAGGCTTATGTCCAGCAGTGGACGTTATGGGCTGTTGTAGCTGTAGCTGTAGCTATCCCGTTCTTTAAAAAATAATTTTGAGAATTTTGGACATAAGTTTTGTTTTATCACAGCTCACACTCATTACGTATAGGTAAGCTATAGTACCTACCCTGTATGCAAAAAAGCCTGGCCGTATCATCAAAGTAAAGCCACTTTTTACACCGTAAGCACATTTTTTATCACGACTCAATGGACAGTGTACCTTCAGCTAATGGGCGCAAAAAGAAAATTCTCAATGCGTGGCAAAGAATAAATAACTAGATGGCTATATGTAAATTACTTTTGTTTCATTTAGGTATTCATGAATTTTGCTGTTTTTTTTTTTCAGGTAAAGAAATAGCTTATTGAAAGAAAAGAAAAAAAAAAAAAAAATTACTCACACAAGAAACAAAAAAAACACTATTGCGAGTGTTTTAATTTTTTTTTGTGTGTTTTTTTAGTTAAGTTTGTAAAGAGCTGTGGATTTTGCGTGCGTCAAAATATGTACTTACAATTGTTGATAGTAGAAGCATGGTAAAACCCCTGAAAAATACTCTCTTAGTTTTCTTATTAGAAACTATACTTTAGTATTCCGAATTAAGGCTACAATCTTAATGTGAAAAAAACAGTAATAAAAACGTCCTGCCAAATTCCTTCTCCGAAAGTCCACACGGCGTATTGAAGGAAAATTCAAATGATACCTAAAATGGCGTTGGCTAGGTAACGGAAGTGACGATGACCGCTGCGTTCATAATTATTTTATTTTACGGAAGTTATTGTCATTGACTCTCTGCTCTTCGGAGTATGACGATTTTATGAAAAAGTATATATTTTATTGTTTATTTCCATATAGTGGGAATGTACTGGTTTTTACAAAGAAAAGTGATGTTTTTAATTAGGTATTTTTTTACGAAATGCTGCTGTTGATTTAAGAATTGATCGTGATCGTTATCGTGGAAAGAGATTATGCGAGTAAAGACCTAGTTTTATTAACAGCACTATTCGTTTTTTTTTGCAAAAGTTATATTATATACCCGAAAGGAACATAAACCTAAGTGGTGGTGGCGGGTAATGCTTGAAAGATGAATTATTACTGAATTAGCATACCGTTACTATTTTTTACTTCTTCAATGCTTGTAGAATAATATTAATTAGAAGAAAAATATTTTTGTATTAGAGAAATTAAAGCCCAACATCTAACTTTCAATTAAACCAACCCCATAAGCTCCAAACTTAAAATTGTAAAAGATTACAGCCTCAAAGCTAGGGATGCCGTCAATTGTTATATTCGATCGATTGTTTAGACCCTCATACATTTCTAGGGTCGATCCATTGATTGTGACGTGTAATAATAAAGGAAAGGAGAAAGGGGTCGCCTGCACCTTTAGCTATTCCGGTAGAAAATGTCGCGTGCCCGGTGCGTACAAGCGTATGATGCGAGTCATCCCGCGGAACAAATGTGTATCTTTACACCTTGTGACTTAACTGTATTAGATATGAAATGTGGGACCTTATAGCAAGATTTGCAAATAAACAATACAGAGTGGAGACGATAATACGACAATAAATGAAAACCCGTACAATACTAGTTCAGCACAGGTTTATAGTATCATTTAGTTTTGCACTAAATTAAATTTAAAAACTAATTTGGTGAAAGTTTTTAAGTAGCGAGTTGGCAATGTGTCTTTAATATTTTGATGTTACCGATGCGGGGGTCGTTAACCTATCAGTGCTTCCTTAATAACAGATACATCATGTAGCAAATGTTAAAAATGTAAAATAATCTCATGTGACTAAACCACTGGATATTTTCAAATGATTTTTTGTATGTAGACTGGGAACGTCCTAAGGTATACGAAGTTTAATTTATTGTCGTATGGAAATCTCCACGCTGTATATTTAAGACAGTCTTTTATCTGACTGACAGACAATGGTGTCGATTCTGTTGTGCACAAACTAAACTTAATTTAAGCTATTGCTATCTTTAACTAAAAGGCAGTGCGAGAAAAGGACGGCTATAGCTATGAACTAAGTTAGAGATGTCAAACCAGTTTATGCCTTGCGCTTCACCGTGGTAAAGTCGACATTTTTTTACGTGCACCCTTCATTTGTATGGAAATATTAGTTCCAATTAAATTTGACAGTTCTAAATTACGTCCGTCTCTTTCATGTTTTATTAGAGAGAAAAGGATAGCAATAGCCTAAACTATGTTCCGTTTGTGTACAACAAAATTGATACTAATGTTCGTCTTATCTACACTACAATACTTGATTGTTTGTTGTGATGGTGATTGTGATGGTGATGGTGATTGTGATGGTGATTGTGATGGTGATTGTGATGGTGATTGTGATGGTGATTATGATGGTGATGGTGATTGTGATGGTGATTGTGATGGTGATGGTGATTGTGATGGTGATTGTGATTGTGATGGTGATTGTGATGGTGATTGTGATGGTGATTGTGATGGTGATTGTGATGGTGATTGTGATGGTGATTGTGATGGTGATTGTGATGGTGATTGTGATGGTGATTGTGATGGTGATTGTGATGGTGATTGTGATGGTGATTGTGATGGTGATTGTGATGGTGATTGTGATGGTGATTGTGATGGTGATTGTGATGATGATTGTGATAGTGATTGTGATGGTGATGGTGATTGTGATGGTGATTGAGATAGTGATGGTGAGTGTGATAATGACTGTGGTTACGATGATAATTATTGTGATAACGATGATGGTGATTGTGATAGTTATTTTGATGGTGATGGTGATGGTGATGGTGATTGTGATAGTGATTGTGATAGCGATAGTGATGGGGATTGTGATGGTGATTGTGATAGTGATGGTGATTGTTATGGTGATTGTGATGGTGATTGTGATGGTGATTGAGATAGTGATGGTGATGGTGAGTGTGATAATGACTGTGATTACGATGATAATTATTGTGATAACGATGATGGTGATTGTTATAGTTATTTTGATGGTGATTGTGATGGTGATGGTGATTGTGATAGTGATTGTGATAGCGATAGTGATGGGGATTGTGATGGTGATTGTGATAGTGATTGTTATGGTGATTGTGACGGTGATTGTGATAATGATTGTGGTAATTATGGTGGTTGTGTTAATGATGATAATTGGTGATAATGATGGTGACTGTGATAGTGATGGTGATGGGGATTGTGATGGTGATTGTGACAGTGATAGTGATGGTGATTGTGATAATGATGGCGGTTGTGATGGTGATGGTGATTGTAATAATAATAATTGTGATGATTATGAAATGCGGCACATAGATAGTTTATAACCTGGATTAACATGGAGGACACTATTTATCCCTTTAGTATGATCCAGTGGGACAGTTACCGAACTTCACGCGGGCGAAGCCGCGGGCAATAGCTAGTTATCTATAAAGGGTGTAAAAGACCTCTTAACGAATCCGAAACTCACTTGTTTTCCCCGTCTTTGCGGTCATTTTTTTGTTCTACACCGTACCTGGGAACCTTTTTACGGAGATATTGGGGGTCAAAGTAGCAACTTTTTGACAAGTTTTTTTTTAATAAAAGTTTTTATTGTAAGATTTTTACATTAAAAACCTCCACGACGTCCGTACTATTCAATCCATCCATCAGCACAATGTTTTGAGTGCGTTATATTGAGTTCTACTACAAAATATGATTTTTCACCCTAAAAAAAAAGTCTTTTCCCAGCAATAATTTTTACGTAAAGTTACTTAGTTTGATGTACAGAATGCTTGGTTGACGGCTTCGTGATGAGGTCTTTTACACTCTGTATAGAAAGTTAGGCTCTCCGTTTTGCAATAAATAATATCGATGAATTTTAATATCGAAACAGATGTGGAATCGTTACAGAGAATTTGCATTATAGCACTCGTATCTCTAACAGACGCACAAACGTACGCACAATTTTGAAGGATTTCTTTATTTTATTGATATTGCGATGTAAACGGCACATGCGCTCGCGCATCTGTGGGGCGCGTGCGTTGCAAAAGATGTTTTGCACATGATGGATGGATGTCTTCCTTTTGTGTGAGCAAAACATATCGAGTTTCGGGATACGATTGTTTCGGTAGCGAAATAATCGAATAGGTAATTAATGATCTTTTGATAAGTTTGCAATGTGTTGATCGTGGTCGATTGTCGGTAAAAAATCGAAGAGTCGTAGTTTGTTTTAATTTTTTTTGTTGGATTGATTGACAGATGGGTTTTGAAGGTGCTACTTTTGATTTTAGTGGCTTTTGTTTATTTGTTATCTGTTTTTTTTTGCCTTTCTTTGCTTTACTGACTGCGCCATGTAATATTTAAATGAAAGATTTTTGAAGTCTTCACTGGTTTAATTTTAGTAATTGTCACAGGTTTTAATATCAATAATTAATTTAAATACGATCTCACAACTGTGTCTCAGCGCAAGCGGACTGACGTTTCTCAGCTAAGGTTACAATAACATTGACATTGCTGACAATGTCAATGTCATTCCGTTTCAATTGTGCGTTCCGTTTCTATGACAACCCTAATATGTTCAAGATTATATTAATTGTTATTGAACGGTTCAGATTTGTAGGTGCAAATGCTCCCTAAACATTTATTATCCACAAAAAAAAGAAAATCTAAACACTTAAAAGTTATAATGTTACGTTCGTGAATCTAAGTTTAGTATGGTGCCCAAGCTTAGATTCGCGCACGTAACTTTATCGATCGCGATGCGCACCCCTCGCCGCCATCTTGGGCGCCCGGCAGCTGCGCCTGCGCCACCGCGCCGGGTCAAAGGTGCGAGGGGTAAGCAGCTATTGTAGTTGTCGTGTAGTGGGTGCTGAGTGCGTTGTCTGTAGGATTACCGCCATATTGGATATCGACTTATGGATTGACGATTTAGCAGTATGATTTTGAATGATTCTATGTTTTTTTTTGGAGCACGATTTTTCTGAACTACAATATAGAAAGACTAGGGTTTTAGAGGTCATATAGCCAGTGGTTCCATGTAAAATAATGATGTTTAAAACCAACATAGTTGAGAAAAGGCTAGGCATATCATGATTGATAGTAGAAATTGATGTTTCCTTAACTGCGTGTGAGTTTTCCTACAAGAGCAGATGAAAGATCAAAGATCTAGGAAGCGTTGATCTCTGCATTGATTTATAAGAAGAGACATCAGATCAGCGTCGTGCAAAAAGCAAACTTAATCAAAGTTACTACCCTAAAACTGGAATATGATCTACGCCAGTAAGACCAGACAAAATCACTTTCATCAAAACAAATAAGGAACTTATAAAACCCGGGAATGAACCCACACCTGGTAATTTTGATTCTTTTAAGCGCCACCGTTGGTCGGTAACCGTGAAGACATTTGATACGCCCACAAAACACATTAAGTGCCGGATCAAGCATGTGCATCGATGCTATCTTTTTAACACGTGCCTTTTGCAAAACTAATTCCGAAAATACATCCTATTCCAGCAAGCAAACGGCTTAAATTCCTTTGTAGGAAGTCTTAAGGAGAAGACGTGAAACACCTTACAAGCATTGGCCTTCTCCAGCAGTTTAAGACTTTATTTTTAAAAAGGTAAAGTTTGAAATAGATTGAAAGGAATTTACTCCAAATATTTATCGTAAGGTGCGGGCGTAAAATCAGCTGGTCGGTCTTGTAAAGACGTTTTTTTCTTGGAAAGTAGTTGCCGAACGGAATTCAACTTTGTCTTGAAGTTTTAAGGTGATTTTCACCTTGATGGCTGATTTGTCAATGTCGGGTTTGACAAAAAGGTTTTGCTTTTAGAATTGCCGGGAACTTTGTTATTTTCGTCCTTGTTCCTTAAGAAATAAGATTCCTTCAAGAGTTTCAAAAGTATCTTTAAAGCATTGTTGCTAGAAGGTGGTCTACTTGTCAATACCGGATGACGCATCTTAGTTTTTTGCGCATGCGCCCGATTCGTATTCAATAGATCTACAAGGTGCAATTTAATCTTTATAATATCAATTATTGTTAAACATCTTTGCACTCTTGAAACGACCTTTAATTAGCCTATTAGAAAGTATAAGCTTTTCGGGTACATCTGTAATTTTCCAATTGTGATTAATTTTTAATATCAATAACGTAATAATAATACAAAACTTATGAACCACTAATGTATCCTTATAATCCACGAACAATACTCCAACAAGTAAAAGCTTTACGCGTTACAGCAGGGGTCGGCCGACATGTGCGCACGCGACGCGTGGCCCGACAATCACAGTAATAATAACTAAAAAAATAATAATAAAATCGGGTGAAGAATAAAGAAAATCACCCCCTGCTCCCCTTGTGCTTTATCTTGTAGACTTGGAAATGTTTAAAGATAATAGGGGCGACTCCCCTCGGTATGCGCGCGCGCACCTTTCGCGGGGGTTGACTGGGGCGTTGTGACGCGTGCGCAAAGGCGGTTAAATTCAAATTTTTGACACGTCTTCTGTTAGTACGCGGTGTGTACTTACTTTTTATATCCCTTACGTTTGGAAGCGTGTATATAATTTCAGTTTGTGAGTTGTTTGTTTAAAAAAAAAAAAAACAAAAATTTAGCATTGTTTTGATCTCCGCATTATAGATTGCGGATCTTATAAACAGGTCACATTTTTGTACTTCTATAGAAATGCCTTTAGTAATAAAAAAATGCAATACATTCAGCTTTCTATTTGTATTTGAAACATAGTCTTGTAGACTACAAGGCAAATCGTAATATTTTATTTTAAACAGTTCTTTATGATTATGCTCTAAAAGAACATACACAGACACAGATTGGGGGCTTCAAATAACAAGATATCACGACATTACACTGATCCGAAATCACGTAGTACTACTACGTCGCCGCGTCGGCTTCAAAAACCGAATTCTCGTCTACCAGTACCACAGATTATCTAGCCTCGCCTACGAGCTGCTACGAGCCTACGCCCCGTAGCCATTTCCTACAAAACTAGCTCAGGAAATTAAAGCGCTACGCCATTTTTCTTTCGAACCAGACATAAGGGCATCTGTCGTAGGCAACCAGTTTTTGGTAGTTCCTTCATGATGTTATGTTACACGGCCGAGGTAACAGAATTGAGACCTTATGCACTGTGCTTTAATCCCTCCAGATGGCCTAGAGTCATTTATATATTAATATAGGTTTGCCAATAGTTTGTTCGACCGTACAACATGTCTTAACTTAAGACAAAATGTAAAACCTATACTTAAGACTCTTAAGTATAGGTTTTACATTCTTGAACTTACACAGTCTCCATTACTGGTTAATCAGCATTCACAAAAAAAGTGATACACTGCGAACATAAGAAAATTTAAATTTGAAACGAGTTACGAGGATCTATAAATGAAATACAACAGTAAACTCCTTAAATGGCTTAGCTTGTGAAATCTAAAATTCAGAAAGAAAAACTGTTTTGGTTTAGGCCTATCTAAGCCCTAAACAGTCCACTGTTGGAAAAACGATGTTGGAAGTTTAAAAATGTATTGGATTGTCAAACTATCAAAAAGTTTGTCGTTGAAACTCGTAGTGGACATCCGAAATTAAAAGCGATTGTCATTTGTCTTTGTTCTCGGGATTGAGAGCATTACATAGAAATAGAAATGGAAGACAATTATGTTAGGTAGGTATTATGAGAAAAATTTGCAATACAAGAACATTTTTTACTAAATATAGGATTATGTAAGTACATCTCCGGACAGGAACCATGTTACCAACCAACAAAAGAGACGTAAATATTTTTTTAAAAACTACGTCAATATAAATCAAAAGCCAATTACGGAGATATGAATGAAAAGAGAGGCCGACGAAGCAAAGGACGCTTTCAAAAAGCCCGAGATAGGCTTTGTTGTCCACCTTTGATTACCTGTGGACGGGCAGAACGTCGACCAAAGACAATATGTGGATGTGAATGGAAGGAGGAATTAGTTTTTGCGCAGTTTTTTTTTTATTTCGCGATTCATTGTGAATTTTGTTAGTTTAATTGTTGTTGTTGGGTGGATTATTATTGTTTTGGAGGCTTTATTTTATAGTGATAAAATATCAATGCATGTTTTCTAAGAAACTGCTTCGTTGGTCGAGTGGTCGCAAGCGCGACTACTTAGCATGAGGTCCTGGGTTCGATTCCCGGGTCGGGCAAAGTGTTATTGGGTTTTTTCATCAGGAATCTATCAGTAGCAGCCACGGAGTCTGGATTTGAGCCCGTTTGATGGCAATAGGCTCGCCCCTATTACATTATGGGACTTAAAACATAACTGGCGAAATGTGGGTGTACTAATAGGTATACCTCTGCCTAACCCTTCGGGGATTATAGGCGTGATTTTATGTTAATTATGTTTTCAAGAAAAACGTGTATTATAATTTTCATTACCATACACGTTTTTCATCAAGCTTTTTGCCGTAAAGCACCTGAGATTTCATCTGTTTGTGTTAAATATTTGTTTTTGTCGTTTTGTTTCCACACGTAGTACCTACTTACGTCAGTTTAAAAAACGCATGTATGTAAATCAATCAAAGTTAGAAAGAAAGAAAGTAAAAATATTTATTTGACGTCAGTTAATGTCTGAAGTTGTTTGAATTTTTATTTTGGTTTTCTAATTGTTTTTTTTTTTGTTTTGTTTTTACTGTGGACACTTTTAACGTGCACATCTTACTACATTGTTCTCACATAATATACCATGATGTAAACAAGATTTTGTAACAATTTTGATTTAAAAGTGTCCATGAGTTTTGTTGCCCGTTCTTCTCCATAGAGATCTACGCTAGGGAATGGGCAATTACAGTACTTTCACAGTTTTTATGTCTTGTGACTGGGACTGTAGCTACATTTAATTTTCATCTTTGTTTTGTCATTTCAAAAGTGCCTGTAACTGACCTACTTGAAATAAATGCTTTGATTTTGTTAAAACATCTCCTAGAAATCAATACCAGCAACCTAAATACTTCGAAATTTGCAAAAATCTACTCAATTTTACTGCTCTAATTCTCATCAAAATTCAATCTTGCATTTAGAAAAAAATCATACAAGACATGCGGGTACGCCATATGTTGGCAAGGTGTTCTATCAAAGGGAACTCTTTCGGCGAAAGGTGCAAATTTTGAAGTAGGTCAACTTCTTATTAAAACCTTTTTGCTGCATGTCATTTCTTCAAGATTTACCTGGCCGCACGTGGCTGGTAAGAAAGCAGCACATGTTCCATTGAAAAAGTTTGAATTTCGAATATTTTCTGAACAAGAATTTTTTGACGCGAATTTTTAATCAAAACTAATACCGCCATTTTGTTTTCAATACGTTTTCATAAATTACCAACAAAATTCAAGTGTTTATAGATTCTTGTTTCATTGTAAGTACTTAATATTTATCTTTTTTAAATTTTAAGAAAATATACACGTGTAAATACGGTAAAAACCAGTGTTTTGTTGTTTGTTATTACATTGTGTTTTAATAACGTTAAATTTAGATGTTTTATCATTTATGTTTTTTTTTTTTATATTAACCCCTTGTTTCCGTTTTGTCACTTTCAGAAAATAAGGACAGACGACTTTAAAACTATTAATTCTTTTAAATGATAATGAGAATTAAACTGCCGTTAAACATGTCGCACTACCCCAAGTTATTAAATAAAGATAAAAAAAGAATTAAACAATCAAAACCATAGCAATTCAAATTAATATTCATAGACAATTCAAATGATTTACAACAAGCCCGAGGTCGCGGCAATTATCTATGTTAGTATGCCACAATCTGCCATAATCAATAGCGTTTAGCACGAGCCACCCCATCAAAACCCCATCAAACACCCCATGCAAAATCAAACCTTACCCCCTTGCAATTATAATCCAATATCCACTGTATAAAACACTGGTATTTAATTATACCAATATTGATGGACCTCTCAAAGAATTGCGTTGACGAGTGTTTTGTTGGTATCAGGGATGATATTAGGGGTCGCGCTGGTTTGGTTGCAACCCCTGTCTACGTTTCATGGGACATCTGTTTAAGTTCTTCAACGGATAAGCGTGACATTTGGTTAAATGTAACTTGAAGGTTTTTTTAATTCGAATCCTGTTTTGGTACTCCTACTGGTTGTTTTAGGGTTACAATGGGGTAGGTGATACACCAATCAATTGAGATACTTTTTAAGAGCTGTCAAAATGCGGTTCTCTCATAGATTTTGTATGGCAATAGCCAACTGTGACGTCACTGTTTATTCAACTCAATGGCTCAACTATTTATTGATTTCAAAGCTACTAAAAATCGAATTTGGCAATTAATTGAAAATAAAGAGCAGCGGTGGCCCAGTGGTGGCGGCCCCGACTTACGAAAGTCGTGGGTTCGAACCTAGACAGGCGCATTACTTTGTGTAATTTATTTCATCACCGCTGCTCTCAAAACGGTGAAGGAAAACATCGTGAGGAAACCAGCATGTCCTAGAACCAAAAAATTTAAAGACATGTGACATCTACCAATCCGCACTGGGCCCGCGTGGTGGATTATAGCCCGCTCCCTCTCATAGAGAGGAGGCCTGTGTCCCAGCAGTGGGAACATTAATAGGCTGAAGATGATGACTGGTTGCTGTAGGGTTACAATTTATTAATTAGTCAAGGATATTAATAAACAAAATCTAATGGAAGTAGGAATCAGAAGTTTCCGAGTGCTTGAAATATCTAAAAAAACCATTCGGACGGGAAACAATAAAATCTTTGAAGGCGGTTTGGATTGCCCCATCGGAGTTGAATTTTTTCCCTTGAAGTTAAGTATCCAAATTTCGAAAAAAATGGTAATCTGAAATCTGTTGGAGCAAGTTCCGGAGAGTACGGTGGATGTCTTAGACATTCCAATTGAAGCTCCTCTAATAATTTGTTCCGAGAAATTGTATTTATGAAACTGTTGAGAAAATACGTTTCTAAGAGCGATTTACTTAATTGTTGATTTACTGCTTCGTTGGTCTAGTGGTCTGGTGGAATGCTGAGCGTGAGGTCCAGAGTTCGATTCCCGGGTCGGGCAAAGTAATATTGGGTTTTCGTCAGGAATTTCTCACTAGCAGCCACGGAGTCTGGATTTGGGCCCGGTTGATGGCAATAGGCTCGCTCCCTGTTACATGGGACTTAGACATAACTGGCGAAATGTGGGTGTACTGTTAGGTACTCCTCTGCCTTACCGTTCCGGGATTACAGGCGTGATGTTATGTTACTTACTTCCAAGAATGATTCCTGTTTCAAAGTAAGCTCATTACTCTCAAGGATTTAAAATTGCATAAAATAACGAGAGTTCCATCTACTACAAACTACGTCTAGTTGAGCAATTTATTCAAAAAAAAGCTCATGAAAGAAAAGTACGTATAAAAGTTATGGAAATGAGAAGTTAACATCAATAAAATTATTTAAATCACATCGCCCCTTTCAATTAAAGTGCATACATCCATTATAGCGTGGTACACTTCATGAGCGGTCAGCGATTTACATTCACCTGGTTAGTTCTCGAGAGGGAAGCGAATTTAATGGAGCTTTATGAAGTGTGTTTTCATTAGACTACGAATCAATTAGGTATGTATTTAGATTTTTCACTCCTTATTTTAATTCAAAATATGTACAATGTTTCTTTTTTACTTGAAATGTTTTGAAAAGAAAAATAGAAGATTTTTTTTAATAATTTTGCGACCGTAAGTTTTCATGTGGACACAGTTTTCAACAAAATCTATTATGACTAGCACAACAATTTTAATGCGATAATCACTGTGCTATAAAATTTCAACTAAGTACACATACTTAAAAAAAACTTTCCAAATAAAAAAGGGGTTTAAAAAAAATATTAAACCAAAAGTCTTCCTCTCATAACTTGCACCGTTGTTGACGCGACGCTCACACAAGACAGGAAGCGTAGAGCACACACAGTCTCCACAAAAGAGAACATATAATTACGATATCGCATAACGGAACAGATAGCAAGAAAATGGCGGCAAGTGGCTCACTTGTCGCTTCCTTTGCCTGAATAGAACGCAGGTTTAAAATTATACGCTATCGTGAGTCTATTCCGTTGGCCCGTTTTTTAATCTGTAGTTTGACGTTTGACGTTTTGCGTGTGATGACATTTGAATAGATGGATGATTGACCTGTTTTATGGCAATTTTTAACAAGAAGGGTGTTTTATTTTTCAATCATGGTATTTTGTGAACTGACGTCTTTTGTGAACTGAATAAATGGAAAAACAAAAAGTGCTGTTCGAATCAGTTTATACGATTCTAAAAATAATTTCTAGTCAGTGTGACAAAAGATACATAGGTGCATTGCAGGTATTTGTGGAAATACTAAAAACGTACATAATAACTTAAGTTGCCAAATTGAAAATGGGGGAAACACTAGCCCACATTTTACTTTCCTGCGGAAGTTATAAAGTTAGCGAGGGGGAAGTGTAGGTATTAATTTTTTAACAGGTGATCCACGACACATTATTTTTTGTTTGAGCTTTTTGTTTTAAATATCAACAACAAAAACAGCCCATAACGTCCACTGCTGGACTTAAGCCTCTCCCATGATGGGGGAAATATGCCGTAATCTCCACGCTTGGCAGGTTGATTGGAGATCGCAGTGATGAAAGACTAACAGAAAACGCTGCTGCCCATTCTCTGGTCTACGGAGGCGCAAGGTGTTCTGCCTCAGACATTAGTCGCCTTATACGACACCCGTGAGTGTAATGGGTTGGTTCTATTTTACTCTGCCGGATATCACACAGCTACTTAAATATCAACGATTTATTAATTTTAATGTGCATTCAGTATCTTAAAGTAACCATTAAGAAACAATAAAACGAACGATCATTCTTATGTCTACAAGTATTTTCTTAACGTATGCAATCTTTTGCTTTACTATCGATTTACTTATAATCGAACTTGCGTGTTTGATACACAATCAATCTTATCCTAAAAATACAGGAAAGAAGGAAATACAATAAACAATAGGTAATTGACATCCATATTGTTCTACACCAGCTGCATTGAGCGCATAATGTGAAAGAATTTTGATGTAAAAGTAGTATTAGTTCCGTACATTCCCACAGGTCACTTCCCCTTTGTCATAGTCTGTAATGTAATTATTACACCTGATTGTAGCGATAGAAAATACATTGCTTACAATATTTTTTTTATTGTGTTTTTTAATAAAATATGAAGAAAGTGTTTCAGCTAGTTTTAAATATACAATTATAATTACGTAAGTTTAGCAGATTGTTTTTGAGTTTTTTATTTATTTAAAAAAATGTGTTTACATATTATGGGGGAAACCTACTTAAACTAACTTTTTTCTATTTTCATTGCACTTTAATTTGTTTATGCTTTACAAAATAAATTCTTAAAAATAAAAAATACACTTGCGTATTGTTAATTACTAAAATATTTGTTTTTTTTTCTAGTTTTTTCAATTAATTTCAAACTATCCCACAAAAATCTATCAAAAATAAAAGCAAACTTTCTCTTGGTCAGTACCAGCCCACCAGCGACCGTGCGTGACTCCGGCCGGAAGCGGGCGCCGCCATTGTGACGTAGCTTCCGTGCTCTATGCCTCGTATCCGCTCCCGCGCATCGCTTGCGCTATCGCGATCTTGTTAGTAAGATCGTCACCATGTGGGTACAAAGATTTATTTATTAGCTTTTGTAGGGGTTGAAAAGAAAAATATGGGTGGTATTTATGACCACCAACACGCACTGGGCTAAGGTGGTGGATTGTGGCCTACTCACAGAGTGGACCTCACAGAGTGGACCTGGCCTGTGTCCCAGCAGTGGGAACGTTATAGGCTGGTTGTGAATGTGATGGTCTACATCGTTCTCACATATATGTATAATCCCAAAATTAATGATGTAACCAAGATTTTGTAACAACATTTTGAATTAAAAGTGTATATTATTTATGTATTTATTTATGTATTTATTATTTAGTAGAAAAAAAAAACAATTTTACAATTGATAAATTGTAGGTATTTGAAACTTATTGGCTAGTTTTGTGACAAACAAATTAGATAACTACCCTCCGTTCTAGTTTTAAACTGTACGACGGCAGAGTCTGAGAATATGTGTAGTGGGGTAGTTTTGAAAACAATACATACTAAACCTTACCTTCACATAATGCCTGATACATACGACTACCCGAAATGCAATCCAAACTTATTAGGATCAACGTCTGTTGATCTGCGAGAATTCCGTCAAAAGCTTTTCAAGTATTTCTCGGTATTAGGTAGGTTAGTATCAGCTTACAGTGTACATTTGAAATACCTGTTGGACTGTGTCAAAGCTTCACATCCCCGTTCTAGAAAACAGACTAGGAAACATCAACAAAAGGTCTAAAAGAAACATTAAACAAACAAGCCGTTGCGTTGCAAAAACGATTCGAATCTCTCAATTTTGCGGAAACAACGAATTCTTTATGATTGTTTTTCGGAATTTCCCGATTCTTTTTTCCGAAAATTCATCGGCAGCCTCCTGCGATCACTTAACGAGAATAATTGTTACATGACCACTCAGACAGAATACTGCGACAACGATATTCGAGTCGTCGACTAAAAAAATCAGTTTGTTGAACAAGAGCTATACGGCAAAAAAAACGCACTTGCATTTAAAAAAAACGCAGAATTTTAAAACAAAAGCCTATCGAGTGGAGTCGAGAGATGATTAGCTGTATCGGATTGGAGGATTTATTTTGTTTTGTTTAGAAAAGTGCTTTAGATGTTTTGTTGGTTTTTGAATATTTTAAGAACCGTCTGCGTTGCCAGCGACGAATCCGTGGCGAAGATTTCGGGCAATAAAATATGACGTCGTGCCAGCGACAAGAAGAAGGAATATTTTTTTACTTTATGGAAGGCCGTTTCCAGTTAAGTTTCCAGTTAACCGACTTCAACCCAACCGTTTCCCAGCCAAACGACAAAAAAATAACCTTAAAAAATAGAAATAAAATGCACAATAATTACAGCAAACATCTTTAATTAATTAAGTCTCTCATCTCGGTAAAAGCATAATCTAAACCGAAATAGGTTAAACAAAGGCTCTGTAGTCGTGGATCAAGCGAGCCGTGGGCCTGCGCGGGCTGGCAGTGCGAGTAGCGAGTAGCTGGAGCGAGTTGCTGGCTCAAACGAGCCAACCGGCTAATCCCAGCGCATCTGCGCCGTAATGAGCTACTCAAGTACACCCTAACCTGTTTACATTGTATCTTTATTGTGTTTTTTGCTCGACTCTTTCTTTCCTATGTAACGAAATGATTTTTTTCCCTACCCACAGCCTGTAATAAAACGAAATCTCGCGTCGGTACTGCCTTTGTCTTTTAAGCGATTTATTTTTAATTACGGACGTACGTAGTTGTGTGGATTATGGGTAAGATGCACTGCTCCAGGGGTTTTGGTTTCGTGAATGTGATCTGCATTAAAATTTTAAATGTTTGTTTTTGCATCATGTTTGTTTTTTTTTTTTGTTGAAAGGAGATTGTGAAAGATATTTCAGGTATTTTTCGGAGTGCGTCATTTCAGGTGCATTTATCCCAGCTACATAATCTAGCTAATCTTTTCACTACGACATTTAGGCGAACACGACGTTAGATTTTATTCGTATCCATCCAGTTCTCGTCCAGCAGGGCAATAGCCCTGCTGGACGAGAACTGGATGGATAATAACGTATCTCTGTTGACAGCTCAAAATGATAGTAACTGGGCTCAGTGTCCATCAAATAACTGTCAAAAGGTTAGTTTCGTATTATGTATGACCAGTTGCGATCAAATATGACGTCATCGGTGCCCATCGTGGCTGATAGTCACCGTAACTCATTTTGACAGACGCCTTCGTATCGATTCTTCTAATATTGCGATTATGTAAGGATAGTAGACATCAAATTGATGACAACTGAGTTTGAATTGGCTTTCGTAAAAGACGTTGCACCGTAACCGGGCTGTTAGTCACCGTAAAGTGATGTCCACTCTGTGTATACCAATATTTTGACATTCTCGGTTGTCGTCAAAGTTCGGTGTACGACCGAAGCTTGATAGTCACTGGAGATCAAATAGCCCTACTGCAAGCTTTGTTTTTGGCATTTTAGATTTTTTGGCAGTTAAGATCCGAATGATCCGATACATTTTAAACAGCCTTCTGCTTTAGCCACTACGAAATAGCCAACAGTTGTACACCGTAGTTCTACACAACACTTTATCACTACAAAAAGGCACACATTGCTCAAATAAAACGTGTGTTTAACAAAAAAAAATATTACCAACGAACAAATAATCATAACGGCACGATTCTCGCCAAAGTTTTCACAAAAGTGGACGATACAAAGCAGCTAATCAGCCTGGTATATGCGTGGCCCCATTTCACACATTGTCTGTACCATGATTAAGAGGATTGTCGCCACTTCCCTGGGATATTAAAAGCGCATCTTGTCTAGATGCGTGCTAGAAAGTTTAGCGAGCGTTTTGTTTTAGCTTATGCTAGCTTATGTGCCGTGTTTTGTTTATTTTTTTTTGTTTTGTTTGAGCTGCCGTTTTTTGTTTTATATTTCGATTGTGGACGTTTTTTTGTGTAGGTGTTTTATGTGATATTTTGTTGGTAGGTAGTGTGTATCGCCTGTTTTTGATGTTCAGGTGGTAATGTATTAGTGTAATGGAAGATTGAAATGCCGAAGAACAAAATAAAGCTCAACTGGTGTCCCCGTTTTTAAGTTGAAGATGAGTCTTATTGACAAAAAAATATTATTAAACCAATATCGAGAGCAGCGGTGGCCCAGTGGTGGCGGCCCCGACTTACGAACAGTAAGTCGTGGGTTCGAACCCAGGCAGGCGCATTACTTTGTGTAATTTATTTCATTACCGCTGCTCTCAAAACGGTGAAGGAAAACATCGTGAGGAAACCGGCATGTCCTAGAACCGAAAATTCGAAGACATGTGACATCTACCAACCCGCTAGGCCCGCGTGGTGGCCCATTCCCTCTCATAGAGAGGAGGCCTGTGTCCCAGCAGTGGGAAAATTAATAGGCTGATGATGAAACCAATATCTATTAACTTTCTCCTTCTCAAAGTAGTTACATGATACATTACGCGATTAAAATCATCAAATGATGATGTAGCACATAAGTACAGAAACCAATAAAGAGGGATCTCAGAGGGCCGAAGAGAAAGTTGGAGGATGCACTAATTCCCTCCGATCGATAAGGACTTTCACAGGAAGTGAACACTATTTCTATTAATAAACTATTGTTATCTCTCTTCCGTTGTATTTTAAGACAATTATATAAGTATTTGTTAGTTTGTTGTCGTTCCCAGAAATGGAAACTGAATTAGAAGGAAATGAAAATCCTCTAGATTACTTTGTCAGTATTGTTTTGTTGGGGTTCAATTTTAACTGCATTTGTTGTTGTTTAGAACATCTATTTCAGATGGGGACTATATTTCTTGTCACCAAAATTTATATTTGTCATCAAGTTGTATCACCTAATAAATACAATAAATAGATCTATCGCCACGAAATATGTTCGTTCTCAGTTAAACAAAAAGTGTTCCCAGGTTCCAATTATCAAATTAATGTTAATATATGTGTAAAATAAGAGATGGATTACCAATAACATTGTAGTGCATTACATGAATATAAACTTCGTTCTTATAATAATAGTTTTATTACTTAAATAATAGCTTTGTGCTCAGAATGGTAGATCTGTCACCAAATAAATTTTAATGAGGTGGTTGATGACAAACTAGTTTTGCCTAGGCCGACTTGGGGCACCCCGACACGGATAGATTAGGTTAGAAGGGTATGGTGGGGTCGAATGAGCGAGCGAAGCGAGCGAATAGACCCCGCCATACCCTTCGTGGTTATTTTTTTATAAACCATTCAGAAGTAGGTCCGTAGTTACATAATAATTATGATTTATTGGTGATCTCTTTAAATTAGTTTGCTTAAATACTTATTAGGACAAACCTTTTATATTACATACAAAAACATTTGTTTGGTACTAGACCCTATATCTTCATGATTTTAGGTGATTTATTGTGGAATTGATTTTATAATGTTTGGTGACTATATTTTGGTGACAAATCTACTATTTTGAGGGCAAACCCTATTATTTAAGGAACGCAAAACTAATTAAATTGGTGATAGCATGATACCCATTTCAGATTAACAGTTAGATGAGCAAATGTTTTAAGTAGCCACAAAATCAAATAATCTTACTAATATTACAAAAAATGCGGAATGGACGGATGGATGTTTGTTATTCTTTCACGCGAAAACGACTGAACGGATTTGGATGAAATTTGGCACACAGATAGTTTATAATCTGGATTAACATATAGGATATTTTTTATCCCGGTTTTCACGTGGATGAAGCTGCGGGCAACAGCTAGTCAAATTATATTCTTGCAACTGTTGCGCAGCTTCGGAAAACCAATCGTCAGTGAAACTTCACTGGATTGAGCTTCTGTAAAAGAGATCCCACAGCTGGGACATTAGGTCTCTTCTCCGTGAGGGCCAGAATTGACCACGCGGATCCAGTGTGCTTTGGTGTAAACTCGCTATATTAAGATAACTACTCTCTGATTTTCACGATTTTACATGAAGTTTTCTTTCTTTTATTATTGCCTATGGAGCAAGGCTCTGACCGAGTGGTGGTCTAGGTTAGGCCTAAGGAACCAAGGCCGTTCTAAAGCTCGTTGGGTCGACAATATCGTCAAAGTCGCGGGAAACACCTGGATATGGGACGAACAGAACCGGGAAGTGTGGCAGAAAAAGTGCATGGAGGCCTATATAATACCCAGCAGTGGGTTATTCCGGGTTGATTTGATATTCATCATCATAATCATCATCAGCCTATAAATGCTCCCACTGCTGGGACACAGGCCTCCTCTCTATGAGAGGGAATGGGCTATAATCCACCACGCGGGCCCAGTGCGGATTGGTAGATGTCAAATGTCTTCGAATTTTTTGGTTCTAGGACATGCTGGTTTCCTCACGATGTTTTCCTTCACCGTTTTGAGAGCAGTGGTGATGAAATAAATTACACAAAGTTATGTGCCTGTCTGGGTTCGAACCCACGACATACTATTCGTAAGTCGGGGCCGCCACCACAAGGGAACCGCTGCTCCACGTGCGGTTTGATATTATGATGATGATATCTTATTGATATTAGGCCCTGTGATTGGGACAGTAGCTTCATCTTTTTTAAAAACGACGGGGTGTTATAAGTTTGAAGTGTTTGTGTGTGTCTCTGTCTGTGGCATTGTAGCTCCCGAACGGATGAACTTTTTTTTTTTGTTTTGTTTTTGACTGAAAACTATTTTGACAATTAAAAAGTAAACGTTCGTTTAATCTGTAAACGGTTGTTTTGAAGTACATGTTACGAGTTAGAGTTTTCTATTTACGTCAATTTGAATCTACAACGTAACAGATTATCCCCCAAACCTGACCACAGCCTAACAGAAACAGTAGCACAACTCGTATATTTATTAAAAGTAAAAAAACGTAAAGTTCATCGTCCTGATGTGAAGCGCCGAAGCACCGGGTGTCTGTTTGTCATGTCAACAGATATTACTTTCCAACGGCCACTGTAGGACTTTTACGTTTATTGTATAGTTTTGGACTTTTGGTCGAACTGTGTGTTTATGTTATTTGGCTGAGCTGTGTAGTGTGTATCTGGTGGGATAGGGATGTGATTGGTTGTCTATGCGATTGGATTTTGTTGTAAATTTTGGTTGAGTTAGTAGTATCTTTATTTTTAAAAGTTTTTCTCTTTGAGTTACGTTTTTTTTTTTAAACGGCTTGTCGCATGCAAACCTAGGAGGTTATTGTCTTGAGTGTAGAAGCAAAAAAATTGCACACATCTATACTAATATTATGGAACGCGAAAGTAACTTTGTTTGATACCATTTCACACTTGCACGGCAGAAATAGGGGATATACATAAGGTGGTATAGAAAACATGTAAATGTTCTATTTGTATAAACTCTAACGGCACGTAAGTGCCATACTTTCCGAAACGCACGCGGTTGAAGTCGTGGGCAAAAGTTAGTCAACAACATGAAGTTTTTTTTATGTTTCTTGATAAAAGTCTACATTCCCCGACCAACAATTGATGGATTGAAAATTAATTTTAAATGATTAATAATATAAAATTTTATATTTTGTACTATTTAATTATTTTTTTAATATTTTATTATAAATACTTATTTTTAATTGAGGCCATAATATTTACCCAAGCATTTACGCTTACAAAGACACTTTCTTAATCTCTCATATATGACTAACATATGCTTATAATTGCAAAAAAAGCAATCTGTAACATTCAGAGTCATTACAAAGAAATTTACGACCAATATATCGCCACAAATGTCGGCAAAGGTGTTCAATATAATGCGCGCGCGCCGAACATATGTTTGCGTCGCGTGGCCAATGTTTAACCAAACATTTGTGCAAAAAATTGATGAGCCTACTCAAGGTGCGACGTGCGGTCTGAGCTATCTAAACAGATTGTTGTAGTTTTTTTTTACAAGTTTTTTGTTTACTTTTTGATAGTTCGCAGACTGTTTTTTTTATAACCCTCGAGCTTGCGATTCGGTGTGCTAATATTTAGATTTTTTGTTGCGCTGATATAAAATAATGCAAAAAATCTGAACTAAAAAAAGATTTTCATCTGTTTTTGTATTTGTCTACCCATTAGATAGACGTTCGAAAATAAATGTACAAAAGTTGCAAGGTAAACAAATAAATCGGTCAATTTTTAATTCAGTTATTAGTTCAATCCAACAGTGAAATAAAACAACTACAACTACACCACAATAAACAAATCAACCTAATCAAAACCCTGTACACAATAATAAGCCACAAATCACAATAAACAACACGTATTTCCGAAACAAGTGATAAAAATAAACGGTGGTAATTCACAATCAGATACAACACCGTAGTTAACCCTCCCACGGCGATCGCCTTAAGTATAAGGAGCATACGTCGCGCTCCCCCAAGCAGAAAACACCCATTTAAGTGTTAAGGGCAGGTGCGAGTGCGAGCGGGTTAAAAGACACGAAACGTCTTGGAATTACTTCACTACTTTTGTAGGGAACTTCTTCTGTGTAAAGTACGAATACAGCGTTAAAACATAATAAAAACGAAGAATAAAAACATATTGATAAAATACAAATGGTCCGTAACTTGATGTATTCTCGGAAGTTTGTATTCACATTCAATAAAAAAGATTCCTTCGCTCCATTTGTCATAGTAAATATTATTTAAAAAATAAAATTTACATCATCCCACGCAAATAATACGGTGAAAATGTAAATATTTTAAAAAGTCCTCACACGTTTTTATACAACTCTTTTAAATACTTTACGCGTTATTAAAATAACGTCCACAATAATTGGGTGGCATCATTTTTCATCATTCATTTTTCTTTTTAATCGAATTCTGTTAATATCAGTTATCGGTGGCGGTTGTTTAAATATTAAACGTTTTATTGTCTGCATTTATTCGCTACATGATCAAGGTCCCGTGTAGTCAATTGCTATTTTACATGAGAAAATATTCCTAAGAAATCGCTCTTTCAGTAGCGGAGCGTTTTAAGAATCTTACTCGCTCCGCTTGCAGTCACACCGTGCCTTAGTATGTTTAACTAAACGGTGTTTACATCGTCTTGAGACGGAGGGTTAAGAAACAGCTAGGGGTGTCACGGAACAACATCGTAAATGAACACGCAATGTAAATGTAGGGTTTCGTCCATTACCTGTTAATTTGAGGTATTTGTGTCGTTTACGGTTTATTGCGAGTAAGTAGAGGGTGGATTTGGAGAAAGAGCGTGTTTTCTTGTTCTTGGAATTTATGAGTAATGGAAAATATAACTGTGAAGGCATTGGTTTGCTGGTTTTCTCTAGAACGTTCCGTTACAGTACGTTTTTTAGACTGTAGTAAATAAATGTGTGTATTTTCTTTATATATTTTTTGCTAAACTAGAGAGGCCAGTTGCGGCGCTTTTATTGTTATAGATACGTTGTCCGCACTCTAAAATGACAACATGAAATGAAGCCAATTGGCCACATCGCGCTTAGTTACGCACCAACCTGTCGCGCGACGCTACGTTTGTTTATAATTTAATAAATCCTGTGACGTGAAGATGTATATTTATCTCCCTCTCGCAACAGGCATCCCGCCGTTCGGTGTCATATTTTCTTTCTCTTTCTTCACGCTTATAAGTAGTTCTAGTATTTTCGCCGTTTTTAAGCGCCGCGATGTTGGTTCATGACGTGTCTATATATAATACGTCATTGTTTGGGGTCGACTTATTCGTCAACTGGCGAGTATAAAAATAGTGCGTGCACGAGTGTTGGCACCTTCAAATTTTACCTATTTTTTTTGTCGTCAACTCGCGCGCTATCGACGAGTTTCTCACTCACCAGTTGACGAATAATAATAAATATTGCTGGACATTACATACAGCGCCATCTAAGCAACACCACACCACACTAGTGCTACACTAAGCAACGAGGCTTGTGTCGTGGACACCAGATAGTTGAAACACTACATAGATACTTTTTGTTTAAATAATAAGTCGGTTTTTCACTTAGTTGTTATTCTGGGCTATCCACAGTGTTTTGCAAATCTCATTAGAAATTAAGATTTTCGTTCAATTAAAATAATTTCGGACACTTTAATCATATTACCTGGTACAGTTTTTCTCGTGTCAACCCTAAGATGGGCCACACAGTCTCACGGCTTTATCGAGGGCACTCCGAAGTCCCTCCGAGGAGGCCCCGATGTTCACACTCTTATTTTATTGCTCTTTTATAGATGTGAACTTTGTAAGTGATGTCTTCTCGTTGAGATAAAGATCTTGATAAATGTTTTTATTATTTTTCCAGACGTTTCTGTTACACTTCTTTGGGAGAGTTTTTATTGCCTGATTATCTTGTACTAGTAATTTTGACGTGTTGACGTAATATTTTGAGTCTCCCACTGTCTGTCATTGCTATTAACGAATAAAATTTTGGCTAATATAAACTGTAAGGGAGTTAGGGACTTATTACCGACTGCGGGCATCGGAAATTGTTAGATATTTCATTCTTAGATGAGTTCGGTGTCCGGTCCAGGTCCGTAATTTGTCCGTGTTGGTTTGACTAAACCTTATGCCATATTTCTATAAAGGGTGTAAACACCTCTTAACGAAGCCGACAGGCACTTGTTCTCCCGTTATTGCGACCATTTTTTTGTTCTACACCATACCTGGGAACATTCTAGTTTCGGTGATATTGGGGGTCAAATTTCCAACGTTTTGACAAGTTTTTTTTTTAAATACAAGTTTTTAATTTAAGATTTTTATCCATCAGCACAATGTTTTGAGTGCGTTACATTGAGTTCTACCACAAAACATGATTTTTCACCCCAAAAAAAAAAGTCGTTTCCCAGCAATAATTTTTGCGTAAAGTTACTTAATTGGATGTACAGAATGCTTGGTTGACGGCTTCGTGATGAGGTCTTGTACACCTTGTACAGTTTGAAACTGTCCCATACAAGAACTAATTTTGTGTAGGGAGTAATCTTCGGAACTACAGATCCGATTTTGAAAATTCTTTCAATAACGGGAAGCTACATTATCCCCGAGTATTAAAGCCTAAATTTAAAATGTTCCCACGGGTTAATTTCCGTATATAACAGGAACGAAGTCGCGAGCAAGAGCTAGTGAAAAAATAAAAAATTGCACAGTCCCCATTCTAACCAAGAAGTTTTTTAATGAAATCAAAAGAAACGTAAACTTCTGTTTCCAAATCAAATAAACGCCAACTGTCCCAGCTGTTTCTATTAGTAATTAGATCCGTATGAGGAAAAGATACCCCTTACCATCTGTCGGTAAACTACTGAGACAAATCAAACATTTGTATGTAACTACATACGTAGGTAGGTACTAGCTGTCGTATGGCAAGTACGCCCAAAGAATGTCCCTCGGGTAGACAGTGTGGACATCCGTCCAAGCTTCGGCCTTTCCTGTGGACATTACCAGGAATAAGGACGTTTTAGGGGGCCCCAGAATAGCAGGACTGTGATTTTTTTTTTAAATGTCGCAGCACCATGAGACAGGGGCTTTTTAGCCTTGTACGGGACCTATATTCGTTTTTTAAATTAGTTTAAACTGTTCCTCTGGTTTTTTAATTATAGTTTAGTTTCCTTTAAGTATTTTATTTTCCATATTTTATTGTTTTGTCTTGTGTGATTAGAATAAATACTTTTTATTTAATTTTTTTTTACTTAGAGTTATCAAGTGCGGTGGCTAGGACGCAAACATCAGTAATTATAAACCCAAGTTCATAATTCCGAATAACATGACTAGTGAAAAGTTCTGTGTCTTGATTTTTATGGTAGGAAATTTTTGTAGATTCACAGTTTTCCACTGTTGTCAACGTAGTGGCTGAGAAAAACATTTTGTGGACTTACGGAATTTGGTTTCGATCTCTCACGAAAAAGCGCTTGTTGACTTTTTATGAAAAAACCGTTTAGTTCTTCGGGAGTTAGGTATGCATCGAGATTGAAGTCTGTAAACGAACACTACGTACAAAAAAACACTAATAAATCGTATCAAACACTATACAACTAATATAAGAAGTCCACAATAGATATTTAATAAAAATACAACCAAAAAAAGACTCAAAAACTATCACAATATGAACCATACAAAATGTAATCACCGATATTCTTACGTGATCTGATCGATCATAATTCAATAAAACGCGTGTGAAAGGTGTTTATATGTTATAGAGGTTGTGTGGGGGCTTGTGCAATAGTTTAATTGTGACAGAGATGCTTGGGGGACGCGTCACGCGAATTTTGAGTGTGGACGGTATATGCGGGATGATTTTTGGACAACCATGTGGTTTTTGAAATATTATAGAAAGTTTTAGTTTAACTTTAAGTTTTTGGATTTTTAAAACCCTCTAAGCTGTGCCTAAGGAATCGTAAGATTGTTTGATTTTGTTGATTTTAACTAAATTGTACATATTAATATTGTTCATTCGCTTCATTTTGTTTCTTATTTGGTTTAAGTATCTTAATTAGGAATGATAATCATCTCATTTTCCCAACTATGTTGGAGTCGGCTTCCAGTCTAACTGGATGCAGCTGAATACCAGTACTTTACATGGAACGACTGCATATCTGACCTCCGCAACCCAGTTACTACTGGGTAATACGATATCACTGGTTGTCACACTTTCGGCACTGACTACCTACCGACCTATAACGACTGACAAAGGCCAACAATTGACAGCCGAGACTAACGTGCTTTCCGAGACAAGGAGGAAACTCGACATATGTAATGGGTGGCCCCATCCACAGACCAACCTAGGTAAGCGCCGCTTAACTTCAAGATTGATCCGAGGGGCTGTTATTAGCCAAGAGCTCCTCTTATTTAGGAATGACATTCAAACATTTACAACCAAAAAAATAAAATCCCTAAACAAAAACGCTAAAAATCATAATTCTTATATTTTCTCCACTAATTTGCCACAAAACACTAAAGACACAAGAACACTAATCGAACTAAAAGTTTTCCTCAAAATCAATTACAAGTTGCGCCCAAATATGTGATAGTTAGATGGTTCCCAATCTTGTGTGATCGGTGGTGAGCCAGGCATCCCTTCAATTTAACTTGGAAGATCTTCGAACTTGAACTCTGTGTAGTGGTATTTAATTAACAGTAACTTAGATTTCACTATACTTAAGATGTAGTTAGGTAGGTACAAACCTTATCGCTATCCCACTACACAATTATACGCTGATTCTAAAGTACTTACAGTGCGTCAGCTTTTTGTACTGCAGTCTACTGTTAGAAAACACGCTAGCGTTCCCCCAACTGACCCTAAAAAAAGGAAGAAACTACCACTAAGTACCCCTCACAAAACCGCCTTCGCTCAACACCAATACTACACATTGAGTACATACATATACAAACAAGTTCACAAAAACCTAAACATTGTCGATCTAAATAAATATGAAATAAAATCAAAATTAACGGAATGGCTATTAAAACAGGATTATCTACAAACAGAATCCTTACTTAAATACGTCTCCTAAATACCTACATATCCCCAATCACACACAACACGCCAACACACACACAAACACACACACTCACACGCACACACACGCAAACAGACACACACATCACATATAAAATATAAACTACTACTTAAATTAGCTTTGTATTCATAATCGCTCAGGTAGATCGACACAGTCTACTATTATACCTATAGCATCACTTTTTACGCTGAATCACTGTCTCTCAAGATACAGGTTACCTACCTAGTTTGAGAGGCAGGGTTTTCCATATTGTGTACAGATTTCAGTTCCTAGATTGTATTACATTGTGTTACTACCTAAGCTCATTTAAATTGTGTTTACTTAAAACATGTTAAATCTGTGTTTTTATGAAATAAAGTTTTATTATTATTATTATTAGTTCAGGTTCAGACAAACCAGTACGGACAGATTGCGAAGCAGACTCCGAAAACCGGACTTATATTATATACAGAAGTCCGTCCACTGCTATTCCTCAAGAACGCGTCCGCTCCAATAAAAAAAAAAAAACAAATGACAACACGATAAATTAGGTGAAAGGAACAGAAAACGAGATGAGCTAAAAATTCTTTATTTAAATAAAATCATCAAACCAAACTGTTTAATTCAAACTCCAATTCCAAAAAAAAAAAAAAACAAATCACAACACGACAAATTAGGCGAAAATAACAGAAAACGATATGAGCCAAAATTCTATATTCAAATTCTATAATTCAATATAAAAAAAAAACGTACAAAAACAAAACAACCAATGAGACGTAATCTTATGGCACGCGCACGCGTTTAAAAAAAGAGCCAACAAAACAATACGCCATTAAACGCGAACAATGCCGTTAAAGCCAAGTCGGGGACAATTAAAACAAGAAATAATAAGGAGTTGTGATAATAAGTATTATTATAACGCTGCCTCGTAGGGCAGAGGGTACAGTACACCTGGCCCACGATTCCCCTCGAAAACATTAAAATGTTGAATTTTTTTAGCCCCTTTCAAAAGATGTGTTTGGCTTCAAATTGGATGTTTGAGGCAGAGAGAGAATAAGATAATTTCTTTCATTTAGAAATAAGATAATAAACGGGATTTGGTTTTTGTTGCTTTTCTTTTGTAGGCGTCTTTCTATGCGGTTATTTTCCTATGCGGATTGAGAAAATGGAAATACTTTTACACGTTATCTGCTCATCGTAAATACTTTGTTGCATTTTTCTTCACAGTTCTTTTCTTTCTAGATTCTTCATATTATTCTTGTACGATCCTTATAAGAAATGGAGGTAGGATAAGAAGAATTTCGAATCCCTTCGAGATGGTTGAGTTTAATGGCGCCGATAGATGCGTCATGTTCGTGTACGGGCGCTATCAGTTGGGACTGGTCATCTCTTAGCTGCCACGGTTGATTTAGAAATTGTTGATTTAATCTTTTACTCTGGACGCTCTTAATGTGCACGTCTTTCTACATCGTTCTCACATATATGTATAATCTCAACATGAATGATGTAACCAAGATTGTGTAACAATATTTTGATTTAAAAGACTGTCCATGGAGTTTCTTGCCCGTTCGATCTACGCTAGGGAATGGGCAACTACAGTACTTTCGCAAGTTATTATGTCTTGTGACTGGGACTGTAGCTTTGTTTTTTTTTTGTATTTTTGACATTCAAAAGTGCCGTAATGGTCTAATTGAAATAAATGCTTTGAGTTTGAGTTTTAATTTAGAAAACGACATTATAAAAGTTATTCTTTAATTTATTATGATAAGTACCCAAGAAGCCCATATCTTCATGGCATTTCATAAAGAACTTTTTAATAACCCACTTGTTGCATAAAATGAACATAAATAAATTATTCAAGTGATGCGTCCTTATTTGCATGCTCAAGCCATGCTCAATGCTCAACTGTGCACGCGCTGGTCGCCACATCTGTCAGTAGCACCTGGGCTACTTGGTGCATTACTGTACACCCCATTGTCCAAGTGTTTGGGGGAAATAGTATTTAGTGAAGAAAAATAATAGTAATGTAAGTGGACACGGGCTCTAGAAGAGTGTTTTTAAAATATTTTTGTTTGAGTGCTTGATGTTTTAATTTTTGGGTGGGTGAAGTTATAATTATGACGGTGTGTTTGTCTTTGAAAAGTGTCTAAAGAAGCTATATTAATGCTATTGTAAGTTATAGGCTTGATTTAATCTGACTTGATTTGTAAAGCAAACATTGCAATTTTTGTTATGCGTTGTTTACTGTTTAAGGGTTTCTTGTGTAGCAAAACGCTATATATAACATGCGTTTTTACAGTTTGGAAAATCTTTAATCTACGCGGCTTAAGTTGAAATTCTACATAGAAAAAATAGACTGTTGTTACTTCTTCTTCGTGTAATCGGCAATCTAAATTGTGTCTGCCCAGAACTGAGTCACTATAGTTTGGCGCTTGTCTTACTCATTCGATAAGAAGTTCTTTTTGTAGGTACCATGAGCTCGGACGAAATCTGCTCATTTTTAAAGAAAATCCCGTGCATACGATCTCCACATCTGTTTACCACCCTAAACGAATCATCCACACGAAGAGGAAGAAGAACTATTATTGGTCTTATTTTTTATATTTTTTATTATTATTACTTTTTCTTTCGACCCTTTTTTCATTAACAAAAACAAGGAATCAGATGCTGCGATGCTATTGGTTGATGAGCTTAAATTTAAGTGAGTATGTCATGGGCATACCTGCCTAAATACAATGTATTTGTTCATAGTTATGTAAAACAAGACTCATCTACATACCATATCCATTAATACCTGTCTATGGCCATTCCCACACACAAACACGTAATTACTTTGGTAATTCAAATCATACATCCTTATGTACAGGTGTACCAACCTTTCAAGAGTAATTGGCGTGACTTCAGGAAACGGAAGTGCGTTTAGCCAATGGCGGGCCGTCACGGAATGCGCGCGCGCCAATAGAACGGGGCTGGTGTAAGTAGTTACGGTTTTATTGAAGATGTAGATCAGAGTGATTATTATCGGTTATGATAATGGGGGTATTGTTTAGTTTTATTACGTTTAAGGGAATGTAGTCCTATGAAATTAGTGGGTGGGGTAGGGCATGCCATTCTCGATTTTGGAGTTTTCGCACAATATGACTTTATCTTGTGATGCTGAAGCAGTATATATTACTTTTGGTTAGTTGGCTTCTTATCGGCCTATACTACCTCAAATGGCTTAGCATGATCATCCGTTACGCCTAAAATACTGCAGCATTAATTTTGAAATAAAAATATGATAAAGTTGAGGATTAATGTGAAGTACTATGTTTGGCGAAAACACGATTCCATAAAATTTTCTCTATAGAAAAAAAATCCAAAGTTACCTCCAAATCGAACAATAAACAGCTTGTATTAAAAAAAACCGGCAGAGTGCGAGTCGGACTCGCGCACGAAGGGTTCCGTACCATTTAAAAAAAATACAAAACTGCAAAAAAATCATGTTTGTTGTATGGGAGCCCCCCTTAAATATTGATTTAATTCTGTTTTTAGTATTTGTTGTTATAGCGGCAACAGAAATACATCATCTGTGAAAATTTCAACTGTCTAGCTGTCACGGTTCATGAGATATAGCCTGGTGACAGACAGACGAACAGACGGACAGACGGACAGACGGACAGCGAAGTCTTAGTAATAGGGTTCCGTTTTTACCCTTTGGGTACGGAACCCTAAAAAGTACTTCAAATTAGATCATTAAACTTTGCATACTAACTGAACTAACTATAAATCAGGTCTTATGTTTTTTTATTTTTTCCAAAAGACGAACATTTGATTTTTTATAGAATAAAAACGACTAATTTCGCACTATTTGGCCTGCAGTGACTGACGTAACAACCACTTTGTAGTGCAAACTGATTAGAACGTTATTCTAACAGTATTTCAAACGAAGTTTGAACCACCACAAATAGAGTTGCTAATTTGAGGTAGTATAGGCTCTTAAGAGCTCGTGGCTAAATAATAACTCGATCTTTAGGTTAAGCCACGCTTGCTTAGGTTGATTCGTAGATGGGTTATCACCCATTACAAACCGAGCTTTCTCCGTGCCTCGGAAAGCATGTTAAGCCGTTGGTCCCGGGTTGTCATTTATAGATCTTTGACAGTCGTTACAGGTAGTCAGTGTCCCGAAAGTCTGATAACCAGACCAGAGATATCATAGGCATATGGATCAGATAGGCAGTCGCTCCTTGAAAAATACCTGTTTTCAGCTGAATCCGGTTAGACTGGAAGCCAACCCTAACATAGTTGGTAAAAAGCTAGGCAGGTAATGATGGTTAGTTATGCTTCTAAACTTATTATACTATTACAGTTAATTTGTCTGATAGATATTACTTTCGATGGAGTCATAATCCACCGTGCGGGTTTACTTTAATACTTACTTAAAATACTTCTTCCAAGGACAAAATATCTTCAAAATCATCTCCTGTAAAAGAGATTAAATCCCACACAAAAGTTTAAACTTCCAACTATCAAACAGCTATTCATCAGAGTTCCAAAGACGGTTTAATTACTTTTTCTCGTGGTGTGGCTTAATGCGAAAACTTTAAAATTCTTGAGCGTGCCCGCCACCATACGCGGGTGTTCGGGCGTGACTCTTTGGTACCTAAGTTGCCGTGTAAATGTGTGCTTACACTTGTGGGATACACACGGGGATGAAATTGAGACAGGCCCATAAAATGCGTATGAAAATTTGGTCCACTAAATCAACGTCGACCTCATCTCGGTTCCCAGGACAAGATTGAGGTCAAGAGTAGGCCTATCTATACTAATATTATATAGAGGTAACATTTGTTTGTAAGTTTGTATGTTTGTAAGTTTGTATATAGGGGGTGATCTCCGGAAGTAATGAACCAATTTTAAAAATGTTTCACTGGTAGAAAGCTACATTATTCGTGAGTGCTATATTTTATTCCCGTACTCCCACGGGAACGGGAACTACGCGGGTGAATTCGCGGGACGTAAGCTAGTTTAATATAAAAAAACATGGTTTTTTCTTGGTGTCGTTGCTGTGTCAATGCGGTGTTTTTGTTATTGATGTGGGTCAAAGAATACGCCAACTGTGTTCACGTAAAGGTGAGGCAATGAGTCATTTGTTTGTCACGGTCTGTCTATTGACTTTCACATGACCAATAGGCTGTTTTTGTCACTGCGAGAGAATCAAGAGTTTCTACGTTATTAGAGGGTATTTTTAGAACGCAATTATTTTCTGTTTTTAAACCGGCTATAAATAAAATGAAAGCCATTTCCTTTATGAAGTAAATTGAAATACAGTGATAAACAGAAAAATAAATAAATAGCTTGACCTACACACACCCCCATCTAGTGCCACACTAAGCAACGAGGCTTGTGTCGTGGACACGAGTTAGTTGATATACCTACTACATAGATACTTTTTTTTAAATACATACATATATCTAAACTATCTATATCTATACTAATATTATAAAGAGGAAACCTTTGTATTTTTGTATTTTTGTATGTTTGTATTGAATAGGCTCAAAAACTACTGGACCGATTTCAAAATTTCTTTTACCATTACTTAGAGGGATTCTTCCGAATTCGTATAGGCTATATTTTATCACCGTACTCCCACGGGAACGGGAACTAAGCGGGTGAAACCGCGTGACGTCCGCTAGTTATAAATATAAATATCTTCGGATGCGAACTCGTGGAATGGCAAAATAAAAGAATGGAAGTACTAGTATGAAAAATTCAAGACGCGCGTTCCCGCTTTGTTCCCCACCCCCGTATGTTTCCTTCATCACACCTCGGCATTCAATTTGCGACGCGTCTCGCGAGCAATTTGCGACTTGCCGCAACTTACCTCATTGTGGTGTCACGGCGTCTTTTGTCGCAGAAACGCAACCTCATGTGTGAACCCTTACACGAATATCTTGAATAGTTTTTATAATTTTATGTTTGTTTTGTTTCGTTGGGTTAAAAGAATGGAGTATTTCGTATGTGTTAATAATTTTGTAAAGTGGTAGGAATGGACTTATTCGAAAAAAATGATGAATGGACTGTGTGGAAGATGGCTAACATAACCTACATCTAGAAATGGGACTTCAAAGAAGGGGAAATGCTGCGCTTGGTAAGTACAAAGAAGTTGGGATGAGAGCAGGAAAATGCTGAAGGCTTATTTTAGTCGTTTCAGGCGTTTTCCTTATAATAGAAACGTTAGATTATATTCAGTGAACTACAAAACCGATTTAAACCAATTTTCTTACAAAACCTACTTGAATTGTGTAACTAGAGTAAAACCATTAAATCACGACCAGACAAGTCCCACAGCTTAGTTTCCAGTTTCCGCTGTCCTCTTAACTCCACTATTTCTCGCGATATCTTTTTCCGTCGCCGCAAACCTTAATGAAGAATCCTCAACAACGTAATACCTCCTTTACCGACTGCGGCAACACCATAACACTTCAGTGCTATCTTAAGTACGATTTTTTCTCTCCGGTTTTAATGGAGAAGCTCTTTCGTACGGTTTTTGAACGTTCGCGGCTGACTTTGTCTTTTTGCTGATGTAATAGTATTGTAATTGGGAACAGACGATCCTTTAGAGTTATTTTCTTTTAGTTTTGTGAGAATCTGGATTGATTGTATTGTCGTGGAAGGGGTCCGTAAGGACCGATGCCTGCCGGGGTTGCGGGACTGTCCGAAAGAGATAACGTGGCCCCGGAACACAAAGGGCGATGAAGGAACATGGATGGGTTTTAGTCAGTAAAAGTCTGACACTCTCTCCTGCTCCGCCCAGAGCGGGAGGAGTTATTTGATGATTTCCCAAACGAAAAAAAAAAATGTATTGTCGTGGGGATTTGTGAGGTATTTTTTATGATAACCAGTAAAGATGGGGTTGATAAAAGATAATAAAGACGATTTATTCGTAATTTGTTTCGAAACAATTGATCAATCCGTAATTTTTTTGTGGAATCGAAATATACCTATCGACTATCGAGGTTATCTTTAGGACCGTATATCGAAAAGGCATATATATCAAGGCAGTTATTAAAGAAAGTAGAATGGGATCCATGGAAAAATAAAATGAGATTCCTTACAATACGTGACCCACATATCAACAAAAAAATAAACGGAAAAAAATATTTATACAAATAAAATTAAAAAAAACATGTCCGCCGTATAGCTCCGTTCCACGTAATGACTCCAAGATTCGCGCCATCAGATCGGGAATGTTTCTCTAATGAGATCCACCTTCGTGTCTGCGTACAATGGAACGCGATGCGTGAGTTTTCTTTTTTTTTTAAGCGTCAAGAGTCGCGCCCATTCAGCCTTTCTGGATGACGTTTAAAAAGATGGCGTTCTAAGTAATGATTCTACGTGTGACGTTTTAATTTTGTTAGTGCGAGTATTTGTTTAGAGGAGAATTACTTTAGTGGAGGCTTACCTGGGTGAGGTTGGTAGTACATCAAGCCACTACAATTTGTCAAATTTCTTAAATAGATTTTCAACTTTATTTCTATAGGATTAGGTTCAAGATTGATTGGGAAAATTTTACAATTTCGGGTAGCTTGATTTGCTGACTTTTGTAGGTACTTGGGTAAGTACCTAGTTTTGCTCGGTTTTTATTATTTATTTATTTCAACCAACATAGGATCATAGTGTACAATTAAACAGAATTAAAAAAAAAAACAACATCACAATTAAAATTAAGATCACAGAAATTAAATTAAATTTTAAAAATTATAATACTCACACTGAAAAATTCCTGATGTAAAACCCCGATAAGACTTTGCTCGACTCGGAATCGAACTCAGGACCTCATGCTTAATAAATATTTTCTCGTGTTCTTCAAACGGTCTTTCGTTATTGAATCCCGTCTTTCATTATTGCGTTACAAGTTGGTAGAAATGTTTATATTGTCACTTACCTAAAATATGCCTATAGTAAAGATGTCACCTGAGGGTGTCAGATGTTTTGCTTGGAGGTGGTACAGAAGTCTGAAATTAAAGAAAATACACCATTTAGTTTTGTCGTACACTAAGGATTCTGTTAGGTTTATTAAAACTGTGCTGTTAAAACTGAGAGAATAAGGTATCTATCTTAATAATCAAATGATCTGTGGGTCCATCGTATTGTTTCTTTGTGGCCTGAACTAAAGTTTTCATACAATAGTTTAATAACAGTGAGTCGTAGAAATATTTGCCAGAAAAATGTTGCTTGCTACGAAAATAAAATCTTCGTAGACCCTTCGTAGAGCTTGCTACGAAGCTTGTCTACGTCGTAGCCACTCGTAGCCACTTTAACCTCATTCGTCAGAATTCCTAAGATCGAAGTTAAAGTTAGTATAAACTTAAGCCCCGCCCCCTAACGTCTTGTACACGCCCCTCGCCCCGCGTCGCACCCCCGCGCAGCTCCTGGCACACCCACGCCTTGTTTCTTATGCCGCCTTGGTACTATACGCCCTGAAGAGGTGGGGTGTTGCGTCTTAGGATTGGGGTATTGGCAGAGATGGTAATTAGATGTTTGAATACGTGGTAACGTTTGTGCGTTGGTATCCCTCCACTCTGTATACCATATGGATCCGAATTAAAGTAATAATTATTACCTACGTTGTAAGTTGTTTATATTTTATTAAACAAATTCAAGTAAAGACTGAAATGCAAGCAGTACTTAGATAATAGATATACAGGGTGTAAGCAGACTCTTCACGAAGCCGACAGCCAAGCATTCTGTAGGTATATCAAATCAAGTAACTACGCAAAAATTATTGCTGGGAAGCAACTTTTTTTTTGGGGTGTTAAATCACGTTTTACGGTAGAACTCTATCACACTCAAAACATTATGCTAATGTGTGGATTGAATAGTACGGGCGTCGTGGAGGTGTTTAAAGTGAAAATCAAACATAAAAACATGTATTAAAAAATATAACTTGTGAAAAACTTGGAACTTTGACCCCCAATATCTCCGTAACTAGAAAGTTCCTAGGTATGGTCTAGATAAAAAAAATATCACAATGACGGGGAAAACAAGTGCCTTTCGGCTTCGTTAAGGGTCTATTTACACCCTTTATATGTTACAGTCAAAACTGTTAATCGGTCAAAACCACTTTTGACTGGTGTCAGTCAAATCCTTAGGTATGTAGTTAAAATGCGTTTTCTGTATTAAAAATATATTGTTTTAGAACGCCTCGGTTGTAATTACCTAGTCCTAGAATTACATGATGTTTTTCAAAGGGTCACAAAAAATACCTATTTATGATAGTGTTAAAATAGTTTTGCACCGGTCAAAAGTAGTTTTGACTAGTTTTCACCTGTCAAAAGTAGTTTTGACAGATTAATTAACAGTTTTGATTGTGACATATAATTAACTTAAAGCAGCATTTAAATCTACATATCATGTAAATGTCAGTTGATAAACATAAGCTCAGTACTAAAATTATTGAAGACCAAAGGATTATCTTACAACAATTTCCGTGATTAAAACAATGTGGATACAATGTTTTAATCCAGATCGTAGCTCGTTTATTACAAAGCAAGAAGGATGACTATAAGTAATAGCCTCTTGAGGTCTTGACATATTCACTTGATCTTCTTTTATAGTGACAGGAAGACGGAGGGTGGTCTATATTATCGGTATTTACAAGCGGGTAGGTACTATCGAGGACACTCCCGCCTGACCACCTCTAAGCTAATTTTTGCTTGCACTGGCAACTTAGAAACGCTCTCTAGCCCGGCCCCGTTGACTTTGTATAGAAATAATGAATGAAAAGATACCGGCCGAGCGCACTGACGACGCACGCCAAACGAGAGTTATTGTTATTTTGCGCGCCAAAGTTGACGCTTTTCATTAGAAAAGCGTCAACTCACAGTTTGGGCCTATTAAGGCCCAAACTTTAAGGGGGCGTGGCTCGGCGCCTCCGCATGATAAAAGCGAAAAAAAAATTGGTCAGGCGGAAAAGACCATGATAGTATCTACGATTAGACAGCATCTTTTTAAAACTAGAATTACCCGCGATTCCACCTCTCTTCAATCTTTTTAGACTTCCGTAATCTCCACAAGTATTATAAAGAGGTTAAATTTGTTTGTAAGTTTGTATGTAGGGGTAATCTTTAGAATTACTGATTCGATTCCAAAAAAAATCTTACAATAACGAAGCTACATTATCCCCGAGTGTGATAGGCTACATTTACAAGTTCCCGTGGGTTAATTTCCGTACATAATGGGATTTAAAAGCTGCGAGCAAAATCTATAGTGAATACATATTTTTTGCGTACCCTTTCAGTTACAAGCTACATTTGTTTAATTTAATTAAAATATTGGCCAATATTTCCAATTAAACAAACTGTAGAATCACTTAAAGTATTCTTTGCTCTTGCAACATTACCTACTTGTTTGAATTCCTTAATAAAAATACGAATCTTTTCAATACAAAAGATAAACTATTTCCAATCTTTAAACAGTTTTCAATACTAACCTAAAATAGTTATTAATAGTGCCCCAATTTTCAGGCTGATCAAATATTTATCGTTACAAGACTGGTCAAGTCACAAGACGAGACATTCCTATAGGTATTTGGACAATGTTTCTCAGCCAATAGCGAGGGAGCACCGCCTACGTCTTGCCTCGCCCACTTTCTTAGAAGTTCGTCAAACCCCACCTATTGGGCCAACACGCCTACCCAATAACAAGTTTCGTATGAGGAAAAATATATTATTTATTGTGTGGCTATCGCTAACGATTGCGGTGTCTACTTATTTTTATATATACACACTTGATGCCAGTATAAAACCTTAATAATCTCAAGATTCAATATCATTTACAGTTCATTTTACAGTAGTGTTATTTTCACCCCTAATAACTTCACCAGGATTAAAATAAGCACTCTGTCTCTGTAATACCTAACTAACTACGTAGCTATTTCGGTAAGTATATTCCAAATGGTTTTTAATAAAGTATAATCCATATTTCCCCACCTTTAAATGTCGTAAAAATCCATCTGATTAGAGAAACTGACTTCGAAATCGCGGTAATCATTTTAGACCATGGTTCTAAGTAATCATAGCGGTTCAATTACACTGCCAAATAACGCCGCAAACTACCACGGCGTAATACTAGTGCCATCTATTACTCAAGAAAAGAACTAACATTATTGTCTCGTACGTATCCGAATTAAAGATGGCGTTGAACGACAATGAGCTGCCATCTATCGAGAAAAATATAGAAAGCTATTGACATTCTGATTTGGAGTCTGACTCATAGATGGTGCTTTAATTATGATTATTCGTTTTGTGCTTGATAGAAGAAAATAATTATGTTGATAAAAATACAAAATACGGTTTTTCGTTCGAAACAAAAAATAGTTCTAATGGTTGTAACTACTAGCGCCATCTGCAATATGCGTGTAGTTTTACGTTTGCATTTGGGGTGGGTTATGGTAGGATGCGCCCGCGACGGTGATGATAGCGCCATCTACGTTATGGTGCCGGAACTTCGTAATGCACACCCTACGTGAACCTACACATAGCACTCACTGCTTGGTTAGTGATTGACATTTTTGATAGATGACGCTGCTGGTGAATTTCGAAACTTTTAGTCATTCTGTATAACAAAAATGTTTAAAGCCATTGATAAAAATGGATTATAGTGAAGAGTGTCTGTAGAAACTAAGAATGTTTCTTTTCTGATTAAATAGGTTCAAATCTAAAAGATAAGACGGAATACGGGTTTAGAATAGTCCGAAATAGTAAAACAAGGTTAACTAGTACTTAACCAATTTTTTTATTTGTTTCCTCCGAAAGCACGTTTGTCAATTCCAGATCTTTGACAAACGTGAGGTAGTCAGTGGCCTGAAAGTCTGGCAACCAGTCTTACCAAAGGGTATCGTATTACCCAGTATTAACTGGGTTGTGGAAGTAAGATAGACAGTCGCTTCTTGTAAAATACTGGTATTCAGCTGCATCCGGTTAGACTGGAAGCAGACCTCAACATAGTTGGGAAAAGGCTAGGCAGATGAACCAATTTTTTCTCTACCTATGTGAGAATAATGTCACGTAACCCTACAGTATTATATTTCAAAGATTAATCCTGGATGAAAGAAAAAACATGACAGCCGTCTAGATCAAATAATTATAATGTTTTACATTTCATTTTATGTTAAATACTTCCTCTAAGTTTATTAAAAATACTTACGTTGGTTTCTCTGACAGTTGAAAAATATTAGATAAATTATTTTGAAGTAAAAATGTATGTACTACTAGTAGTGTTGGCTATATCAGTTTATCGATTTTGGCGTTATATGTTAGGTGCCTTTCGAATGTAATAAAATAGCATGAGCAAGAGTACGATTTCCCGGGTTCGATTCCCAGGTCGGGCAAAGTGTTATTGGGTTTTTCCATCAGGAATTCTCAGTAGCAGCCACGTAGTCTAGATTTATGCCCCGTTGATGGCAATAGGCTCGCCCCCTATTACATGGGACTTAAACATAACTGGCGAAATGTGGGTGTACTGTTAGGTACACCTCTGCCTATCCCATCGGGAATTACAGGTGTAATGATATGTTATGTTTATGTATTGATTTATTATATGAGAGCAGCGGTGGCCCAGTGGTGGCGGCCCCGACTTACGAACAGTAGGTTCGAACTCAGACAGTCGCATCATCATCATCATCATCATTTCAGCCGAAAGACGTCCACTGCTGGACATAGGCCTCCCCCAAGTGTCGCCACATTGACCGGTCGCGTGCGACTCGCATCCAGCGGATCCCCACAACCTTCACCAGGTCATCGGTCCACCTAGTGGGAGGCCTTCCAACGCAACGTCTTCCGGTTCGCGGTCGCCACTCCAGAACTTACAGTCCACACACAGACCACACACAGTCACAGTGTTCTTGACAGTCGCATTACTTTGTGTAATCTATTTCATCACCACTGCTCTCAAAACGGTGAAGGAAAGCATCGTGAGGAAACCGGCATGTCCTATACCCAAAAAAAAATCGGAGACATGTGACATCTACCAATCCGCACTATGGGCCCGCGTGGTGGATTATAGCCCATTCCCTCTCATAGAGAGGAGGCCTGTGTCCCAGCAGTGGGAACATTAATAGGCTGAATGATGATGATGATATGCTATGATTTAAAGTCCTCAGTTTACAGGATCTGTTAGATTTTTGTGAAACAATAAACGGATATACGTAATATTCAAGGCGTGGCTGTGGCCCAATTTACGCGCAAGAAAATCAACTACATAGAAAAACTTTATAAAGCCAAAGATTTGGAACAAATATTTTTGTTATGTACTGTGTGTTTCCCTTGTGAGTGAAATATCAATGTGATGACGTAAATTGAACGTAACAAATAGTTTTCCACCTATCGATCATTTATCGTGATTTTACAGCTACGAGAATTTTTAGGTTTAAAATGCTGGACATTGTATTTAACACATTTTTACTGCATATAATAATGTTTCTTTTTTATCTTTGATTTGAAATAGAACATTCTTTGTCAAGAATATGATTACACTTCATCGTCAATTATAATGGGTGTTTAAATATGTTTATAACGAAGCTGAAAGGCACTTGTCATTGCATTAATTTTTTTTAGTTCCGGAACATACCTGGGAACCTTCTAGTTACAGAGTCATTGGGGGGATAAAGGTCCTATTTAAAAAAAAATACAAGTTTTAATGTTATAACTCTACTGTATATAACTCCTTGACCATACTATACAATGCATCCAACAGCACAACGTTTTGAGTGCGGTACATTGCGTCCTATTGTATAAAACGTGATTTTTCACCCCAAAAAAGAGTCTTTTCGCAGCAAAAAATTTTACGTAGAAATACTTTACTTGAAGTACAGAATGCTTGGTGGACGGCGATGTAAAGGGGCCATTTACATCTTGTATAGATAATGCATTTAAATCTGGTTAATCTGGGCTCCTTGCGTGGATCTTCGTTCTCAATTCCCTGAGTTAAACGACACCTCGAGACATTACAGCAAGGCGTATAGAGAGACATATCATTCTGGTCCTATCAATAAGGTCTTATGCACCATTCAAAACCAGTTACAGACCATTTCGGAAACGGGTTCCTTGCGGTATTGTGATATGTCTCCCCTAAGTATTTGTTGGCTGTATGCTGTTACTGGCCATCTTACAAAACAGTTATATTTTGTTAGAAAACGATTCCTGTTTAGTGTATTTGAATTAGGAATCATGTGATAGTTACTCCAACAATTTTATCAGATTTTGACGAATTAGGAGGCTGGCGCGGCTATCAAAATATTCTGCCGTGAAATTACAACACGGCAAAAAAATAGGAAAATCAACATTTTTTTGTGAGTTATTATGACATTATGACAAAAATGGTAGAGGTTAAGAAAATGAGAATGTTCATTATTAACATAGCTATTTTACTGTCGTTATAATCATTTCCAAAATTTACAAAACTAAGCTAAGGCAAGGCCATATTATGTATTTCTAGACGTGAAAAAAAAACTACCTGATAAAGCAGCTAGGAACTAATTTTTGGAAATATTAATATGCGGCCGATAGCGTCTAGTTAGTTTATCTAAAAAAATGTTTATGCTAAAAATCAATAATATTCAACACAAAACGGAATCACAGTTACAACGGACAGTTCATACTTACCTTTGAGGTGTATAACAGGCAAAATAAAAAATATAAACAAGCAAAAATTTATTCTAGGTAAACAAAATTATAAAAATAACAAAAAAAAAAAACTATAGGTAATAAGGCAAAATAATGAAAAAACAACACTTATTCTATTTATTACACGAAGTAAATAAAAATTAACAACTCCAAAAAAAGCTCCCGAGAACGAATTAATTTTTAAACTATATTGTATATTTAAATTTTAAAAAGAGAAATACAAAAAGATATTTTTTTGAAGTTGATACGCAAATAATACAAAAAAAACGATCGTTGAAAACAAAAATCTAGTTCCAATACATTTAAGAAACAGTTGATAGATTTGTGAAATCTCTAGAAGGAGATGGCCCGTCCCGTCGGACGATGCCGTCAAAAAACAAAGAGCGTTCAGAACAAAATAAAATTACAATGCGTGTAATATTAACTATTAACAGTTGGTTTTACTGTAATTAATACTTGTTACACTTTGCTGATCACAACTTTTTTTTTACAAAAAAAAGGAACAAAAAGTACAAATGAAAAAAAAAAACTATCACACCAAAAATAAGAGAATATCACTAGCTCTACTATGTATAAAACATTATGATTTTAAATCACCACCTTGGTCCGGGAGAAGAGTTCTTGAGAACGAATCACAAAAAGTTTGTATGTCCGTGTAAACCACAAGTATAGTCCCAATATCAAACTAGTACAGCTGACAATATTTGTGGCAGTCAATAGTCGACCAATTACTACCAATATCTTAATATTAATATAACGCTTAACATTAATTATTATTTACTCATCAATCGCTCACTGATCGCTCGTTAGTTAAGAAAAATAAATTTTAAATAAAAATATTCTCATCAACGGCCAAAAGTGTTAATTCTCTTTACAAATGTAACCGACGTAAATATTAAAAATTTCGCAAAAAACTTTTTTCCACTGCCAACAGTTTAGGTCAAAAAAGTGAGGGTCGAGGGGATTTTAGCCTAAAAATATTTTCGATTAGACGCGGTTAATTTTTTTTAAATTTACTTTTTGAATTTTGTATTTATTAAAATTTATAATCACAAGAGCACGAGGAACGTGTATTACGCCGCGCGGCCCGGCCGGCCGGCGCGACTCCAGACGGACGACTGAGACGGTCCCGCGGCCGGCCGCACCGCCACCCCAGCCGCTCCCCCGCGCACCCTCACACCCCCGCCCCCGCCCCGGGCCCGACTTCGTTACGAGCCACTTGTAATCGCCGCGCGATTTTTCCGCCTAAGACAAATTAGGCGGGCCGCCCGCCCGCGCTCCCCCAGCGACTTACGTTTGGGCGGTTTCTTACGACTAAGACGTTTTGTCTACGCCTCATATGTTTTTGCGCAGCACTTGACTTTGAGTCGACAGGTCTTTCAATACTGTAACATTTGTAATATTTGTTCAGTTCCACGCTCACACAGTATGCTCACACGAGTTAGAAACGCTAGAGCGTAGACGTGACAGCACAAACATACGCTCTATAGCTTTACGTATAAATTATCGGCATCCCAATGTTATGGCGCCGAGCTGTTTTATTTTTAAATGGCATTTAATCGTCACTCTCGCTTTCGCCGATGCCGAGGCCGGGGTTAATTGTAAATAAAATTCAATCATTCGCAAAAAATCCTCCGGTAATCGGCACCCGACAATATCAATGAGAGATACGTATTCAGCGATTGTACTTTTTAATGCATTATGGTGGCGTGAGTGGCGTGACGTCACCACCGCACTTTTTTTGTTCGACACTTGTATGAGTACATGCGAGAGGCAGTCGTTCATCGATTTTGAGACAATGAATGTAGGTTTCGATTAAGCCTTGATTAGAATGACGTGGAGTATGTAACGTAGACCACATTCTATATCTAATAGCGTTTGAAATAATGATGTTATAGGTACCTATGTCTAATTGAATTGTATCCTAAACAAATAGACCTGGATTACGGGGAGAAAAACTGGTTTTTTGTTTAGTTTCATCTCACCCTTGTCCGTGAAGTTCGAAAACAAAGCAAACAGGCTCAAAATAAACCTGTGATTGGGACTTTCCTTAGCATTGGTTTCAATACAAATTATAGCATCAAAGTCCAACTAATTCTAATACCAGAAAATGTAGATGAGCATTCGAAACAAAAAAATAAAGTCGAAGTTTTTTTTTAAAATGGATTTTAGTGGAAGTTAATTTTTTTTTAATTTACTCATAAATCAAGCTGTTCTAGGAGGGACTAGGGTGAGCGGTGTAATATAATACTTTCCAAACTAAAAAAATCAGCAAGTTTTTTTTTTCTAAATCTATGTTAAGGGAATTTAGGAACTGAAATTTATGTCTCTCAAATCAAACTAGTCTAAATGACGAGATAGTTTACAAAAAGAGTTTAAAAAAAGAGGCAACGTTTTTTTTTCGAAACAATCAATTAGGCACTCGAAAATGCTCAAGTTAATATTTAAAAACAATAATCAACATTTAAAAAAAGACTCAGGCACTCTCTGTAGTAAATAAAAAAAAAACGAAAAACAACGCATCGCTCTCGCGGGACATGAAAAAAAAAACACAACGTACATTTTAACACCCAATAATGTCGAACTCATTGACGGGAAATTTAAAAAAGGAAACCAATAATTTACCTCGATTTCGTTGTATAAAAAAACAACAATCAGACGTCACTTTCAGAGCGTATTTTTTTAAATTCAGAATGAATGCGAACGACGAACGTTGTATGAATGTAGATGAACGTAGTATGAACGTAGATGAACGTTGTAAACCGTAAACAGCTGAATGAGTATGAATTAATATGATTCTTTTATCAGAGACCGGTCCGAGCGAGGTCGACGAACCTGACGCGGCTTCACGAGATTTTTTTCGGTCAATTAGGATTTTTATTGGCGGATTAAAACAGTATTTGGACTTCTATATCCCGTCTAGGTGTCTACAATTCTCGTTACTAGAAACGAAATGGAGACCGAATAGAATTTAAGACTGAAAAACAATAAGGAAGGAAAAAAATCCTTAATTTTTTTTTTAAATAATTCGATTTTGCAAAAGAAAATTGTTTTTTTTTTCAACTGAAATATGTACCTTTTTTTCTGTCATCACAAATATACGGGGACCAGACGTAGATATTTTTTTATCTTTTAACTTCGTTTTCAGATGAAAAATCCTTTCATAGAATCGAATTTCAATTGAATCGGCAGGGTTATACCATTTTGTTTACTCACAATATTTTGACCACAACTGTTCGGCCTCGTGACTAATTAAAAAAAATCACGAATTTATTCACACACGTAATGCCGTCACTGAGAATACCATTTTCACAAAATAACGAATCCATAATATTATGCTTAGTAAAACATAATTTAGCAAAAAAGAAAAATAAACTAAAATAAAAAACCAAAAATGACCACAACACAATTTCATTCACAATTTACCTGATGTGCTGACTAGGACAATTTTTCCTTATCTTGAAAGGAACCACGTATCTTGATAAATTAACTTATTTCTAATTTTCCATCAACACCACAACAAATACCTTATATTTAACAGTTCGAAACGTCCGGGGAACTTAACAATATTTTTTACAACATTAATTTAATTTCTAAATTAATCCAGTCCGAAAAAACCGAGTCGTTACACTAGAAAAAGATTACACTAATTACAGTTCTCGACGCGTCTAAAGTCAATTTGGAACGTCCACTAATTAACTGGTAAAAAAAAAAAACATCGAACGCGGCGAAGGAACTTAATACCACTTATAGACTATGCGGCAAAACGAGCCGAATATTTACATTGGAGAAAAAAAAATGAGGTCATTCGGAGGTTACGGGCAACGCAGCCGGTCGGCGCGGGCCGCGACGGGATGTGGCCCTCGCGTCCTCCGGCAACCCGCACACCCGCACCCTCGCTCGGACACCCGAATCGAGACTACCGAAAACCACGTGTGCGCCACTCACGGTAGAGACGCACATATACCCAACCCACGCGCCAGAAAGTAACAGCACTATTCTTTTTTCAATTTACTATATTTGCTGATTTTTATTATTTTTTCACATTTCGATATTTTATTTTTTAGTTGATGCGCTCCGCAACTCACCTGTTGTGCTTGACCCGATTCGATCTGCGACCGATCATGTGATCGACGCTTTTCAATACATTTTTGGTGCGTCCGATTATTTTTTGGTTTAGATAATTAAGTAAATAAAACAAAAAAAAACAAAAAAAAAAACTAATTAAACAGATTTTTTATTCTTTGAAAATTACATAATTATATAAGTTAAACATACGAAATATTGGAGAGCTTTACGAAGTTCTACACACAAACCAAAAAGCAGTTGATTATAATTCTGTATGCAAATAAAAATATAATCTAAGAAAAACATAAAAATAAAAGCAGCAATTAAATTTTAAAACACCATGTCCTCCACCAAAAGATTAGTTTTTAACAATAAAACTAAATTTGACTTACTACAACATAATTCTAATAAGAAATCGCAAGTGCTGCCATGAAATAGCAGCGTCGGATAGCAGAACTAAAGCTTAAAAGCAATGAGCTTGGACGCTAGCGCCACCTCGGCGTCAATAAGAACTATTAGCCGATGGTTCATTTCTAACGCGTCGTTTATTTTTTCAATTTTATTTTTTAATCGTGAAAGTGCAACGTTCACTTCGCCGGGCATTCAACGGCCATTTTCGTTTGCAGTTTCTTTTTCGTTTTCATTGGTTTTTTACAGACGTTTTGATCATGTCGTCGGATCTCTGTCGTTTTGAATACAGTACCTTTTGCATTTGACACGTTCAATACAGTTACTGTTATTACACCAACCTGTAGTGTTTTATTAAGGACTTTGTCAAGAGTATTTTTATTTTTTTATGTAACTTCTAATCTGTATGCTTAGTAATGAAAGCTCATTATGTTATGTTACTAAACTAATTACAATAGATGGCGCTACTGGTCACGAAATGAGATGATTAGAAACGAAATTGTTTATTTTGTTGTGTTTGTTGAATTATTTCAAATTATTTTCGTATTTAATCTTACTTTATCAACAATTGTGATTAGTTTCTATAATATATGAATACATATGGGTTGCAATTGAGTTACTATCTTTTAAAATAATGTATATATTATTTTTACTGTCACAATTACATAATGACTTTGCTAACACTATTGTGGTATAGTCTTCTTTATATGTAGACGTAATAGACTTATCGTTTTTTATTGCTTTGAGTATTAATCTTACCCCTACCTGTTTCGCGTGCTCTTTTCGCGTCGATGTGAAAAACAAGTACTTAGTTTATGTTTTTCAGTATTTATTTATTTATTTAAAATAGGTCCACCAACAGTACGTAATATAACATTATTGATAAAAGTACACTTGCTATGGTTCTAATGTATCTACTTACCAATAGGCATGACGACAGTATAAAAAAATGCAAATCTGTCTAATGCGTCAGTTTGAGGATTGGAAATTAATGGACACGTATTTTTTGTTTTTGTAAATCAATGAAAATTGACAAAGATCAAAACGCATCAAAACTCGAGAGTGGGGTTACGTCAAAACTAGCTAAAAATTATACCACGGCGTGACGTATTCAGAATTTTAAAAGCGTCATATCTTCGTCAATTTTGGTTTACGTAACAAAAGAAAAAACACGGGTCAAATATTTTTTGATAATAGGTATAACTGACGGACTAATTAGTTTTTTTTTTGTCGTCTACCCTATTAGGTATAGGTAGAGGTGTACACAACATTTTTAGTATAATAAAGCTTCTTAGCTAAAAAATAAGATCAAATAACAGACTTAAAATAATAAAGTACAAAATAACATAACAAAATATCAATATAAAAACTAAAAAAAAAAAACTACAGTATCCTAAAGGTTCTGCAAAATCGATTTAGGTAACCAGTTTAAAATTAGTTGCTATACTAATACAATTTGGTTTCAGAAATATTGATTTCCTTGTAATGGAAATGATTGTCAATTGAATACTAGGTAGGTTTTTATTTGCGATTTATAAGCTTTGTGTTAACCACCAAAAAATATGGGAAACTAAGTTGATATGAGATTAGTAAATATCATTCATGTTTTCACCCCTCGCTGTGTGATGTCCAAAACTTGACAAATACTCTTTTTCTTTCACCTTTTAGTTGTTTAAGGGTGGAAGAGAGTCCGGGCTGAAACATTAGTGGCATTTTTTTTGTGAAGTAAACTGATTTGAATCATTTCGAGACAGCGACACGAGTTTCATAAGCGAAAGCGGGAAGCGTGTAGCGGCGGCAACAAAAGTAACCCACTCAAATCACAATACTTACATAGACAATGTAGGAATCACGCATTTTAGTTAAATTGGCTCGAATATACATCGAGAAACGTAGGGACTTGATGGGATTTTAAATTACAGTTAAATAAAAAAAAAAACAGAAAATAACGTTATTTTCTGTTTTTGAATTTACATTTCGAAAATCTCAACAAAGAAAATGCCACAGACGCCGCGATTAACGTGGCCACGTAGGTACTGGCCCCAAGAAATTTAAACTATAGACACGAAAAAAAAAAAAACGAAAATCAGTGCGAGAGATACTCATTCAAGTAGCAAACAGGTTTTCTTTCTTTGCGATTCATCCCTTTTATCTACGTGTAAAAAGGACCCCTAAGGTGAATGCTCCAGGGTAGCCCGCGAAATTCAAAATTTCTTACGTTTTTTGCAATTTGCAGGCCAGTGCTAGGTTGTATGTTGCTTAAAATATTACTTGCGGCTGCAAGACGTATGTAGCTACAAAATTATATTTAAAAAACTTATCAATACAAAAATAAAATTCGAAGACATGTGACATCTACCAATCCGCACTGGGCTCGCGTGGTGGATTATAGCCCATTCCCTCTCATAGAGAGGAGCTCTGTGTCCCAGCAGTGGGAACATTAATAGACTGATGATCATCGTCATCATCAATACAACCCTCCAAGTTCATAAAGGTGCAGGAGTAATATTTTAATCAACATACAAATTGCAAAAAAACGTAAGAAAATTTGAATTTCGCGGGCTGGTTGGAGCATTCACCTTAACAACACAGTCCCTCTAAAACCACATCTTATGACAACACGGCACTAAACAACGAAATGTCGTAAACATGTTACTCAATTACTTATTCTAAACAAATTACTTTTACACGCGAATTTTCTCAGAACATCTACGAGTTAGTTTCATTTAAGGACTATAGATTCGATGCTGTGTGATGATAATGTACTTAGTTGATAAAATAATTATGTCATATCAGAATAACAGAAGTTTCAGTTATAACTACATAGTTTTATTCATAAAAGTCGACCTCGACATACGTCACATACAATAGCGCATCGTAACGTAGAGTATGTGCAAACGTTCACTTGGGCAAAAATCAAATTTTCTATTTCTTTTTTTAATAAGTACTTCAACTAACCTTTTGTTCAATAAAAAACAAAAATTGTTAAATACTTCAACTAACCTTTGTTCTGTATGGTGTCGGACGTAAAGAATAGCACCATCCCATATCTTCCCGTGGGTGTCGTAAGAGGCGACTAAGGGACTTACCAGAGAATGGGCAGCAGCGTTCTCTGTGCTTTTGTAACAACCGTACTGCGATCGCCAACTCGCCTGCCAAGCGTAGCGATTATGGCATAAACCCCCCCCCTTTGGGGGAAGCCTATGTCCAGCAGTGGACGTCTTTCGGCTGAAACGATGATGATGAACTAACCTTTTTAGAAGAAAAAAATGATTTTCTTTGTGTCAAAGTCGTGTTTAAATGAAAAAGTTTTATGTTGTGTGAGCTTTAATCGTCTTACAAGATACCAAAGACACCTTCCTACAACAAGAAATTTGTTCATAATTCCTGACAAAGCAAGCCAACTTGAGTATCTTCAGTCCTTACAGCGAGTATCACCCTCACGAGATCATAAAACGTTACCTCAGTAACGTTAACGCCAAGAGTGTCATAAAAGTGCCGTCAATTCGTTCCTTAACTAGCAAGAGATTGACTTGCCGACATATCCCGACACTTCCCGACACTTCACGACAGTAACCGAAGCTGGAGTAGAACTTAACCTGTTATTCGTTTGCTTTAGCTACTGACAATAAATCTTTAAGAGATTTTTCACACTAGAAGCGATAATCGGATCAACATTTAGCTTAGTCGGTGATCAAGAAATAGCATTACTGCAGCGGCCAGCAACAGAAGCATTGATGGACGAACGTGTAAATGTGGGCCGAGGCGAAGCCGAAGCACACATACGTAAGTCCATCAATGCCTAGTTGTGGCCAAGGCTTGTTTATTACTTTTATCAAATAATGCGAGGAAATTAAAACTCTCGCGTTGAAGAGGTAATTTGTTTTTTTTTTTTCAATAAACCGCTTTCTATTTGCAAGCCAATTCGAAATTTAAATAAAACCTTTGATAAGTTACCTCCTTGGTTGCCATGTTTCAGAGTGAAAGATCGTTCCATTTTTAAATAACACGACAGATGAGTTTACTATGTAAGTTATATTTGGCCGGTAAACACGACAGATATGGATTTTCATACAACTTTTTCCGGCCGCTGGTCGCATGTATCTGGCCAGTACAGCAATTTCAATGTATCTCTAAGAAGGTTGTCAAAATAATGCTCAAATTTCCAAGCATGTTTGAGAAAAGAAAATTGATCATGATGTTGAAACCAGTTTAGGCGGTCATACAATAACTGCTAGCGTTCCTCTTAACTTCAATGTTTTTGTTTGTCTCTCTGTAAATAGATAATTATGTTCTATGGTTAAAGTACTGAATCAATCATGATATTATGTAGGGTATTGTTGTACAACCGTATTGATTAAAACAAAAATTGATTTTGTTTCTGGAATGGAGGCAATATTGTCCGAAACGATACTCTCGCATTTCCAAAAGGAATGCATTAAATAAAGTTATTTTATGAAAGGTAAAAGTGATGAACAAGACAAAACGTTCTTTTATCAGGGTCCGTTTATGATCCGATATATATTGTGCAACAAAATAAGAATAAAATGCTCTCAAAATGGCGGACACGGGCCCCATATCCCACACCTTGTTAACGTAAGAAGCTAACTTCTTTTTTATTGGCAACACCTTTAACGTTTTAGCATTACGAATAACTTTGAATTTGGAACGTTTTTATTGCTGCTTGCTTTTTCTTGTTATGCTAAAAAAGGACTTTTGTAATACAATTTAGAGTTGATTTTAGAATGGAAGGGTAAAGCACGAAGTGTTGAGGCGATAAATAAAAACTTTTTCATTTGTTTTGTTATACGTCATACGTGCGATCGCATTTCTGCGATATTAGACTTTATTCATACAGGTTGAGGTTGTTTTTGGGTTACATTTTCGTCTATCTTTGCGATAATGTTCTTCTGAACCAATATTGAAGTCTGACAATTTACAGATATTGTTCATCCGTTTTGATGTTTCGGGTTACGGAACATTGTACTCTTATAATGTCCGGGATGAACCTAAAGTCCGTTTACGAGTTTCTACGAGAGGTGCTTCAGTTCAAACGAATCCAAGTTTTTATTTCTTGTTTTATTTAAACACCTGGGAATAAAAGGGTGGCTGTAATAAGATGATGTTAATGTTACCATCACAAAATAATGAAGGTTTTATTGTTATTTTTTTTACTGAACGTGCCTAAACAAAATGTTGACCACGAAAATAAAAAAAAGAGCCTTAAAATGTTTTAGATTTGACTAGACTCTTAGGCCCAGCGCACACCGCTGGAGGCGCAGCGGAGCGCATTTGAAGACAACAATTTAATATAAACCTTTTTTTTTTTCTTTTTTCGGATCGGAAATCATCAAATGACTTCTCCCGCTCTGGGCGGAGCAGAAGGGAGTGTCAGACTTTTACTGACTAAAACCCATCCATGTTCCTTCATCGCCTTTTGTGTTGCGGGGCCACGGTATCTCTTTCGAACAGTCCCGCAACCCCGGCAGGCATCGGTCCTTACGGACCCCTTCCTTTTTGCTGACTCTCTTTGAGGCACGCGTGGAACACGAACGCGCCATCGACACGGCCTGTCGTCACGACACGGACGGACGGCGAGCTAGCCCATAGCCCACCGTCCACAGGCCCGCGCCTACGGTGGCCGGGGGCCACGTAGTGGCCCCCGACGCCCGGGGCGTCTCCCGCGGCGAACCTTAACTACCTTGATATACGGTCGCGCGCATGCTCTTGTAGTAGCTTGAGGACGCTTCGAATTTATTCTTATATTGACATATACGGTCAATATAAGAATAAATTCGCACGCGGTATTCGGAGCGCCAAGGTAGTTAAGGTTTATATTAAATTGTTGTCTTCGAATGCGCTCCGCTGCGTCTCCAGCGGTGTGCGCTGGGCCTTACGCGCTCAACAATATTTTTATCCACATAAAAAAGACTCTTATTAAAAATAAAATGTAGGTAATTCTTAACATTCTATTCTTATAAGGTTGTTAAGATTTTTATTCAGAACGGCAAAGGGTAGCACAATAGAAGAAAGAAAAGGGGTAGTAATCCTTTATAAGCATTAGGCTGTGGTCATACAGCGAGCGTTTCAAAATAGGTTACTTTAGTGGGACAGTTTATGACTTTATACTACACTTGCTTAGTAAGTGTACCAATACGACCCCATTAAAAGGCTTAAAAGCTGTTCATTAAACCTTCTCAAACATCTAGGCAGTTATATTGTATGGAATTTCATTATTAATGCCCTGAACATCAGGGTAGTAATCCATTACTAACGCGTTTTGTTTTTTTAAAAAGTCTTGATGATGTTGGCAATCAAACGATTTAATTTTACCATAAAAAGTACTAGCAACTAGCACTTTTAAAGCAGGTAGTATACATTCCGATATGGCCGGCAAACTTCAAACCTCTAGGCGGTAGAGCGAGAGATTTATAACACTCTCTCGCTTTAACACGCACGTAAGTTGGAACCTGCGAAACGGGGCGTTTTTCCTTCTCTAACGTTTTTTGGCGCGAAAACTGTTTGATGCGCTAAAATAATTTAAAAAAAGACTTATTGTTGGTTGACGTATTTTGTAGAGACAATTTTCTTGGTAAAGTTTGTAACAATGTCAATATAACTTTTTAATAAAATTAAGAATCAAACGAGCTTACCTGTTAAGCGAAGTCTTGATTCAAATTTTATGAGTGACAATCTGGAACATAATTTATAAGACAAGTAGTATTTCTACACACACACTTATAACATCGCGAATTTTAGGAATAAGAAAAAATAAATATTTTTTAAACAGGTATCATTTTACCAAGCTTCTCGTACTGGTCACCCCAAGCGTCACTTTTTTTAGAGATCCAAGGGTTGGGAACAAGCTCTGTTTTCAGTACAGAGTGGTTCTACATACTTACATTCGTTGCTTTTCTAGAAGGTTAATATTGAATTAGGTATACTGATTATTGCAGCTTTTGGGTTGTTAGTTAGTGGTGGGTGGGTAATTATGTTCCAGATTGTCACTCATAAAATTTGAATCAAGACTTCGCTTAACAGGTAAGCTCGTTTGATTCTTAATTTTACTTCGTGACAATCTGGAACATAATTTATAAGACAAGTAGATGTTCAGAGTTTGCTGCAATAATTTTAATTAGTGAATAAGTTACGACATAGTCAGGTTTTTAATGTATTTTAATTTTCATAGTAAGTGCACTTGGCTATTGATAAAATCAAAAATTAAACGTAGTCAACACTTATAGAGGGTATAATCAATAATTTTAGTTATCATATTTGGCTGATGAACAATAAGCCAATGACTTTTTTAAACAAGACATGAAAGGAAAATTTTCTTAATATTAATTAGGTAAGAATATTACCTAAATTGCTCATCAACAATAACATATAATCAACAATTTTAATTTTCTTAATTAACATTGCTTATCTAATTTGAACCTAGTGTAGTACCACCTAATCAACAATGTGGCATGATTATTATTGTGAGAATCAACATTATGTTATTGTTTATCTGTTGTTAAGCACAGATAATGCAAAATTTTCTGGGGGTGAATCTTCACATAATGGTAAATTATAATATTTAGCAAATGTTTTCGAATTGTCAGTCCATCCAGCTGCCTTTCTTATGGTCTCAATGTTAATACCAGCTCTTTTAGCACAGGAAGTTGCTGAGTGTCTTGTGCTATGAGAGGTGAACTGTGAGGTGTCTATGCCACTTTCTTTCATGATATTTTTTATCCATCTACTAATAGTTTGGCTGGTAGCTCTCTTGTGTGGTTTTTTGAAAGTTATCCAAAGATAGTTTTCATGGTTTCTAAGAGTTTCAGTAAATGAAATGTAATCTATTAAAGTTTTGGCTGGACAGATTTTGGGATTTTGTATGAAAAAAGGCAGGTAGATTTTGGGTTGAGTCTTATTTACGAAAGAAGTCTTAATAAGATCAGTTATTGCAATAACTATTTTATCATCAGTTATAACAATATTTGGTAATTTGATCAATGTCAATGTCTGGATCCGCTGAGCTGATGCGAGGGCTAGGAGGATAGCTAGTTTCTTTGTCAGTTTTTCTAGTGTAAGTTCTGTATTGTCTGGCATGGAAGTTAAGAGGTTAAATATGTTTGAAGGGTTCCATGAATGTGAGTACCGGGGTAACGCTGGCCTGAGTCTATATACACCTTTGAGAAATCTTGACACTCTATCGTCATTACCAATCTTTGCACTAATTAGGGTTGATAAGGCTGACCTGTCTGAGTTAAGACTGTTGTAACCTATGTTAGTCTCAAACCTCTCTGTGAGGAATTGTATTATCTGAGGTACGGATGCTGTGTAAACGCTTAGTGCATGAGTTTTGCAGTATATCCACCATGCTCTATATGTAACATTGTATTGTTTAAGCGTACCTGTAGAGAGTGAGGATAACATTATATCTAATGATTTAGTTGGCAGACCTCTTTGTTGGAATGCTTTCCGCAGAAGATTGCTGCAACCAGGGTAAGAGTCGAGCTCAGCGGATGTGTCGACCTGAAAGGTGATATTAAAAGGTCATCGTCAGGGTGGAATATTATAGGCTCAGATATTTCTAGGCATTTTGCTAATGGGTACCATGGCTGTGAAGTCCATAGTGGGTAGACTAGGATACCTTTAGCCTTGTCATTCTTTATCTTTTGTAAGCACCTTGTGATGAGGGCAAAAGGGGGAAAAGCATAGAAGAAGGATTTAGACCAGTTTAGGGTAAAAGCGTCTATATTGAATGCATAAGGATCTTTCCTCCATGAGACATATTTTTCACATTTATGATTAATTCTGCTGGCAAATAAGTCTATATTTGCTTGGCCAAGTCTAGAACAAATCAAATTAAATGCATTGGGGGATAATTCCCATTCTGTATCAATGTTAATATTTCTGGATTCTTGATCTGCAATAGAATTTTCTTTAGACCTTATATATGAAGCATATACATGTATGTCTTTTTCTTGGCACCATGTCCATATGTCACGGGCTACATCATTCAAATGAGGGAATTGTATGCTTCCCATTTTGTTGATGCATGCGATGGCGGTCGTATTGTCAATTCTTAATAGGATGGTTGTGTTTTGTACTTGATGAGTGAATGATTTTAAGGCAAAATATGCTGCCGTCACCTCGAGTTGGTTTATGTGATAACTTTGTTCTTGTTCAGACCACAACCCTCCAATGCGCTCGCCATCACAATGCGCCCCCCACCCAGTTAGAGAGGCATCTGAGAAAATCTCTAGTGTAAAAGGTTGTTCTTGAAGTTTTCTGGATTTTGTTAAATTTTCTAACCACCACTGTAAGTCTGGGAGTAATTTCCTAGATAGTTTCATTTTAGTGTTATAATTACCATTAGAATCTATTAGGGCTAAGTACTTTTGTCTTTCCAGCATTTTTGTATGCATCATGCCATAAGGGATGGCTGGGCACGCCGCTATCAGAGTACCCAGTAATTTAGCTAAGTCTTTAATGGTACAAGTTTTTAGTTTTAAGAATTTTTGAATTAGATTAGTTAGGGATTCTTTCTTTTCTATAGGTAGTTCAAGGTGCATGTCTTCAGTATTAATAATGAAACCCAAAAATTTACATTGTGTGCTAGGAGTAAGTTTACTCTTGTCATAGTTGATAGTTAATCCTAAACATTTAAATAGACTTACAGTGGTGTTTATGTTTTCCATACAGTCTTGGTAATTTTTACCAATACAAAGACAGTCGTCAAGGTATATGGTTGATATGAAACCTTGTTTTCTTAAGTAACCTATTACTGGTTTGAGTAGTTTGGTGAATACTCCAGGAGCTGTTGATAAGCCATAAGGCATACAAGTGAACTCATAGAGTTGACCAGAATAAATGAAGCGTAAGTACTTCCTGTATTTTTTACAAACAGGTACTAAAAAATATGACTCCTTGAGATCAATTGAACCCATATAATAGTCCCTATCGACAAGCCTAATGGCCGTTCTAATGTCTTCCATTTTGAAGTGTTTAGCTGAAATGAATTTATTTAGTGGTTTAAGGTTTAGAATAAACCTAAATTTACCATTTTGTTTAGGCCTGAGAAAAATTTTGCTGATGAATTGGCCATTTTTATGTTGACAAGGCACTATGGCACCTAATTTGAGTAAGTCTACAATGGATTCTCCCATTTGACTAATTTCCAACTGCGATAACCTAGAGGATGGGGCATTGAACTGCAGGGGTGTGGTATCAAAAGGTATCTCGTACCCTTGTACCCATTTTAAGATAACTGGATCATCTGTAATATGCCTCCAACAGTTAAAATAGTTAAGCAAATTGCCTGCATGTACCTGGTTTGTCAACGTTTGGTTGGGGCATTCCGATATCGGCCTTGTTGGTGAGCTGCCCTCTCGGGGCGTTGCTGCCAACGGGGTTGTTGTCGTTGTCTCGGCGGCTGGGTCGTCTTGCGTGGCCCACCACGTACATTTTGCTGCATTTTCGGTGGTGGGCCGCTCCTGTTTCCCCCCTGGCTGGGTCGTTGCATGTTGTTTGATCTATTGTTCAATGGTATTGTAGGTGGAGGTTTCTTTAGTTGTGCAGCAGCTTGTTGCAATTGTTTCACATTTCTTAGTAATTCTGGTAAGTTTTCTCCATAAAGAAAGGTGTCTCTTGTTGTTTTGGATAATGTTTGGTTAAAGTTCCTGTCTAATATTGGAGATATCAATTTTATTCTCGTCTGCGTTTGGTGATAGTGAATGTTGGTTAATAGTTTGGTAGCATCAGCTAAGTTTGTAAGCAATTTATGTTTATCTACTTCTTCCATTGTTATGAGGTCGGTCATGGTTTTGGCTACGATGGAGGTAGCTAGTCCAAGTTGTTTCTGGGACATCTCAATCCCATGGTCCCTTAGTTTAGAGGCCTCTGTGAGCACAGCTTTTACCTCCTGGTTGAGTATGGGAGCATCTAGTAAGGTGCAGTTATCTGGTATTGTGTGCCTTTTAGTTATTGTTTCCCTTTCCTCCTTTGTTAGGCTTTTTGTTAAGATGTGGTTGAACCTTATGTCTTTATGAATTTGGCCCATATATGGCTGTGGTTCAGCATAATCCATATCTAAAGCGTCTTTGTATGGGTTTTGTAGCTCCTTCGGTTCTGCTTCGGCTTCGGTTATGTCTAAAAAGCAAACAAACCAATAGTCGCATGATGCAGATGAAGCATTTTCTTTCGGCCATTGCAACACACCATATGTCTGCGTAAGTATCTCGTACTTAATGGTCGGATAGCCAAACCACCTAGTGCTTACATAAGCAACTATGAGTATCTCGTACTCAGTGGTCTGTTAAAGCGAGGCATGCTCATTGCTCACACTGTGCCAAACACATACCAGTTAGCAACATGGAGGTAATGTCACTAGGAGTATCTCGTACTCACTGGTAAGGTAAAGTGCTTTACGAACGCACACATTTATTTAAATAGGTGAGTACCTATCTCGCATTAAGCGGGGTTAAAAGCGTGGCCGATCCATGATCTACGTATTCAAAAAACCCGAAAGCACACTGAAATTACGTTTTTGTGTCCCTAACCTCAATCAAAGAAATGTTAGGTACATACCTGGATTGGAGTTGTTGGGGGGCTCGGGGTTTGCCTCTGGTCTGTGATCAGGGCTGGGAGTCCTGCTTTGAGGCTCTTCTGACGTATGGGACATTGATGTCGTTGAACGTCGTCTACGGGGGCTGCGCGAACGTGACTTACTCTTGTTGCGCCGGTGGCGTCGTTTGCGTTTTCGGTCATCTAACGCGCTTAGGATACATTTTATCAGTTTCTTCTTACTTGGCATTGTTGTTTTATATGAAAATTGAGATAATTAAAATGCGAGAAGAATTTTTTGCGATGTCGTTGAGCGCGCGAAAAGAAAAGTGACGCTTGGGGTGACCAGTACGAGAAGCTTGGTAAAATGATACCTGTTTAAAAAATATTTATTTTTTCTTATTCCTAAAATTCGCGATGTTATAAGTGTGTGTGTAGAAATACTACTTGTCTTATAAATTATGTTCCAGATTGTCACGAAGTAAAATGCTTTTTTGTCTTATACTTCTTTGTGCTTGAGTTTAGTATAAAGCAGTATATATCACTCGAGGGTAACTACAGATTACTAAACTCGTGTTCACGGCCCTCCGCTTCGCGTCGGGCCTCAAATGCACACTCGATTAGTAATCTGTGCCTTACTTCCCTTGATGAATAAATAGCTATTGATTAAGGCCAAATATTCATTATTTGGCAGTTGCAGAAAAACTGGTATACATAAAAAAAGAAACTGATTTTAATATGGTATTGCCAGGTTTTTTGGGCGGCATTTTTGAATGCTCACAATATGGAGACGGTACGTGAGGTTACGTGAGGTTTTATTTTTCACATATTTACTTTTTTAGCTAATTTTGTCATACCTATTATATCTTTTTGTTTCTGTTATGTCCTGTGTAAGTTTAATAAATACATTTTCTTTCTTTCTTATTTCTGAAGTAAATATTTACTGATTGGTAAAGCTTCGTCTATAAAATTACCTATATTATTAAAACCAACGAAAGAGTTTTTACAGAAGCCCAATAACCATTGCAGTTTATAAGTAAGATCGCTATACGCACCGCTAACCGCTGTCAAAGTGACCTCATCCTTACAATAAACACTTTATAACGAAATAAGTTTTATAAAAGAACTTTGTGAAGGATTGTGGGCTCTTTGAGTTTGAACTCCTTGTCTATTGATAAAACGAGAAATACTCGTTTAATGCAGTTTTAACGAAGGACTTAAGGGAAGTTTGATTTTTCAGTTAAAGTTTGTGAAAGTATTAAAATATACATCTTTTGTAGAAATAGGCTCTTTAGGAAAAATATTTAGAAGAGAATGGAAAATAGTATCTTTTGTAACCAAGGTTACCAACAGTAGCCCGAAGAATTGCCAAACTAAAGTGGCAGTGGGCAGGGCACATTGCTTGCAAAACGGATGGCCGATGGGGCCGAAAAGTTCTGGAGTGACGACTGCGAACCGGAAGACATGACCTGATGAAAGTTGCGGGAATCCGCTGGATGCGAGTCGCACGGGACAGGTCAATGTGGTGACACTTGGGGGAGGCCTATGTCCAGCAGTGGACATCTTTCGGCTGAAATGATGATGATCTTTTGTAAGGTTTGATTAGACATTTCTCTGAATTATCTGTTACTGTCCGGGATCAGAAGAGTCAGAAGAATCAATCCATACAGATTTGACTGAACCTGTAAGGGGTCGTCCTTGAATTACATGAGGTTCGAACAGGAGGAAGGGCGTCAGACAAAAATCACGAGTGGTCACGATAGGGGGGGTATAATGTGACAATCACGTGTATTTTTTCGTTGGACGAAAGAAAAAAATATTGGGGTGGCGGTGTAGAATAGTACATTTTTAGGGTTCCGTACCCAAAGGGTAAAAACGGAACCCTATTACTAAGACTTCGCTGTCTGTCCGTCTGTCCGTCTGTCTGTCACCAGGCTGTATCTCATGAACCGTGACAGCTAGACAGTTCAAATTTTCACAGATGATGTATTTCTGTTGCCGCTATAACAACAAATACTAAAAACAGAATAAAATTAATATTTAAGGGGGGCTCCCATACAACAAACGTGATTTTTTTGCCGTTTTGTCTAATGTATAGATAATGGTACGGAACCCTTCGTGCGCGAGTCCGACTCGCACTTGGCCGGTTTTTATTATACAAGTGGAGAAGGTTTGTTATTGCATCCGAGGCGGAATCAACTCCCGAGCCGTAGGCGAGGGTGTTTTTGAGCCGAGAACTAATAATTTGTCCACGTGTATCAAACGACGTTTTTCAATACACTTTTGATGAAATGAATTATAAGATCGAATTTTTTTTTGTCAGGAATTACATGAAACTATGATTTTTTTTCTTTTTTTTCGCGCTTTGCTTTCGCCAGGTTGAAGGAGAAGCAAAGGTATGAAGCCGCTAAACAGCCTAATATAAAAAAATTGTTTAATTTTTTATATTTTTGAATTAAGAACACAATTAAATGTTAATTTGTAAAGTAACTATAGTTTTAAATAATTATGTTTATCTATGATATTCTATTTATAAACACAATTTGAATATTCAAAAAATATTTACGCCGTAAAGACGTTTAGTGCTTTGCCGAAATTAACCAAAAAAAAACCTCAGACTATAGACATATATATATACATTGAACCAATTTGGACTAAGTATAGTGTATAGATCTGTGGCAATTTTCATTCCAGCACACGTGTTGGAAAATGAAAAAAATCGCACCAAAATACATTGCATGTTGTACCTAATCGTAGTGCGTTATGGACCAGTTTTCGAGGAAGTGTATTGAAATAAAATTTCACGACGTATCATCACGGTTGGAAAGCTATAAAAGTGACCTAAAGAACCTTATGTGGTCAAACCAAACGAACCCGGTCATAGAACTTTGAGAGGCAATGTACTGAAATATCTGTCAAACTCTGGTGTCCGCAGCTAGTCCTCACCCTTCCTCCGTTGTGGTCAGAGTCCGTAAATTAGCTCCTTGATTAGTAGTCTACTTTTTTCACAATAGGATATCTAGTATCGCTGCACGTTTACCCAAAAACAAACACAGTTTTTAGTAATCCTTTGTCATTTCAATTATATTATGTTTGTGCTTTATCAGTACCTATTCGGCTAATTGACGAAATATCATCATTTCCGATGTACGTAAAATAATAGAAAAAAGAAAATTTTGCTATTCGCACACCCAGCCTATGACGTCAGAAAAGTTTACCGCATACGCAACAGCGTAATACACATGTATACCGGTTAGATATTTTGTATTCTGACTTACATACAATACGGGTTATTTTAGCATGGTTGTTGCATGTATGGATAGAATAGACAAATGATTTCATGTGCTGGTGTGAAACTGTAATAGTGATTTGAACAATATGTAGCTAGCTTTACAGAATAAAGTTGCTTGTACGGCTTGAAGATTAAAATTTGGGAGGATATTTTCCGTAATACGATAGTTATTAATTAAGAGTGAATGAGTTGGTACGGAAACTTTCGTCATTATGATCTTTCTTGATAAATCTGTGGCCATAGCAATCTGATTAATTTAAAACATAAGTAGCACAACTAGTTTATGTTTTTCAGTATTTATTTATTTATTTAAAACTAGCTGTTGCCCGCGGCTTCGCCCGCGTAAAGTTCGGTAACTGTCCCACTGAATCATACTAAAGGGATAAATAGTGTCCTACATGTGAATCCAGGTTATAAACTATCGATGTGCCAAATTTCATAATCATCACAACCACCATCACTGTCACAACCACCATTATTATCACAATCACCATCACTATCAAAACCAACATCAATATCACAATCATTATCACAATCACCATCACTATTTCAGTCACCATCACCATCACAAACACCAACACAATCACCATCACAATCACAGTCACCATCAATATCACCATCATTATCACAATCACCATCACAATCACCATCACAATCACCATCACAATCACCATCACAATCACCATCACAATCACCATCACAATCACCATCATAATCACCATCACAATCACCATCACCATCACAATCACTATCAAAATCACCATCACAATCACAATCACCATAACAATCACCATCATCGTTATCTCAATCATTATCACAATCGCCATCACAATCGCCATCACAATCACCATCACAATCACCATCATCACAATCATTCACTATCACAATCACACTATCACAATCACCATCACCATCACAATCACCATCACAATCACCATCACAATCACCATCACGATCACCATCACGATCACCATCACAATCACCATCAATGTTGAATGATCACAACCGTTTCAAGGTTCCATTTATCTCTATACCAAAATTCATTTAGTAGGGATATACGATACACAACTGCACTCTGCGTTTCCACCCGTATAATTCCGGGATCGGGATCGGGATCTGGATAAAAAGTACCCTATGTCCTTTCCCAAGGTTCCATCTATCTCTATACCAAAATTCATCAAAATCGGTTCAGCGGTTTAGGCGTGAAAAGGTAACAGACAGACAGACAGACAGACAGACAGAGTTACTTTCGCATTTATAATATTATATATAAAATATAATATATATATATATAATATATATATATATATAAATATATATATTATATATATATATAGTAGGGAAAAAAAGAAAATTTTGCTATTCGCACACCCAGCCTATGACGTCAGAAAAGTTTACCGCATACGCAACAGCGTAATACACATGTATACCGGTTAGATATTTTGTATTCTGACTTACATACAATACGGGTTATTTTAGCATGGTTGTTGCATGTATGGATAGAATAGACAAATGATTTCATGTGCTGGTGTGAAACTGTAATAGTGATTTGAACAATATGTAGCTAGCTTTACAGAATAAAGTTGCTTGTACGGCTTGAAGATTAAAATTTGGGAGGATATTTTCCGTAATACGATAGTTATTAATTAAGAGTGAATGAGTTGGTACGGAAACTTTCGTCATTATGATCTTTCTTGATAAATCTGTGGCCATAGCAATCTGATTAATTTAAAACATAAGTAGCACAACTAGTTTATGTTTTTCAGTATTTATTTATTTATTTAAAACTAGCTGTTGCCCGCGGCTTCGCCCGCGTAAAGTTCGGTAACTGTCCCACTGAATCATACTAAAGGGATAAATAGTGTCCTACATGTGAATCCAGGTTATAAACTATCGATGTGCCAAATTTCATAATCATCACAACCACCATCACTGTCACAACCACCATTATTATCACAATCACCATCACTATCAAAACCAACATCAATATCACAATCATTATCACCATCACCATCACTATTTTAGTCACCATCACCATCACAAACACCAACACAATCACCATCACAATCACAGTCACCATCAATATCACCATCATTATCACAATCACCATCACAATCACCATCACAATCACCATCACAATCACCATCACAATCACCATCACAATCACCATCATAATCACCATCACAATCACCATCACCATCACAATCACTATCAAAATCACCATCACAATCACAATCACCATAACAATCACCATCATCGTTATCTCAATCATTATCACAATCGCCATCACAATCGCCATCACAATCACCATCACAATCACCATCATCACAATCATTCACTATCACAATCACACTATCACAATCACCATCACCATCACAATCACCATCACAATCACCATCACAATCACCATCACGATCACCATCACGATCACTATCACGATCACCATCACAATCACCATCACAATCACTATCAAAATCACCATCACAATCACAATCACCATAACAATCACCATCATCGTTATCTCAATCATTATCACAATCGCCATCACAATCGCCATCACAATCACCATCACAATCACCATCATCACAATCATTCACTATCACAATCACACTATCACAATCACCATCACCATCACAATCACCATCACAATCACCATCACAATCACCATCACGATCACCATCACGATCACCATCACAATCACCATCAATGTTGAATGATCACAACCGTTTCAAGGTTCCATCTATCTCTATACCAAAATTCATTTAGTAGGGATATACGATACACAACTGCACTCTGCGTTTCCACCCGTATAATTCCGGGATCGGGATCGGGATCTGGATAAAAAGTACCCTATGTCCTTTCCCAAGGTTCCATCTATCTCTATACCAAAATTCATCAAAATCGGTTCAGCGGTTTAGGCGTGAAAAGGTAACAGACAGACAGACAGACAGACAGACAGAGTTACTTTCGCATTTATAATATTATAATATAATATATAATATAAATATATATAATATATAATATATATAATATATAATATATAATATATAATATATAATATATAATATATAATATATAATATATAATATATAATATAATATAATATAATATATAATATATAATATATAAGTAGGGAGTAGGGATAGGGATAGGTACATCTCAGTTAAGGCGATTACAGGAGCTAAATTAGCAACTCTAATTGTGGTGGTTCAAACTTCATTTGAAATACTGTTAGAATAAGGTTCTAATCAGCTTGCAATACAAAGTGGTTGTTATGTCAGTCACTGCGGGCCGAATAGTGCGAAATGAGTGTTTTTTTGCGATTTACAAAAAATCTATTGATTGGACTAAAAAAGTAAAACACTATGATGCTAATATTTTGCTTGTAGAATTATTTGCCAAAAAATCAGAATGATCGCATGTATTTTAGTATGGTTTTTACTCGTTAAAAGATTTTTTTTTAGAGATAAGTCGTGATTTTTTTCTATCGAATAAAATTAGTTGCATTATGTTTTCAAAACGCTATCGTACTTAGCTTAGATCCTGAAGAATATTATATATTTTTCTGGTTTTTGTTTTATTGCAATGAATCATATTATGCTTTTTTGCATAAAACTCGCGTTTACCTCATGTAGTCGCCTAGTCACAGAGTCCTTATTTTTTAGGGTGGAGCACGCTTGCTTAGAGGAAACCGATTCACTCAAACTTTGAAGAGATATAGATTAAAATGATCGGGTTTACAGAGAATCCGTCAGTGATTTCCACTGACTGGCGGATCGCACAATAAATGTCATAAAGCAAAGCACAGCGCTTTGTTTGGGTTCGTGGAACTCTAACCATATAACGGTGACACTTCGCCGTATCTCTGTACATCCGATGATAGAAACTCTTGGGAAACCCAATACCAAATTGTCCAACTCAAATCGAACGAAGAATCTAGGACCTTAAACTTACTTGTAGCAATTTGTGCCCACTGAACCAACAAGACAGATTCAATAGAAACACGGTAAATCTAAATTCAAAATCACACTGGCACCGATGACTGTGACTGCCAGTTTTAGCCACAGTCAGATCTTAAAGCCAAATTAATATCACCAAAATAATAATCTTCATCATCAGCTTATTAATGTTCATACTGCTGGGACATAGGCCTCCTCTCTATGAGAGGGAATGGGCTATAATCCACCACGCGGGCCCAGTGCTTATTGGTGTCACATGTCTTCAAATGTTTTGGTTCTAGGACATGCCGGTTTCCTCGCAACGTTTTCCTTCACCGTTTTTGAAAATACTAATACAATATGGTTTAAGAACTTTATTTCTCAAAAATAATTACATTCACTTATGTGAGAAAAAACTTATTTGTTAGGATACATTAGCGATGCGACGGTTACACAACAAAAATAGTTAAGATTAATTAGTACACGAGCGTACAGTTGAGAGCAGCGGTGGCCCTGTGGTGGCGGCCCCGACTTACGAACAGTAAGTCGTGGGTTCGAACCCAGACAGGCGCATTACTTTGTGTAATTTATTTCATCACCACTTCTCTCAAAACGGTGAAGGAAAACATCGTGAGGAAACCGGCATGTCCTAGAACCAAAAAAATCGAAGACATGTGACACGTACCAATCCGCACTGGGCCCGAGTGGTGGATTATAGCCCATTCCCTTTCATAGAGAGGAGGCCTGTGTCCCAGCAGTGGGAACATTAATGGGCTGATGATGATGATGAATTAGTACACTACCCGAAGATAGCTTAAAATTTGAAATCCGCTAAAATGTGTTTCTTTAGGTATTATTTTAAAGTATACAAGATTTTTGATCTTCGACACAGAATAGTACTCCTACCGTAGTTTGTTCTAGGGGCTCGCAACGCTATGTCATTTGCTTTTCTAGTTCTGTATCCATTTTTTTATTTGTGATTGTTTTGTAAGAGTTGTTTGTGGGTACAATAAACGAACTATCCCTCTCAATTTCTCCATGTAAATCTCAAACCGTTGTCTGGCGGGTCACCCCTGCTAATTTATAGTCAACTTTCAATTTAGCTAACACGTCTGCGACCCGTAAATCTGGACGACCATTAAACTGTTCCTTGTGGTCCCTTTGTGCGACCGACTGGACACTTGGACGGTGTTAATACGAATCTCTGATTAAAATTTTGGATTGAAATGGCGTATTGTTTCCTTCCCGTTGTCTCGGTGTCATTTTGTGGGGGAACTTGAAACATGATACGTTTATTTGGATAAGAGTGTTGTACCTATTTTTTCCCTCCAGACTGGCTTTATTCTTCTTTTTAGCGATGGCAAATAATTAGGCTAGCTTAAGCATAATTAGCCTAAAATGTTCCCATAGCTGGAACACACGGCCTCCTCTCTATGAGAGGGAATGGGCTATAATCCACCACGCGAGCCCAATGCGGATTGGTAGATGTCACATGTCTTCGAATTTGTTGGTTCTAGGACATGCCGGTTTCCTCACGATGTTTTCCTTCGCCGTTTTGCACCGTTTTTCTTCAAAGTAGGCTAGTTTAGGACAAAATTTAGTATGTAGATATTGGTGTCGATTCTGTTGTGCACAAACTAAACTTAATTTAGGCTATTGCTATCTATTACTAAAAGGCAGTGCGAGAAAAGGACGGTTAGAGCTATGAACTAAGTTAGAGATGTCAAACTAGTTTATGCCTTGCGCTTCACCGTGTTTTTTTTAGTCGACTTGTTTTTACGTGCACCCTTCATTTGTATAGAAATATTAGTTCCAACTAAATTTGACAGCTCTAAATTACGTCCGTCTCTTTCTTATTCTATTAGAGAGAAAAAGATGGAAATAGCCCAAATTAAGTTTAGCTTACCATAGTCACACAAACTGCCCTATCCTAACACGGTCATTAGATTCACAAAAAAACAAAAGTGCCAATCCGTCATCCCTCACAAAAAAAGTAAAACAACAAAAAGTGTGGCGTGACATACTTAAAAAAGTAAAAAGCTCAATGAGTGCATAAATAAAATCAGCCTTGACACAGCTACTGTAATACAGTGTTCCCGAATGCCAAGGTCAGCCAATGACCTCGACCGAATCAATAACTCATTACTTTTTTATTTCGTTTAACGTTTAAAAATAACGTGTTTTTTCGCGTTTCGCGCGCCCTCATCGTACCGATTACGTATCGCCGCTTGTTGTGTTGATGGCAATTGTGACGTCACAATGTTCCGGTCGTGACGTATTGTGCGTTTCGTTAAATTTGTGGAGGTGACATACACGCCAAGAGATCTCGTCTTGCGCAGTGACCACTGAGAACACTTTTGAATTAAAATGTAAACTCAAATGTACAGGGGTGAATGACAGACCTTTTCCTAATCCAAGTAAGATGTTTCACATAATTATTTCTTCGGAGTGGTTAAGCCCCAGGTGCATTCTTGATAACCTTGTAATACACTTCTCTTCGTTTAGCTTACTTACCTAATAAGATTTATAACTAAGAATAGTAAAAGAAATTGCTGTCGCTATTTTTAGTTTTAGATGTGAGTTTAATACTATAGTTGGTAACAGTTAAGATGAGAATAGCGGTCATTGACCCACCTACATTTATTAAACTTCTTAACTTTAAAAGCCAAAAAAAAAACTCTATTATTAAGCCAGTTCAAATCTGGAGTAGTCATAGGTCTATCGTGATCTTCAACATTTTTTGTAATGAAAAACCATACAACAATTTGATCAGCGATCAATGATTTTGTTTATTTGTTTTGGTTCGTACGAAGAGATATTAGGGAAAGAGCAATGACCGCTATTCTCATCTTAACTGGCACCAACTATACCTCGTGTCCCCAAAAAGAAAAATGCCACAAAAATCTGAGTCCGTTACGTAATTAGTCAATGAATATATTTTAATCGCCATATTATTTTCATCTGATCTGGGAAAAAATGAATGAAAGAATGAACTGTTTATTTCACACGCTTTTAAACAGATAATTTGGGTAAATATTTTTTAATGGACCACAGTTCTGGTCAATATTTAACTTTAAATTTATTATTTTATATGCGATTGTAAAATGCTCTCGTTTTTTTCAGTAACTGATTTAAAAAAACAAATGTCAAGTGTAAATTGGTTCAATTCAGCAAAGAAGTTCCGTAGATAGAATGCAGTAAAATACCAAATACAAGGAAACTTTTGGCAAACAAAGAGGGGCGGGTAGACAGACGTCGTAGTTGCGAAAATTAAAGGTTCCAAGTTCCAATCCGTCAATCAGTTACGGAACCCTAAAAACCATAACAGACCAAACAGAGGATGGCACAATTGCTATCCGATATTTAACTTTACGCGCTTAGTTTTAAGAACCCTAATGGGACAGCAAGGGGTCCCGTGATCCCGTCTTACAGCTGTTTTCTATAACTTACTTACGTATAACTATTGGTTAATATGCCTACTTCCGTAGCTATCGGTGTTTCTATAAACAAAGAATATCCTATCCGCGTCACCTACCTATCACTTGATTCATAGAAAAATCAAAGAAAGCTTTTCTGTGACGTTTTGTTTCTAACCGGTCAGTAAGCTAAATGTCAAACAGACAGAGATAGCAGCCTACCGAAACCATTATTGAAAATAGCCGTTAGACATACGGATGTTGACACTCTGATAGAATAATGTAATTTTTAAGACCCGTTAATTTATCAACTTTACTCTTACTCTATCTTTACTCTACATTACTAAATTTTAATTAGCAATTACACCAGATGTTGCAATAACGGAGTATTGCAATGAAATAAAACGTGTATTCAATTGAAAATAAAATATGACCAAGTTGATTAAGAGTTGATAACAGGAAAAAATAAAACATTCCGTCTGATTTTCATGACAAACCTGCGTACAAAATGGGTCAACAGGAAGAAATTTTCTGAAAAACTTGAATCTGTCGTCATATTTTCAAATAAATTTAAAGTTGTGATCGTGTAACCAAATCATAGATTGCCCAATCGTTTGACATCACATTTAGAGTTCATTAGGAATCAGGCTGTCAAAAACCGAGGGTCAATAAATTAGAATAAATAAAAACATAGGTAAGACAACCCAGTAATCATCTCAAAATAAAATCAAATTGGATCAACTTACCAAAATATTTGCAATCCCCGAAGACGTTTTTAAACAATAAACTAAATAAGGCACTGTAATCAGACTATTGATTTTCTTACACACAACATATTGCACTAATAACAACAAAAAAATAATAAAAACTATTGAGCACCATTTGCACCTTCCTTTTTTAAATCGTAGATTCTTAGGAACTTATTACACTTTTTAATTTGATTATAGAACATTCACCAAGGCACTTATTTAGAACACTTTTGAATTTGAATGTGTTAGTTTGAATTTTGGCGGGAGAGCAGGGGTGGCGTGCGCCCGGCCCGCTTTGTGCGACGGTCTACAAGGAACTCGTCTTGGGCCCAAAAGACGTTACGTTCGGTATCGGACCCTACAAAATCCCCTTATTTGATCTTGATAAGTGTGTGTGCTCTTTAGTGGCCCTTTGAATTTATATTTTATTTTATTTGGAACTGTGGACTTCAAAAATGTAGTTTTTTTAAATCAAATAAATCTTACACGTTTGTAAGATTTTTTGTGTGATGTAAAGTTAATTGATTGACTTGGCACTTGTGGTAAAATAGCACTGAACAAGTTTTTTTTTTAATTTCAGTCATTTTTGACTTAATATTTAGTCTATACGAATATACCAGCATAATAACTAAGAAAACATGTTAAACAATAATTCATGTCATCTAAATCCGGAACACACAAGATTATTTGATTCATTAAGAAGAATTTAATCCTTTTTTAAATCAAAACCTATATTTAAAATCTTTCTTTTAATATAAATAAAAAGAGGCGACGGTCACAATTTCAACACATCACAATATTAAAAGCGACCAGTTAAAGTATGAAGTCCCATACAGAACATTTGCTAATGTAAAATAGCATCTATAATTGAGTCAGTAAAGTCTAAACGTCATTAGGGCCAGCTGCTCGCATAAAAAAGGTTTATTTTGTTAGGGTGAGCTTTCTTTGCGATTACTACTGTTGTTCGTACACACATAAAAGACGACAATAAGTCCAGAGATGAACTAGGGACGTAGAATCATTTTTGTACTTAGTTGGATTTTTTTTGTTTAAATATAATTCACCAGTCGAACTTGTTGCATTTTAAATAACTCAGTGTGTGAATGGCGAGCCAGTACAGCACTTTTTTTGAAATAATAAATAAAAAACAAGTTTAAATCAACAAAATTATATTTTTTAAGAAAAGAAAATCATAAACTGTCAATATTTCTAGCCCATTGAACTTGAATATGAGATTTAATCTTCAGTTGAATTTTCCATAGTTGATCAGTGGTGAAGCTAGATCTTTTCAATAAGCGCATTGTGAGTCCTCAAGATATGTTCATTTAAAAATATTATTAGGTTAAAAATATAGTATTCCGTAAGGCAGCCGATCTAAACATGAGGTTCCCAAGAAACCGCTAGAGTTCGTACCTGCGTTAGGAAGTAATGCACGGTGACTTATTTTTAACGGTCGTACGTGGCGCGCGCCCTTGTAGCGGGATAGTCAACCTCGGCCCGCTATCTATCTTGTTATTTTATAGGTTTGATGGAAGTAATTTTGCATCGTACGCATAAATAAACCTTTGAATCACGCATGTTGTACATAACTAAATACGAAGCTTGCAATTGTTTCATAAAAATAAATAAAATTAACGGCATCCGTTGTAAACAGTTGAATAAAGGTCATCAACTATTTCTATACAAGTCGTCTGAAAATATCAAATTATATGTGAACATTGTATTGAGACAGGACATGTTAACTGCAACAGTCGGGACCCATTAAATAATCTAGACCAGTGGTTGGCAACCTTTTGGCAGGCAAGGGCCACAAGATGGCAAAATAAACTAAAGGCGGCCCCGCACTTGTGATATTAACCCTAGAAGCAAAATTATACGTACGTATAAATTGGTCATATCCCAGAGAAAAATGGCATCATGCCTGACAGAATGAGTTCAGTGAGATGCAATAATTCATAGTAAAATACGCGCGTAAAAGATACGAAAAGGCCTTTAGAAAATCGAATTTTATAAAAAAACCACCGCATAAATCAATTAAATTTATTGAATTCTTCGATAATTGTGCTTTGTCGGTACCGACTTCGTTTAGGAAATTTGACCCTTCTTTTGTTACTAATTTACGCCCAAAGTTGCATTAAAATCGGCAATAAAACGAATCTTTGGTGGCTCGTAACTTTTTAATGGCTTTTTTTTATTATTCTGTTTCCTCATCATCATCATCATCAGCCTATTAATGTTCCCACTGCTGGGATACAGGCCTCCTCTCTATGAGAGGGATTGGGCTATAATCCACCACGCGGGCCCAGTGCGGATTGATAGATGTCACATGTCTTCGAATTTTTTGGTTCTAGGACATGCCGGTTTCCTCACGATGTTTTCCTTCACCATTTTGAGAGCAGCGGTGATGAAATAAATTACACAAAGTAATGTGCCTGTCTGGGTTCGAACCCACGACTGACTGTTCGTAAGTCGGGGCCGCCACCACTGGGCCACCGCTGCTTTCAATTGCATTCTGTTTCCGCACAGACAAAATTAATAATGAGACAAAACGATAGTTTAACTTTGGATGTACAGTGTCAAACAGTGGAGTAATTCTCTCCCGAAATTTCTATGGAAAAAATGTCAACTACCGCAAGGCTGGATCCACACTATACGGTCGATTGCGGTTCGTTCATGCATTTATTTTGATAATTATAACTTATTTACAAAATATTGACAGTGCAGTTGCAGTCAATATGTCCTGTCTCCTGAACATGTTTTATTCTTTTCAGTTTTTTTTATTTAAAGTTATTTTTTATGCAGTCGGGTTTGTTAATTTTTTTAATATTTCAATCTGATATCACATTCTAATCTCGCTATCCGTCAAAAATTGTTTTAAGTTACCTGAATTTTACATTAATTTCCAATGAAATGACATTGTCTTCACATCTAGTAAGAAGCGACCCGCGAGTTGGTTCCTCCTGCCCTCCGTACGTTATGGTCGAACGTTATGCTCCTTCGAAATTCAAAAACAAGCGCTCGACTGAGACGGGGATAACGTATTCTTGCATTTTAATTATGAAATAAAAAATAAATCGAAAAGAAAAAACATTAAGGTGAGAAAGTTAAAATTAAATAATGAAAGTTATAATGAAAGTTATCTATGGATAGCTAAGGATTATTTTATTGACCCAGAAAATCTACAATCGTGTCTTTGGTCAAGTAAGTGAAGCTAAATTTTATTTTTGAAAATTAAAGAGATCTGCTAATAAAATACCTTCGGATCTGCTTGCTTGTGGGTCATTTCCTGCACATTTTCTAACCATTTTGTCAAAAAAACAGACGTTAAAAACTAAAAAATTCAAACACCAACCACCTGGTCAAACTAAAGGCATATCGCGCATCATAAAACACAGAGCTCGTGCCTGCCACACGAACGGATGTCTCCAATTTCCATAAATGTGCTAGTAGTCCAGAATTATTACTATCCTACCAATTCCTACCACCCTTACAGCTTCAACATTAAGGTCGAGGTTCCCTTGGCAGTAAAGGCACGCGCCGTCTTCATACTGTTCAAGAAAGCGACAGGAAACGGCCAAAGAAGGGTGATTATTACTGATTCCAAGACGTTGGTAATAAGTTTAAGTAAGCAAGCGTTACGACAGATGGTTGTTTTTTGGTCGAGTGATTAGGCGTCGGGGTTTTAATCTATGGAACTGGTTGGTGACCATAAGGTCTGATACAATCTTTGGTGCTATTTTGGACTTTTTTTTCAAGTAGGTATTTTTTACTTTTCTACTTCAGTAGGCTTGTCGACTGAAAAAATCTGATTAGTCCGTCAGTTAGATTATCAAAAAATATTTGACCCGTATTTTTTCTTTTGTTACGTAAACCAAAATTGGCGAAGATACGACGCTTTTAAAATTCTCAACAGGTCACGCACGCCGTGGTATATAATGATTAGTGCGTTTTGACGTCACGAGAGTATTTCGATATAGCGAAAGCTTTTGACAAAGTCTGGCATAACGGCTTATTGTATAAGCTGTATAAACTTGGAGTGCCAGATCGTCTCGTGCTCATCTTACGAGACTTCTTGTCAAACCGTTCCTTCCGTTACCGTGTGGGGAAGACTTTATCCTCTCCACACCCCATCAGAGCAGGAGTCCCTCAGGGCTCCGTACTCTCTCCCCTGGCTTTCACGCTGTTTACCAGCGACATTCCCACGAACAAGAAAGTTCAGACAGCTCTATTTGCCGATGACACGGCTATTTACTATACCGGCCATTCTCTAACTTCCATCCATCGCGCCCTACAACAAGCAGCTGATAAACTCAGCGCTTGGTTCCGTAGGTGGAGGATCGAAGTAAACCCAGAAAATAGCCAGGCGGTACTTTATCAAAAGTTACGCCATCATCGACCGCCTCCAGCCCCCATCACCATGATCGGCAAGCCAATCCCCTGGGAGAAGCAAGCCAAGTATCTCGGAGTCATACTAGATGAACACCTGTCCTTCGCGACTCACATCAAAGCAGCTCGTAGCCGAGCTCATAGCAAAAGCAGCTCGTAGCCGAGCTGCTTTTGCTATGAGCAGACTCCATTTCATGCTAACCAAAAAGAGCAAGTTGTCCCTTAAGTGCAATTTGCGTCTTTACACAACAGTAATCCGACCCATTATGACATACGCGTGTGTCGTATTTGCCCATGCCCATCCCCGTTACATCCACACGATGCAGACCTTGCAGAACCGTCTCCTCCGGAAAATCACCGGGGCGCCTCCATACATTCGTAATGACAGTCTTCATTTAGACCTCCGTATCCCCACTATAGAGCAGTTCATGAAACGCCTTTCAAAGCGTTTCTTCGATTCAGCTATTAAGCACAGAAATCCCCTGATCGCATCGGCCGCCCGATACGACCCATCGCAAATCAGTTCAGTCCGCCGTCCAAGGCATGCTCTTATCATTCCAGATGATGCTATCACCCTCTTACAGGAGAGTAGTACAGACACCAGCACCGTCCGTAGAAAATACAAATACAGACCGGCAACATTCCGACCTCGCCGCCGAGGTCCGGCACGACGTCCCCGTTCAAACCCCCCCCCCCGACCCTTGTTCGAGCCAGCCCGCGATGCTGAGCCAGTAGTTTAAATAGCCCCTAATTAATAATAACTCGGATCCAGCTGTCCCCTTGCTGCCCCCCAGCGATGCCCTAAGCCGAGGTTCGTACCCCACAGGGGGTGCCCTTAGGCGCGGTCGCTTAGTTTAAGTTATGCCCCTGGCTGGAGGCCTTAAATTCAAGGCATCCACAGGACTAGCCCGGTTAAGCAGTAGCCAGTCTCAGAGACTGAACTGCGAGATGCCATACATAAAAAAAAAAAAAAAAAATGACGTCACGAGCCCCCACTCCCGAGTTTTGATGTGTTTTATCTTTGTAAATATTCATTGATTTACAAAAACAAAAAATACTTGTCCATTATTTTCCAGTACTCTAACTGACGGACTAAATAGATTTGCAATTTATTGATACTGTCGTCATGCCTATTGCCTCCTTTTCTCACCCTAATATCATAATGAATCGCAGCTCTATTTCACTCACGGTATATAAGAATTGCCAGTTTTTATATTTCGTCGCTTAAGTCCTAACACCCGCGCATGTCAAAAACAGCAACTTTAGAGGAGAGTGAAAAAACTGCATAATTATGCCTAGGTATTATTACAATACTATTTAATTATTTGTTTTCCCTTCAAATGAGATAGAGATGTCGCTTATTTCTGATTTCCAAAAATACGCGTACATATTTCGATTCTCTAGAAAAAGGTGTCAAAAACAGCAAAAAATTGCTTAAGTGGTGTTAGAACTTAAACGACAATTTGCTTGTCTTATAATAATAAGTTTCTACCTACTACAATGGTCTATTTATTCCAGTTTAATCCGCGCTGATGATAAAATCATTTGCCTATTTCTCTATTTCTCCGTAATGATCTACGCAGACCGGGACGGTATGGTAAGGATTTAATTTTTACCAATGGACATTCAAACGTATTGAAATAGAAATATGACATAAATTGCTATGCTTTAAAATGACAGCTGACTTTACAGCTGGTACAGGGAAGACATCAAATGCTTGACATTTCTTCCTCTCCCACAATAACGAATCCAGTTTTGTTCACATTCAGCACAACACTGTGATTTCTTCTATACGCTGAAAACACAGGTAGCAATCACTTTCATAACTTTTTGTATTTCTACAAGAGTTTCCAACAGCATTGACATAAACTCAAACAGATAAGTCAACGCAATACGTATTTGACGAATCATCGTTATCACTGATATTATTTTAGAAAGTCACTTCGTCTGAGCCCTCTAATGTGACGAAGGCTTACCCTACATCCAGTTTCCATCAAGTTTAAGTATTTGAATAGAACTAGTCAAACTATACCTATTATAGAGAGATACCTTCAATAGGTCACACTCGAAATTCAAAATTTAAAACTTAAGTAGAGTTTGACGCGTTCTAAACTTCAATTACTCAATTCAGAAACCGACAAGAAGGTAATATTGTTTGAGTGTCAAGCTAAAGTTGTGATGCTGATGATCCCGATTACATAAAACTGCTGCTTTTCGATTGGAAGACTGTTTAACATTGACTGGTTAGATTACAAAAAACCGGCCAAGTGCGAGTCGGACTCGCACACGAAGGGTTCCGTACCATTGACTATATTTAGTATTTGTTGTTATAGCGGCAACAGAAATACATCATCTGTGAAAATTTCAACTGTCTAGCTGTCACGGTTCATGAGATACAGCCTGGTGACAGACAGACGGACAGACGGACAGACGGACAGACAGACGGACAGACAGCGAAGTCTTAGTAATAGGGTTCCGTTTTTACCCTTTGGGTACGGAACCCTAAAAAATGGATTATGTATGCGCACGGTAGTAGGTGACGGCAGGCGAGTGCGCAGCAGTTTTATTTCGCCGAGACCAACTGGCGCTTGACACTCAAGCGCAACACATCGCTCAGCGCTCTCATACATCAAAGAAGAGAGGAAACAAAAAAAGAAGTGAGGTGTGTGTGTCATTTCGTCATAATCAGTCAATCCACAAAAACTAAATAACCACTTTTCAATTAGTCCCTTAACAAGGTACAACCTGTGACAGTAACTATCAGCAATTTGTCAAACACCATCTTGTAGCCGACATCTAAGTTAGTTAGGGCTAAGTTCCGAAGTGCTGGTCGGACACAGTTCCTAGATTTGCCACTTAAGTGATTTGTCCCGATGTCTAACTTGCGAAATCGACTAATTTGTCTCACAGTCGCTTTTAGTCGAGTTGAGTTGGTTCTGTTAAGTTTCTGCTAGACTAGAATTAGAGCAGAGAGACCATAGAACAGCGGTGGCCCAGTGGTGGCGGCCCCGACTTACGAACAGTAAGTCGTGGGTTCGAACCCAGGCAGGCGCATTACCTTGTGTAATTTATTTGCGTAATAAATTACACAAAGTGTAAGTGAAATTTATAAACGGTGAAGGAAAACATCGTGAGGAAACCGGCATGTCCTAGAACCAATAATTCGAAGACATGTGACATCTATCAATCCGCACTGGGCCCGCGTGGTGGATTGTAGCCCATTCTCTCTCATAGGGAGGAGGCCTGTGTCCCAGCAGTGGGAACATTAATAGGCTGATGATGATGAGATTAGAATTTAGAATGGCGGAGGCCTACTTTTATACACTACAAGCCTATGCAGCTTCGCCCACGTGGACTCGATAATCATCCCACAAGGTCGTACTACCAGTATAAAAGTATTTTATGTGTTAATCCAGGTTATAAACTATCTGTGTGCCAAATTCCATCCAAATCCGTTCAGTAGTTTTTGCGTGAACGAGCTAAGTCATTTGAGGGATATATAGCCTTAAGGGCTATATATCCCTCAAATGACTTATCATGTTCCTCCGTTATGCCTAAAATACTGCAGCATTAATTTTGAAATAAATATATGGTAAATTTGAGCATTAGTGCTAAGTATTATGTGTGACGAAAACACGATTCCATAAACTTTCCTCGATAAAAAAAAAATTCAAAGTTATCTCCAAATCGAACAATAAACCGCTGGTATTCAAAAAGTTCTTCAAATTAGATCATGAAACTTTGCATACTAACTGAACTAACTATAAAGCAGGTCTTATGTGTTTTATTTTTTTAGTTCAATCAATAGATTTTTTGTAAATCGCAAAAAACCAACCATTTTGCACTATTCGGCCGCAGTGACTGACGTAACAACCGCTTTGTAGTGCAACCTGATTAGAACTTTATTCTAACAGTATTTCAAACGAAGTTTGAACCACCACAAATAGAGTTGCTAATTTTAGGGTTAGAAGGGCCCGGAATCTCTCTTAAAATCTTTTGGATTATAACAAAAATTATGCGTATCAGTAAATTGGGTTTAAAAAAGAAAAAAAAACGGTCTAATAGACTCATCAAAGTTATAAAAGGCCTCTAATAAACAAAAAACAGAAGGTTTATTTGTAATCTGTCTTCAAATTCGAATGTTGCAGTATAATTGAAAATTAAAAAAAGAACAACCGTTTTTTGTTTGCCGTAACGGTTCGCCTGAGTAAAGGTAAATTGGACTTTTAATTATGTTTCTTAGTGCGTTAGTGATAAGGTTCAGAATTGGTATAAGATAACCTGTGTTAATAGCTGATTAGTTCTGGGTACAGGTTGATGAGTAGTTTACGACAGTGATGGTTAATCAATTTTGACGATTAAGCTGTCGAGAAGTCGAAAACCCTTCTTTATGTTGAAGTATCAGCACATGTTTTGAAATTATTGTTTATTTTTCTGTGTTCTGTGGCTGCAAGTTTTGTTTCTTCTGCATTTTTAAACCAACTTAATTCTAACAAATGTGATTTGAAAGGTTCCCATCCATTTGCATAAAATTTTAAGACCTAATATAACTTGGCATACTTTTGTTACTACTAATTATATTTTCGCATAACATTATTTACGCATAACAGCTTACGCATAATTTTTTTAAGCATAATTTATCTAATCATAATAATGATTAAGCATTAAATTACATTGTTAGGCATAAATTGATTTACGCATAATGATACTAAATCATAAATTTTATAGGCATAACAAAGAAGCTTAATCCTAAAATGTTAGATATACCCTAATTGGATATACCAATTTATTTTTACGACACATAACATATTTGTTTTGAACATAGTTGATTGTGAACATATGTGGTTTTTTCCCTGTAAGAAGCATGCAAACAAGCATACACCATGCATGCAGCAAACATGCAGCTTGCAAACATTTAGACAAGCAAACACCATGCATGCAGCAAGCATGCATGGTTGCAGCATGCATGCAGCAAGCAAGCATGCAGCAAGCAAGTATGCAGTATGCAACATGCAGCAGGCAAGGTTTCTGTCACGGCTCCGGCGCTGCGGGGCTCCGGCGGTCCCACGCGAGCTTATCGTCGCAGATGTGTTTTACGCTCGCCGCCGTAGCTGAGGCTGGCCGGCCAGCCGAAGCTGCGGTGGTAAAAGCACCTGCTCCACAACTCGCAGGCCGCCTCGCCCCTCCGCGCCTACGCGGGCTTAGATTACACTCTAGGGGTAGGGCAGACAAGACTACGTGGAGTCGGTTTTGCAGCGATTCGTTTCTGTCACTAACTTATGTAGTACAACTAATTGAATTTTTAATCTATATATATATATACATATATACATACTAGCGGACGTCCCGCGGTTTCACCCGCGTAGTTCCCGTTCCCGTGGGAGTACGGGGATAAAATATAGCCTATGTTACTCGTGGATAATGTAGCTTTCGAATGGTGAAAGAATTTTTTAAATCGGTCCAGTAGTTTTTGAGCCTATTCATTACAAACAAACAAACAAAGTTTTCCTCTTTATAATATTAGTATATTAGTATTTAGTATTTAGTATATATATATATATATATATATATATAATTATATACATCTATCTTCTTCTTCTTCTTCTTCTTCTATCTTCTATCTTCTTCTTCTATCTTCTATCTTCTTCTTCTTCTATCTTCTTCTATATCTATATATCTATATATCTATATATCTATATTCTATATATAGATAATAAAACAGTAGAAAAACTGTGTCTGTACATTGAATATATTAAAAAATAAATAATTGAGGGGGGTTTAGAAACAGCAATAGAGCACGAATCTAAAAAAAAAAATCTGTCTGTTTGTCTGTTTGTCTGTGTGTCTGTTTGTCTGTGGGTCTGTTTGTTTGTACACGCTAATCTTCGGAACTACTGGACGGATTTGAATGATTTTTTTGTTGTTGTATAGGTATTAAGTCTGGGCAAGATATAGGCTATAATTTATCTTGGAAACTTGAACACCTGATGCAGAACCACAACAGACCAGCTGAACTATAAGAGATACAAAAATGGTACCATAGCAAAAATTGTTCCACGTGATGGGCATTTTCTGCTGAGAGAATAAATTTGAAGATCTGGAACACCTGATGTGGAACTCCAAGAGCCCAGCTACACTTACATATATATAGGAATGACGTTTTAGCAAAAGTTGTTCAATCTGATGAGCACTCTCTGTTGACTTATAAAAATCGAAGATCTGGAACACCTGTTGTGGAACTCCAAAAGCCCAGCTATGCCATAACACATATAGGAATGGCGTCTTAGCAAAAGTTGTTCGGTCTGATGGGCATTTCCTGTTGAGTTTTATCTTGGATAAAACATAAACACCTGATGCAGAACCGCAACAGACCAGCTGAACTATAAGAGATACAAAAATGGTACCATACCAAAAATTGTTCCACGTGATGAGCATTTTCTGTTGAAGATCTGGAACACCTGATGTGGAACTCCAAGAGCCCAGCTATGCCATAACACATATAGGAATGGCGTCTTAGCAAAAGTTGTTCGGTCTGATGGGCATTTCCTGTTGAGTTTTATCTTGGAAAAAACATAAACACCTGATGCAGAACCGCAACAGACCAGCTGAACTATAAGAGATACAAAAATGGTACCATAGCAAAAATTGTTCCACGTGATGAGCATTTTCTGTTGAAGATCTGGAACACCTGTTGTGGAACTCCAAAAGCACAGCTATGCCATAACACATATAGGAATGGCGTCTTAGCAAAAGTTATTCGGTCTGATGGGCACTCTCTGTTGACTTATAAAAATCGAAGATCTGGAACACCTGTTGTGGAACTTCAAAAGCCCAGCTATGCCATAACACATATAGGAATGGCGTCTTAGCAAAAGTTGTTCGGTCTGATGGGCATTTCCTGTTGAGTTTTATCTTGGATAAAACATAAACACCTGATGCAGAACCGCAACAGACCAGCTGAACTATAAGAGATACAAAAATGGTACCATACCAAAAATTGTTCCACGTGATGAGCATTTTCTGTTGAAGATCTGGAACACCTGATGTGGAACTCCAAGAGCCCAGCTATGCCATAACACATATAGGAATGGCGTCTTAGCAAAAGTTGTTCGGTCTGATGGGCATTTCCTGTTGAGTTTTATCTTGGAAAAAACATAAACACCTGATGCAGAACCGCAACAGACCAGCTGAACTATAAGAGATACAAAAATGGTACCATAGCAAAAATTGTTCCACGTGATGAGCATTTTCTGTTGAAGATCTGGAACACCTGTTGTGGAACTCCAAGAGCCCAGCTACACCATAACACATAGGAATGACGTCTCAGCAAGTGTTGTTTGGTCTGATGGGCATTTCCTGTTGACTTATAAAAATGTTTAGCCTGATAGGCATTTCCTGTTAACTTACAAAAATGAAGGATATGGAACGTATCGAATCGTCTCGCGCATCCCGTTGTATTCCCGTCCCCGGGCTCTTAAAATTTCACATCAGACGTTTTGAGGTCTTCGATTTTGACGACCCCGTTGTCGCTGGCATAAGCAACAGGATCCGCGTACGAAGTCGCGGGCAGAAGCTAGTTCAAAATAAATACGTAAAAATAACTAAAATTTGATTCCGGTATTTATATTATTTGTATGCCTAAATACTATTATGCTAATAGTCATTATGCTTAGTAAAATTATGCAAAATTAAATTTATGCCAAAACAAATTAGCCTTCAAGATGATTATGCCAACATAAACAGTATGCCAAAAAAAAAATTGGCAAAGTATTATTATGGCAAAACAAATTATGCCACAACAGTCATGCCAGTATATTAGGAAAAAGAAGATTATGCAAAAAAAAGGGATCCCGATTTGAAATTGTACTAATCATTACAGTTCTTAGTTTGGCCAGGTTTTTTTTTTGGCCTTTCCCGTATTATTCAATGCATCCATCCATTGAGTCCTACTTGGGTCTACCCTTTATAGCAGAACTTTTTATGTCATAATATTACTTTGCATAACAGTAGATGGCATAAACTTCATTTCGCAGAAAATCGTGTGGCAGACACTCATTTATCATACATTCAAAACTCATAATTTTGTAAGTCAGAATCATCTTTAGGCATAAATTTCATATGCATAAGAATTAAAAGTAGAACCATCTTATGGCAGAAAGTTCACAGTCAGAATCATCTTTTGGCATAAATTTCATATCGATAGTCATTAAAAGGCAGAACTATCATATTACAGATAGTAAGTTTACAGTTAGAATCATCTTTTGGCATTCCATTTCATTATGCAAAATAATGGAAAGCCTCATCTGATCTATCACATAACAAAAAATTCATAGTTTTAATAATTTTATATTTCTTACCATAATAATAAAATAATAATAATTAACAGTACATTTTTTTTTTTTCGCCACAAACATACGATGATAATGTTAATTGCATACATATTTCTTATCAGGCAAGCATACATCATGCATGCAGCAAGCATGCAGTATGCAAACATGCAAACGTGCAAACAAGCATGCAGTATGCAAACATGTAAACCAGCATACACCATGCGTGCAGCCAGCATGCAGAATGCAAGCAAGCATGCAGCATGATGCAAGCAAGCATGCAGAATGCAAGCAAGCATGCAACATGCAGCATGCAGCATGATGCAAGCAAGCATGCAGAATGCAAGCAAGCATGCAACATGCAGCAGGCATGGTTTCTGTCACGGCTCTGGCGCTGCAGGGTTCCGGCGGTCCCACGCGAGCTTATCGTCGCAGATGTGTTTTACGCTCACCACCGCAGCTTCGGCTCGCTGGCCGGCGAAGCCGGCCAGCCTCAGCTACGGCGGCGAGCGTTAAAACCACCTGCTCCTCAGCTCACGGGCCGCCTCACCCTTCCGCGCCTTCGCGGATTTAAATTACACTCTAGGGGTAGGGCAGACAAGACTACGTGGAGTCGGTTTTGGAGCGATTCGTTTCTGTCACTAACTTTTTTAGCGTAACATATTGTCTTTGTAGGACAATATTTTTATTCTAATTTAAGGTTAAAATTGCTATTTTATAGAAATGGCAATAATTCCAAATGGAATTCTGCCATCTTCATAGTATGCCAAATAATAGTCGCTCTAAATAATCATTATTCTAAACGAAATTATGCGGAATTTGAACATTGCCAAAGGTAATTATGCCAAATAATATTCTGCCATCTTATAAGTATGCCATTGTAAATTCGGACATACAAACATTCGGCCAAACAATAACTATGTTAAATATTTTTTATGCCTTAAAAATATTCGTTCAAAGAAGATTATGCCAAGTGTGTTATGCCAAATAAATTTCGGAGCATCAAGATTCTGCCAGATAGAAGGAACCCGTCCTACTTACCGTAACACTTGATTTTTACCCAAAAAAATAATATTTTCCTAGTAACAATAGGGAATATGAATAAATTTTCTTTTTTTTGTTTCGATACGGAATGTTAAAGAACTATAAAAATAATGAGAAAAAGCGAAAACAAGACATAAATCGGCCAAACAACACAAAAGTTTGTAACAGATCTACTTGCTCCTATTTAAAATAAATGGATAAGCAGACTTGTTCAATTAAATTTTAATAGAGGGGAAAGATAAAAAATACAGCTAGTTATAAAAAACTACCTAGCACGCACTCAGTTTTAAAGTTTATGCACTTAGATGGACAATAATGAGTTTACCACACTGTAAGAACGGGATCAGGCGTCAGGGTAGCAGGTCGATACCGGAGTAACCTTGAAGTTGAGCTCTGAAGCAGTAGAAACGGCGGCAGCGCAGATCTCAGAGTTCACCAGGACAGCTCAGCAGCAAGACAGTGCAGAACTCAGGGCCAGACGTAGGACAGCCCTGCGAGACCAGTAGACGGACAGGCACGTAGTTAGCCTCCGAACATCGGGAGTAGAAGTCCCAGGAGAAACTTTCGTTGGATCCCCTGGACAGTTTAAGAATCTCACCGCCAAAACCAAGCTGCTCTCTGATACTCCTCAAATCAGATTTCAGAGTAGACTTTTCAGCCGTCCGTCAGCTCGTTTCTCCCAAAGTAGTCTTGTTTTTTCAAATCTTAGTTTTCTTAGTGTCGCCATCATCTCAACTGACAAGTGTAGTTGGCCAGGACATATCCATGAGTGCGTAAATAATTTTATAATATAATTTAATATTAAGTTATTTAGTAAACAATCGTAATAATCTACAAAATATAATGGCTAAACACATATTGATAAAAATAATTTAAATTATACAAACCAAAAAGAGAAATCATAGAGCTAGACCATAGACTGAGCAGAAAGAGAATTAAAAAACTAACTGACAGTTTGACAATTTAACGCTTGACGTAAATATCACAACATGAAAATTATAATAATATTTTATTTCAGCTATTTCCAAGTTAAAGAATCGTATTTAAATCGATTTGCTGAGTGTAGATATATAAACAAATAAAAAGGATGATAATAGTTATTTATGCAACTGTTGTATAATGAGGGGTATTAAAACACGAATGTGGGTTTTACTCGGCTTCGCCTCGTGTGATAACCTCTCCGCAGCTATCTGTCACACATTGTATATCACTGTCCTACAATTGATAGCTATCTGTCACACTTGTACTACGCGCACCCGCCTCCCAAAAAACTGCATTAAAAACCGTCTAAAACTGTCTCCTCTAGAGCTTATACCTCTGTGTTCAATTCGTTACTAAATTCCTCAATAATAAAATCGAACATCGCAACACTACTCCATAGACAATTTGCCGAAAAAAAAAAAAAAAACTTTCATTTGACAGACGGTGAACACTCGAATTTCCCTTCGCAGCAAATGTCGTGATAACTCTGGTATTTTTAATGGTAGCTGATACTATTATATATCAAAATTATCCTTGTGAACCGTGCGTTATTATTTTGTCAACGTAAATTCGTTTTGGAATCTCGAAGTTGCAATATTTCGCCCGTGAAAAAGTAGTTATTATATGTACCTATAGTGATAGTGTTGTGTGAAGAAATACGTGATTTAGTGACTAAAACGTGTGTGAAATGGGAAAAACAGTGCTTAATTAGTGAGGTGATTAGATTGTTCAACTATCTACACCAAAAAACATGTGGGTTTGTGTGTTTTTTCATCCAACACCGGCTGGCAAAAATTAGTTCCCAGATGTAAACAAACAGTGAGTATCTAGTTTCATAAGTATATTTAGATATGATGCTATTGAGCTATAAATGAGATTGTGGTCTTGTTGGAAAGGAAATATAGTCTAGTTTATTTCTTTAATGTTAAAATGGATAAAAAACTAAGAGAAAACTGATATTTCTAGCGAAATATCAGTTTTTGTAACTATTTTTTGCTATACATTATGACTTGGAGTATATAATTAAAGTATTTCATTTTGATTTCTAGATAAGTAGATTCCTTATCTAATCAGCTTGACAACAGTATTTTTGAAATTGCTCTAGGACTTGTAGTTTTTGAGCTACAGGTGTTTTTATCGGATCGGGCAGAAAATGTTTTGAAAACTTGCAAAAATTTTTGCATGTTAGCGTTTATGGGTATTTGCAATCCGCGCGCTCTAGCTGCGAAGTGATAGTATCACATGAGTGTTTTAATACCTAATTATGTACAGTTGCATACAAGACTTTATCTACATCCATGATATAAATCCTCCATATAAAAGTTTCTGAAACCATAGGGTGTTGTAGTGTTGTAAGAAGTCTATGTAAATTCATGGAAAGTTTAATTGCTGAGTATTTAATACAAACAAACCATGTATAGGTAATAATATAATTATTTACATTTTGGATTGTACAATAATTATTAAAATGCACAAAGCTTGTGTCACTCATTTTTGTAAACAACAAAGTACATAATGCAATACTAATATGAAACAAAATGGCGGGATACGACGTGAATTCGAATTAACCTATGAGTTTTTTTTTTATTACGGCGCTGTGGTAGTGAATCGCACGTGCTAGACAATGTTCTTTTTTTAAAACGAGTTGCATAATGAAATTCAGTACAACATTATAACACCCGTTTGGGTGTTATAATGGTTATCATGACACTGGCTGTTTTAATGTTGGCCATAAGCTAACTGTTTCAGATACTTTTATAGAGGATTTATAGCATGGGTGTAGATAAAGAGTATAGGGAACGTGCAGGAACTATAGGTGGCAGCACTAATCGACAAAAGAGACACTATGCGGACAGAAAAGGAAACTTCACTTCTCATCGTGCTTTCAATTTACTTAGACAATATTGTCTCTTCAATTATATTATTTTTGAATATGCTAAAAGGTATAAAATATGAGTTCCGGTTTATCAATAACGATCGTCAGCGTAATATAAATGTTTAATAATATGAATTTTATATCTTTCGTTTACTTTCTGATGAAAATTGTGGTGTGTGAAGACATGGTGGTTGGCATAACTAAGATAGCTTTCTTATTTTCAACACATGTTATAATGGAAGGGAATCCTTTATCAGCGAGAACAGTATCTCCAGGCTCTAATAAATCAATTAGTTCACAATCATTTGATGAAGCAATCAATAAAATGCAGGCCGTAGCATTTAGATGCAAAACTTAAAAAACCAAAGGAGTGCAGCCAACTAAAAACATTATTGTGGGTATAACCATGTTTATATTCTGAGTACATGTGGAGTCTTTGAGGGATATTCGGTGTGAACTTTAGTGATTTAGTGCGGTCTAGTAGAACACGTGTATGGTGAAGTATAAATGGTTCTGGTATGTTTGCATGGACGGTTGATTTTGAGGGCCTTTTCAATGCAGAGTGTAACAAAAACAAGTTGTTTTCAAATATTTTTCTTTACTGCGTTTATCCATTTTTTGCGTTTTTCACCAAAACATGGTATGATAGTAGTATTCTTTGGAAAGTAATAGAATTTTACGCTAATTGATTTATTTTCATTTTTGTGGATGTATTGGTACCTACATCCAGAAATGCAACAATGCATTATGATTAGTTAATTAATTTTCACTATAAAATTAATTCTGTTTACTTGTTAGAAAAGTCTATGTCAAGCATTAATAGAGCATAAGATTCGGATTGGCGACGCCAGTTGGCAGCACCGTCGTTGTGCACGTTCCCTATTATGAATGGTGAATATGAAGCGTAAGTATGGCATAATACTATAAGTTATAACCATTTAAACTTTTGTTTCTATCTCTTTCTAGATAAACGGAATTTAGTTTGGATTTTGTACGTCGATGCAGCGAATGACGTCATTCGCTGTATCGGATCTCTCTGTCTAATTGGCAGTTTCAAATGCTTATAACTTTGTATTTTTTATAGATATTAAAAAAATAATTTCACTTTGCTATTTCTGATGTTAATACGCTTTGTTTAGAGTGATCAAAAAAATCATGCATATACCCTATTACTGTTTAGAGCTATTTAATTCGATGCACAGAATATCTTGGTTGAAGGTTTTTTATAGGGTTCGTTTACACTTGTTTTACTACATATTTTCTAGAAGCTCTCTAATCACTTTCTCCAGTCGCTTCCCTTCCGTGGTACAGGGTGGCGGCATTCTACAACATGTGTTGGATAGAGTTGTCTTCATTAATGACTAAGTGGGATCAGGTGGTACGCCATTAGATACAGCATTACTTTTATACTTTATGCACCAGTGTGAATTTGGAGACGTTAGAATAATAATAAACCCTACGTGTCTCCAAATTCTTTAATGTGATTCTGACATTACAAATTTAATAAATTAATCATGGATAGTTGTAGAAAAATGGTGTGCATTTAAAAATCCTTTTTGAGTCATTAGATGAGGCTAATGTCACCGCCATGTGGCTCAGTAATATGTCATCACCATAGTCTCAAAACGCTAAAGGAAACGCATCTTCTAGAACCAGAAATTTGAAGACGCCTGAAATGTGGTAACAGGATCACACTCCTATTCATTCAGATGAGGGGGCCAGAAAATGGCCGCATTAACGTGCAAGTTGGCAGCGGGCGACACGAAGCCGCCGCAGACGACGTGTCGCAGCGACACTAAGTACTGGTTTCTATGTATATTTCTATGAAATTCCCTCCGAAGCAAGCCATATGAAGCTGGCGTTGCGGCGTCGAGCGGCAGACGCAAGTGTCGTCCGACCGCAGATCAGTAGTGTCGCTGACGTAGAATTTTGTGTTTGTCTTATATTTAATACGTTAAGTGTAATAAAAGGAAAACAAAAGAAATGGAGAACTGAGGGCCCAAATTTTTATAAAGGTCATAACTTTCAAACTACAAGAAGTAAATTGTGAATATTTGTGAAAGCATGAACAGGTCCCCCTGCTCATGCTTGCATGCCTTCATGCTTTCACAAATATTCACAATTTATTTAGTAGCATATATGATTTCAAGTAGTAGCTGTAAGTCAATGGTTTAATTTTATTTGCGTAGTATACTTTTACGTGTATGAGGATTGAGGGCCCATTTTGAACGTAAATATACAAAGTAGGTCAACGTTTTGCGTTAAAATCTTGTTTTCACTAATTTTGTTTGGCATTAGCTTAGACTTTGGCATAAAGACCTTTTCTGTAGTGTTCATAGTTTATCAGGTACAAGCGGGCCCTCAATCCTCTATGTGAGAATTGAGGGTCCAACTTTGCAGTCCATAACTCGCTTATTTGACTTTCACAAAATCTGATTCCAACTTTCACAATTCTTTGGGAATGTTCACTAAATCCTAAGCACATTTTCATTTATTTTTTTTACCAAAGTGGCCCTCAGACCACACGCACATACACACATCAAAAAAAGTTTGTGATCACTAGCATAAGCTGATATAATTTTGTAAATTGAACTTTATCAAGAAAAAAACATTGTTGTGTGTGTTTTTTTTAAATAGAAATACCCTGTTTGAAATAAAAAAATAAAACTATTTTTATCTACACTTCTACACTAATATTATAAAGAGGAAAGATTTGTATTTTTGTGTGTATGTTTGTAATGAATAAACTCAAAACCTACTGCGTCGATTTCAAAAATTCTTTCACCATTACAAAGCTACATTCACTCTGATTAATATAGGCTATATTTTATCCCCGTACTACCACGGAATTACGCGGGTTCAACCGCGTGACGTCCGCTGGTTTTTTTTTTATAAAAACGTAACAAAAAAGATTTAGATTTTTCAAAGTGATCACAAACTTTTTTTGATGTGTGTGTATGAATTACGTTAAAATTCTTAAACCACGGTGGTGGAAATAACAAACAAGAACTTCAGTTTGCCGACAACTTTACCCACAAAAATCTTCATCAGATCCTACGAACTAGTTACGTATATCAAATATTGTGCTAGAACCGCGTAGTGCTTACTCAAGTCGCTAATAAATCTCACGGGGCCTTAATTACGGTGATGTGTTGAGACAGACAGACTAACAGAGGGTGGTTTTACGACGGAAGAACTTCGTTACGATGTGTGGGTACCTCTCCAAACAATAGGCCAAGTTTTACCTGGGATCGAGGAAATATTTACTGACAAACACTCGGTTTTTGTGTTAAAAGTATCTGTCGGAAAAAGTTGAAAATAGAGGATGTAAGCTGTTTTTTTTTTTGTCTTTGGTTTTAATAATTTCGAGTTCGAAAAAAAAAACGGTTAAAATATTTGACATAAATGGCAATAAAAACCTAAGTTTGTTTTCCTAAAAGTTCGTTAGTGAACCAGATTTTCAAGACAGCCGATTAAAGGTAGACAAATTTTCATAGAATGTTAAAAATAGCATAACTATTTATTAAAATAATTTCTATGTTAATTAATATTGATCAGTCATCAATATCAACGTCTTGCAAAACCTGTGCCCATAATAATTTATGAAATGTGTTATAAGGAACCCTATGTCAATACTTTCCAGGTTTTTACCTGGAAAATAATGGTGTGACATAGGGTTCATAACTGCTGGACTAATAGTGATAAACACAAAAAAACTTTCACCCTCGCCGTCACTTTTTTCGTTCAATAAAAAGTTCATTATTCTAGTAATGATGTGTCCCACAGAGATAGCGGAAACACTGGAAGAACATCAATTGATAAGTGCAACAGATGGCGATTCAGTTATAAGCAAATTGGAGAAAAAAAAACAATGAAAACGAAGAGTTGTTGCAATTATTCTCCAAAAAATCTATTTGCAGAGGATATTATAAACCTTGATTAATGGACTAAAAGAGAAACAAAAAATACTTTCTTGCCGCAAAGAGATAAATAAAAAAGGATTTTCCAAATCAGTTCTAGCGTCTTCAAGTAATCGGTGAACATACATAAAAAAAAAAAGATTCCGACGAATTGAGAACCTCTCCTCCTTTTTAGGGATCCGTAGTGAAATGGCAAAAGACGGAACCCTTATAGATTCATCATGTCTGTCTGTCTGTCCATTCGTATATCACAGCCACTTTTTCCGAAACTATAAGAACTATGCTGTTGAAACTTGGTAAGTAGATGTATTCTGTGAACGGCATTAAGATTTTCATCCAAAAACAGAAAAAAAAACAATAAATTTTGGGGGTTCCCCATACTTAGAACTGAAATTTAAAAAAAAATCTATTACACCCATACGTGTGGGGTATCTATAGATAGGTCTTCAAAAGTGATATTGAAGTTTCTAACATTATTTTTTTCTAAACGGAATAGTTTGTGCGAGAGACACTTCCAAAGTGGTAAAATGTGTCCCCGCCCCTGTAACTTCTAAAATAAGAGAATGATAAAACTAAATAAAATATATGATGTACATTACCATGTAAACTTCCACCATAAATTGGTTTGAACGAGATCTAAGTAAGCAGTTTTTTTTAATACCTACGTCATAAATCGTAAACCGCAATTATTATTAAAACATCGATCAAAGTTACAACGAACTACAAGAAATTTTATATTATGTTACTTGCTGTTACGGAACCCTTCATGGGCGAGTTCGACTCGCACTTGGCCGCTTTTTTGAAGTCAGATAAAAAGGAAAGCACACACACAACAGCAAAACAAATATGCAAGACAACTAATGAGGGAAATAATGGAAGGGAATGATTCAGAAAGCGGTACTCCTGGACACGGCTCGTATTGTTAGGAGGTTCCAATCTCTGGAGCCCTAGGACCGCGCCGGTAGCTTGAATCCTGTTCCCGATACCGGTGGGCTACAAATTTAATATTATTAAATGTTTTTTTTTTAAATATTATTATGTATAGGAATATTATATTAAAAACTAGCTTCTGTCAGTGGCGACCGCCCGCCGGTAGCTTGGACCCTGTTCCCGATACCGGTGGGCTACTATTTTTTTATATTTTTAAATGTTTTTAGGGTTCCGTACCCAAAGGGTAAAAACGGAACCCTATTACTAAGACTTCGCTGTCTGTCCGTCTGTCCGTCTGTCTGTCACCAGGCTGTATCTTATGAACCGTGACAGCTAGACAGTTGAAATTTTCACAGATGATGTATTTCTGTTGCCGCTATAACAACAAATACTAAAAACAGAATTAAATCAATATTTAAGGGGGGCTCCCATACAACAAACGTGATTTTTTGCAGTTTTATTATTATTATTATCATTTATTTCAGGCATCATTAACCCATATAACTCAATACATACTTATTACATAAATTACACTATAACTAATTCACATGACATTACATTACTAAACTTAAAATTGCCAATTATAATCAAAGTTAAAATACACATTTAAATCAACATCTTTAAAATCTAAAATAAAAATAAAAAACATAATAAAATCAGAATTAAAGTCAAAATCATAATAAAATCAGAATTAAAGTCAAAATCATAATCTAAATGAAAACCATAAATAACATTAAAATCAAAGTCAAGTTAAATTAAATCATATTGAAAGGTTTACATTTTACTTTTTTACCTGCCCCAAGCTTGATATACAGGCGCATGTAAGGCCTGCCAGTGCTGCATAAATGGTAATGGTAGTTTTGTCTAATGTTTTTAGGGTTCCGTACCCAAAGGGTAAAAACGGAACCCTATTACTAAGACTTCGCTGTCTGTCCGTCTGTCCATCTGTCTGTCACCAGGCTGTATCTCATGAACCGTGACAGCTAGACAGTTGAAATTTTCACAGATGATGTATTTCTGTTGCCGCTATAACAACAAATACTAAAAACAGAATTAAATCAATATTTAAGGGGGGCTCCCATACAACAAACGTGATTTTTTTGCAGTTTTGTCTAATGTTTTTAAATAATGGTACGGAACCCTTCGTGCGCGAGTCCGACTCGCACTTGGCCAGTTTTTTATATTATTTTGCATAGGAATACTACATTAAAAACTAGCTTCTACCAGCAGCTTCGCCCGCGTGAAGTTTGATAATTGTCCCATGGGAGCTTACTACTGTTAATTCAGGTTACTAACTATCTGTGTGCAAAATTTCATCCAAATCGGTTTCGTAGTTTTTGCGTGAAAGAGTAACAAACATCCATCCAAACTCACAAACTTTTGCATTATAGGTAATACTCGTATTATGAAGTTTAGTAAAATTTCAGGCAATTCTACTGAACAGAGAAAAAATCGTAGATAGAAATTTCAAAAACAATTGTCGACGTGATTCTTTAAATTGGCATAACTTTTTTATTTATGAACCGATTGACTTTAAACAAACACTATATGTTAAGTGAAGCTTACCGCAATATATTAATGAAAACACATCTAAATCGGATAAGCCGTTTCTGAGATTAGCGTGCACAAACGCACAGATAAACAGACAAAAATTCTAACAATCATTGTTTTGGGCGTTATTTGCGTTTATAAAGGTCCCAAAATATTTTTTCTCATATATTTTCCATGTACAGACAGCGATCCGTTACATTTTTATTATATGTAAATAATATGTAATGAAGTGCATAAAGGGAGGGAAAATAGTCTTAAAGTTACTATCAAATTCTTTTAAAATCATCAAAAACCGTAGAGCTTAGTAGAATAGTAGGTACAGTCACCAGCGCATCAATTTACTACAGACTGTCAAATTTTGTCATTCGATTTTGAACTTAACCGTCAACATTTTACGGTTTAAAATCATCATGGAGACATTTGACAATTAGTGGTAACTTGAGGTGCTGGCTTACTGTACATTAAAATGTAGTGCGAAAACGTCTTGAAGAACTTCAATTCATAAAAGGAAGCCGGCCAGATCTGGTAGTACCTTAAGTAGGTCAGATTAAGATCTCTCTTGGACGTTTTAAGTGCGTACGACGTCTGCCCACAGAGAGGCCACAGACACTGGCCTACCTTCCGTCTTGCACCGCATATCATATCACTTGCGCTGCGCACTTGATGATGTTTTTACTACTGCATTAGTGATTGGAGAAAAGCTCGTGGCTAAATAATACAGCCGTTCGGGTGGATCGTTAGGTTAAGCCGTGCTTGCCTAAGTTGGTCTGTGGATGGGTGACCACCCATTACATACCGAGTTTCAACAACAACAACGTCAATTTATTTCAGGCTATATGGGCCCATAGATACATACATACCTTATAAACTAACATAAATGTAAAGTAAATACAAGCTTTTTTCTTTTGTTCGATTTTTTCCTCCGTGCCTCGGAAAGCACGTTAAGCCGTTGATCCCAGCTGTCATTTGTAGATCTTTGACCATCGTTAGGTAGTCAAAGGCCCAAAAAGTCTGACAACCAGTCTTGCCAAGGGGTAGGTATCGTATTCAAATTCAAATTCAAATTCAAATTCAAATTCATTTATTTCAATCCATTTAGGATCATAATTGCACACACTTGAACCAAAAAAATACAATTATAAAATAACAATATCAGCATTTATCCAAAAAATTATCAATTAAATAATATAAATTAAAATTCCAAAATTATAATGTCAAACACTAAATAAAAATTAACAATTATAAAAATTTAAATTTGAAACACAATTATCTACAACAATAATTTATTAAATAAGCAATACAAATTAAAACTTATGACTAATACACCTGCCTCTGAGTCATTTCTTTGTTTGTCATTACATTAACCATATAACAATGGTTAATATACCGACAATCAAACCTGTTCGCAAATACGCTCAGGATGGTGCTGGAGGTAGCCCGGAGCCTGCACCCCAGAGATGCGCACCGCTTCCGCATCGTCGTGTAGAAACAGTCGACACGGGCGTCGGCGAACATTCCCGAGGCGCTGCAGTGCCGGGGCAGCCCCAACAGCACCCTGAACGCATTATTATACTGAACACGGAGAGCGTTGTACTGCTTCTGGGTATATGACACCCACAGGCTGGCTGTGTACAGGGACGTACAAAAAGCTCTGAAAAGAGCTATTTTGACGGCCCCCGAGCAACGAACAAACCTGCGGGCGATCATATTGGCCCTCACAGACAACGCCCTCCGCTCCCTATCGATGTCTGCATCGTCTTTCAGGTCAGAGGTCACGATATGCCCGAGATATTTAAATTGTTGAACTCTTTTTAATTTAACACCGTTCAATCTGATAGGTGGAACAGAATCCGGGCAGCTCCGACCCCTGGCCTGAAAGACCATGCATTCGCTTTTCTTTGCGTTATAGAGCAAACCGTGATTAAGGGCGTAACGCTCACAGATGCCCAGCAACCTGGACAGGCCACACACTGAGGCGCTCAGCAGCACCATGTCGTCTGCATAACTAATATTGTTGACACAAACACCGTCAATATGGCAGCCGACACGCGTACTACTGAGCTCCTCTATCAGTGCGTTCACGTACAGGTTGAAGAGCTTTGGGGAGGTCAGTCCTCCCTGCCTCACCCCGCACTCCAACCTGTACGGCTCCGACAGAGCACTGGACCATCGGACGACGTTGACCTGGTTAAGATACCAGTACTTGAAAATGTCTATCAGTTCAAGAGGCATTGAGATGTTACTTAATTTTTGCCATAAGATGTCATAACTAACCAGGTCGAACGCTTTCGAGAGGTCGAGAAAACAGGCATAAATAGGTGTGCTCCTATCTGAGTAGTACTTGACAGTTTGCTTTAAACACAAGATAGCTGACTCAGTAGACAGTCCCGGTTTAAAACCAAATTGGTTATCATGCGCGCTTACATACCGGTCAAGCTGTGTATTAAGCAAACTGTCAAAAACCTTAGCAAGCACTGTGGCTAGTGAGATTGGCCTATAGTTGCTAGCGTCGCTTAGGTCACCGGTTTTACTCTTCACAATTGGTACCACCACGGTCTTCATCATTTCTGCTGGTAAGTACGCATGTCCCATACAAAATGTATATAACATGGCCAGAACTCTGGGCAGGTGGACACCGGCATGCTTTAAATGCTCAATGCTCAGGCTGTCATGGCCAGGAGACTTACCACGTGACATTGACTTAATAGCTCCCCGAACATCCTTAGCTGTAAATCTATTATTACCCGGTACTAACTGGGTTGTGGAGGTCAGCTAGGCAGTCACTCCATTTAAAATACTGGTATTCAGCTGCATCCGGTAAAACTGGAAGCCGACCGCAACATATGTAGTTGGGAAAAGGCGAAGCAGACGATGATCAGTGATTGGAGTTCGCGTGAATGAGTTTTGAGCTAAACACATATGAACTTTTTGCTATCGACACGCTAAGAAAAAGATCTCTCTCAAATTGACGACGCTAATAAATGTTCGATATAATTACTAGCGCGGTTTTGAATGAGAGGTTTTCCTTTTGAGTTTTTAAAAAAAAACTTAGTTTCCAAGAACTCTATAGATGGCGTTGAACTTACTATGCCAAAGCCAAAACGCTTGAAAAAAAAAACATTGTGTCACGTCGCATACTCTCGTTGACTGACACTTTCATTTGCTTAACCTTCCGAATATAACCAACTTTTCTCCCGCTTTGTTAAAATCAGTTTTTTTAGGTTCCGTTCCTTGCATTATCATACTTACTCCTAGCGCCATCTATCCAGCGACTAAGGAAGAGCTAAAAAGAAAATCCCTCATTGTGATGTTAGCTCTTTATTTGTGTCATAGATAGCGCTTTTTTTTTTCGGATGGGAAATCATCAAATGACTCCTCCCGCTCTTGGCGGAGCAAGAGGGAGTGTCAGACTTTTACTGACTAAAACCCATCCATGTTCCTTCATCGCCCTTTGTGTTCCGGGGCCACGGTATCTCTTTCGAACAGTCCCGCAACCCCGGCAGGCATCGGTCCTTGCGGACCCCTTCCTTTTGCTGACTCTCTTAGAGGCGCGCGTGCAACACTCCTGCGCCGTCGACACGGCCTGTCGTCATGAGACGGACGGACGGCGAGCTAGTCCATAGCCCACCGTCCACAGGCCCGCGCCTACGGTGGCCGGTGCGATGTGTACTTAAGTACCTTACAGTAGTGTTTCAGTACTTCACTTTCTTTTATTCCATTCACCTATCATCTAAAAGTATTATCTGGTCCAGCAAGGGATCATACATGCTGCGTGTCGCGGGTTCTATTCCTGCTCGGAACAAAATATTATGTATGGCTTTCAGGTAGTTGTTCCGGGTCTGGTTGTTTGTGTATGTGAGTTTAAATGTTTGTAAACGCATCCACGAGACAGGAGAAATTCCGTGCGTGGGGTAACTTTAAAAATTAAAGAATAATAAGTAGGTACGCTTAGCGCTCTTTGGTACTATTATTAAAAACTGGCCAAGTGCGAGTCAGACTCGCGCCGGAAGGGTTCCTTATCATTATCTATAAAACATTAGACAGAACGGCAAAAAAATCACGTTTGTTGTATGTGGGCTCACGTACAACAAACGTGATTTTTTTGGCCGTTCCCCTTAAATATTTATTTTATTATTTATTTTTAAAGTGAATATACAACTAAATATTTCAAGCTTCTATCTTTTACCGTTATTAATATCGAGCAAAAAACGGCAATAAAATCACGTTTGTTGTATGGGAGCTACTACTACTACTACTTAAGTATTTTTTCAATCTGTTTTTAGTATTTGTTGTTATAGCGGCAACAAAAATACATCATCTGTGAAAATTTCAAATGTCTAGCTATCACGGTTCATGAGATATAGCCTGGTGACAGACAGACAGACGGACAGACGGACAGTGGGGCCTAATAGGGTCCCGTTTTTACCCTTTGGGTACGAAACCCTAAAAGAACAAACAGCGAAGAAAATGGTGCATTATATATTTCTAAGCATGGGTTACCTACACCATGAATAATAATAATTGAATGCTCCTCTTTTATCCTTATCAGAATTTAAATGCGATAAAGGTAAGCACATTCAATGACGTCGCTTGTTAATCGCGTACCAAGATATTATTTTAACCCTTTCACTGTCTTGACGGTTGATCGGCTTTTAGATAAGTTTGTCTTCATCTTAACCCTTCTTAATCTTGTGCTTAAGCATTAAGAGGGTTATTGGGGACGCAAATTAAATTTGCATGAGAATTCTCTTAAATTGAGGAGTCTAATAAGTCATGAGAAGTAATGTTTAAGATTGTTTTAAATCACCTACTAAAAGAGGTCACGAGAGTTCAGGTATCCCGCGTTTAAATTTTCTGAAGTTTTTTTGCAAATTACAAAATATACAACTGTTAATCTTTATGAACTACTAGCTGTTGCCCGCGGCTTCGCCCGTGTGAAGTTCGGTAACTGTCCCATTGAATCGTACGAAAGGGATAAAGTGTTACATGCTACATGTTAATCGAGGTTATAAACTATCTATGTGCCAAATTTCATAATCATTACAACAACCATCACTATCACCGTTTCATCACTGTTTACAAACATTGTACTGAGGAGGATCCATGTGTCACCGTGGAGAATTCTCAATTAGGGTATATTAGTGATAGGGTCTTGTTGTCTGAGGATGGTACGGGTGTCTCCAGCCTCACTCCAAAAATTAATTTAAACTAGGAAATGAGACAACAGGAGGTACGATTAACAATATTGTTAATCCTACCAACGTATCTTCTTGCACTCAATTAGTTAGTAAAAAAGGGCCTCAGCAGAACACTTTGAAATTATTCCACCAAAATATCCAAGGCATTTCTTCCAAATTATTAGAAATTGAATTGTTTTTAGAAAATAGTAAGTTTGACATTATATGTTTTACTGAACATTGGCTTAAGGATTACCAAATGCTTATCAATTATGAGAACTATATGGTGGGTAGCTGCTTTAACCGTAAAACTATGCTTCGTGGAGGTTCCCTAATATTAATAAGAAATTGTTTTAAATATAAGCAACGTAATGACATAGTAGGTCTCTCGGTTGAACATTGCGTTGAACTGTCCTGTGTTGAGCTAGATAAGCATGTAATTGTGTGTGTGTACAGACCCCCAAACTATCAAAACTTTTCTTTGTTTGAATCAATAATGGAAGATGTATGGCAAAACTTGCAGTCAGTAATAAATCTACAATTATTTGTGGTGATTTTAATATCAATATTTTAGAAGAATGTGCAAATAGCAGTCGCTTATTAAATCTTTTTAAGTCATTTGACTTGACCAACACTTTTACAGAACCTACTAGAGTCACTCCATCTTCTGCTACTTGTATAGATAATATTTTCTGCGATTGTGATTACTTAGATAAAGCAATAGTAAATTGTCTACCCTCTGACCATAGTGGACAAACTGTAACCTTCAGGTGTAATACACCCCCATCGCAAAAAGTTCAAATTAAATTTAGACCTATAACTTCTAGCAGATTAAATAGGTATAATATTTTGCTACAGAACAAGTTAAGCGTTATGGGCCTTGATGATATTAATATAGATCAATTGTATGATCGTTTCTTTTCAATAGTTCACACGGAATTCAATAAAACTTTTGAAAAGAAGACAAAAAGTATTTGCCCTAAATTCATATTTAGTGATTGGGCAACTAGAGGTATCAGAAAAAGTAGGGAAAGACTATTTGAGCTTTATGGCCTTAAGCCTTTTATAAACACTGAAACTTTTAACAAGTATGTTGCTAAGTATTCAAACATTTTTAGAAATACACACATCAAAAGTATCTAGGGATCAACATATATTTTTGCAATAACTTTTCTCCTGATTGATATTAATTAAAATTTTCTTTAAGGATTCATCAAATAAAGTGTTTTCGTTTGTCACAGTAACGATAAACCAAGTCACCTTTGCATTAATAAAGAAATTTGCCATTTTCCTAATAAAGGGATTTTTGACATTTGAACCACTAACATTAAAGTTCGAAAAAATGACTGAAAACACAGTTTTCTTTAAAATTTTATTGGGTAACTTAAACAATTAATAATCCGTGTTTCTACCGCGAACACTAACAACACAAGAACATCGGTTTGGCATACTCAAAATGAGTTCATCCAAATCACGCTGTGGAATGGCCGCCCATGTTCGTTGCAACAACAAAAAAAGGTCTTCTTGCGACTGGATACCCTCCATATTCGGCAGAGCTCTTCTCTGTAGCATATCCCATGCATGCTCAATCGGGTTCAAGTCTGGCGACTGAGCAGGCCAGGGCAGGACATTGATGTTAGCTGCGGCGAGAGTCTGTCTTACAACTCTTGCGGTGTGCGGTCGTGCATTATCATGCATTAACTGAAATAAGGGACCGATTTGCACTTGTAGAGGAACGATGACGTCTGATACAATCGTCTCAGCATAAATTTAAGCGTTGAGGTTGCCTCTGATCCAAATCAACTCAGTTCTTCCGCCGATCCAAATACCCGCCCATACCATGATGGTTCCACCACTATAAGGATGGACTTCCTGGCAGGATTTTAATCGCTGTTGGCGTCCAGGGGTTCTCCAGTGTCGTATACGTCTTGTATCCGGTCTCATACCAAAACGAGACTCATCAGAAAAGCACACGAAACGCCATTGTTCTTCTGCCCAATTTCTGTGTTCAAGAGCCCATTGATATCGAATCCTACGATTGTGCATTGCTATAGGTGGTACCCGTAGCGGTCTTCGGGAATGAAGGTTCACTTCATGCAAGCGGTTTCTGACTGTTTGGTCGCTAATTAAGTTCCCTGAAGAGTGATGAAGCCTCACGGCTAACATCATGGCGGTTATTGTTGGAGCTCTTCGAGTTAAGATTTGAATGTATCGGTCTTGTCTCCGTGTGGTGCAGCGATACCGTCCTCCATGGCGCTCAGCCACGGTACCAGTGCTTCGGTAACGTGTCCAAAGTCGACTGATAACACTCTGACTTGTATTCAGAGCTAAAGCTACAGTACGTTGCCGGGAACCAGCTTCTATCATTCCCACGGCTCTGAGCATTTCTTCCCTGCTTAAATGACGTCGCCGCGCCATAATAACGTTGGTTTTAATCAGTAGTAGGGAGACAGTAGCACTAATAATGTCTTCAATGCGTTGTATGTTTTTATAGGGAAAATATTGACAGCTTATTTTCATCTTTTACTCGAATTTGGTTGAGAGTTCCTGATTCAAATTATGAAATGCACCAAAAAGGATCCATATAAATTTATAAAATCATAAATTTATTACAAAGCCACATCTCAATCTCAAGAAATCCGCATAAAAATGCTTGATCCCTAGACACTTTTGATGTGTGTACATGCAAGGTTGCTAAAGCACTGCACATTAGCAACAAGATCAAAACAGCAGAAAATAAAATAAAGACAGTTTGGAAAGTTATAAATAATGAGACTAACAGGAAGAAAATACGTAACACTAGCTACACATTAGATACAGCATGTGGTCCTAAAAGCTCTAATGTATTATACTATAGCTATAATGTAATATATTAATGACCTACCCCATCTATTTAACAACCATCCGCATATGGTGTTGTTTGCTGACGATACTTCTTTAATATTTAAAATAAACAGACGTGCCACTAATCTTGATGACGTAAATAACGCCCTACTGCAGGTCCACGATTGGTTTACCGCTAATAATTTAGTACTAAATGGGAAAAAAACTAAATGCATTAGATTTGCTCTACCAAATGTCAAAAGTAGTGATTGTGACATAATATTGAATCAAGAGAAACTAGAATTTGTCGATAAAACGGTTTTCTTGGGAATCACGCTCGACTCAAGGTTACAATGGGGTCCTCATCTAACATCTCTTGCAGGACGGCTAAGCTCAGCAGCATATGCTGTTAGAAAAATCCGTCAATTTACTGATGTTGATACCGCGAGGCTGGTCTATTTTAGTTATTTTCATAGTATTATGTCATACGGTATTTTACTATGGGGACGGGCTGCAGACATCGAGTCTATATTTATTCTGCAGAAAAGAGCCATCAGAGCCATTTATGAATTACGTAGACGCGATTCTCTAAGAGAACTGTTTAAGGAAATTAACATCATGACAGTACCTTGTCAATACATCTATGAAAACATCATGTTCGTTAGAAAAAATCGGCATTTATTCAGTAAGAGAGGGGACAGACACCACTATAACACTAGAAATAGGGACCAACTAGTTCAGCCAGGTTTCAGGCTTGCTAAAGTGGATTCATCTTTCATGGGGTACTGTTTGAAATGTTACAATAAAATACCTCCCCACATTCTTCAACTGAATGAGACGAAATTTAAATCTTGTATAAAACGCACACTATGTAGGCAAGCATATTATAAGTTGGGGGATTACATTGATGATAAAAATGCTTGGCTAAATGCTGGTCCTGCTCCACAACCATAGGTGGGGGGGAGGGGGGCAAACTAATTGTTTGTACTGGACGGGCATTATTTGAGTCCATCGACACGTAAAGAAGAAGATGAAGAATTGATTCCCATGTTAATGTATTGTGGAAGCTGCAGAAGATTGTAAAAATATACTTGCATTGTATAGATTCCAGTTCTTAGTATTATATAATTGCATAGCACATGTGTGAGTACTTTGTACTGTTCAGCCACCATTTACATTTATTTATCTTTCATTGACTTGAAGATGCCTTGGTGACTGAGAGAATGTCATGCTCACTTAAATGTCTCGCTGATGGTGGCGGGTGTGTCGGGTCATTTAGTTCCCTTCAATATGGTTGAGTTGAATGGCGCCGGTACATGCGTCATGTCTGTGAACGGGCGCTGTCAGTTGGGACTGGTCATCTCTTAGCTGCCAAGGTTCATTTTAATTACTTTATTCATACATTTTTAATCTAATCTTTCACTCTGGATGCTCTTAGTGTGCACGTCTTTCTACATCGTTCTCACATTTATGTATAATCTCAAAATTAATGATGTAACCAAGATTATGTAACAATATTTTGATTTTAAAAGAGTGTCCATGGAGTTTCTTGCCCATTCTTCTCCATAGAGATCTACGCTAGGGAATGGGCAACTACAGTACTTTCTCAAGTTATTATGCCTTGTGACTGGGACTGTAGCTTTGATTTTCTTTTTTGTATTTTTGACTTTCAAAAGTGCCGTAATGGTCTAATTGAAATAAATGCTTTGAGTTTGAGTTTGAGTTTTGAGTCTAATCAGGAAGTAGCTCAAGAATTTGTAAAATTCTTTACCGATATACCACAAAAAACAACGGAGGCTCTTATTTCCTCACCTGAACTCTCAATTGGTTTATTAAAGGCGAATGTGTCTGGCTGCCTGGTTGAATTTAAATTTAAACACATTAACCCTATGATTGTTATTAAAACTTTCCGGCAAATAAAGATCAAACTAACCGAAGATCTATGGGGAATGTCTGTCAAAGTTTGTACATCCATACTTGAGACTATAGCCCCTTACTTAGCTTTAATTTTTAATTTATGTGTAGACCAAGGAGTTTTCCCTGATTTAATGAAATACAGTAAAGTCATACCTCTTTTCAAATCCGGGGACAGTAAAGATACTAATAATTATAGACCTGTATCCGTGTTACCAGTTTTTAGCAAGGTTTTTGAAAAAGTAATGCTTAATCAAATGCTCTATCATTTTAACACCAACAGAATCTTACATGATCAACAGTATGGCTTCACCAAGGGACGTTGTACAACTGACGCCGGTGTAACCTTATTAAAGCACATATTTACTGCGTGGGAAGAGTCTCAAGACGCCATAGGAATTTTTTGTGACCTCTCCAAAGCGTTTGATTGCGTAAATCACGACACATTACTTTTGAAACTTGAGCATTACGGACTGGGTAAACTTGCACTTAGTTTGGTAAAATCTTATTTGAATGATAGACAACAACATGTTCAAATAAATGGTGTTAATTCACAGGGGTTAAAAGTAAAAATGGGGGTTCCACAAGGCTCAATATTGGGTCCTTTCCTCTTTCTAGTATATATAAATGATCTACCCTATTTACTGAAAAACCAACCTCAAAATATGGTGTTATTTGCTGATGACACTTCCCTAATTTTTAAGATAAATAGGCGGGCCCAAAATCTAGATGACGTGAATAATGCCCTACTTCAGGTCCAAAATTGGTTCACAGCAAACAATTTGGTATTAAATGAAAAAAAAACCAAATGCATAAGATTTGCTTTACCGAATGTTAAAAGTAGTGATTGTGATATAATATTGAATAAAGAGAAACTTGAATTCGTAGATAAAACGGTTTTCCTGGGGATTACGCTTGATTCAAGGCTACAATGGGGTTCTCATTTGACATCTCTTGCGGGGCGGCTAAGTTCAGCAGCCTTTGCCATTAGAAAAATCCTTCAGTATACTGATGTAGATACCGCTAGACTGGTTTATTTTAGTTACTTTCATAGTTTAATGTCTTATGGCATTTTGCTGTGGGGACGGGCTGCTGATATTGAGTCTATATTTATTCTGCAGAAAAGAGCCATCAGAGCCATATATAATCTTCGTAGGCGCGATTCTCTAAGGGAACTGTTTAAGGATATTGGCATCATGACGGTACATTGTCAATACATCTACGAAAACATAATGTACGTCAGAAAAAATCTGCACCTTTTTGGTAAAAGGGGTGACAGACATAATTACAGTACTAGAAATAGGGACCAACTAGTTCAGCCAGGTTTCAGACTCGCTAAAGTAGACTCATCTTTCATGGGGTACTGTTTGAGATGCTATAATAAAATTCCACAAAGTATTCTTGAACTGAATGAGACGAAATTTAAAACATGCATTAAACGCACACTATGTAAGCAAGCATATTACAAGTTGAGCGATTACATCGATGATAAAAATGCTTGGCTCAATGCTGGTCCTGCTCCACATGGACAGGGGCGCATAAATTGATAGCATTAAATTGTATTGTTAGAGCTGCTGAAGATTGTACAACTATCTTTGCATTGTATAGAATCAATCTCTTTAGTATTATATAAATGCATAGCCCATATTGTGTGAGTACTATGTACTAGAAAGCTATCATTCACTGGAAACCTACGTCTTTTCTTGACTTGAATGTGCCCTGGCGGTTTGGAGTATGTCATGCTCACTCTATTGTCTCGCTGATGGTGGCGCATGTGTCGGATCATTTAGTTCCCTTCAAAATGGTTGAGTTGAATGGTGCTGATCCATGCGTCATGTCCGTGAACGGGCGCTGTCAGTTGTGACTGGTCATCTCTTGGTTGCCATGGCTTATTTGAATGAATTATTTTGCATTGTATTTTTTTTTTTTTTTGTTTGTGTGTTTTTGCTGTGGACACTTTTACCGTGCACATCTTGCTACATTGTTCTCACATAATATACCATCTCAACGTGAATGATGTAACCAAGATTTTGTAACAATATTCTGATTTAAAAGAGTGTCCATGGAGTTTCTTGCCCATTCTTCTCCATAGAGATCTACGCTAGGGAATGGGCAACTACAGTACTTTCACAGTTTTTATGTCTTGTGACTGGGACTGTAGCTACATTTAATTTTCATCTTTGTTTCGACAATTCAAAAGTGCCTGTAACTGGCTTACTTGAAATAAATGCTTTGATTTTGATTTTGATTTTGATTTTATCACAACCACCATCATTATCACAATCATTATCACAATCACCATTACTATCACAGTCATCATCACCATCACAAACAGTATCACAATCACCATCACAATCACGGTCACAATCACCATCACAATCCCCATCACCATCGCTAACACCATCACAATCACCGTCACTGTCACAATCACCATCACAATCACCATCACTATCACAATCACAATCACCATCACAATCACCATCAAAATCACAATAACCATCATCGTTATCACAATCATGATCATCGTAATCACAATCATTATCATCTTTATCACAATCATCATCATCACAATCTCCATCCTCGTTATCACAACCATCGCTATCACCATCACAATCACCGTCACTATCACAATCACCATCATCGTTATCAAACTCAATATCATCGTTATCACAATCATCATTATCACAATCATCGTCATCGTAATCACAATGATTATCATTGTAATCAAAATCATCATCACATTCATCATCATCATTATCACAATCATCATCATCGTTATCACAATCATCACAATAAATCAACAATAACCCTGTACAGAAGTCGATACATCTTCTGGATTAAAAAAAAATGCCATTTTCGTAATCAGCACCCCTGAAAACCTCGGCATCGACACCTATATTGATTTTTAGAAATTTCAACCCCTTCGCACCCCAACAGGGAATGATGGTATTTCAGGTCCGCCGCATTAAATCATAATATCGTTGTTTTTGTAATACACCCGACCCAATTCACCATACAAACAATACCTATGGTGAATTTTAGGCTTTTTTACCCCATTTCCCTCTTTAGGGGTTGAATTCTGAAAAAACCTGAATCACACATGTTAACTCTATAGTATTATGCTATACTCCACAACCCAGTATGAACTGGGTTGTGGAGGTCAGATAGGCAGTCGCTCCATGTAAAATACTGGTATTCAGCTGCATCCGGTTAGACTGGAAGCCGACCCCAACGTAGTTGGGAAAAGGCTAAGCAGATGATGATTATGCTATATTTACGATTCATATTCACCATTCATAATACTATTCATCATCCTTTTTATTTACACTCAGCAAATCGATTTAAATACGATTCTCTAACTAGGAAATAGCTGAAATTAAATATTATCAAAATTTTCATGTTGTGACACCTACGTCAAGCGTCAAATTGTCAAACTGTCAGTTACTTTTTTAATTCTCTTTAGTCTATGTATGATGGCTACTTTTTGGTTTGTAAAATTTAAATTATTTTTATCAATATGTGTTTAGCCATTATATTTTGTAGATTATTACGATTTTTTACTAAATAACTTAATATTAAATTATTTTATAAAATCTTTACGCACTCATGGATTTGTCCTGGCCGACGACACTTGTCAGATGAGATGATGGCCACACTAAGAAAACTAGTTTTATTTTGAAAAATTAAGACTACTTTGGGGAAACGAGCTGACGGACGGGGAAGAAGACTACTCTGGGATCTGATGAGATGACCATCAGAAAACCGCTTGGTTTTCGCTGTCAGATACAAAAACTACCCAGGGGATCCAGCTAAAGATCCACCTGGGACTATTACTCCCGATCTTCGGAAGCTAGCTACGTGCCTGACTTTCCACTTGTCTCGCAAAGATATCCTGACGCTGAGCTATTCTGGCCCTGAAATCTACGCTACCCTACTACAGAGCTGACCTGTTGGACTCTAAGATCTGCACGACGCCCTTCCAGCTGAGGTTTCCTGAAGGTGATCCTTGACGTCTCTCTTGTATTGACCTGCTACCCTGACGCCTGTTCCCGTTCCTACAGTGGTGAACTCATTCTTATCCAACTAAGTGCTTGAACTATAAAACTATTGAGAGTGCGTGCTAGGTAGGTGTGTTATATAACTAGCTGTATTTTATATCTTTTGCCTATTAAATTTAATTGAATAAGTCTCATCATCTGCCTAGCCTTTTCCCAACTTTGTTGGGGTCGGCTTCCAGTTTTACCGGATGCAGATGAATACCAGTATTTTACATGGAGCGACTGCCTATCTGACCTCCACAACCCAGTTAGTAACGGGTTATACGATACCCCTTGGTAAGACTGGTTGTCAGACATTTTGGGCCTCTGACTACCTAACGACTGTCAAAGATCTACAAATGACAGCCGGGACCAACGGCTTAACGTGCTTTCCGAGGCACGGAAGAAACTCGGTATGTAATGGGCGGTCACCCATCCACAGACCAACCTAGGCAAGCACGGCTTAACCTAACGATCGACCCGAGCGGCTGTTATTATTTAGCCACGAGCTCCTCGAGTCTGCTTATCCTTTTATTCAATAGGAGCAAGTAGATTTGTTACAACTCATTTATCGATAGGAGCACTCCTGTTAAGTTTTGAATAAAGTAGTCAAACTAATCTTTTTTCCCCATGTAATCTTTGGACCCCCGTTTCAACCCCTTAGGGGGTAAATTTTGAAAAATCCTTTCTTAGTGCACCTCTAGACCACATAAGGAACCTACTTGCCAAATTTGGAATCTGTAGACCCAGCGGTTTTGGCTGTGCGTTGATAGATGAGTCAGTCAGTCAGTCAGTCAGTTTCTTCTTTTATATATTTAGATTAGAATAAAATTAAGTTTAGTGCAAAATATGTATTAATATAGAATTGTAATACTTAATATCATCAATAATCAATAAAAGTCCTTATGAGGTTAAGGCTAAGTGGCGCTTAGCACAAACAAACGTATTCCCCTGTTTTCTCCCTGGAAAATAAAACTAGAGGAAATGTTTATTTACTGTATAATCTAAAGGGTGTAAAACACCTCTTAACGAAGACGAAAGGCACTTGTTCTCCTCGTCATTGCAATCATTTTTTTTGTTCTACACCATACCTGGGAACCTTCTAGTTACGGAGATATTGGGGATCAAAGTTCCAACTTTTTGACAAGTGTTTTTTAAAATACAATTTATGTGCCGGACGGGCGTTATCCGCTGATGGCGTGGATACGTGTACCTGGTGCTCTGCCTATACCCTATTACTACCGGGCGCACGCTTGTACTATACTTCGCCGCCAGACGGCGCTGACGTCCTACACCTAATTAACTATAGCTGTGGCTGATCATTCTTCGCTATCTCAGGGCGTTGACCTAACGAGGGAGGATAGGGGTTACTGGGAAAATAAGACACTTATTTAACTTTCATGACTGTACAGGAAGCGATTTCAGGATTAATTCGCGCACTACTTTTTCACTGTTTACTTATACATATTTAATTGCCGTACTGATGACTACGATTTTAAGAAAAGTCGAGTTTACTAAGGTACTCCAGAACTTTACTGTAACGAGAACCCTGATTTCGCTTTCTGATTTCGGAAAACTTTAATGAAAATTTGATTATGGAAATGTACAATCTTTCTGCAAATTACAATTTTGAGCTTATGTTTTAACACATTATATACATCGCCACAATTCTACATAACGTTATTTATGTACAGACATAGAAACAACGAAAATCTTTATTAAAATGGGGAAATTATTTCCATAAAACCGGACAGCTTTTCCAAAAGTGTCTGGATGAAAGGTCTTACAGGCTGAATTACACGAAAACTGTTGCTGTGACTGTAAGTATATAATCGCCATATACTAGACGAGTATATGGTCCATCTGAAACTGTTACTTATTTTTTCGTGTCTGTATCTTTCAGCCTGTAACGATCCTTCAACTGAAAATCTGTAAGACAATTTTTTCCCGTTTTTTTCCCAATATGGCCGCGCTAGACCGTCATACTCTCGTCTAAGTGGTTCAACTATAAGCTAAGTTATAAAAAATTACTATATCCAGGCCTAGGTCGCAACCTAGGCTACCTGGACCTCGCCAAAGCGTTAAATTATACTATAAAACTCCACTTGCGAGCCCATATGTGTCTAGCGCGCCTGAAAATTACTATCTAACTATGCTAGATTCACTGATGGCACTTTGTTATTTCACTATATTGCCCATACACTGACTCTACACTATTTTTTAACTATTAATCAACACTCTATGTGTTGGATTGGTGACGTTCGTCGCGAACATTTCTCCCGCCGTGTAGTGCAGTGACGACTCGCTGTCATGTCGGCGCGGCGCTACATCATGCCGGCGAGCGACGACCATAGTCGTGACTCCCGCCGTCACGATGCTCACCGCCTGGACGCCCCGCTGTCTGGATCACTTCGGTAGTGGGACGAGTTTCTTCACCGGACGCTTCAAGGTGCCGCCGGAAGTGCGCACCTCAGCAGTCCGGACTTCGCCGTCGCCCCCGGGGAAGACAGCTACTATGCGGCCTCGCGGCCACGTGTTTCGTGGCAGCTGGCCGTCGGCTATGAGGACGGGGTCATTGACCTGTAGACCCGGCCCGCGGCTGTGCGGCTCCCGCCGGTACTGTAGCTCTGGCAGGTACTCTCGTACCCAGCGACGCCAGAACATGTCAGCGAGAATCTGTGAGCGCCGCCACATCTTTTTGCTGTCGATGTCTTGTTCGGTGAAGGTGCCAGGGGTTGGCAACCTTGCTGACCCGCCGAGAAGAAAATGGTTGGGCGTGATGGCTTCGTCGTCGTTGCTGTCCACTGATACGTGTGTGAGCGGTCGGCTGTTTACTGTATATTCCGCTTCACACAATAGGGTAGACAAAACCTCTTCGTGCGGGTGTCTCTCGTGGAGGACAGCATACAATGCGGTCTTCACGCAGCGGACGAGGCGCTCCCAGGCGCCCCCCATGAAGGGCGCTGAGGGCGTTATAAAGCGCCACACGATGCCACGGCGACTGGCCTCCCATCGGAAGGCGTCTCGGAGCTCCCTGTCGGCACCGTGCATGTTGGTGCCGTTGTCGGAGTGGATCTCGGCTGGGCAGCCTCGGCGCGCAGCGAACCGGCGCAATGCCAGTACTGCGGAGTCTGCGCTGAGGCTGGCGGCTATCTCGAGGTGGACGGCTCTGGTGGTCAGACATGTAAATAGGGCTACGTACCTTTTTTGGTGTTGTCGACCAACTGTAACTGACATGGCCCGAAATAATCAAGGCCTGTGTAGGTGAACGGCCTCTGATGATGTGCTAGGCGCGTTCTCGGATGGTCGCCGGTCGCAGGCACGGATGGTTGTGCCTTGCGAATACGACACTGTAGACATTGTGTCAGTATTTTCTTTGTCGTGGGTCGCATTCTGATGACCCAATAATGTTGTCGCACCTCGTTGATGGTGAGCTCTGTGCCGCTGTGCTGTAGGCTCCTGTGAGTCCAGTCTATATATAACTGGGTGATGCGGTGATCACCGTCCAATATGGGTGGTCGCTTCGCATCATCGGCTATTTCTGTGACGGCGGCGATACGACTTTTCAGTCGTATAACTTTATCTGTAAGTTCTATGCGGAGTGGCTTCAGTCGACTGTCTTTTTCCACGGACTTCCCTTGCTGTAGATTCGCTATTTCCTTAGCGAACGACTGTTGTTGTGAGACCTGTATGAGTATTGTCTCGGCTCTTCGGAGAAGTTCCGCTTCTAGGGGATATCCCTCGACTTGAGTGCCGGTTGTTCTCGCCGTCTTTTTGGGAAGGGTGGTCGCCTTCTTCTGTTTCTTCCAATCCGGATCCTTTTCGGCGTTCTTCTGCGTTCGTTTGTAGAACGTTTTCTCTTTCTTTTTTTGGCAGAGATCTATAAAGCGTAGAACGCAAGCTGTAGTACGAAGTAGTCTCTCCCACTTCGAGAATCGTATCGGATCCGGAATCACTTCTGTTAGCGATGGGGTATTGTTGCCCTTTCTTTCGGTGACTGTGTGTGTTTTTTCCTCCCCTGTTTCTGTGTTTATTGGAGGTTTTTCTGTTGGCCATGTGGATGGTTCGTTATACAGGAAACCTGGTCCACTAAACCACTCGTGACTCGAGTCAAAGTGGTGCGGTACGTCGCGAGTAGCGCTGTCTGCTATGTTCATTTTCGTGGGCACCCATCGCCAGTCTTCGACTTTACTGTTTTCCTCAATGGATGCTATGCGATGGGCTACGAACGGTTTGTATACCCGCGATCCTCTTCGTATCCACGTGAGGGCGGTCTTGCTGTCTGTCCAGTATGTCACTGATGCGGGTTTGATGCTGTGCTCTTTTATGACGGCTGCTGCTACGCGGGTTCCTAACACCGCGGCCTGTAATTCGAGGCGCGGTATTGATTGTAGCTTAATCGGTGCCACCTTCGCCTTTGCCATGACGAGGGTGACATGCTGCTTGCCATCTGCTGTTGTTGATCTCCAATAGACCGCTGTCGCATATGCCATTTCGCTCGCGTCGGTGAATACGTGGACTTCTGTTTCTAGGGCTTCGCTGTATCCTGGATAGCACCTCGGTAGGCTGACGTTTTTCAGCTGTCGTAGATGTTGTACCCAGTTCTTCCACTGGGCGGACAGGTCGGGTTCGAGTACCTGGTCCCAGCTGGTTCCTCGCCTCCATGCCTCCTGAAGTATCTGTTTGGCTCGAATGGTTACTGGGGAGACGAGGCCTAGTGGATCGTACAACGACATGACGATCTTGAGTGCTTCTCTCTTCGTTGGCGCTTCTTTATCCAGGATTCCGCTCGGTAATCGTGCGAGCGTAAGGTTGAAGCCTAGCCTGTCTTCACTCGGTTTCCATATTAGTCCGAGTATTTTTTCTGTGTCTGTCTTCCCGATGTTGACTTCTTCAGTCCTGTTCTGTGTCGGGTCTATATTTTCTATCAATTTTGCGCTGTTTGATACCCATTTTTTGAGTTCAAATTTTGCCTGTAGGTGAATGTTCTTCACCGCTGTTGCTGTTTTCGTCGCTTCTTCGACGGTTCTGTAACTGTCTAGGTAGTCATCCATATAGTGACTCTGTATGATGGCTTCCACCGCTTCTGGTTGAGTCTCACTGTGCTTTTTCGCGTTCCAATTCTTTGCGTATATAGCTGTGCATGGTGAGCTTGCAGCGCCGAAAATTATTGACGTCATGCGGTATTCTTCAGGGGCGCCTTCTCGTCTGTCGCCTCTCCAAAGATAACGAAGGGCGTCTCTGTCCTGTTTACGCACCTTCACCTGCATGAACATCTCTGCTATGTCGCCGGCGACTGCTATCGGATGTTGGCGGAATCTCATCATGACGCCGGGCAGCGACTGTAGTAGGTCTGGACCCGTGAGTAGGAAGTCGTTCAATGACATCCCTCTAGATTTGGCTGCGGCGTCGTGAACTATGCGGAGTTTCTCCGGTTTCATCGGATTGAACACGTCGAAATGGGGTAGGTACCAAGTCCTACCAACTGTACTTGTTTCGGGTGCCTTTTCGGCGTAACCCTTGCTGATGTACGCGTTCATTTGTTCTGTATATCTATCTCGAAGAGCAGGCTTGCTATCGAGCTTCTTTTCTGTTGAGACGAGCCTGTTGAGTGCTGTCCCGTAGCTGTCTGGCATTTCGATATTTTCGTTTTTCCAGAGCAGCGCTGTTTCTATATGGCCGTCTTCTGTCTGTCTGGTATGACGGTCCAATATGGCTTCCGCTTTCTGTTCCGGGTCGGAGTCTGGTCTGCGGGGGTTAATGACCAGCGATTCAAGCGCGAAAAATTCACGCAACTGTTCGTCGAGATCTTCTTCTTTTGCTGTGAGTCTGTTGACGAAATTCACTTGGTGACCAAGTGTTCTGGTTTGCGCGCCGTGTAGAGTCCAGCCCAGTGCCGTAAGTGAGGCGACCGGCTGGTTCTTGGGCCCTCTGCGGACCTCGGTGGCCAGCAAAAGGTGCCAATTATCTTGGCCTATCAGTATCTTTGGCGCGCCGCTGTTGTACGTCAACTGTTGCCTGAGGTCATCCAGATGTTTGCAGTGAGCGATGTCTTCCTCACTGACCGTCTGCGTCGCGAGATTGAGCTTCGGTATGGTGCGCGCTCTGAAGGGCATCTTGTCCTTCACCTGGCTGGAGAGTGTAACTGTTACCCTTCTCGACATGGGTGTGTCGATCACGGTGTCTCCGATGGCGCCTATCTTCAGGGGTTCGATGCGGCCCCTCGCTCCAACTTGCTCCGCGATTTCCTCATCGATGAGCGAAACTGTAGATCCATCGTCGAGGAAAGCGAACGTGGATGCTTCTCCCGCCGGTCCGACGACTCGTACTGGTACCATCTTGAGGTACGCTTGACTGGCTGTTGCTCGTGAACTGGCGACTATTTCGTTTGAAGCTTCCTGTCTCGGCTCCTCTTCCGTTGTCTTCCTGACGAAGTGCAGCAGTCTATGATGCGTGGCTTTGCACCCCTGTATATCGCATTTCTTCGGCTTGCACTTGTGGTCGCTGCGACGACGTTGCAGACAGCGGAAGCAGAGGCCGTGCTTCTTCGCTAATTCCCATTTGCTGTTGTTGGATGCCTCTCTGAACTTCTTGCAATCAGACTCTTGATGACCTTCTTTATCACAGATTCGACATTTTGAAGTCGGTTTGTCTGTGGTCGTATGTGCTCTTTGCACAACCCGCTTTCCCGGATTCTCTGTCGAGTGTATGTTCTCAGGTGGAGCGAAGGCACTGCAGTAGCGAGCTTGTTCTGTAATGAACTCGCTGAAAAGTGACAGATCTGGCACTGACTGGTACTTATCTGTGAATGTTCTGTACCACCGTACACGCAGGGAGTTCGGCAGCTTTTCTGTTAGGATTCTCATTAGCTCAGCGTTGACGAGGTAGTAATCCTTTTTTAGTGCTCGTAGAGTCACTATGCCGCTTCTCACCCGGCTGGCAAATGTGCAGATGTCTTTAGGTGCTTCGCTGCAGCGTGGCAATCCTTTCAGCCTTTCTGTTTCGGCCTGTGCTATTGAATCTGGACGGCCGAACTGCAGCTCGAGTTCCCTCATAATGTCATCTGGCTTTGTGTGTCCTATGAGCTCTGAACTCACTGTTTCCAGTGCTCTTCCATGTAAGCACCTCCTGAGTCTTGCTGTATTCTCGACATCGTTGAAATACGCCCGAGTCGTATCATATATGGCGCGGAATGAAAGCCATTCTGTATGTGACCCACTGAAATTCGGCAGGGTCATGATGATCTTCGACGCCGAGGGTTGATTTGATGTCCCTGTATCTGTTTTTTTGTCGGCTAGCGACGCTATGGCGGACGTAAGTTCCGTAATAAATGGACGTAAATCTCCCCCCCTGTTGTCTTTGATCTTCTGAGTTGGTTCTATATTGCTTTGCACGTTTCTATCTGTAGGAACTGTAGGATGTAACGATGGTGCCTGTCTCTGGTTATCTATATCTGTACTGTTGATGACCGCAGGGGGGGGGGTTCTGTTTATCTGTAGGGTTCCCCTCGGCGACGTCATCTTGCGGAATCCGCGCTGCGTCGGGCGCTTCTTCCAACCAGGAACGCACGTACTCATCGTTAGAGTTTCTGTCATCCATATATTCAGCTTCGGAGTCCTCTTCTTCGGCCCTCTGAAGTGCTATTTGTGCAAGCTCCAACTTAATCTTTAGTAAAGCCTCGCGGGCTCGTGAAATTTTTCTGTTTGGTCGCGTCGTCCTGTTTGACGGCGACCGAATCTGTTCGTTACGGGCGTCACCCCGGGTAGTCATCGGTACGGCTCTTGATGATTCCTCATCCTGTATTTTTCGTGCGCTATCTGAAGGCTTGACTGTTCTTTCCGAATTTTCCTTTGACCTAGTTCTCCTGGTAGCAGCTGATGAACCAGGTACGCTTTGAGCCCCCTGTGTAACAGTAGGGCGAATTGCCAGCTGTTCTATAGATGACGGTGATCGTGGCGGCAACTGATGATGAATAGCTGATGCCGACGGTGTCTCTTGGCGTGGCTCAGCGTACGATTTGCCTTGCGATCTTGTTACCGGCATCTTGGTTTCGGAATTAACTCTTAATGTTAACTATTCGCTTCAGTATATAAGTATAATATATGTATATAAGCCTCTCTGTAAACTCTCTGTAAACTCTATTGTATAACCTTCCTGTGTAAATAAACAATCTTTACTCTATATCTTCACTGTATAACTATCAACGTAATATAAGCTTCTCTGTAAATTTCTCTGTATAATCCTTCTGTGTAAATAAACAATCTTAACTCTGTTAGCTTCTTATAAACTTAACTTATGTACTTGTGTTATATACTTTCTTATGTACTTAAGTTATGTACCTGCTTATATACTTGGCTATATACTTGGCTTATATACTTGACTTATATACTTGTTATACACTTGCTGTTATGTACTTGCTGTTATACATATACTTGCTGTTATATACTTGCTGTTATATATGTACTTGCTGTTATGTACTTGCTGTTATACACTGGCTGTCAAATATATCTGCTTACCTCACTATTTTCTGTCCCTCGTATTATCGTCGTTATATACTTCCACTATTCACTGTCACATAAACTGTTCACTGTTCTTATATGCTGTTATAAACTTTACTGTTGGCTGTCACATATGCACTGTTGTTAAACACTTCACTATTTACTATCACTTGTGTACTGTCGTTATATACTTCACTGTTTACTAAAACTTATGTGGTTATATCGTTATACACGTGACTATTAACTGTAACCTATGTACTTGACTGTGTACATAAGCCTTTTTGTGTATAACGTTGAGGCACTGTTCACATAAGCTTGGTATATAACGTTGACGCACTGTTGACACAAGCTTTGAGTATTTAACTTTGATACACTGTTCTCGTAAGTTTATAACTTCGTCGCACTGCTATTACTTAATTTTTGGAATGTATATAACTTCGATTCACTTTCACATAGGTATCGACACTTCGACGCACTGAGATTCGCGAGAATAATCCGGTTCTGAAGGACCAAAGAATGTGCCGGACGGGCGTTATCCGCTGATGGCGTGGATACGTGTACCTGGTGCTCTGCCTATACCCTATTACTACCGGGCGCACGCTTGTACTATACTTCGCCGCCAGACGGCGCTGACGTCCTACACCTAATTAACTATAGCTGTGGCTGATCATTCTTCGCTATCTCAGGGCGTTGACCTAACGAGGGAGGATAGGGGTTACTGGGAAAATAAGACACTTATTTAACTTTCATGACTGTACAGGAAGCGATTTCAGGATTAATTCGCGCACTACTTTTTCACTGTTTACTTATACATATTTAATTGCCGTACTGATGACTACGATTTTAAGAAAAGTCGAGTTTACTAAGGTACTCCAGAACTTTACTGTAACGAGAACCCTGATTTCGCTTTCTGATTTCGGAAAACTTTAATGAAAATTGATTATGGAAATGTACAATCTTTCTGCAAATTACAATTTTGAGCTTATGTTTTAACACATTATATACATCGCCACAATTCTACATAACGTTATTTATGTACAGACATAGAAACAACGAAAATCTTTATTAAAATGGGGAAATTATTTCCATAAAACCGGACAGCTTTTCCAAAAGTGTCTGGATGAAAGGTCTTACAGGCTGAATTACACGAAAACTGTTGCTGTGACTGTAAGTATATAATCGCCATATACTAGACGAGTATATGGTCCATCTGAAACTGTTACTTATTTTTTCGTGTCTGTATCTTTCAGCCTGTAACGATCCTTCAACTGAAAATCTGTAAGACAATTTTTTCCCGTTTTTTCCCAATATGGCCGCGCTAGACCGTCATACTCTCGTCTAAGTGGTTCAACTATAAGCTAAGTTATAAAAAATTACTATATCCAGGCCTAGGTCGCAACCTAGGCTACCTGGACCTCGCCAAAGCGTTAAATTATACTATAAAACTCCACTTGCGAGCCCATATGTGTCTAGCGCGCCTGAAAATTACTATCTAACTATGCTAGATTCACTGATGGCACTTTGTTATTTCACTATATTGCCCATACACTGACTCTACACTATTTTTTAACTATTAATCAACACTCTATGTGTTGGATTGGTGACGTTCGTCGCGAACAATTTATTAATGTAAGATTTTTACTTTCAACACCTCCACGAACCCCGTACTATTCAATCCATCCACAGCACAATGTTTTGAGTGCGTTACATTGAGTTCTGCCACAAAACATGATTTTTCACCCTAAATAAAAGTCGTTTCCCAGCACTAAATTTTTGCGTAAAGTTACTTAGTTTGATGTACAGAATGCTTGGTTGACGGCTTCGTGATGAGGTTATACACCTTGTATATCCATACCAACAAAATATTTCCTCTATTTTTATTGAGATACTTGGTTCGAATACTTTTGAATTGGCTAAGCGCCGCCGGGGTTTCCTCCTAATTTTTCATTTCCCTGTTATATGACTTAATGAAATCTAGGTCGCCCCCATCTGGGACAATAAATTGTATAGATAATTCTAATGTTTATAATTCTGTGAATGTATCGCTTTCGCCACTAATTAACTAATTATTAATGATTACTTAATAAAAGCAGCGGTGGCCCAGTGGTGGCGGCCCCGACTACTTTGTGGCATTACTTTGAGTAATTTATTTCATCACCGCTGCTCTCAAAACGGTGAAGGAAAACATCGTGAGGAAACCGGCATGTCCTGGAACTAAAAAATTCGAAGACATGTGACATCTACCAATCCGCACTGGGCCCGCGTGGTGGATTATAGCCCATTCCCTCTCATAGAGAGGAGGCCTGTATCCCAGCTGTGGGAACATTATTAGGCTGACGATGACTTAATAAAATCTATTTTTTTTTGAAGATCGTTCTATTGGTTTCAATAGTGGAACTTTACTTGAACTTTTCTTCGGCTGTCATTTGTAGATCTTTGATAGTCGTTACAGGAGTCAGTGGCCCGAAAGTCTGACAATCAGTCTTACCAAAGGGTATATTAAGCAGTACTAACTGGGTTGTGGAGGTCAGATAGGCAGTCGCTCCATGTAAATTAGATGTTCAGTTTCATCTAGTTGGACTGGAAGCTGAACGTAGTAAGGAAAAGGCTAGGCAGACGATGATGACGAATGATGCTTCTAAAACCTTTCATGTTTGTACTGGTAGAAGTTTGAAGTAGTTCATTGAAAAACAACGTGATTTTACTTAATTTGTTCATAATACATAATGTAAAGATTTGCTTTGACTTTTCAGTAAAAACCAAGTGTCGAATATAGATAAATACTTTATTATCATGTTTGACAATAGGAGAGCGCAAAAACAGGTGTACATACATACACATAACAACACAATTACAATATCACAATCAAGCTTTAATTTAACTTATTGTTTTAAATCGCGGTTTAATTATAACATTGTTCTAATTGAAAAGGTGTTGTTTCTTTCTTAGCAAATATTAATTTTAATACTTTTGTTTTGGAAAATCTTTGCGTCAATGCTAGGCTAGATTTTCGGTATAAAAAGGTCTGAAAATGTTGTATCGACATCAATCCGGGTTCCAACTCTCAAGCAACATGAGAGTAACAGCCTTCGTGATCCTGTGCTGCGCTTTGCAGGTAAGCATACCATTACATTAAATTATTATCTTTGGTTTTACCGATTTTTTTTCTTATTGTCTTTGATTTTACCGATTTTTTATCTTATTGTCTTTGATTTTGATTTGAATAACGCATTTCGAGGGTCAAAATACCTTTATCTGAAGCACAATATTCCTAAAAAAATATTTTTTAAATGAATGTTCTTGCTATGGTAATAGTAAAAATAATATTATCTAGTAAATATATTATTGTCTCATACTTAAGAGGGTGCAATTTTAAAGTTAAGGTTATATTTGGAAACATATTATGGGATGAATGTTATGAGCAAACAAAAATTTTGTTGATTATAAAAATAAATCTTGAATAGAAATACTTTCGTTAGACTGAAATATGTACTTTGAAAAAAATAATGTAACAAACACACACACGACTGATTTTAATTCTTCGGTATTTGATGTTTCACGAACTAGTAAGTATTAACGGAACGAGTATAGAAAATAAACGGCTCTGTGACGGATTATTTAGCTCACTCACCCAAAATCTACTTAATATTATTTTATGTCATAAAACTTATATTATTTAGAAGAGATTGGTGTCGATTCTGTGTATATAAATATATAGATAGCAATAGCCTAAATTAAGTTCAGTTTGTGCACAACAGAATCGACACCATTAACTAATACATGATATATTTCTGAGAGGTGAAATAAGAAAAGATTTCGCGACCGGGCCTTCCGAACTCTGAGTTGGTCGAACAAGGATATATATGCAAAGAAATAGGCATATATGTTCACAAGTAGATGAACACTTCATGATGACACATAGGTTTGCCGATGTCTGTCGTTGGAAGCGGGTTTCTTTCTAGAGTGGTTGAACCTTTATCTCTAATGCACATCGATAGTGTATGCTTCAGCAGGCACACACGTCGATGTGCCATATAATTCGATTTGCTTCGTGTAATCAAGTATTATTCTATTCACAGTACGCAAACGCAAACTTCAGACATGGCTTTGAAGACTTTGAAGAACTTATTCACCCAGAACATGTTGCCGGTGCTCACGCAACAGTCCTAAACGAAACTGATCAAATAGTGAAAACTAATGAAGGATACGAGGAACACAAGACAACCCGAACTAAAATCAAATTCGATCAAAAGAAACACGGCGGCTTAAAACACGGCCACGACCACCATCGTGAAAAGAAGAGACTGACGATGATATTTGATGTTGATGACGATGGTAATGAAGTTGTTTATGAGGAGGAAGAAATAATAACAATGTTAACTGATGAAAAGGCTCATAGTGCAGTTGATTCTGTTTCATCAGCGTCATCGTCTGCTAGTGCCACAGATGGTGCACACAAAGGGCATACAGGTGGTAAAGTATCCTCTGGTGCATCTGCAACAGCCGCAGCACACAGTTCTGGTAACAGAGGCCCATATCAGTACCAGGTCCCCCAACAAACGCCAAAGATCCATGACGAAATAATAATTATAACAGAAGGCAATTCTGAACCGTCTAGCGCAACGTCATCCTACATCTCTACATCTACATCGTCATCTGCATCTGGTTCACAAGGACCCAGTCATAGACAAGGATACAGCAGTAGTGCCTTAGCAGCAGCGACTGGAACAGCTAGACAATCAGGAACACACGGACGAGGTCAAAAAAACCAAAAAGGAGGAGCAGAATATGGATTATATAGTCCTAGTTCACAAAGTTTTGGAAATAAACAAAGATCTAGTAACATCGCAGCAATTGCGGCGGCAAATGCAGCAGCTGCAGCAGTAGCAGCAACGAAATCAAGTTCAGAACCTAATGGCCTTTATGGACCTGCAGGAGGGCATAGACCGGGACACTCAGGACCAAAAGTAGGTGCAGGAGCAACTGCAACATCAGATGGAACAACAGTTGACCGTAACGGAGGTGTGAGTAAAACTTCTGCAACTCAAGCCTTCTCAAAATCGAGTTTGCATGGAAGTCCAAGTATCGTAATCACCACAGCACCAGACAATGAATACTCCACTTCAGCTACAGCTTCAGCTTCAGCGACAGCAGCTGCGCAACTAGCTCTGACAAACGGACCCCAGGGAGAATATGAACTTGGCATCTCAGGATCAGGAGAAGCTGCAAGAGCAGCAGCAGCAGCAGCAGTGACAGCAGGCGGTGATTTGGATGGATACGGGTATGATGACTCGAATGGTTTTGATGAAGTAGCATCGCCATTCGGTCGTTACAATTCTGGCGAGGAATATTACCCAGCTCAAGGAGTAGGCGCAAATGCAGCAGTAGCAGCAGCAGCAGCAGCAGCAACAACAGCAGCTGCTGGGTCACAAGGTTCAAGAACAAACAGCCATTACGGACCTAAGGGACAATATGAATCTGGCCGTTTAGGATCAGGAGCAGATGCAGCAACGGCAGCAGCAAAAGCCGCAGCTGCTGGATCAACAGGTTTTGGAACACACAGCAGTTACGAGCCTAAGAGACAATATGAATTTGGCCGTTTAGGATCAGGAGCAGGTGAAGCAACGGCAGCAGCAAAAGTAGCAGCTGCTGGATCAGCAGGTTCTGGAAAACACAGCCGTTACGGGCCTAAGGGACAATATGAATCTGGCCGCTCAGGATCAGGAGCACGTGCAGCAGCAGCAGCAGCGACAACACATGGAACTGCGGCTGAATATGGATATGATGATTTGAACATTTTTGATGAAGCCGTATCGCCATACGGTCCTAACAACTTAGACGAGGTATATTACTCAACACAAGGATCAGACGCAGGTTTAGCAGCAGCAGATGCAATAGCAGCAGCAGCAGCAGAATCAGGTTCGAGATTCAATGGCCATCACGGATCCTCAAGAAGACATAGACCAGGCCACTCAGAATCAGCAGCAGCTGCAGAAGCAACAGCAACAGCAGCTGGAACATCAGGTGACCGTAACGGAGGCGTGAGAAGTAATTCTGTATCCCAAACCTCCTCAAAATCGAACTTGCACGGAGAGCCAAGTATTGTAATCTTTACAGCACTAGACAATGAATACTCCACTTCAGCTACAGCCTTAGCTTTAGCGGCAACAGCTACGCAACAAGCTCTGACAAACTGACCCCAGGGAGAATATGAACATGGCATCTCAGGATCAGGAGAAGCTGCAACAGCAGCAGCAGCAGCAGTGACAGCAGGCGGTGATTTGGATGGATATGGATATGATGACTCGAATGGTTTTGATGAAGTAGCATCGCCATTCGGTCGTTACAATTCTGGCGAGAGATATTACCCAGCTGAAGGAGTAGGCGCAAGTGCAGCAGCAGCAGCAGCAGCAACAACAGCAGCTGCTCGGTCACAAGGTTCAGAAACAAACAGCCATTACGGACCTAAGGGACAATATGAATCTGGCCGTATAGGATCAGGAGCAGGTGCAGCAACGGCAGCAGCAAAAGTCACAGCTGCTGGATCAGCAGGTTCTGGAACACACAGCAGTTACGAGCCTAAGAGACAATATGAATTTGGCCGATTAGGATCAGGAGCAGGTGCATCAACGGCAGCAGCAAAAGCAGCAGCTGCTGGATCAGCAGGTTCTGGAAAACACAGCCGTTACGGGCCTAAGGGACAATATGAATCTGGCCGCTCAGGATCAGGAGCACGTGCAGCAGCAGCAGCAGCGACAACACATGGAACTGCGGCTGAATATGGATATGATGATTTGAACATTCTTGATGAAGCCGTATCGCCAAACGGTCCTAACAACTTAGACGAGGTATATTACTCAACACAAGGATCAGGCGCAGGTTTAGCAGCAGCAGATGCAGTAGCAGCAGCAGCAGCAGAATCAGGTTCGAGACTCAATGGCCATCACGGATCCTCAAGAAGACATAGACCAGGCCACTCAGAATCAGCAGCAGCTGCAGAAGCCACAGCAACAGCAGCTGGAACATCAGGTCACCGTAACGGAGGCGTGAGAAGTAATTCTGTATCCCAAACCTCCTCAAAATCGAACTTGCACGGAGAGCCAAGTATTGTAATCTTCACAGCACTGGACAATGAATACTCCACTTCAGCTACAGCTTCAGCTTCAGCGGCAACAGCTACGCAAAAAGCTCTGACAAACGGACCCCAGGGAGAATATGAACTTGGCATCTCAGCATCAGGAGAAGCTGCAACAGCAGCAGCAGCAGCAGTGACAGCAGGCGGTGATTTGGATGGATATGGATATGATGACTCGAATGGTTCTGATGAAGTAGCATCGCCATTCGGTCCTTACAATTCTGGCGAGAGATATTACCCAGCTGAAGGAGTAGGCGCACTTGCAGCAGCAGCAGCAGCAGCAGCAACAACAGCAGCTGCTGGGTCACAAGGTTCAGAAACAAACAGCCATTACGGACCTAAGGGACAATATGAATCTGGCCGTTTAGGATCAGGAGCAGGTGCAGCAACGGCAGCAGCAGCTGCTGGATCAGCAGGTTCTGGAACACACGGCCGTTACGGGCTTAAGGGACAATATGAATCTGGCCGCTCAGGATCAAGAGCAGCTGCAGAAGCAACTGCAACAGCAGCTGGAACATCAGGTGACCGTAATGGAGGCGTGAGAAGTACTTCTGTATCCCAAACCTCCTCAAAATTGAACTTGCATGGAGAGCCAAGTATTGTAATCTTCACAGCACTAGACAATGAATACTCCACTTCAGCTACAGCTTCAGCTTCAGCGGCAACAGCTACGCAACAAGCTCTGACAAACGGACCTCAGGGAGAATATGAACTTGGCATCTCAGGATCAGGAGAAGCTGCAACAGCAGCAGCAGCAGCAGTGACAGCAGGCGGTGATTTGGATGGATATGGATATGATGACTCGAATGGTTTTGATGAAGTGGCATCGCCATTCGGTCGTTACAATTCTAGCGAAAGATATTACCCAGCTAGAGGAGAAGGCGCAAGTGCAGCAGCAACAGTAGCAGCAGCAGCAGCAACAACAGCAGCTGCTGGATCACAAGGTTCAGAAACAAACAGGCATTACGGACCTCAGGGACAATATGAAACTGGCCGTTTAGGATCAGGAGCAGGTGCAGCAACGGCAGCAGCAAAAGCAGCAGCTGCTGGATCAGCAGGTTCTGGAAAACACAGCCGTTACGGGCCTAAGGGACAATATGAATCTGACCGCTCAGGATCAGGAGCACGTGCAGCAGCAGCAGCAGCGACAACGCACGGAACTGCGGCTGAATATGGATATGATGATTTGAACATTTTTGATGAAGCCGTATCGCCATACGGTCCTAACAACTTAGACGAGGTATATTACTCAACACAAGGATCAGGCGCAGGTTTAGCAGTAGGAGATGCAGTAGCAGCAGCAGCAGCAGAATCAGGTTCGAGACTCAATGGCCATCACGGATCCTCAAGAAGACATAGACCAGGCCACTCAAGATCAGCAGCAGCTGCAGAAGCAACAGCAACAGCAGCTAGAACATCAGGTGAACGTAACGGAGGCGTGAGAAGTAATTATGTATCCCAAACCTCCTCAAAATCGAACTTGCACGGAGAGCCAAGTATTGTAATCTTCACAACACTAGACAATGAATACTCCACTTCAGCTACAGCTTCAGCTTCAACGGCTACAGCTACGCAACAAGCTCTGACAAACGGACCTCATGGAGAATATGAACTTGGCATCTCAGGATCAGGAGAAGCTGCAACAGCAGCAGCAGCAGCAGTGACAGCAGGCGGTGATTTGGATGGATTTGGATATGATGACTCGAATGGTTTTGATGAAGTAGCATCGCCATTCGGTCGTTACAATTCTGGCGAGAGATATTACCCAGCTGATGGAGTAGGCGCAAGTGCAGCAGCAGCAGTAGCAGCAGCAGCAGCAGCAGCAACAACAGCAGCTGCTGGGTCACAAGGTTCAGAAACAAACAGGCATTACGGACCTAAGGGACAATATGAATCTGGCCGTTTAGGATCAGGAGCAGGTGCAGCAACGGCAGCAGCAAAAGCAGCAGCTGCTGGATCAGCAGGTTCTGGAAAACACAGCCGTTACGGGCCTAAGGAACAATATGAATGTGGCCGCTCAGGATCAGGAGCACGTGCAGCAGCAGCAGCAGCGACAACGCATGGAACTGCGGCTGAATATGGATATGATGATTTGAACATTTTTGATGAAGCCGTATCGCCATACGGTCCTAACAACTTAGACGAGGTATATTACTCAACACAAGGATCAGGCGCAGGTTTAGCAGCAGCAGATGCAGTAGCAGCAGCAACAGCAGAATCAGGTTCGAGACTCAATGGCCATCACGGATCCTCAAGAAGACATAGACCAGGCCACTCAAAATCAGCAGCAGCTGCAGAAGCAACAGCAACAGCAGCTGGAACATCAGGTGACCGTAACGGAGGCGTGAGAAGTAATTCTGTATCCCAAACCTCCTCAAAATCGAACTTGCATGGAGAGCCAAGTATTGTAATCTTCACAGCACTAGACAATGAATACTCCACTTCAGCTACAGGTTCAGCTTCAGCGGCAACAGCTACGCAAAAAGCTCTGACAAACGGACCTCAGGGAGAATATGAACTTGGCATCTCAGCATCAGGAGAAGCTGCAACAGCAGCAGCAGCAGCAGTAACAGCAGGCGGTGATTTGGATGGATATGGATATGATGACTCGAATGGTTCTGATGAAGTAGCATCGCCATTCGGTCCTTACAATTCTGGCGAGAGATATTACCCAGCTGAAGGAGTAGGCGCAAGTGCAGCAGCAGCAGCAGCAGCAGCAACAACAGCAGCTGCTGGGTCACAAGGTTCAGAAACAAACAGCCATTACGGACCTAAGGGACAATATGAATCTGGCCGTTTAGGATCAGGAGCAGGTGCAGCAACGGCAGCAGCAAAAGCAGCAGCTGCTGGATCAGCAGGTTCTGGAAAACACAGCCATTACGGGCCTAAGGGACATTATGAATCTGGCCGCTCAGGATCAGGAGCACGTGCAGCAGCAGCAGCAGCAGCGACAACGCATGGAACTGCGGCTGAATATGGATATGATGATTTGAACATTTTTGATGAAGCCGTATCGCCATACGGTCCTCACAACTTAGACGAGGTATATTACTCAACACAAGGACCAGGCGCAGATTTAGCAGCAGCAGATGCAGTAGCAGCAGCAGCAGCAGAATCAGGTTCGAGACTCAATGGCCATCACGGATCCTCAAGAAGACATAGACCAGGCCACTCAGAATCAGCAGCAGCTGCAGAAGCAACAGCAACAGCAGCTGGAACATCAGGTCACCGTAACGGAGGCGTGAGAAGTAATTCTGTATCCCAAACCTCCTCAAAATCGAACTTGCACGGAGAGCCAAGTATTGTAATCTTCACAGCACTGGACAATGAATACTCCACTTCAGCTACAGCTTCAGCTTCAGCGGCAACAGCTACGCAAAAAGCTCTGACAAACGGACCCCAGGGAGAAAATGAACTTGGCATCTCAGCATCAGGAGAAGCTGCAACAGCAGCAGCAGCAGCAGTGACAGCAGGCGGTGATTTGGATGGATATGGATATGATGACTCGAATGGTTTTGATGAAGTAGCATCGCCATTCGGTCGTTACAATTCTGGCGAGAGATATTACCCAGCTGAAGGAGTAGGCGCAAGTGCAGCAGCAGCAGCAGCAGCAGCAGCAACAACAGCAGCTGCTGGGTCACAAGGTTCAGAAACAAACAGCCATTACGGACCTAAGGGACAATATGAATCTGGCCGTTTAGGATCAGGAGCAGGTGCAGCAACGGCAGCAGCAAAAGCAGCAGCTGCTGGATCAGCAGGTTCTGGAACACACGGCCGTTACGGGCTTAAGGGACAATATGAATCTGGCCGCTCAGGATCAAGAGCAGCCGCAGAAGCAACTGCAACAGCAGCTGGAACATCAGGTGACCGTTACGGAGGTGTGAGAAGTACTTCTGCATCCCAAACCTCCTCAAAATCGAACTCGCATCGAGGGCCAAGTGTCATAATTATCACAGCACCAGACAATGAATACACCACTTCAGCTTCAGCAGCAGCAGCAGCTACGAAACAAGCTCTAACAAACGGACCTGAGGGAGAATATGAACTTGGCAGCTCAGGGTCAGGAGAAGGTGCAACAACAGCAGGAGCACCATCGACAGCAAGCGGTGATTTCGTTGGATACGGGTATGATGACTTGAACCATTTTGATGGATCAGGCGCTAATAGTAATGCAGCAGCAGCAGCAGCAACAGAAGCTTCTGGGTCAAAAGGTTCAGGAACAAACAGCTATAACGGACCTAATGGACAATATGAATCTGGCAGTTTAGAATCAGGAGCAGGTTCAACAACTAATGCAGCAGTTGCTGGATCAGCAGGTTCTGGAAGACACAGCCGTTACGGGCCTAAGGGACAATACGGATCTGGCCACTCAGTATCAGGAGCACGTGCAGCAGCAGCAGCAGCAGCATCAGTAGCTGCTGGGAAAGCAGATTCAGGAGCAAACAGCCTTTCTGGCCCTAAGGGAGCATATGGATCAGGCCGTACAGGACCAGCAGTCGCTGAATATGAAGTTTTGTACGAAAGTGAATACGCCAAAGAAAGTGGACCAAGTGGTGTTAGAACCGCAGCCTCAGCAGTTTCGACTGGAGGTGGTGGTGGATTTAACGAAATCATCATCATAGAAGAGGGCTCGTTCGGGTCATCGTCAACGGTTGGTTCATCGTCTGTGAGCCAAGAATCGTACGCGCCATATGGGTCAGGTGCCTCTGGTAGCTCAACTGCAGCAGCTAGCAGTTCAGCTGGTGGCCAATCTGGAGTTTCTGCTCCAAGTGCAAGAGGGCGCAAGAACTGCCGTATCACTCGTGGCCAACTATTTGTGAAGTATGGAACACGTCGTTCTCCATGCACTACTTGCTAGTTTCTTATTTTTTTTATTATTTCGTTTGTTTCTTTTCTCTGGATACATCTTTTGTTTTTAAGCAAATAAAACTTGGCATTTTACTCTGTATTTTATATTTTGGACGATCGTATTCCTTTTGCATTATTGTTATTTAAATGAGATTTAAATATTGCTAATACTCACACACTTAATACTAATCTGAAATTACGTTATTAGACAAAGAATTAGTGTTACTGTTTATTAATGGAGAACTACTTATTAGATAAGTAATATTTCAATTTATTGACACACAACTTAGGAAACATACAAACAAAAACAATGAGCATCGGTAAAAAGTACATAGTAAAAGTAGCCGTGGGCCGTGGGGCCCAAACTTAGTCTAATCACAGACTGTATCTCGGTGGCCCAACATAGACAACAGAGGCAGTTTAAATAATTGACTGTTCAGTGTGACACAGCACAACAGCAAGACATGTAACAATTAATTATGAAAATAGTAATTATACTATGGAGATGATGGAGGGAGTATGATGGAGTTTTGAGATGGGACAGTTTGTATCTTTATTCGTATTGTGATTTAGTTAGGTAATTATTTTTTTAAGAACGTTTTCATTGGCTACAACGGTTAAAGATTGCGGTCAATTTTTTTTTTAATAATTCAAACACAATGATCCTTTTTTTAATTTGTTGGTAGGTACACTTAAAAACACAATGTTCATCATCATCATCATCATTTCAGCCGAAAGACGTCCACTGCTTGCACACTTGTTCAAAATAACTGCTATAGTATGTCTGTCAAAATCTACAACAAAATACCTAAACGAATAAGAGAACTTCCATTTCATTATTTTAAGAAAAAACTTAAAAAATGGCTGTTTATAAATGTATTTTACACAGTTAGTGAGTTTTTAGCCTTTAAGCCCAACTGTACCTAATGGTTTCACTGCACGTAGTAACCTAATATATTAGGTATATTTGTTTTTTTTTTGTCTATCATCAAATGGTAATTGTTTTACAATAAACATTATGTGAGTTTTTAGCCCTTAATTAAGCCCAGCTATAATACTTATTGCGTTGTTTTAGTTTAGTTTTTATTTAACAATATTTACATGCTGAATTATAGTAAGCGGAATATGTAGAACCTATTCATCTATAACATCTCAATGTACCATATTTCACGTAAATAAAGATTATTCTTATTCTTATGCTGGACATAGGCCTCCCCCAAGTGTAGCCACATTGACCGGTCCCGTGCGACTCGCATCCAGCGGATTCCCGCAACCTTCACCATCAGGTCATCGGTCCACTTAGTGGGAGGCCTTACAACGCAACGTCTTCCGGTTCGCGGTCGCCACTCCAGAACTTTTTGGCCCCATCGGCTAAACATAATGTTAGTTATCAAAAATCTGAGACAAATACATACACACTACAGAATAGGTAATATCTACTATTATCCGCTAAGTTCTTATCGTATAGGGGTGCTGTGGCTTTTATCATTAGTTGAGCATCATGAGATCACACATCTCAATGATATTCTGGCTTGGCAATGTAACCGGTACTGATAGTAAATAGCTCAAAACACGTTAGATTATTCTCATCCGGTCAGGATTTTTTGTTTTAAGTTGGATGCTCCAGGGTAGCCCGCGAAATTCAAATTTTCTTACGTTTTTTGCAATTTGCAGGCCAGAGCCAGGTTGAATGTTGATTAAAATATTGCTGTGTGACTTGTTGTATGCGCGACTGTAAGACGTATGTAGTTACAGAATTATAATCATCAAAATCATAAATCCCTTAACCTCAAATTCATAACAACCCTCCAGTTCATAAACGAAGTCGTTGTCCAAGAACGACTTTGTACAAAAAGTCCTTTCTAATAATTCTGTAACTACATTATGTTTACGTCTTACAGTCGCGAACAATATTTTAATCAATATACAACCTAGCACTGGCCTGCGAATTGCAAAAAACGTAAGAAAATTTGAATTTCGCGGGCTACTCTGACGCTTTCACCTTAAGACACTTTGTCTAACGTTCAGATGGTCAATGATGAACTGGCTTTGCAATGTTGATGTTGCCAAGAACAAATATCTGTAAACACGGTACAATAATTGTACCGTATAATTATTATTCCCATCCATTGAGTCAGTGGATAGATTCCTGTTTGAATTCAGTCATAAATGCGAAGTGGCAGGAGGAGACAAACATAACGACATAAAAATTATTAAATGATGTGTTCATCATCTCATCATCATCTGCGTAGCCTTTTTCCAACTATGTATTAGAGTGATGTAGGCAAAATAAAAGAGAACTGTTCAGTTCAACGATTCGTGTAATAATGTCAATAATTAGTGTGTGCACAGTTACAAATATAAGGTTAGGCGAGCTGCACACTACATGGGGTCGGCTTCCAGTCTAACCGGATGCAGCTGAATACCAATATTTTACATGGAGCGACTGCCTATCTGACCACCACAACCCAGTTAGAACTGGGTAACACACCTTGGTAAGACTGGTTGTCAGACTTTTTGGGCCACTGACTACCTGTAACGACTGTCAAAGACCTACAAATGACAGCCGGGACCAACTGCTTAACGTGCTTCCCAAGGCATGGAGGAAACTCGGTATGTAATGGGTAAACCCATCCACAGACTAACCTATAATATATATTCCTCATCTATTAGAACTAATTGTTATAATAGAATATCTCAATTCGTTCAGTCATTATAATAGTTAAAAAAACGTACCAATAAAATCGTATTAAAAATAAAACAATTTCTAGTATTACCCGACTACGGCGAAGCAGAACGGAGGGTTATGATTTTGACCGGTATGTTCATCTGTTCCCTCATTACTTCTGAACTACTTATCATAATTTGACAAATGAGGTATCGTTGGACGCGTCTTAATTGTCCGCTGGTTAAGTGTGTGTGTGTATGTGACTTTTCTTAATTCAATTCAGTTTATTTTGCCACCGACTTTAAAGCTAAAGGTATTTTTGTGTTTTTGAAGTCGGTTTTATTTTTTGTAATAAATCATAAATATTACGAATATAGTCTTATCTTTAGTGCTTTACACTATGATGAACGATCCTTGTGCTCCCGGTTATCAACACAATGAAGAAAGAAGACCTCCACTCAAATAAGATTTTTTTTTTGTTGACGACCCGAATGGCGCAGCGGTAGTTAGGCTGCCTTACGTTAAGCGTGCATTCGAACTATGGTGAGTCGCAGTACAGTTTTGTCGCCTAAGCGTTATTCGCACATCAATTTGTCGAGCTCACGTAGTACACTCGCAGGTGTCCCGGGTAGCGATGCGCGATGGCGAGAGGTTTTATTCGATTGTTTCGATTGTTCGAACATCTCGATGGTTCTCGATTGTTTCGACTTGGGCTCGAGTCCGACTCGGTCTGTTATTGCGACTGGCGCATCGCGCGTTCATTCGAGAGTTGTTCCTCGATGGTTTAGAGTTTCGCGGTTTCGACTTGGGCTCGAGTCCGACTCGGTCTGTTATTGCGACTGGCGCATCGCGCGTTCATTCGAGAGTTGTTCCTCGATGGTTTAGAGTTTCGCGGTTTCGACTTGGGCTCGAGTCCGACTCGGTCTGTTATTGCGACTGGCGCATCGCGCGTTCATTCGAGAGTTGTTCCTCGATGGTTTAGAGTTTTGCGAGTTCTTGACTTGCGTTGTTATGCGAATTCAAACTGCCTAATTCTTTCAACAAGAGCAATCGAAAATAATCAAAACCTCTAAAATAGAAGTAGTTAAAGTTTACGTACGAATACTTAAATAGCTCGAGTCTAGCACACTCTCGCCTTACATGCACTTCGGCTCGATGCATTCAATCGACTGACCCTGGTGATCGATCGAGACTCGTTAATGACTGATTCGAAAACTAGCAGTCGATTGCATTGACTCGAAACAATCGAAAAACATCTCGATTGTTTTGAAAAACGGCGAGTCGATGGTCGACTCGATGGTTTACTTTAACGACTCCGATTCTTTCGATTGTTAAAACATCTCGGAATCGCCCATCGCTAGTCCCGGGTTCGAATCCCGGTCGGGGCAAATGTTTGTGTGATGAGCATGGACATTTGTTTCCGAGTCATGGATGTTCGTATGTATAATAAGTATGTATTTACAAACAAAAAGTATCGTATATGTATGTATCAACTATCTGGTGTCTACGATACAAGCCTTTGCTTAGTGTGGCACTGGATGGCGCTGTGTGTAATTTCCAGCAATATTTATTTATTTATTATTTATTTGTCAAAGTCAAAGTCAAAGTCATTTATTTCGAAACAATATACATTGTGTAGAAATTTTGTAAAATAAAACTACAAACTAAGACAACAATCGCAGGCAAAAAAAAAAAAAATAATAAAAATAAAAATAACAAATTAAAAACGATAAATAATCTATGGTTAATTTAAAATAATTAATAATACAATCAAACAAATATTGGAAAAATGGTAATCAAATAAAATTAGTATTTAAAAAAGAAAAGCAAAAAATTATATAAAATAAACAACAAACCAATGATATTCAATTAAACAGATATGTTATGAGCGCGCAATCGTGAAGACTCGAAAACGTGTCAATTGGCCTGTTTTTCCTTTATTCTGCGTCACTGCGTGTATGTGAGCTGGCTCTCCCCCGCGGCACACTTTTTTTGGTGGTTTTGTAGGTGTATAACATATCTGTTTGTTAGAATATCATTGCAACAAACATTAAAAATAATAACAGTCATTTAGTATACTCTATTTCTTCTGAAAGAAGTTGGCAAACTTTGACCAAACCTTAGATGTGGCCAGTATTTGTTCATTTCATTTACCTATCTATTTGTTTGCTCATAATTTAATACGAAATAGGTTTCATATGATACAGGTATAACCTAGTACAGACATCGAACTTTGTTATTCTTCTATATTACTATATTATAAAGAGGTAACATTTGTTTGTAAGTTTGTATGTAGGGGGTAATCTCCGGATGTAATGAACCGATTTCAAAAATTCTTTCACCATTAGAAAGCTACATTCACCCTGAGTAACATAGGCTATATTTCATCTCCGTACTTTTATGGGAACGGGAACTACGCGGGTGAAACCGCGGGACGTCTGCTAGTTATTTATAAATTTATATTGTACTACCTGCCCGCGGTTTCACCCGCGTCCAGTTCCGTAATGGTCCCGTACGATCGTAGTACCGGGATAAAAAAGAATCCTATGTATTAATCCAGGTTATAAACTATCTGTGATGCGAAATGTCATCCAAATCCGGTAGGTAGTTTTCCCGTGAAAGAGTAACAAACATCTATCCATCCTCACAAACTTTCGGATTTATAATTATTAGAAAGATTTATTATGCCAATTTAAATTTCGAATAAATAAATTAACCTATTTCTCACTAAAGAATAACGGTTAGGTAAAACCGGTTATCGTGAGGCTGTAACCCCTAACTATGAACAAAACTCACGTCCGCGGGATGACATGAAATCAATGTAAATTAATACAAATTTATGTGAGAAATGATGACCGCTGTCTTCAAGAACTGACCATTTCACCTTTGACCGTTGATTTAGTCGCACCTTTGCAGAATCACGATATTTATAATTTCACTGTATTGTTGAAACAATCGTTTTGAAAATCAAGAAGAAAAAGTGCTTTAATATTGAAGTGTGAATGTGATGAGATTTGTGAAATTTCAATGTAATAATTAGTTTTAATAATAGTGTTATTGATGAAAGTGAGATAAAAGCAAAGTTTATTACATAACAAATAATTTAAGATGAAAGTGTTCCTTGGTTATCTTCGATAAATTGAAGCAGATGTGCTTGTGTTGCCGTAAGGGAGAAGTAAGTCAAAATTATATTTTTCTCACATATCTGCAGAAGCAATAATTTCTAATACTGCACACTCAGATATAAACAGTTTTTATTTTATTTGAACAGTAATAGTACCATAACAGTCCGATTCAGTCATCACGAACTAAAATTTATGCAAACTGATTTATCAGGAATCTTATCTACATAATACAAACTTTTTTTTTACGTTATTTCTGCTTAGTTATAAAACATATTAAAAACGTCAAATTAACTCTTGCTCGACAACACAATTACTTACTAGAAAAAAAAAACATCAATACCGTTTACATAGCCAGTACACTGAAATATCAATATCTAATAATAGTTACATGATTGTTTTACAAAAAAACGTGTTCTAATATGGAAAAAAAATGCGGAAAAAAAAATGGCGGCGCAGTGATCGTCACGGGGGGGCATTTTAAATGTTCCTAACACAGACGCAGCAGTCAGTGCGATGACGCGGCGGGGGTGGCCCTACCCCTCACTATCACTCAACTACCCGCACACATGCAAACACGCCCAGTCTCCTTTGACGCGCTCCACCTCCAGAACCGCGTCGGTTTTCGAACAAAACTGGGCATTTACTGGCGTGGTGACGTGTCACATTGTACTGGACGCATACACGGCTACCAAAAACTAGAGTGGTACACAAACGTAGTATGAACGTGGTACGCATAAAATTCGTAAATATACGTTTGCGTGTGCATAGCTATAGGTGTTTGTTTCTCTTGTTCAGCCCACAAATGAGATGGTAGGCGTAGTGGAATGAATGCATGATTCCGGTTTATTTGACTTTCCTATCAGTCTATTCTGTATAGGATTGCTTGTATTTTTCTACCTATGTGCGCCTATTGATTGAATTACGTAATTCCAAAAATGAAAAGACAGTCGTTTCAAAATGTAACAGGACTTACAAATAATATTATTAACGTCTGCCTACCAGATATTACACGACTTAATTTTACCAGTTTCACAATTCTTATTAGATATTTCTCAATTTCGTGTACTGTTTGACCGTCGTCGTCAACATTCTTGATCTGATAGCTGCAATACTGCCGCTGTAAATAAAATTCTTTTCTTCTTTTCACAGTTTAAATTCTTGGTCTTGAATTGAGGATGGCCCTTTCACCTCTAGTTTCCTCAGATGCCACTTACAATGTCGCTATCATGCTCCACTTTGTGCTCAGAGTTTTTAAGCCTAAATAGGTCTTAGCCCACACGGCGGCGGTAACCTCGCTGACAGCGAGCTGCCTGATAATTTATGTTGCCAGTGTTAGTATAAGAGCAGCGGTGGCCCAGTGGTGGCAGCCTCCGACTTACGAACAGTATGTCGTGAGTTCGAACCCAGACAGGCGCATTACTTTGTGTAATTTATTTCATCACCACTGCTCGAAACCAGCATGTCCTAGAACCAAAAAATTCGAAGACATGTGACATCTACCAATTCGCACTGGGCCCGCGTGGTGGATTATTGCCCATTCCCTCTCATAGAGAGGGGGCCTGTGTCCCAGCAGTGGGAACATTAATAGGCTGATTATGATAATGATGATGATGATGTTAGTTTGAATTTTATTCTTTTAGCTGGGTTAGAGCGGAGTCGTGTAACTGGGCTAAGACCTATAGTGGGATATGCAAGCAACTGTTACAAAATGATAGAGCAGTCCGCTAAAGCTCTTAAATGGAAAAGAAGGGTTGACTGTGTCGTTTTGTCGGCAGAGGGTCTGACAACCAGTCTTACCAAGGGGTGTCGTATTACCCAGTTCCTGGATTGTAGAGATCAGATAGGCAGTCGCTTCATGTAAAACATGGTATTCAGATACATCCGGGTAGATTAGAAGCCGACCCCAACATAGTTGAGAAAAGTATAGGCTAGGCAAATGGTCGCTGATATAAATTGTCAGCGGCATGGAAATAACATCTCTAAAGAATGTTTGACCAAGACGTAAATGACATCCGATAAATGGGTTGGAGACCAATGCTAACAGTAACTGGTTCTAAGTAGATTCATGTCACAATTCCAATCAGAACGTATTAGGGTAGATGACAAAACAATCTAATTAGTCCGTCAGATAGAGTTCCAAAAAATATTGGACATATACTTTTTCTTTTTTCACGTAAAAAAAAATGAAGACGATACAGTGCGTCGAAAACTCGTGTGACGTCACATTTGAGTACATTTTTTACTCAAATGTGACGTCACAAGCCACTCTTACTCCTGATCTTTGACACGTTTTATCTTCGTCAATTTTTATTAATTTGATTAAAACACGTATCCAATATTTTTGTTCGTTATTCTAACTGACGGACTAAACAGAATCCATTTTTTTAATTAGTCATCATCCTTATTAATTAAAACATAAAGGATGTTATTTGAAAAAATTAATCTATTGTTTTAGAGGCTGTAAAAGCACACATATACGATAGACACTTGTTCTTCACGTCACGTCATTGCGATTTTTTTTTGTTCCTTCTAGTTACGGAGAAATAACTCCGTAACTAGATGGTTCTTACGTATGGTCCAGTACAAAAAAAAAAGAAAAGCAGAAAAGAAAAGAAAAGAAAAGCAGAAAAGTTGGACCTTCAATGGAAGGTCCAACTTTTTATACACTCTTGTTGTAATTTTACTTCAAACACCTACATGATCCCTATACTATTTAAAGCATCGATCAGGACAATGTTTTGAGTGCGTTACATTGAGCGCCACCGTAAACCGTAATTTATCACACCAAAAAAAAAATCGTTTCAGGAATATATTTTGCGCGCTGTTACTTAGTTTGTTGTAGAGTATGCTTGGTTGACGGCTTCGTGTTTACATCCTGTATAATATAGAACACTGACGACCCGCCCTGCTTCTCACGGCCCTACCTATCGAAACCAAAGCTTAGGTAACTTTGAAGCTGAAAACCAATCGCATACCTATATTCCCAAAATTTCATTGAAATCAGTTGGGTGGTTTCGGAGATTAGCGTGTACCAATATAGTGATTTTTATTTATTAAGGTGAATGCTCAAGGGTAGCCCGCGAATTTTTTTTTTTTTTACGTTTTTTGCAATTTACAGGCCAGTGCTAGGCTGTATGTTGATTAAAATATTATTCGCGGTTGTAAGACGTATGTAGTTACAGATTTATATTCATCAAAATCATCATCAATACAACCCTCAAAGTTCATAAAGGTGTAAAAGTGACTTTATCAAGGTCAAAATCATTCCTGCACCTTTATGAACTTGGAGGCTTGTATTGATGATTTTGATCGTTATAATTCTGTAACTAAATACGTCTTACAGTCGCGAACAATATTTTAATCAACATACAACCTAGCACTGGCCTGCAAATTGCAAAAAACGTTAGAAAATTTGAATTTCGCGGACTACCCTTGAGCATCAGCCTTAAGATAACACGACAAATACATTACAAAACAAAATGCGAACGCGTGCGTTTAAGGCCAAAATAACCAACAAAAAATCATGGTTAAGGCGGTACCCCGAGCAAGATTAGCAACTCTGTTTGTGATGGTTCAAACTTCGTATGAAATACTGTTAGAATAAAGTTCTAATCAGCTTGCGCTACGAAATGGTTGTTACGTCCGTCACTGCAGGTCGAATTGTGCGAAATGAGTGGTTTTTATTCGTTATAAAATCAAATTTACGTCTTTTGGAAAAAATAAAACGACAATTATGTTCATTATTAAATTGCCTATCCATTAGTATAATTAGCAAATCAAAATAATGGTTACTTTACGAGGAGTAGCATTTTATAAATCATTATTTCTCATTTCTGTGGTTTCGTTGTGAGGGTATTTATTAAACAATAAGCAACTTAAAAAAAAAATATGAAACGACAATTTTGGAGTCAAGAATATGTAGTAATTTAATGTATTTTTTATTAGTTGGTATTTCTTTTGGATAAAGAGGAGTAGGCTCCAAAAAACTGCTCGCTCAAGGTCATTTGCTCGGGGAGCCGCCTTAACGCAAACGGCGCCTTTTATTACGCACGCAACTGGATACCTAATAGCGATTTTTGGAACAGTTCTCAATATATCACGTCGGTTGCAGAATGTCACGGGGTAGGCAGTAGGCACACACGCACACGAATCAACACCCACACTCGCGCACCGCATCATCGTCAAGTTATGAAGTAAGGTCAGAGTAAAAAAATAGGATAAAAAAAGATTATTTTTTTTGGTCGGTTGCGTAACTATTTTAGAATATAATCTATTGTAAAAGCTGTACAAGGAAACTGTGTTTATTTGTTGCAATTAGGACGTCTTGTAATGTTTATTGGTAGCGAATAGAATTCGATAGTTGGTAAGACAAAGCTACCAAACTATGACTGTATCAGGCTCCTGAATATATCTTTTTTTTTTCATGAGAATTCATTGGAGAAATATTTTATTTAACTTCTGACTCTATTTTCCAAAAGAAATGATCGTCTCACTTATAATGCTACATAGGGTACTCCTTAGACAACAACAAAAAAACTGTCAATACCAAGTGACAAAAAAAAAAACTACAAATAAAATCTTTTTTTCTTTTTCTACCCGAACTTCTGCAAACTGTACCCCCCCTTGTGGGCATTTCCCGAAGTGTGAGCGGGCCCTGTTATTAGTCCGCGCGCGCTCAGGATAGGTTTTCACAATTTTGAGCCGAGCCGTTTCACACAATGCCGCGCCGTCATTTTCTATGATTAATAGTGGCGCGTCAACCGACGGGTTATGCTTTTGTCTATGGGCACCAAACTTGATAGAGTGCGCGTAGGGTTCAGGTTTTATAAGGTGTTCGTTTCTTTGGTCTAGCACCTGAGTCTGTCTCTACACCTGTATACAATCTGTCTTTTTTTAATTATTTTTCTTCCGTTGTCTATTATCAAATAACTAAATAGGTAATACTTACGTATCTTCTTATGATGATGAAGAAAAAGTGTCAAGTTTCAGAGTAAAAACGGGTCAGAGCCCGTTCGTCCCCTAAGATTCGCACCCTGTGCCCACTCGTCCCCTGGAACTTTTGAGGGGCCCATTCGTCCCCTGAAGAATATTTATTTTTATTCATTCTTCTAATATAAGTACATGTATATGTGTATACTGCAGCTTGGTAGTCCTGGTACAGTCGCGCAGAAAAGGGTAAAATAAAAAATATAGTAATTCGGTAGATATCATTTTTATTTTAAATAAGATTAAGTTTAATAAAATGCCTCTAGGCTCTAGGCATTAAGTCAGTCTTCAAAATAATCAACTTTTGGTTTCTTGTACATTTGTAAATATTTAGCAAAATATATGATAACTATAATATCTTAATGCAGTAAACTAAAACTGTGTAACTATTTAAATAAAATCCCAGTAATAACTGAATTTTAGATTAATTTACGATTTTATCCAGTGTACAAACAAATAACCAAATATCAATACCAATATAACAAAAATAACAATTAATTGTTAGTACTTTGTACAGTCAAAGAGATCTACAAAATAATGCAATATCACAATAACTTTGTATAAAAGTAATATAAAAAGTAAAATCAGTCTTTATCAACTATGTAAAACCAACATTTTTACTAACTACAAATACACATGCAAAATCACAATGTCCTAGAAACTAACAATATACAACTCTTTTACAAAAATCAGCCTTGATTGACCATCATTTAAATCAACATTAAATATAAAATATGCAAAAAGATAGTCACAACACATATATAGTCAGTCAGAACACATATCAATAGTAAATAATCACTTCTTATTTTTTTTTGTATATTTACCAACTACATACATGCAAAATCATAATAACTTAAATCTAAAAAAATATAACAGTACAAAAAAAAAATACTAAAATCACAGTAATTATTGAAGACTAGATAAATCAACATATTTTTTTTTGTATATTAACCAACTACATGCAAAATCGTAATAACTTACATATAATAAATTATAACTAGAAGTACCTACATAAAAATTGGCTATAATCACCGTATTTTTTGTATATTTACCAACTACATGCAACATCATAATAACTTAAATCTAACAAACTATAACTACAATAACAAAAAATTACTAAAATCACAATAATTATTGAAGATTAAACAAATCAACATTATTTTAGTATAAAACTAATCTTATATTTGTTTTTTCATTTTAAATTTAAAAATTCTATAATAAATAGTGAAGTGTAAATTCTATAATTCTGTGAATTACCATCAATAATAATACTAATCATATTCCAGGATTCAAATGAGATAATTCGATTCAATTATATTAAAAATAATATTATTAAAATATTAACAGTATTGTTTATTTCATTAGGCGAACTTCATTTAATAAAAGACCAAAGACACATTGAACAGTCTCGTATTCGCAGTCACTTTCAAGAACCAATATGTCACCGAGGCAGCCATAACATACAAACAAAACACCTTATCTATTTTGTAACCCGTTTTTTTAACAAGCGATTCGTGAGACGAGAGACAATATTACATCGTAAGCCTATCGTCAGGTTATATTATTATCATGACGGATTATCATTGATCATAGCTCTTTTTTCAATGATCTGTTATGATTTATTAAATTAATTCCGTTAATAAACTGTTCACAAGTGTACTATGTTAACCGTTTCTTATGTAAAATATAGCTAATTTTATCTCAGGAGACCAATAGGCACCTGAATAGGTGCCGAATCTTTAACTTATATTGCATATATATTAGAGGGGACGAATGGGTACCTTAAAAATAATATTTTTTGTTAAAATATTAATTGGTCCCCTACCAGGAGACCAATGGGCACCTATATAGGGGCCGAATCCACAACTTTTATGCTGGGGTACGAATTTTAGGGGACGAATGGGCTCTGACCCGTAAAAACGATAGTCGGTCATTAGGTAAAGAATCATCATCATTTTTTTTGCCGTTGTGTTTTTCGAAGGTGTGTGTTGTCGAAGTATGTTCTGTCGAAGCAATGATTAGTCGAACTATTGTTATTCGAAATTGAGACCTTGTCGAAATAATTAACTGTCGAAGTTCAGGATGACACTCGTCATATTCTACTTGGGTTGGCGCCACACGTTTTTTTCGTCGTGTAAAGAATGATGTCAAAAAAGTCCAAAGAGCCTGAAATGGCCACTTTAGCATAATCTTAATAAGATAAAATGTGTGTTAGTTGTCACGCTAAATGGTAAACCATTTAGAGAATTTTAACATGATTTTCATTATTTTCCTTTTATGATTCTGCTAAAACGGCCATTTTAGGCCTCCTGAGCCCACACAGTTTCAGTTCAAACAATAAAACTAAAGGACATGCAATAAAAATATTAACACCTAGATATGGACTAATAACAATCATAATGAACAACAAAACCGTCACAATATTCGATAAACACGCCCAAATTGAACCCGAAAAGCATATGTGAGCTCTAAAAAGGATGGTTAGGCCTAAAAACGCGGATTTCAGCCATCATTCCGCAGCCTCCCCCGGGCGGTGGTGGGGGAGTTGGGAGGGGGGACCACCTGCACTATCCCCCGAGCGGCACTTGACGACCGCGACGCTAGAATATTAATGCTCGTACTTAATTGAATATTTTTGACTTATTGACTTTTTACGTAGACCGTAGTCGAAAGAACGAGGGTCTGAAAATGGTATTGCGTAGACTGGAAGCTGATATTAAGCTATTTCGAAGGAGGATAAGCGTTTGATGGTTTGTTGACTATAAAGCAGTTACTTTATTGTTTGTGTGGTCATACATTGTTTGTAATGAGGAGAAAAGAGGAGCACGTGGCTAAATAATAACTGCCGCTCGGATCGAACTTCAGGTTAAGCCGCGCTTGTCTAGGTTGCTCTGTAGATGACTTACAGAGTTTCCTCAGTGCCTCGGAAAGCACGCTAAGCCGTTGGTCCTGGCTGTCATTTGTAGATCTTTGACAGTCGTTACTGGTAGTCGGTGACCCGAAAATCTGACAGGCAGTCTTACCAGGGGTATCGTATTACCCAGTACTAACTGGGTTGTGGAGGTCAGATAAGCAGTAGCTCCATGTTAAATACTGGTATTCAGCTGCATCCGGTTAGACTGGAAGCTGAAAAGGCTAGGTAGATGACATGATAATGCAGTAGGTGTTAACTTGTTACATCTGTAATAGGGAATATTATGCATAAATTTCCTTTTTTATTTCGAAACGGAATGTTAAAGTACTTACTATAAAAATAATGGCAAAAAGAATCGGCCAAAAACATATAACCATTTAAACTTTGGTTTCTGCCTCTTTCTAGATAAACGGGATATAATATGGATTTTGTACGTCGATGCAGCGAATGACGTCATTCGCTGTATCGGATCTCTCTGACTAATCGGCAGTTTCAAATGCTTGTAACTTAGTATTTTTTATAGATATAAAAAAAAAAAAAATCAGTTTGCTTTTCTGATGTTATTACGCTTTGTTTAGAGTGATAAAAAAAATCATGCTTATACCCTATTCTACTACTTATAGGACTGCCCACGTCGTTTACTAGTGAAGAAAAATCATGAAGTTGATTTTATTATAACATTCTTTTGGACGATCCTGGCTGATGATGCTATAGTACATTTTGATACAAGTGGAGAAAGTTTGTTATTGCATTCGAGGCGGAATTATAACACACGAGCCGTAGGCGAGGGTGTTTTTGAGCCGAGAATTGCAATAACAAATGTCCACGTGTATCAAACGACGTTTTTCAATACACTTTTGAAGAAATAAAACAAAATAGGTAACGAAAGATATTTTTGTCACGAACTATGATTTTAATTTTCTTTTTTTTTCGCGCTTTGGTTTCGCCAGGTTGAAGGAGAGGCAAAGGTATGAAGCCGTTAAACAGCCTAATATAAAAAATTGATTTATTTTATATTTTTGAATTCAGAACACAAATAAATGTTAATTTGTGTATAAAAGTGACAATGAGAGGTTTTCCTTTTGAGGTTTTAAAAAAAAACTTAGTTTCCAAGAACTCTATAGATGGCGTTGAACTAACTATGCCAAAGCCAAAACGCTTGAAAAAAAAAACATTGTGTCACATCACATACTCTCGTTGACTGACACTTTCATTTGCTTAACCTTCCGAATAAAACCAACATTTCTCGCGCTTTGTTAAAATCAGTTTTTTTAGGTTCCGTTCCTTGCATTATCATACTTACTCCTAGCGCCATCTATCCAGCGACTAGGGAAGAGCTGAAAAGAAAATCCCTCATTAGTTTTTAATAATCATGTTTATCTATGATATTCCATTTATAAACACAATTTTGAATATTCAAAAAATATTTATGCCGTAGAGACGCGTAGTGATTTGCCGAAATTAAAAAAAAAACATTCACCTCAGACTATAGGCATTGAACCAATTTGGACTAAGTATAGGTATAGTTATCTGTGGCAATTTTCATTCCAGCACACGTGCGGGAAAGTGGAAAAAATCGCACGCGTGTGAAATCCATTGTATGTTGTACCTAATCGTAGTGCGTTATGAACCAGTTTTCGAGGAAGTGTATTGAAAAATAGATTTTTAGGTGGTTGTTGACAGTAATTACTTAGCTATCTTGATGACTTGGGATAAATAAATTGTATCATTATTGTGAATTACGTGCAACTGAGACGTATTAAAATAGTGCTTGAACTATAATCTTCGCCAGATAAGTAAGAATTAAAGGTCATTGCTCTTTCCTTAATTTCTCTGCGTAGATACCCCGACAATACATTATGAATCGTTTTTTATTACTAGAAAAAGTCAAGGATCACGAAAAGGCCGTTTCGGGACAAGTTTATGTCATTATTTCTGTTTTCGGAATTATGTATTTGAATAAATTTATGCTGGTTAATGACCTTTAATTCTTACTTATCTGGTGGAGACTATAATTATTTATTGAAGTTGCCTTGATGCAAACATTTAGGGCCAAGTTCACCGAAAAGATAACAGTCTGATTATCTAAAAACAGCTGTTTAAAACACATTTTCATGTTCAAAAATGTGTTTTAAACAGCTGTTTTTAGATAATCAGACTGTTATCTTTTCGGTGAACTTGGCCCTTATAGCTGTAACTTACTAAACATTATGTACTAATAGTATTCAAAATTATAGTAATGGTAATACCACAGAATAAATAATAGTTATTGTCCCATTGACAGCGATGCGGACGAATTTTTTTGACGCCCTTCAATACTTTTCTGCTTTTGAAACATATAGTTTCAGTATTATTTTAGGTCTGTATAGTAAATGATGTACCTTTACCTACATGTGTTAGACTTATTAATAAATATTTTAATTTTACTAGTCTTATGTTCGGTTGTTCCATTTAATGAGTACAGTAATTTAACGGTTTACGCAGTGGTCCATTGAACAGCGTCCGGGTACCCTACATACCCAGGAGGTGCGTACCGCCAACCGCGTCCGGGTACCTTAATTCCCCATTAACATTTATAAAATACCCCGTCAATTAATCATTTAATAATCGAAAAAACGGGCTTTATTCGTGAATAGGCTGCTTTACTTCCCATCTCTACAATATTCCTCAACTCTATACCAAAAACCATAGCTATCATCCGTCAACAAGTGTCACAATGAAAGTAACAAACTTACGTCAACGGAGCGCGCCATTTTTTACGTCATCGTTTTAGCGTTAGTGTCACACTTCAAGTAATTACGAGTTATGTGTTTGTTATTGGAAAACAGTGTTATACCTTAAAATGTTCGTGAGAAGTTGTGCTATCGTATTATGATAACACAAATTAGGTTCCGAATCGCAAAATTGCAGTATTTCGCCTGTGAAAATGCAGTAGTTATATGTACCTACAGTGATTGTTTAGTGTGAAGAAATACGTGATTTAGTGATTAAAACGTGTGTGAAATGGGAAAACTAGTGTTTAATTAGTGAGGTGATTAGATTGCTCAACTATCTACACCAAAAAACAAGTAGTTTTGTGTGTTTTTTCGTCCAAACAGCGACTGACAACTTTAGTTCCAGATGTAAACAAACAGTGAGTACCTAGTTTCATATAATTATTTTGATATGATGCTAATAAGCTATTAATTAGATTAAGGTCTTATTGGAAGGGTAATATAATCTAGTTTAATAGTTAAAAAAGTTAATAGTTTAACCACAAATTAATAATTTATTAGCGAAATGTCCGTTTTTATCGGTGTGAATCAAGTTCTACATCATTTTTAGGGTATCAAATTATAATTATTTATCTTTATTTTTGGTTAAATAGGTTCCATATCTATTCAGCTATTCAATGTAGAGTTTATATAGCTATATCTCTTGTAGTTTGCGATCGACAAGTGTTTTTATAGAATTGCGAATTTTTGCGAAAAATTCGCAAATCGTTAGCGCGGTGGGAGCGGTTAGGTGCAAAAAATATACGCTATTGGCGCTATCGACGCTGGAAAGTGGATATATACGGTTCTTAAAACCACTACGTAGTACATTTGGTTTTTAAACAAAGTGAATATATATTAATTTTCAGCCAAAGTTTACTTTTATTTCTAAACCTAATCCCATACATGTGAAACCTAATAGACCAAACAAATTTGTTTTATTTATTCTAATAAACATTTTTGACTGAAAAATCTATTGAATACTATTGTATTCAATAGATTTTTCAATACTATTGTATTCAATAGATTTTTCAGTGATTAGGAACCGTTTCAAAACACGACATTATTTGACAAAAATAACGTAACAAAACCACCCTTTAAACGACATCAAAATATCTACATGTAATAAATCACACTGCCAAACTCATTTATACAAGCCAGACCTAACCATTATCCAATTCCCAAGTTACAAAATCGTTATCGAACTATCTCAAACACCCAAAAGCACTCGACAATCGAACAAATCCAATAAATTGGACGGAACCCGCGTTTCCTCCGAAACCGGCGTCTAATTACTAACCTTTAAATTAATTTCCGAATCGTAAATAACGTCGGGAGAACTCGTACACTGTTATCTTAACAAATTGACGTTAGGTTAGAGCGAGACAAAAGTAAACTGTACGAATTTTACAATTTTGCGCGCCAGTGTTTAGCAGTGTTTATGAGGGGCGGGGTGTGAAGGGGTTTGGGGGCTTATAGTGTCGACAGGGGGAACGGATAAGGAGAACTGACCGAAACCTCCGACACTTAGATATATTTGTACGATGCTACCCCCAAGATACAAAAGTGTGTGTGTGTGTGTGGGTGCCATGACGATGTTTAGAAAGCTTTGTAAAATAAGGGTAACTTATTGTGCTTAGTTTGCTTAGATAGTGTGCGGGGATGGAAAATGGATGTTTAAGGGGTGGATAAATTGAATGTAAGCTTCACTGAGACTGTAGTTTTTATGGATTTATTGGACGAACTATTTAAAGCTAGATCATCATAAACAGTGTCTACGTAAAAAGTATTTCGACGTAAAATATCAAAGCAGTGTTAGATGATGTATTAATATATTGGTCGGGCTATTCAAACCTGAAGCTTCTAAGTTGATTTAACTGACAAAATCTGTTACGAGGCGATTTACAATCATTGGAAATCTATCTGAGGACTCTCTTCTTACTAAATACAAGGCTATTAGACTACCTAATATCTATGTATGCCAGGTAGGTATTTTTTCTAACAAAGCTATAGTTCCAATACCATAACTAAGTATTAATTATTTCAAATAGTATTAAAAATGTTTCTTACAAGAAAGTACACAGGTTCTAAATGAAACACTCAAATATCAACATACCAACCAGAATATAATTCCAATACGATCTTTAGTCAACAAACTCACTTCAAATCCAATAAGACTTGTTACAATATATAACCTTAATATTATATCCCAAAAAGAATTCCATCTAATCTTTCTAAAAATCTAATACCTTTGGAGAAAATGCCAAAACCCGCACCACTAGAGCTCAGAGAGGAGAAAGGGGACAAAAGACATTCCTTTCCACAACAGCGGGGATGGTGGGCAACTGGGCACCAGTCCGATTTAATATTCTATTTTATGCCAGCGATAAGATTAAAGTATGTAATTTCTTGTGTCCGAATGTGAGAGGCGTTTTGTACGCACTACGTGTTCGTAGGGCTGGCAGTTTTTTTAAATATTATTTTTTAGTTAAAAGTGTGTCGTAGGCCTTATTAAACACGCAACAACTAACGCCTAAAACTTTTGTGTTCCTTCTTGTTTCTTGTGTGTAACCTATACCTACCTTCTTCTGATTTATTAATTTTGTACTTGTTATGCTAAAACGATGAATTTATTTTGATTTATTTATTTATTTGCATTTATTTTTATCTACGCTTACTGTCAGATAACATTGTAAACATATTTATGTTTTTTTTTCTATAAGTGAATTTGTAATTCTTTTGAGAAATAGATATCTTTAGGTAACCGTAAAATAAATTTTATAAAAATAAAATGTACTGCCCGTAAAAGTAAGGTTTTAATGAGCTTCAGGCATACGCTGGGCTACTAGACTTGCTATCACCTTGCTTTTTTTTACATTTAATTGGCCTGCGTTTGGCCGCAAATCGCCTGATGTAGAGCGATGGCGCGGCCTAGAATAGAATAATCTTTATTTACGTGAAATATGGTACATTAAGGTGTTATAGATGAATAGGTTCTACATATTCCGCTTACTATAATTCAGCATGTAAATATTGTTAAATAAAACTAAGCTAAAACAACGCATTAGGTATTATAGTTGGGCTTAATTAAGGGCTTAATAAAAACTCACTTACTGTGTATTGTACAACAATTACCACTTGATGAAACACAAACAAAAAAAAAACAAATATTATATATTAGGTTAGTACGTGCAGTGAAACCATTAGGTACAGTTGGGCTTGAAGGCTAAAAACTCACTAATTGAATAAAATACATTTTTAGACAGCCATTTTTTCTTAAAATAATTAAATGGAAGTTCTCTTATTTGGTTAGCTATTTTGTTGTAGATTTTGACAGACATACTATAGCAGTTATTTTGAAAAAGTGTGCTCCTGCATCTTGTTACAGCAAGACGAGTGGGATCTCTTGAGATAAATCTTTTTAGAGCAGAGCATGCTTGCCTAAAAAGAAACTCGAACTTTGATATCTAGATTAAATGATCGGGAAAGCCGAAGCGAATTCCTCAGACTGGCGGACACACAATAAATGTGGAAACAGCGCTTTGTTCGGGTTCGAAGAACTTCAACCATATAACGTTGGAACTTCGCCGTATCTCTGCTCGTCTGATGATAGAATTGGGATGGGGAATTAGGTTGTGTAATTTTTTGGAATTACATTACAAGATACATTTTCATTTACAGAAATTTCCAAATGATATTGTTGTGATGTTTTTTGTACGGACTTTTACAACGTTTAATTATGTTATTGAATAACCCGTAGAAGAATATTAAAAATTCCTGAATATTATCTTCTGGTAGCGTAGAGTAATATTGACTACGACGGCTACGGCGTAGCAAAATACGTAGCGGCTACGAACTAATGATCATACATGGATAAAATACATAAGCGAGCACCATGCTTCTTCAAAGATAAAGAATATACTCCAACCACATTCAATTATTAAATTAAAATTACAGGCAAAGAAACGTCTTAAGATACAGTCTGCGCTTAACTATTATAATGGCACTTGAAATTAGGCAAAAGTAAGAACTGAATTCAACCATCATCACCATCTGCCTAGCCTTTTTCCCAACCATGTTGGGGTCAGCTTTCAATCTAACCGGATGCAGCCGAATATATTTAACATGGAGCTACTGCCTATCCCGCCGTGTGGTATCCGGCAGAGTAGAATAGAACCAACCCATTATACTGACGGGTGTCGTATAAGTCGACTAATGTCTGAGGCAGAACACCTTGCGCCTCCGTAGACCTGAGAATGGGCAGCAGCGTTTTCTGTCAGTCTTTCATCACTGCGATCTGCAATCCGCCTGCCAAGCGTGGAGATTACGGATTAGAGGCTTACGTCCAGCAGTGGATGTTATGGGCTGTTGTTGTTGTTGTTGACTGCCTATCTGCACCCACAGCCCAGTTACGGCCACAATTCAGCCAACCAGTATGAAAAATACTCTATAAATAAAAACTAAATTCGCAAAATCAAAAATGGCAGCCCTTACAGCTAGCTATAAGAAGTGCGTCCCCCGCCCGGGGCAGCCACAGAGCCGTCCTATAATAAAACCCTCCCTGCCTACCCACACTAAGACTTCGTTCAGTACATTGGACAATTTTCGTCCGTAGACAATTCGGGAACCGACAGACTCGTGACTCGCTTGCCGATTTAGATTTTACATTGTAACTGACGAGCGATTTTAGTATTTTGTTAATTTGGTTAGTCGTGATTCGTAAAATGTGTTTTTGTTTTATGTAATAACTAGCGGACGTCACGCGGTTTCACCCGCGTAGTTCCCGTTCCCGTGAGAGTACTGGGATAAAATATAACCTATGTTACTCAGGATGAATGTAGCTTTATAATGGTGAAAGAATTTAAGAAATCGGCGCAATAGTTTTTGAGTTTATTCATTACAAACATACACACAAAAATACAAATCTTTCCTCTTTATAATATTAGTGTAGATTTACCTACTCAGTATAACATTTCTCTCAGTAATATCTAGGATTGGCTGATGTGGACTTATGGCTATATCACTGTTTGCAATGATAGAAAAGAAAGTAGCGGGTACGGGTGTTTTTAAGGTTCCATAACTCAAAAGGTAATAAAGGAACCCTTATAAGATCACTCTCTTGTGGGTCTCTGTCCGTGTGTCACCACCGATTCTTTTTAGGGTTCCGTACCCAAAGGGTAAAAACGGAACCCTATTACTAAGACTTCGCTGTCTGTCCGTCTGTCTGTCCGTCTGTCCGTCTGTCCGTCTGTCCGTCACCAGGCTGTATCTCATGAACCGTGACAGCTAGACAGTTGAAATTTTCACAGATGATGTATTTCTGTTGCCGCTATAACAACAAATACTAAAAACAGAATAAAATTAATAGTTAAGGGGGGCTCCCATGTGTTCGGGAGGTTCCTGCACCGAATCGGGCGGGAGGAAACGCCCGGGTGCTTCCATTGTGAGGATCGACCGGAGGACACGGTGGAACACACGGTGGAGGTGTGCCCCGCGTGGGCGGAGCACCGCCGTGTCCTCGAAGCGGCGATCGGTGGCGGCGACCTCTCGCGTCCGGCCCTGGTGCAAGCCATGGTCCGGAGCGAGATGGAATGGGACGCCGTCACCTCCTTCTGCGAAGCAGTAATGCTAGAGAAGGAGGTGGCGGAACGGGAGAGGGAGAGAACCTCTCAACGTCCCGGCCGCCGCGAGAGACGCCCTGGGCGTCGGGGGCCACCACCACGTGGCCCCCGGCCACCGTAGGCGCGTTCCTGTGGACGGTGAGCTATGGGCTAGCTCGCCGTCCGTCCGTCTCATGACGACAGGCCGTGTCGACGGCGCGTTCGTGTTCCACGCGCGCCTCAAAGAGAGTCAGCAAAAAGGAAGGGGTCCGTAAGGACCGATGCCTGCCGGGGTTGCGGGACTATTCGAAAGAGATACCGTGGCCCCGGAACACAAAGGGCGATGAAGGAATATGGATGGGTTTTAGTCAGTAAAAGTCTGACAGGGGGAATAAATAAAAAAAAAAAAGGGGGGCTCCCATACAACAAACGTGATTTTTTTGCCCTTTTTTTGATAATAATGGTACGGAACCCTTCGTGCGCGAGTCCGACTCGCACTTGGCCGGTTTTTTAATGATACTGAACAAATATCCGCTCTGATCAATTAAGTTATTACTGTTGTCAAGTTCAAAGCCGTTATATAATTATAAAAACAAGTATTATTACCATTTGTTTAAGCCCCCAGATTTCATCATAAAATTTTCTTGCTCCGTTTTTAATATTTTAAAGTACTTATTTGAGATTTAACGAAGTTAATGAAAAAAAGAGTATTTTTACATGCGAAAATTCCTTGAACCCGAAACTCAGAACCCCTCAAAACCGTCGCCCGTTAAAATAATGCAATAAAAGCGTGAAATAATTACTAACCCTCAACTAATTCCATTACGTTAACAGAATTTTCGAGAAACACCATGACGTTACAAAAACTAACCCTTTAAACTTTGCCAACACCCCCAAAAATGATCCCTTTGCCACCCTCACGATTTTCTTTCATCCCTCCCTCGCTGGGGGTTAAGTCACCCTACTTAAGATCGATGGAAGGGTAGTAGATGAGACTTCGCGATAAGGGTAGAAAGGACCCCCTGTCCCCGAATTAGGGCCCACCCTTTGTGAATCTCAGATGGGTCGCTCGAACTTCATATCTTGTTTTGACGTGTTTTATAATTAATTTGCTAGTTTCAAACCGTAGTTTAACGAGGGTAGGGGAAAATTAATTTTAACGAAATTCTGGAGGTTTTCGCTCTATGTACCACGTACAACGTATGTTTTAGTTATTACTTATGTAGTAAATGAGTGACTGTATGGTTTTACGTCATATGGTCTATCAAGTACATGACCTGCCTTTTCGTACTGAATTGTCACGTGGTTCGATTGATTTCTGAAATAAATCCGCTTTTGTCCGTCCTTATTTATGTCTGGATAAATTACCATGTCCTACACATTAACCCGTATGCTCCCGGCCGTGCCTCCAGAGGCACAGTGCATTGTTATTTTAATTGTGTCTGTAATTGCGGGTATTGAAGTGCTACGGCCTTACTGTATCTCGCTTAGAATGCACGTAATACCTACCTTAGATTCAGGTTATGCCAACAAAAATCAAGGCAATAATTAAAATACAATACTTCTTATTTATCGGTGTAACTGATTGACTGAAAAAACTTAGGTATGATTTTATCTATACTATAATTAAAAAAAGAGGTAAAATTTGTTTGTATGTGGGGGGGGTAATCTCCGGAACGAATGATCCAATTCTAAAAAAAAAATCACTGACAGAAAGCTACATTATTCGTGGGTGCTCTAAGATATATACATTATATTTATATTATGCATATAGCCTAGCTACACAATTTTTGCGGACGAAGGCACGAGCGAAGTGCTAGTAAGAACAAAAGTAATGACTGATGGCGACACTTAAATGAATTTTTTATCAATGCTTGTCTCAACGTCGAGGGTTGAAATTTCAACAGTGCAATAATATATTTAGGCATACATTTAAGTGTTCCCTAATTAAATCTGTCTACAAAGTTGAACTTTAGATTCACAGCTTAAATCTACTCAAGTCAAGTCGCACTCACACCCAAAGTCGTCGTCGTCCTCGGTCCCACACGACTCTTAATGCTCTCCTGCATTTGAATTCAAATTCTGATTTATTCGCGGCTGAATAGAAGATGATTCCCTTACAAAATACATATGTATGAAGTACCTTTAGTGGCAAGAATTTGTGACGGGTACTGGCTTTAACGTTCATACCGATTTAACTAGAAAATGTATTTACTGATAGAAGATTCTGGACGAGTATGAAACTGATGTGTTTCGTCCGCCATTTTGGATTTTCTGTGATGAAACCTTGATCATCAATGTAATTCTTTATAACAAAAACAATGAGTACCTAATAAATTAGAGTTATCTAAGAAATTAATAAATAAGAAAGAGAATTTTTCGTTTTCTGAAAAATCCGACTAACCGAAGATTGGTTATGAAACTAAAACTAAATTGATAAAATTCTGTAATTAATTCTAAACAAAATTCAACAAAGGTTTCACCCCAAATGATATGTAGGGGATAATAATATTGTCCAAATTGAAGTTTACGATTGTGCAATTATTATTTTCCGGAACAACTACCTATGTTCTGAAAATGTGTATATATTTGCTTTGTTAGTAAACTACATAGTTCCGTCTGAGAGGCCTTACACGTGTGTCGTGCCAACTAGACCGTCAAGTCGAACTAAATAAATCCCACAGAACACACAAGAAAATACAGCGCTGTGTACTTATTGTGTAACGTAATACCAAGGGAAACCTTTGAGAATGGTATCCATTGATAGCTAAGCTATGAAAAACCCGAATAAGGTTCTCTATTGACTCTATTGCCTTCTACTTAGGCACGTAACTACATATTTGCACTGCATGGTCCATGAATAATAGTAGATTGTATGACAAGGGAGCAAAATAATATTTTTACGGCGAGGAGGCTATTTTGAATCCAGAGCGAAGCGAAGGATTCTAGAACAGAATCCCGAGCATAGCGAAGGATTCTACAATAGAATCCTGAGTGTAGCGAGGGATTCGAAGTAGTACATTGCCAGAGGGAAAAGAAAAATTTGCTGTCTAGTCATATACTCTACTTTTCATCTATTTTTTCATGAAAAAATAAATAAGAGACATTTTTAAGTAATGATAAGTTTAATTTAAAGAAATGAGATGAATGTAAAAAGGTCAATTACAAATTTATATTTATACTAGCTGATGCCCGCGGCTTTGCTCGCCGGCAATTTATATACTAAAACCTTCCTCTTGAATCACTCTGTCTATTAAAAACGTTGAGTAGTTATAAAGATCTAAGCATATAGGGACAGACAGACGTGGGCGACTTTGTTTTATAATATGTAGTGATTTGATACACTGGCGCAATTTTGAAAATTGACACTGTTTTATTTGGGATTTATGTAGTTGTGGATTTATTTATATTTTGAGTGTTTGTAATCTCAAAAGAATGATAATTGCGGCGCGCTTATAAAGAGGATTAAAAACTCATTACTGCCCGCTAAAAGTTTCATATAGAAAACACCACCTTTGGGTGCACCTAAAGGCGAACCAAGTTGTTCTTTTCGAATAGATGGGATGAAAAATATTCAGTATCTTTACAGAATGAATTTAAAAAAAAGAATAGGCGTCTTTAATATGGGTGTCAAAGCGTTGAATTACAGTGAAATTATATATCATCCGATTTTTAATCTGTGATTTAAATATGACAAGAACATTGTTTAAGAACCAAATTCTTGCCTTTGGTACTTAGACATAATTAGCGAAATGTGGGTCTACTATTTAGCACACTTCTGCCTAACTCTTCGAGGATTGTTCAAACGTGATGTTATGTTGTCAAATTTTCTAGTGAATAGGATATTTTACTCTATATGAGAAATAATCTAAAAATGTATTATTGAGATAGCTTAGGCAAAAAGCAGTCGGAAAATGTTATCTATACTAATATTATAAAGAGGTAACATTTGTTTGTATGTTTGTAAGTTTGTATGTAGGGGGTAATCTCCGGAAGTAATGAACCAATTTTAAAAAAATGTTTCACTGGTAGAAAGCTACATTATTCGTGAGTGATAGGCTATATTTTATTCCCGTACTCCCACGGGAACGGGAACTACGCGGGTGAAACCGCGGGACGTCGGCTAGTAGTTCATAAAATAGCAAACTAAATTTTAAAATTCATTTCAAAGGTTTCAGCTTTTTTAATCTGTTTCATAACACCATTAATAGTCGCCATGTTATTACGTCATACGGCTATGTAAACTTAGAGGTGTCAACTGTCAACTAAATATTAGCGTTACCTATAACATACAAAATATCACTGCATTTGTTTACACAGCCAACTGACGATGACCACATAGCAATATGGCGTCCACTGCGTCCAGCGTTTTCGTCAAATTACGCGCGAAATTTGAAAATGCAAAATTTAAAAATGCATTTTCATGGCACATAACGATTTAATAAAAAAATACTGTTTTTTTTGTGGTTCATTATCACTATAGAATCTTATTGAGACACTTTTAAAAAATGGGTGTAATACCCTATTATATATTTTTTTTTATCGTTATTACTGATTTGCCCAATGTCACTTTGTGTATCTAGAACAAAAGTCTCGCTCAGTATCGCCAAGACTGTGGTACACAAGAGCCTTCAGCAACATACAGTTACTGTAAACATGTTTAAAATTAACGCTCGCCCATGTAAATAATGTGTTAATAAGTTGTTTGCGCAGCTTTCTGTTTGCTACACAATATTTTCATGTTCTAATTTTCTAACTAGTTCTGTTGCATGACGTTTCGAGGGACACTGGGCAAAATTGTGTCATTGGTCTATGAACGAATAGTTTATTTCCTACTGCGGGTGACAGCTAAAAATAGCAAAGAGAAAAAAATAGTAGGAACACTTGAACATTTATTATACAGTTTTGTTGATTAATAAATACTGTAATATCTGTTTCATCATCATTATCATTTCAGCTGAAAGACGTCCACTGCTGGACATAAGCCTCCCAAAAGTGCCGGCCACATTGACCGGGCCCGTGCGACTCGCATCCAGTAGATTCCCGCAACCTTCACCAGGTCAACGGTCTACCTAGTGGGAGGCCCTCCAACACAACGTCTTCCGGTTCGCGACCGCAAATAAAAAAAAAACGTAAAAAATGAATATAATTAAAAAACGCCCAGCCACACCATGATTTGTCTTAAGGCCATGGGCGCTTTTAATAAATATCTGTTTACTCCGGCCAAAGACATTCTAATATTTACGATTGATAGACGGGAAAAGATGAAGAAAATCGTAGTCCAATTTAATATCTACTTGTTAACTTAGTAACAAATAGGTCTGTCTAGTGTCTTACGCCCGCTTGTCAGGTAGCATTCGTGTGTCAAAATCGAAAATGTTCGGGATCAAAATGTTTGTATGACTTCATTCCCAATTTCCGCTCCATAATTTTAATTTTTTAAAGTCTACTTGACTCCGGCAATGTCAATTTTCATACATATAAGTAAAGTTTTATCTTAAACCGCTCTCGAAACAAAATTGATAAGTCATGATAAAACATTTATTTTTATTTATTTACTACCAATTATATCATAACAGATTCGTCCAATACACGAAATAGAAAAACATACAATATAAAATAAGTAAAATTACACCCAGTAAAAATAATAATACCTAAATTAATAGATCCTGACAGTGTTTACAGTTGCACACCTCTTTCATTTATGATTTAACATGACCATCTGTTATGGCGTATCATTTAGAACCAACCATAACTCTATCGCTTTTTATTCCACTTTTACCCAGCCTCCTTTACGAGTTAACATTATTTTGTATAACTGCTTTAGTAGTTAGCTTTTGATTGTGGCTTCGGTTACTATGAGCATAAATTTCAAGTTGTTTTGTTTTGGGAGTGTAGGTATTGACAAAGTATTATACACGGATATTTGTCGAATAAAAATTGGAGTAGAATAAAAACATTTTGTCAATTAATTTAATAGAAAGTTATATATACGCTTCTCATGTTTTTTATTAAGGCTAG